>NC_024130.1:13645129-13696732 GCF_000346735.1 Prunus mume
TCTCCTTTTTTTTTTTCAATCAATGGCTGATAAACATTATTCAAGCACTAATACAAAACCAGGTAGCTATTGGAAAACATATATAATTTCCTTAATTAACGTGGTTAAGTGGGCAGAAGATTATAAACTTAAAACTTAAGCAACACTCCAAGTTTCCAAATACCAATCTCATTTTTTGATTGGACTAATTGGAACCGCCACCACAATCACTTTCACTATAAATAAGTAGCCAGTAACATCCATTATTCTTACACTCACTTAATTCTATTGCCTTTTGCCTTCCTTCTGTTCCAAGTAATTTTATCTCTCTCTTGCCCTACTAGCTTCTAATTAGAAACCCTCGTTCCCTCTTAGCTTCTAGTTAGAAACCTTCGTTCCCTACTAGCTCCTAATTGGAAACTTGCCTTCTGCACGCAGTCTAAAGATCATCATCACCATGAGCCCTTCTGCAAGTCTTGTCCAGCAGAAAATCAGGCCGTTCGTCAAAAAATTAGGCAAAGGTTTCCATTCCAAGAAAGCATACAAAAAGTTGGAGCATGCTTTTGAGAGCTCCAAGAATAAGCATAAGCATGGAGATCAAGTTCAAGTTCCAGAAGGTTTTGTGGCTGTGTACGTGGGGGAAGAGCGAAGAAAGTATAAAGTTTCTTTGAAGTGTCTCTCTTGTCCAGCTTTCCAAGAACTGATCATCGAGTCGTTGCCGGAAGTGTTGGATGTCAAGATTGAAGGGCCTATTATGCTTTCATCATGCCCAACCGAACGCTTTGATGTGTTGATTAGATTGCATGCATGGAACATTGCATGCATGGAAGTTTAGTTCTTGTTTCACATGGATTTGAAGTTTTAACTTCCTGGAAGTCATACGTTTGAGAATTGTAAATCTTATTATTTTTCAATGGACGGTTGTTTTTCTTCTTTGTTGATACAAGCTTTTGTAATTGCAGAAAAACGTAGTGAACATGGAATGTATTTTATTCCATGTACATGTAAAACATGAAGCATTCTATGTAAACATGATGCATTTTATGTGCAATTTTAATTTGTGTACTTCCTCAGTTCCTCATAAAATAACCCATTAACATAGTCACGTTAAAAAATAAAAATAAAAATTTAAGCCTTTTTCCTTTCTGTAACTTTAAGCAAAGACGATTAGGATCTAAACTAATCCTAACAATTGCAAATACTCAGTAAAGGCGATCCATTACAAGGAATCTCAAATTCAGTATGAAGAAAAAGAAATTCAAATTCGGTATCTTCAAAGGAATAAATTGAGCACATGGCTCTTGAGAGACTTCCATTTTTGCTGGACATGAGGTTTTGCTGCACCTAATAAGGCTAGAAGAATTATCGAAACAAATTCAAACGGAAGAAAAAAATCTGTCGCTAAATGAATTCCAATTTATTGACTATTACTTATCAAATCTTGTTCTATAATATCTAGTTTGATCTTGCAGGTTTCATGATTCAAAGCGTTCTTTGTTTAAATATCTCTTCAAAGATTAATCGGTCAAAAATTGACTATTGATATCTTCATGATTGTTTATCTTTCTATTGATTATAGTTACATGACTAATTGATTCTCAATTTTGCTTTTTTTTTTGGATAATATTTGAAGGTAACCCGAAGAATGAACCATCTAGATCATGAAACCAATTGTGAAAGAGGTCCAAACTAGTTCTTTCTTTCGCATTAAGTTTCGTACGGGTATGACTTTATGGGTGTGGGTTTTAAGTTGGGATCCGGATCCGCTCTGATTTTCTCTGTGTATCATAACCGTTCATAAATAATAATAATAACAATAAAATTTTAAATTTTAAAAAGTTTTACACGATTTATTTATTTTTTCATACACCTCTTTTTTTTCAGAATGATTTTATAAACATGATAGATAGCCTACCGTAGTTAATTTCAAGATGTTTTTATTATTATCCTAGATGAGTATGATCATTGTGGGGTACTAATGGAAGCACTTTTTAACTGTTAGGCAGAGAACAAGATATGACTAAGGCCCAGTTTGGGATTGCTCTCATTTTTTTTAAAAAAGTAGCTTTTGCTGTGCTTTGAAAATAATTAGTTGTAAAGTAAAGCAACTCCATGTAAACAATATTTTTAAAGTGCTGTTAGTACAAAAAGTAATGTCAAAACCGTTTGGTAAATTTTAATATAAAATTGTTGTAACTGTGAATAATGACTAAAATAGACATGATGTTAAAAGTGTTATGTACTAATCATGTGGTGGTAGTGGTAGTGATGGAGTGAAGGTGGTGGTGGTGATGAAGGTGGAGTTGGTGGTTGTGATAGTGTTGGTGGTGGGGATGGCAGTTGTGGAAGTGGTGGTGGTGGTGGTGGTGGTGGTGGTAGTGACAACATGGTGGTGGTTGTGGAGATGGAGGTTTTGGAGGAGGAGGTGGTTGTGGTGGTGGTGGAGGTGGTGACTGTGGTGGTGGTAGCGGAGGATGAGGAGGAGAAGGATGTGGTGGTGGTGGCGATGGCGGTGGCGGTGGTTGTGAAGGTAGTGAATGTGGTAGTGCAAGTGGTGGAGTTGGATGTGGAAGTGGAGGTGGTGTCATTTTTCAAAATGAATGATGGTATTTTGGAATTAAAAAAATTCATTAAAGGTTCATCTCTGCTTCTTTTGAAAGCAACTTTGAAAACCAACCTCGAGCCTGCTTTTAAAAGCTGTTGTCAAAAGGCCACTGCTTTTAAAATAATCGGAATATTTTATTTTTACCAAACACCTTAAACTGTTTAACTTTTAAAGTGAAGCTAGTTTTTGGCCAAAAAAAGCAATCCCAAACAGGGCCTAAAGCTTCTTTTTCCCTTTTTTTTTTTTGACAAAGGGAGCACTTTTCTGCTTAATTGGAAACCAGAAGTCAATGGCCAAAGTTTTATCTAGAACAAATATATTATACTTGTAACTTGGATTTACAGAGATGGGTCTGTTTTGGATTGCTTTTGCTAATAGCACAAGCATTTTCAAATATCTTTGTTCTGAATTTTCTTTCTTGGTAGCGAACCTTGAAAGTTCAAGAAAAGTATGGACTTATATTGTGTTTTTCTTTTTGTAAATTCCATGTGAAAACATGAAGTAGTATATTGTGATGAGAGATTTTCTTAACTAATGTAATGTCAAAAACAATATCAGACTTTAGCATTAACCATAACAAGCTTGGTTGAAGATGTCCCAAATTCGAATTCCATCGGCCTCATTAGTTAAAAAAATTCAAAAATTAATCTTGGTTGCCCTGCTTCATATGAGTGCTGTGGCGTCCTTTAAACCAAAACCCGGAAACATAGAAATAAAATGAATATGAAAATTTCCTACTTTCCTGCATATATGCCAGGTTCTAGTCCATGAAACTCACTCGACCTTCAAGATAAGCAGCTCATATAGTTCTTGTCTTTCTATCTCCATTTTGCAACCACAAGACCCGAGATTTTCGTCTCATAAGAGACTCCTCCGCGTCAAGCATTGCATTAAGTTCATATAGTTTTCGAGTTTAATCCATCGCTGCTTGCTTATTTCCTTGGTCCTTCACAAGAATGGTTTCTCGTACAGCTCATCCTTAAAATTGGTAACATCCAGATAACTTTCGAAAAGGGACCATCATGAAGGAACCAGGTGAAGTCTATCACTACATAAATTTTACTGAACAGTTTTCCCCATTAAAATGGGGATTTTCTTTTATAAGCTAGGTAAGCTCAAGTTCATTAGCAGAGAACACAGTAAGTAAATCAGGCATACTCTTTTACGATTTAAATGATGGGTACCAATACATGACAGAACAATAATCCTGTGATGTGATCCAAACTAAAAGAACTCAAAGTCTAGATATTTACCCCCGGACTTCACGTCTGCCCCAACCATCCTTTTACTGTTGCTTCCGACACCAACAGTGTCAACTGCCCCAAATTTCCCTGGCAGCTCAGCTTCCATTGGTCTTGGTACTTCTGGTGGTGTGCTGCATCGTATCAGAGCCCAGTTCACACCTTCAAAGAAGGGATGCTGCTTGATCTCAGTTGCACCCCTTTTCACCCCAAGCCGGTGTTGTGGCTCTTTCACTAGCAATCCCCGAATTAGATCGCGGCCTGCATAACTAGTTGCTGGTGAATCTGGGAATTTGAGTTGCTGCCCCACCACATTGAACAATGTAGCACGGTTTCCTGAGCCTTTAAAAGGAGTTTTGCCATACAGTAATTCATGCAAGAATATACCAAACGTCCACCAATCGACTGCACTTCCATGGCCTTCTCCCTTAATAATTTCAGGGGCTAGGTATTCATGGGTTCCAACAAAGGACATAGACCGAGCTTGAGTAGGCTCTGCAACAAGCTCTGGAAGTGCATTGGTGGCAAACCCAGGCTCAGCTCGAGGTTTTCGGTTCTTCTTGCTTTTCTGAGGAAAGAACCTAGGGATAAAACAAGCAGGTTGAATGCACACTGATGAGGGCTCAATACATGCAGGTTGGACACAGAATGCACCACCTGCTCCTCGTTTTGAAGGATCAGAATCAAATGAAGTTCTTATCAGGGTTGGTGAAACAGCGCATCTCAGGGAAAGGTCAAAATCTGAAAGCATTATGTGGCCGTCGTCACGGACAAGCACGTTTTCAGGTTTCAAGTCCCTGTAGACAACTCCAAGCATGTGTAAATATTCTAGTGCCAACAGAACCTCAGCAGCATAGAATCTGCAAGAGCAAAGATAGATGAGTATATCACTCGCCTGCCTACTTTAAGTAAGGACTAGCTTAATATAGCAGATTGGTAAAGCGGCGGCATCTAATCTTCCACACAAAAGGAAAACAGAACGAAATTCTCAAACATGAATAATCTATACTGCATTGAATCAGCGCATTATTGAATAACTGCGCAATCTATTTTCATTTAATCCTGATAGATGAAGTAATTGTTGGTTGTATTTGGAAATGAGGCTTTAAAGAAAGACGCTCCAATGCAGTAACAACCTTTCAAAGGGAACAAAAGGGAAAAATATTCGAATGGATGGTCCAACTTGCAAATCATTGCTCCAAGTGTTTCTAGCTTGGATAGCCAAGGTAGTAGAAAAATTATGTAAATTGAAGGCACAAAAATTTTATTATACATTGACAAAAGGTCCAAGCAAGAACAAACAGCGACACTTTCAAAGCTTAATATTTTGATGTGTGTTGCAGTTCCTTGTTCATGGTACATTTTTAATTGTTGATTGATATTTTCATCATTTTTGTGAACACTCAAAAAGGTCTCCAAGCATAAATAGCCCAACTTCCAAAGCCTAATACTTCAATATGTTACTCAGCCTCTTGTTCCCATAACATAGTTTTTATTGTTGACAGGTTGATCAGTTTCATACACAGTATTTGAATTCAAACTCAGAGTAGGTGAACTGGATGAATAAAATATAGTGAGTTAATAACATCTAGAACTAGCATGGGACTTTGCACTCTATCATTTCCATAAAGTGGGGAACAAATCCAAACAGTGTGATAGAGATAAGTCACATTGTGAAGTTTTCCAAAACAGACAAAGGCGATAGCAAATGAGTGTGAAGGACCTTAACTGAATATGAAAATGGACTAAAGCAGCATATAGAAGTATCATATTTATCAGAGAATGGACATCCAGCTCCCTCAGTCGAAAGTTTACACTGGCTGTAAGCCCATTATGAAGTTTTTCTAACTAATGAACATATTAGTTGAGTTTGTATTGTATTAGTGTAAAATAGAGAAAAGTATTTTCCGAAACCAACATGTCTCAAAGTACGAGAAATATCAAAGAGATGAAACTGTGTCTCTAAATCTAAATGATCTTTAAGGCAAAAAAAAAAAATCGCATCAGTTTGTCCAGATAAGCATATAAAAAAGGACTTCGTGGATGGCAAACAGAGTGCTCACTTGCTAATTTCGTTTCGCTTAACAATTACCATGTTGGAAAACCTTCAAAAATGCAACGTCCTAAATGCAAAAAGATATAGATCAACACAAAGAAAGAAAGATTAACAGTCATTTAGATAGGAGGCTCCCTTCGTCATCAAAATTACTAACAGTCTAATACTTTAGACAGCTGAAAGAATGCATCTGAAATAGAAGGCATACCTCGCAGCATACTCCGAGAAATGTTTTCCAGGTTGCCGTTGCCTCAGAGTGTGCAAATCACCACCTGGACAATATTCCATGACCAAACATGAGAACCTGTCGGTCTCAAAATGTGTGTATAAAGTTGGAAGGAATGGATGGTCCAGCAGTTGCAAAATCTCCCTTTCCGTCTGGGCCCTAGTTAACTTCTTCCTGCTTGCAAGGGATGCCTTGTCCATTACTTTCATTGCAAAATAACAGCGTGTTCCACTCAGTTCTGAAAGATAGACACTACCAATATCACCGCAACCAAGCCGTTTGAGTAATTTAAAATGGCTCATACCCAAAATCCCATCCCGAACTCGAATTGCAAGAATAGCCTTCCATCTAGGGTCATTTCCTTTATGGGGCTTATTGGCACTCCCAGTAATGTTGCTCCAGTTGCTGTCATCACTAAGGCCGCTACTATCACTTGCTCGACTAACACTAGTTTTTGCACTCTCAAGTGAATCCCCTCTAACACTCCCTTTGGTACTTTCACAGTTCCTATCAATGCTAAGCATGCCATCACTTGTGAGTGCATCACTCCTGTATGTACCGGTGCAGCTATTGACAATGCTCATAGCAGTGACAACACCAGTACTATCGATGCTACTAAGAGGACTTACATTGCCACTCGGAGGCAAAGAAGCATCCCAAACACACTCCTTCTCCTCAGAATCTGGAGGGAGTGAATTATCTGTATTTTGTGATGCACGGGGAACCGCAAACGGTGGAGACAATGCACCTAAGTCATTGGGTTCTTCAATCAAGCTTTCTGAAGGGGAAAGGACAATTGGATTTGGTTTCTTAGCAGGAACCCGGAGGGAAAGATCTTCAAGGAAAGGGCCTTTCCTAGATAAGCTCTTCATCAAGCATCCAGCTTCAGCCTTATTCTGACCAATAGGTACATACACTGTTTTCATTAAATCCATATCAACAGGTTCTGGAGGGTGACTAACCCCAGAGAAAGAACTAGGGCCCCCTTCATCAAACGAATCTCCGCTTCCCTTAAATGTAAGAGAGTCAGACATAAGTTCTTCCTCTTCTGGGAAAGAGATCTTTCCTTTCCTTGTTCTTAGAGGTATTGACGAGTCTGAATCTTGAGACTCCCGTGCATTAGATCTTACATCTTTTACCATAAGAGAATGCACATTCGATAACTCAGCCATTTGCCTTGCCAATGCAATTTCTTCTCTCACCAAGCCCAAGCGCCCATTGGATAAATGACCTCTGTCTCTTGCAGAAGCAACATCTTCTCTCACCAAACCAGAGCGCACACTTGACACATGACCCACTACTCTTGTTGATGTCGAACGAGTATATGGTACCTCACCTACGAGGGGCAATTTCCCAGGAAGCACCTTTGATTCTGAAACCCTCTCCATATCCAACAATGGTGTATCTCATAGAAAATCTCCGAATCGAAACAATTCTGCAAAGTAAAGTAAATCAAGATTTAGCTTACAGGATTCTTCACATATATGGTCAGATCTTAGTGCGTAGGTAGTCCACTAAACAGTACTTAATTCTATTCCATCTTAATCAGCAAACAAACAGCACTCCAAGTCTTTGACGGCAGCACTAATAGAAATAATATTAAAAATAATAAAGATTCATTTAAAAAGTAATGCACCCAGATACCACCAACCCACAACAAGGACAAGAAATTGAAATGCCTGGTGTTCATTTTCTTTTTCTACCTAAATATGATGTAAACTAGCACAAATTTGAACAGAAAATAGGAAGAAAATAAAAAATTAAAATATGAAATGTCTACAGTTGCATAGCCCTTCCCACAATCAGTAACTCAAACCACAAAACCCTTCAATCACGAAACTGCAATTGTCAAAGTTTCTAGAAACCCAACCTGATCAGAGAAAACTAAGAATCAATCAGTGGCTCCTCAAATTCCTAACTTCACTCACAGTCCACTACAATTACGGAAATGGTACATATATAGCATATTAAAACCTAACCAAATATATAAAAAGCAGAACCCACAAGGTCAAAGAAGCAAAACCTTCATTAAAAAAAAAAGCAGAACCCACAAGGTCAAAGAAGCAAAACCTTCATTTCCAAGCCACACCCTTATAAAACCAACATTTTTTCTTTCAAAAGAAAGTAACTGAGACAGAGAATGTGGAATCCATAGACAGTGAGAACAGAGAAAGATCTCGAAACAGCCCCCTCCCCGCAACCAAATTTAAAAGATAAATAAAATAATCAGAGGAAATTCCCAGCAGAAAAAGAACCGAAACGACAACGCACCAGAGCAAAACGAAGCAGAACACGAATTCGTACCGACGATCCCTGTGCACAATAAGAGCAACGAAAATCTAAAGCGTCAGCTTCCCAATTTAGGGTTTTCACAGAGCTCTCTCTCGTACCTCTTTTTTTCTCCGAAAAAATAAAAGCTATAAATGAAATGTCGAGGTTTTTTTTCTTCTTTTTGTTCAATTTTCCAGAGCCACAGCGACCAGAGTTCTCTCTCTCTCTCTAACTTTTCTCTCTCTAGAGCTCTGTCTGTCTATGTGAAAGACTGAAACCACAAAAGCTTTATCAAGCGATTATGGTGGTTGTAATTACAGGCTTGTTTACAGCTTTTGCTTTTTTGTATGGGCTGCGCGCACTTTATTAGTAAGCTGAGCCTCTGCGAGAGAGAGAGAGAGAGAGAAAGAGAAAGAGAGACTAGATGAGGAGAGAGACAGAGAGAGCTAGAAGGGGACCCACCGGAAGAGGAAAGTGGACCCCAACACGTAGGGCCCGCGCGTGTTCCTGCTTTACGCTACACTTCTTTTCAAAGATGGTGACTCTCTCTCTCTTCTCGCGCCTCGCACTCTGTCTAGTGTGTTACAGAGTCATCAGACTCGTCACTCATCAGCCTCCCCTTTGGGTGTGTGAAAATCAGCAGACGCTTTTTTTGGCGCGTGTAGTCAGGTTTGGACTTTTTTCATTTTAGATAATAATGGTGTTTTCCTTTTCTTTTCTTTTCTTTTTTCAAATGTGAATTGGGTTAAGATTTGAACTTGATGTAAGAGAGCAGGTTTACTGACCAACTGATTTAATCCACATCTAGTGACTAGTTTAGACTATCCTTTTTCTTTGACAGAACTAAATAGTTAGTAACACTTAACTTAGAGTTAGTCAATAATACTCAACTCAAATTAGTTTAGACTATTACTTATACTAAAAAAAACTTAAATTTTAATTTTATAGAAAAGAAGTAACACTCAACTTAGAGCTAGTCGATAATAATATATATATTTTTTTTCCATTTTATTGATTTGATAATTTGGGAGTGCTGCAGTCATGTCATGATTTCTCTTTTCTTATTGGAATGATTTTCATGTTGTGATGGCTGATGGGTCTGCACAATCCAATCAAAGTTGAAGGATAAAGGATGCAATAATTTCACGGAAAATTAAAATTACATTTTTTTCTACACGTGATATGAGGAATTTGACATATATAATTTGGAGCTAATGAAATTTTCGTTTATAATCTAGTAAAGGCATGTTATATCACTCTTTTATTGAATGGTGAAGTAATTAAGAAATGAAAATATTTTTACTTATTACTTTAATTCAAGGTATATTTATACTACTATTCTTAACACGTGTTCATTAGTATAATCATAGTTAACTCTTTATTTTGTATTTATAGAACTATGGTTAGGGGATGGCAATGGGTTGAATTGGGGGTGAGCATGTCATTCCCATCCTTGTTAAGTTTTTTTCCCTCATCCACATCTTCATACCCATAATATTCATATCAGGGATTTCCTGTCCCCACCTTCGTTGGGTCCAACGGGTTTCCCGACCCACCCCATTACCCAAAAAAAAAAACCCAATATAAAACTACTTTGTTGAAAGAAAAAGTATTGACTGGAAGTTAATTAAATATATAAGTAGTGTGTCTTAAGATTCGTATAAATTATATAAATATTTAATATAATAATAGGAAATATAAAACTTAGTTGGCACAATCACTTTAATATCCTATTTATATATACTATAATATAAATAAATATATATATATATTCCAAATGGGGAGGGTTTCGGTCGGGGATTAAATATCATCCCCAACCCTCCCCGAACACCATACCCAAAAATTCCTCATACTCGTCCCTATACCCATTTTTTTATCCTTCATACCTAACCCATTAGGGTCGAATGCCTGCGAAATCTGTTACCCGTGAGTAAAATTGTCATCATTGGACTCGTATCAAGTGTTGAGAAGGGTGATGAAAGGATACACTTTGGCTTTAAAGTGGTGAGAAAAATGATCCCATTAAGAAATACCAACTTACTCGATTGGTGGTTTTTTTTCTCAAATTTTTTTTTTCAGAGCTTCTGAGTTTGAATTCCTCTTTTTTAATAAAATGAATTTAAGAAACATAAATTCTTTTTTTTTAAAAAAAATTTACCAATAAAGCAAAGGACTCACTAGTGTAGTGGTTGAGTGCAATTGCTCCCCCAAGAAAGATCTTAGGTTTGAGTCCTAGCATTCATATAGGCCCCATTTGGTTCATGGAATGAAATTGAGGGGAAATCATTTCCCATGTCATTCCCCAATGAATGAGAATTGAAGATTCTTTTCCCACGTTTGGTAATGCTGAGAAAGTAATCGGGAAATATCATTTTATTTCCTTTCCCATGTTTGTTTTGAGTAGGAATGGAAAACAAAGTTTGTATAAATTTTCAATTATACCCATATTAAATCAAATAAAAAAAATGCATTTAATGATATATTGTAATTCTAAATTGTTAATGGGGATAAAATAGTCATAAAAAATATGTATTTAATGTTAGCTCATTTTCCCAAACTTTCCCATGAGGATGGAAAACAAAACCCAAGTTAGGAGGATGGATTCAATTTCCCTCTACTTTCCCATGAGCCAGGCAACGATTTCCCATACCTAGACTTACCAAACATGGGAAATCAATTGATTTCTCATTCCTAAATCTCATTTCCCATGAACCAAACAAGGCCATAGTGTGTGTGAATTTAGTATATTATTCCTCTCTTAATAGGAAATGTCTTTAAAAAAAATTACCTATACATATGGGAGTTAAGGAAATTATTATTATCCATCGCTTTGATTGTATTAGAGCATCCACAATAAGGCTCCCTAAACCACCTCATTGGACAAATTTTAAGGAGGAATCGTAAAAATGTAACTCCAATCACGCTCCCTATTCACCTCTTAAAATATGGAGTCCTCTAGGAGCTCCTAAATCTGAGGAGAGAGAAAGGACTCCTAGTGGCTCCCTATAATTTGATACTGTTTTATTTAATGAGTATTTCAAACCTTTATTTAATGGTAACTATTTTTTATTTTATTTTTTAATAGAGATGGACCAATCAAAAAAGAGTTATAGCATTTATCACTCTCCAAATTATGGAGTATGGTTGGAGTTGAAATTTTTTAAAGAGCTCTTAAAATAGTTTTCTTATATTTTTAGTCAAATTTTAGCTAAGAAATAGAGAACATAATTGTGGATGCTCTTAGGATCCCGAGCCTCAACATTTAGCATTTGTGTATTTACACGCATTTAAGAGAATATTAACCATTAAATTAATATAATGAATTTTAATAAGTCCACATCATCATACTTGTATTAAACTAAAAGTAACCATTTGCACCTTATCATATCGATCCAATAACTTTGAAATAAAAAATAAAATAAAATAAAATACCCCACCACGCAACACCCTACCCCCAGGAACAGCCGTGGTTGCCTCTCTCGCTCTGTCTCTCTTTATCTCCCTTGATTTGGGATCACTAACTCTCAACAAGGCCTAAGAAGAGATTTTATGAACCCCATATCTTCTTAACAGAGTACTGCAATTAAATATGCAAATTCATAAATGAAAATTAATTGGTCACAAGTACTGCATATGAAAATCTTATATGTGCCTTCCAACTATAGAACCTGGTAAAAAAGGTGTGTGTGTGAGGAAAAGAGAGTGAGGGATGGCTGCCATGGCTGGCAGTGAGGGTAGGAGGCTAGGTCGGGGAAGATGGTTTTTTATTTTCCTGCGGGGAAGATGGTTGCTGCTTGCTGGGATACCTTTTTTTTTTTTTTTTTCAGAGTTATTGGATAAATATAAGGTACAAATAATGGTTATTTTTGGTTCAATACAATTATGATGATGTGGACTTATTAAAGTTCATTAGATTAATCTAATGATTAACATTCTCTTAAATGCGTGTAAATGCACGGATGTTAAATATAGAGGCTCTGAATCCATTGTATTGTCCCCCCTCCCTATTGCATATGAAATTGGAAGGAAAAGAATCTCCCATTTCAAATATCTTAACAATTAATGAGGATATTTTCAGAAGAAAAAAAGCAAATAATGAGGATATTTTAGGCAATACCAGATCTTTTCATTAAGGAATTTTCATTTATATAGTGCAAGTTAGATTGGAAAATTCGATTCCGATTCAAAATTTTCCAATTTTGGCAAGTCTAAATCAATTATGTCATATGAAAGTTCCAAATTTTGAAAATTCCGAAAAAAGTTGGATTATAATTGGAATGGATATCGAGATTTCAAAATATATTGGGGTTTCAGGCTTATACTAAATAAAAATACTAATTTCATATTAAACAATAGGGAAATATTTTTGTTCACCACTTTAACACAATGTGTACCATCACCACCATTTTTAACACTTGACATGTGTCCATTGGTATAATCATAATTAACTCTTTGTTTTATATTTATGGAACTATGGTTATGTCAATGGACACATGTCAAATGTTGAGAATGGTGATAACCTTGGTTAAAGTGGTGAGCAAAAATGCTCCCTAAACTAAATATAATTTAATGACCCAAAAAGACGTGGACAAATTATTCCATAAAGGATAACAACATCCAAGTACTAGAATATAAATATTTTTTTTTCAAGTGTTCGATATGAGTTTTAAATTTTTAGAGAATTTTAATCATTCAAATGGTTGGGCGCATGTTTGAAATTTTGAACTAGTTTCCGAAATTTTCCAAAAAAATCCGAAATATATAAATTCCAAAATTTTCCAAAAATTCTGAAAGTTCCAAGTTTTCCGAATCAAAATGGATATTGAAATTTTGAAATTTTTTTTGGAATAGAATTTTCAGCCCTAAACCTACTCTAATGTTTATAATCCTACTACTCATAGCGATCAATTCTAGCAAAACTTTAAGGCTGCGTTTGGTTCATGAGAAATGAGGCTTGGGATGAGAAATTGTTTTCCCATGTTTGGTAAGTGTAGGTATGAGAAATGGTTACCTGACACATGGAAAAGTAAGGGGGAAAGTGAAGCCCTCCTCCCCCCTTGGGTTTTGTTCCTTTCTCATTGGAAAGTTTGGAAAAATGAGCCAACATTAAATGCACATTTTTCATTATCATTTTGTCTCAATTAATAATTTAGAATTACAATATAGCATTAAATGCATTCTTTTTTTTTATTTGATTTCATATGGCTATAATTGAAAAATTAAACAGACTTTGTTTTACATTCCTATGCGAACCAAATATGTGAAAGGAAATAAAATAGTATTTTCTAGTTACTCTCCCAGCATCACCAAACATGGGAAATGAATCTTCTATTTCTCATCCCTTGGGAAAGACAAGAGAAATTATTTCCTATCAAATCTTTTCATCTAACTAAACAGACCTAAACAATCTTAACTTCAAAGATTGAAAACTAAATTTTTTTTAAAATGTATGCCTTTGGTGATTGATTTTCTCCCAACATATAAGATGGATTTTTATTTTACAAATTTATAAATAAACCCAATCCTAGACATGTATTTATAAAAAAACTCAAGCACTATTTAAACATAGAAACACACCCAAAATCAACCCCAAAGTCAACTTTTTGGGTGTGTTTATAAATGGATTTTGAGTGTGTGTAATGATGGGTTTTGGGTGTGTTTATATGTTTAAATAGTGCTTGGGTTTTTTTATAATTTCAACCTCCATTTTGGGTGTTTTAGTGAAACTCCCTTTTTATTTTCCTCTTGGTTTTAAAGATCCATATAATGCCAACAATATTGAACTCATACAAATTTTCCTTTTTTCTTTTGTATATAAACAAAATCTCTTATATATATATATATATATATATATATATATATTCATGTATGTTGTGAAAATGATGGTTCCACTAAGAAGAGTAATGCACCAAAAGAATTAAAAGAAGGAAAGGCATAGGGTCTACCACACCATACGTAGTTTGTTATTTGGAAATTCTGATGAAAGGTATTATTCGTAGAAATAATGTAGCAATGATCAAACTAAAAAGTATACCTACATTATATTATATAATTGATCTACATGCATGTATCATGTGTGTACAAGTTAAATAGAGAAAAGTTTACTCGTTACTATGAAGTAATTTTCTGTTTAATATTAATTGATTATCAAGATAAATGTTTTGGCCTCAACTTTTCCGCGATGTCAGCTGCATGAATATATCCGTCTAATCACTTGAGCTACAAACCTTTGACATATAACAAGTTAATACAATTTTAATACAATTTCTTTTGTTGTGTTGTTATGGTCTTGTTTGTATATATTGTTGATCAATAGTAGTCATTATTAGGAAAAAAAAAAAAAAAAATCTTTATGAGAAGTCTTATGCATTCAATGGGTTTTTGTAACGGCTAAAAGTACTTTTAACAACATTTGTCAAAAAAACTTAAAATCCTTTATGGGATAAAAGCATTTAGCATGTGCTTGAAGAAACACTTCCAAGTGTTTTTTTTCAATAAATACGTGAATTTTCAATTAAATTTTTCACGTGCTTTCAATATAAAACTTTATAAACATAAGTCGTTCCTACAAAAACAGTCTCAAACGAGTTCGAACATGATATGATGAATAGCAAAATGAAAGCATATGAAGGGAGCGTGGGAAGAAGGATCCCATCTCAATATCTCACCATAACATTCACACACAAGAAATGAAGCAAGTTTTAACCAATTTAAATTCAAAGCAATTGATAATAAAAATAAACCATATGATATGATGATGAGTTAAGAAGAAGGTTGGAGAAAGAAGAAAACGACGAATGAGGCAGACTTGGCGTGCATGAAGATGTCGATGGATTCAGTACTAGTGTGTGTGCATGGCGTTTCTTCAAGTCAATAATTGACAATAGCGTGAAGAAGGGTTTCGGGGTTACGACGACGACTGGGGGAATAATGAAGAGACTCAGAGACCAAGTAGCACCAAGTCAGTGAGTGGTTCGCTTCTGCTCTTCTCTGCTGCTCCTCCCAGTCTGTAAATTTGCAGTCCCCCTTGGAATTGTTTCTTCACGCTTTGTTCTATTAACAGAAAATAAATAAATAAAAATTATTAGGCTTCATTCGATTTAAAAGAATTTATTTGAATTGGACGACAAGCCTAAATTTGTTACAAAATTGGAAAATTGGAACCGTTAAATTGAATATATTTGAAATCATATGCAACATATTTGAGTAACCATATACGTAGCGGGGCGACACATTTGATTTGAGTAACTATATATGTATTGGGTCATTTGAAATTCATTAGTTTTCTTTTCTCTCTATTTATTATCACTTGAAAATAAAATGAAAAAGAGATCCAAACAAGAAAATGAAATGATTTCTTTAATTCCAATATTCTTTTCTCATTTATGTTGATCATATGGTCTATATCTTTATAGTAACTCTTCTCCCACCATCTCAACTTACCAATGGGGCTAAATTCATGTACTTTCACAATCTTTTTTATGATTATAACAATGAATCTGTACTTGCCAATTTTTTTTTTCTTCTTCTGTTTCTCGTGTTGGCAGCATCAACTTTTGATGTTCTATCTATGCTTTAAGAGGGGGGAGGAGATATTTTATGTAAAAGATTGAAACTCTTGCTACAATAATTTTTTGAGTTTGTCGAAACTAGAAGACATTTGCATAGGGCAAGGGTATTATAAGTCATAGTCTATCGTATTTTATCAGTTTATGTCCAACATAGTGGAGTCACACCATCATGATATGTCACATTCATATGATTCATGAAGAATTCAAGGACTTCATTTCTCTGTTTTCTCTTAGTCAAATGAAAAGGACATTTCACACACGCGGAAGAGATAGACATGTCAAGAATTAATAGTGTTCCTTTTCATGCCAAAAGATGATATATATATATATATATATATATATATGTTGGCTCTATTTGTGATTTTTCTGGCAAATTAAGAATTTTTATATTAATTGTAATTGATTTTCCTTTTACTTTTGATTTCCTACCATAAATAAAATTATGAGTTATTACTCTCCTTAGCCTTTAAGGTTTTATGTGTACTATAAATATGACCTCATAAAAGGAGAAGAATATATAGAAAATTCTCATAAACAATATTCTCTCATAGTTTCTCATATTTTAACATAGTATCAGAGTGGCGATCTTGAGATTGTTGCTAAAACCTAGCCAACCACACGTTGACGTTGCCATGGGGGATCAAGATCCAATCATCCCCCATGGAGGTAGCACCACCAATTCCTCTACCACACAGACCTAGAAACTAGAAGAATTGAATACTCAAATGACCCAATTTTTGAAGATTCAAAATCGGGCCCCGACCAAGAACCTTGAGGAATTGGCGACCCAGATGACCCAGTTTTTGAAGATACAGAACCAGGTCTCAACCCCAACCGATCTTAGAAGAATTGATGTCAAGAATGACCCAGTTACTGAAAATGACCTCAAATCAAACTTATGCCCAAATCTCGACCCCGATTCAGACCCTGATACTGACCAAGACTCAAATCCCAACCCAGATCCTAAATCAAACTCCGAGCCAGATCTCGACTCATATTTTGAATCATATCTTGACCCATATACCGACCCAGACTATACCATATGTATCTTCTGTTGCACATATTACGACTTCCGCTGCACATATCTCAGCTGCAAGACTATTTGGCTACTGAATTTGAGATGAAAAATCTAGGTAAACTCAAGTATTTCTTGGGGATTGAGATGGTTCGATCAAAGCAAGACATATTTCTCTCTCATTGAAAATAAGTCTTGGACTTGTTGACAAACACGTGAATGCTAGATTGCAAACCTATAGACACTCTTATTGTTGAAAATCATCATCTTGGAGAATACTTAGATCAAGTTCCACCTAACAAAGAAAGATACCAAAGGTTAGTGGAAAGATTGATCTATTTGTCACGTACTCGACCAAACATTGTTTATGCAGTGAGCATAGTTATTAGTCAATTTATGCATTATCCAAGTGAAGACCACATAAATGCAGTTCTTTGAATACTTATATATTTGAAGTCTGCACCCGAAAAATGACTTATGTTCTCAAAATATGGTCATATGAATATTGATGGTTATACAAATGTAGATTGGGCATAACATATATAAGATCCACATATGGTTACTTCACATTTATGGAAGGTAATTTAGTGACATGGAGAAGCAAAAAACATAAGGAAATTGCTCGCATAATTGGTATCATGTATAACTTCTTGTCATGGAATAAAAAGTGTATTTAAAGAACTTCATGGTATAGATGTGCATACAAGTGAGAAAATTACATTTTAATTAAAAATTAATTATATATAGGGGAATTCGAACACGAAATTTCTTTCAATATTGAGAAGATAAGTACTACTAAACTAAGAGCTAGTTGATAATCATGCGTCAAAGGTTAAAATTAAACAATGTTAATTTCTATGATCAAGCAATATCCTTATTTATCTTTTAACAAATTCAAGTTTATCATTTATATAACTTCTCCAAACTATCAAATAACAATGGATGTATAGACTAATATTTCTATTTTAGACTGAAGGGATCAACACACACATATATATTTGGTTGTCATTTATCTTTTTGGTGCACTGATATTGATGTGATGGATTATCATTGAAGAAAAGGATCAAATTCATCACAATTTGGCAAGACATGAAAGTGTGGTTGTCATTGCGAATTCAATATTCAACTCTCATCCCTACAAACTTTTCCTAAAGGTTGACCACATGTTAAGAAGACAGACAACCAAGTCTCTATCCTAGTTTCTTTTACTCTATAATATTGGGGTTAGAGTGCAACATTTTCAGTAGTTTCTGCAGAATACGTACAAGGCAAAAATAAAAAAGCATATGAATTCACTGTGGTAAATTCCAAAGTTACTCATCAGTTGTGAAAACTTGAACCCTTGAATCACAGAGAAATATTATATTGTTGCATCCAAATTGGGCAGGCAAGTTGTATTGGTTGATGTGGATCATGATTGGCAAAACTTTTGTCGTCGATGGTGACGATCAAATTGGGCAGGCAAGTTGTCATGTGAAGCACCAATCCCATTAAGCTTTTATTTATTTATAATTATACTTAGTGATTAAAATGATTAGTTTTCAATATTTTACCATTCACATGCTAAAATTTCATACAAACAAAAACACATTAACCCAAAAAGAAGTGTTTTGTAATCTTTTGTGGGCCTTGCATTTGTTCCTTGCTTTTTGAAAAGTTGGCAAATTAGAGGTTTGAAAGTGTGGGTTTTGGGCGTTGGAATTAGGAAAAGGGCAAGGCATTCAAAGTGGGTTCTTTCATGATTCCCATTCCCTCAGTTGGTCTTTAGTGGACCAAAGACTTTTTTTTTTTTTTTTTTTTCCCTCTCTCTCTCTCTCTCTCTCTCTCTCTCTCTCTCTCATTGAGTGTTCTCAGTTGTTACCTTTGAATCCTGCACTAAATAAGGAGCATAGCTGCACATATAGCTTACCTTTTTGTTCTTCTCTATGGAGGAGAGAGAGAGAGGGTTGGGATCTGAATGACAAAATATTCAACTAGGTATGTGAACATCTTACTCAATAAAGATGATGTAGAATTCAATTTTTCTATTAATTCAAACACGAGAGTAAGAAACTACCGAACTAGAATAGACCTAAGAAAAAGACGAGAGTTGAATTCTGATCGTAACTACAATTCTCCACTCTGATAATAATAAGATCATATGCTTTGAATATTTTAGGCTCCTTAGCTCTAATGGAATTTCTAGACTTTCCTTTGTGGGTTTTGTAGACCCAATTTTTGTATGTATTGACAGAAGAACCAAAAGCATGTTTTTTTCTTTTTTGTTGTTGTTGAACGCCAAAAGCAAAGTTAGGTGGAGTTAGGTCCAAACCTAGGCCTATAGGCCATAGGGGCTTGCCCAAAAGGATCCAAACCTAGTTTCAGATCATATGCCGAATATACCATATTCAATGGACCCACATGCCCATTCATGATGTATGTGGGATCATGAAATCCAGACAAAATGGGTCAAACCCAAATGAACACAAGTGGGCATCACTTGCGCTGCACATGACATAGCCTTCCAATTCACGATAATTACCCCAATAATTTCTGAGGAAGCACGAGAATTAGCCAAAGACCACTCTTCTCACATGAATTAGAAGGCATGAATGAAACATGTAGAACTTGAGTTTATGGTCACTTTTAAAAGAAGTTACAAACCAAAACCCAAGAAAAGCATGAATAGCATACTTGCATATGTTATATATATATATATATATAATTTCTTTCCAAACCCAAATTGAAAAAAAAAAAAAAGGTTCCAAAATTAGATAAATGCATACAATGCATAGGAAGAGGATGATGTTAGTCACATTACCCCCACTTGTTATCTCCCTCTTGTTATTCATCATCTTCTTCAATGTTCAAGTAATAAGATCCCCATTAATTCCTTCCTCCAAAACCATCATCTTGCAAACCCAATTCAGCCTCTTGATTGGGATTTTAACTCGTGTCGACAACTACAATCATCGTCATTTTCTTCGTCTTATTTATGGCATCCAATCCTCTCCCATTGCCAAAATAGACGTCAAGTTCGTCTTTTGCAACCTTACCAAACCCGAGCAACGCATATTAATTTCTCTAGAAATTCTTCGATTCAACGACATTATCATCCTCAATTGTACCGAAAACATGAACAACGGCAAAACCTACACCTATTTCTCTTCGCTCCCTCACGTCCTTCCACACAAATACGACTATGTCATGAAGGCGGACGACGATGTTTTCATTAGGCTCGAGCCACTTGCCTTGTCCCTCAAACCATTGCCTAGGGTGGACTTGTACTACGGATTTGTAATCCCATGTGCTAGCATGAACCCATTTGTGGAGTACATGTCCGGTATGGGATTTTTGTTGTCCTGGGATTTGGTTGAATGGATTGGAGAATCTGACATTCCTAGAGAGGAGATGTTTGGTCCCGAGGATAAGATGGTGGGAAAATGGTTGAAGATGGGAAGAAAGGCAAAGAACAGGTTTTCCAATAAGCCAGCAATGTATGATTATCCAGGAACAAATGGGAAGTGCTCACATGAGCTTATACCAGAAACTGTGGCTGTTCACAGGCTCAAGAGATGGGATCGTTGGTCGCACGTGCTTGAATTTTTCAATGTAACCAAACAAGTACTCTAATTAATTATCGCTACCATCTTTGATTCAACAATTAATTAGGAAATTAGCTAGTTTCTAACTTTGCTAAATAAATTAATTAGTATTGCTGAGGACATTCTTGCCTTGTATCATTCTATTTCCAATCAAGTTCCTTATTGCGTATGAACAAGGGTTAAATTCCATTTTTGAGCCATACCCATAAAGAAAAGTCTTATACAATACATATTAATAAATGGAAAAAAAATAAAATTTGTATTTGATACAATACATATTAAGAAATGAAAAGGAAAATCATTTTAAAGGTGTTTATCATGGTTCATGTCAAATTCAGATTATTTATTTGAATACTAACTCAATCTGTTTATTATTCGTGTTTAGGGGGCATGTCATATTCGAGATCGTGTCAATCAACTATCAACCAAACATGTGAAATTTGTATCAAGTTGAGTCGTGTGAAAAACTTTCAACCCTATGACAACGTAGGAATGACACTCAAACTGTTTGGTGCGTTACTATAAGCAAGTAATTTTTTTTCTAGAACAATAATTCTAGATGGACCACCTATTTAGATCATAGTAGTGAATTAATCCTGTAAGTGATGTATTCATTATATGAACTAATCTTACTAACGATTTGTTTGAAAATGCTTCTCTAGAAAGTGGTTAAAATTCAAGTTTCTTGTGGAAAAGCACTTCAAATAGCATATCATTGGCACTTTTAACAAGTGTTGTCAGAAATACTTTTTGATGCAAGTAATATTGGCAGAGGGTGGAATAAAATTTAGGACCTCGAACACAAGAGCAAATGTTCTTAATCATTTGAGCTATAAGTCCGTTGCATCAAAACAATTTTAGTTATTTGAATGCATTTTAAAAACACCTCTAAGTAACTCCTAATTGGCGTAACCATATTGAGTATGACTTGATATTACTAATAAGTTGGTGTTGTTGCCCCAACAAGAAGTGGGTAGCAGATCACAAATTAGCAAACTTGAACTTGGTCTTGAAGTTGGTTAATGTAGCACAAGCTATTTGGGCCTCCATTTTACCTTGTCATTCGGGCCGGGGTCAGCTCAAAGTACCAACCCACCGACCTGACAAATATAATCCGGAATAAAAAGACGAAAAAACCCCCCAAACCATAACGTCGTTTCCAAAAAGAAAAAGAACAAAAAAAACAAAACGTAGAAATGCAGCCGACTGATAAAGCCACGTGTAAAATCGTCAACGTCGCCGACTGACTCTCTTCAGACCTCTCTCTCAACTTTCCCTCGTTTTCAAAATTCACTCTGACGTAGACTGAAACTACACCCACCAAACAAACAACAACCTAACCGACACTTTTTGTTTTTCTAAACCCCCCCCCCCCCCCCCCTCCCCTCTTCCCCCTCCGAATCAGAAAAGTCCATTTCTCGTTCTCGGACTCCGGACCCGAAATCCCTAGCCGAAGCCCCGTCCGCCATGTCCGTGGCCTCCGCGAGCCCGGAGAGGATCCAAGCTCCGCAGAGCCCGATCATGGA
Source organism: Prunus mume (assembly GCF_000346735.1). The sequence goes on from NC_024130.1 coordinate 13,667,204, forward strand.
GCCCTCGCCGTCTAGGTTCTCCACCGCCGGACCGGCCTCCGAAGCTGAAGGCTCGTCCTCGCCGGTTCTCTCATACTCTGCCGACACACCCGATCACAGCGAGACTTGCAATTCTTCTCCCACCGTCGATCCTCAGGTCCTCTTCTTGCATTTAACGCACTTAGCTTATGTACTTGTGTTGTGCTACAGTCTGGAATGTTTGTGATTTTGGCAATACAGGCTTTCAAAATCTGACTTTAAATTCTTCTTTCTTTATTAGTTCGTTTTTACATGCCAATTTAGGAAGAAGAAATGAATGAATTTGCTTTATTTGTAAAGAAAATAAAGAATATAAGATTTGGTTGCTGGAGAAATGATTTTTAGTATAAACTGAGGAAACTTGTGAATATTATTTTGATTTATTTTCTTTAATATTATAGTCTGCAGCATCATTGAAGAGTGAAGAGTATCGCCAGTTGTTTCGTCTTCCACCTGATGAAGTGAGTGATCAAGATTTTCGGTTTTATTCAAAGTGTTTATTTTTCCCTTTTAATACAAATTTTGAATCTTAACTCTCTCTCTCTCTCTCTCTCTCTCTCTCTCTCCCTCTCTCTACATTTATATATATATATATATATATATATATGCTCAAAAAAATTACTCAACCGTGAAGAAGGAAATCCTAGCCATTGTTCATGCAGTCATGAAATTCGAAAGTGATCTTTTAAATAAAGAATTCCTGATTAGGGTGGATTGTAAGGCTGCCAAAGATATTTTATTTAAAGATGTTAAGTACCTAGCCTCAAATCAAATTTTTGCTAGATGGCAAAGATATATATGGATATCTCCTTCTTCATTCTCTCTTTAATTGGTATAGAAGCAGAAAGAATGTTACCACAGCCTTATTCTATCGATATATATCAAATAGGAAGGCAATCATTTCTGCCAACCAAAATTTGAGGAAGCCTTATACTTTTTTACCGGTGCACAACTCCTTATAGGTTCAATGCATGACAAAGAGGGCTAGGTTTGATATGGGACAAGTTCATCATTTGAGTATAAACTGATTGGTGTAGATCTGAGAGTAATAATGACCAGACTATTGCAGAAAATTAAGAAGAAAAATAATATCTTTTGAGGCTATTCTAGGATAAGAAAGGTTGGACCTATGATTAGTAAGAAAAAGATTAGTATTTGATTGTATTTAGATGCAGGAAGTTTGCTAAGCTAAACTTAATGGCTTACTGACGTATTGGAAGAATAGTAGTAGATAAAAAGACAAAGAATAACAAAGGAATACCTAGGAACTACACCTAGAGTACTTGCGCATCACGCAGAGGAGGACGCATCAAAATCTAACATAGTTGCTCGCATATCAATCTCTCTTCCTTTAAACATTGCAGTAAATATACTATGTCATATATATATATATAATTATAATTATAAATAACATATATAAGTACCCAGGAATTTGTGAGCAGGCTCTACCTGATTTTAAAAGCACTAAGATCCTTTGTCACTAAGTATCAACTAGATATACACTGTATTCCCACCCTTTTGGGTCGGTTCTTTTTGATCTTCAATTCTTTAGTTTTCCTTGTTAACTTGCTTTTCTGATTCTGTATCACTAAGACAATCCTAATTTAAACTTTTAATTCTGTCTTACTGTCGTCAGAGTTGTTAGCATAATCTTTATTGTATGTTTAGCTACTTAGAAGGGGATTTGTTTTCCAACCACTAACCCACTTTTGGCATTGAAACATCCTTCACGTTTCTGAACAATGTTAAAAAGTCAAGAGTCTGTTCACTTTCACAAATGCATTGGTGGAGAAATCAGATGCAGAGTTGATCCGCATCGTTAGTTTTGGACAAAATTACCTGTTAAATTTGGTTTAGGAGCCTTCTGCCAAAAAAAAAGAAAAAAAAAGAGTTAATATATGTCAAAATGATTGTTGAGCTTACACTCCCCAGGTGACTTCATTCTACTGAAGGTTACAAATATATGAACACGATTGGATAATTCTGATTTATCCTGTTTCTTGATGTTGATGACTAATACCATAAAGCATGAGTGGAAATCCACTTTTCCAATAACCTAGAATGTGAATAGTTAGCTTGGGAGTAGCGTTTGGGCTGTAAGACATTGCAATGAATGATAGGAGTTAAGACGCCTGGTTGTCCCTGGATATCTTCGCTTTATAGTTAAGTTGTAAAGTTGTTATTGAAAGGACTATTAAAGCTTATTTTATCTTTTGCTTCTCAGAAAAGAAAGCTTGATTGTGGCCTGCAAGAATACACAGATTATAGGCTTCTTGGATGACATTTAGTCCATCTGTATATTGAAGTGTACTCTGTTCAATGTAACACTTTTGGCATATATTATATGTACGATGCAGAGGAACATGCCATTACATATTAATTCATATTAGTATAGTTATAAAGATTTCAATGTGATGATGAGTAGAGCAAGATTTGCTTCTCTCTCTCTCTCTCACACACACACACGCGCACACACACACACATGCACAGTCACTCACTCACATACATGTATGCACAGAGTTGACTATATCTTCTATGTTATTTGAGTATATCTTTTGACTTTTTTTTTCTTCTGACATTTTCACTTTTCCCTTTTCACTATAGGCCCTCATTGAAGATTTCAACTGTGCATTCCAGGAGAACATACTTATTCAGGTTCAGGTTCATTTGATATGTTTTATAGGTTATTATTTTGAATATAGTTAGCAACACCGTTGTACTGCTTCTCATTGTTTGGCAGGTTGTGTTTTACCATGCTATATTTTGGCTAAAATTTTACTGTTATATATTCTTTTTAGCATCTTGATCGAATGGCAATCTTTAATGAATAAAGTTCTGCTTGGTGTTGCTAACTTTAATTTTATGTATTTTGTAGGGTCACATGTACCTGTTTATTCATTATATTTGCTTTTACTCAAATATATTTGGATATGAGACAAAGGTATGGTGTTCAACTTGTCCTAAACTTCTATTTTAATGAATTTTACAATTGTTGCGAACTGAGTGCTATATGTCGTGTATTCCTTTGTTTCATTTTCATAGGACATTAGGCGGACACAGTTCTTTTTCCAATTTTGTTCCTAGGACATTTGTTGAGTGGTTGTAGTCAGGAAGAACCTGAAAAGGGTGGTTATGCATAGAAATGAATGCAACTGCTTCCCATGAATCCAAATGGTTCCATAAATTATTTCAGGAGACTTAAAACTGATTCACTTTCCGTGTAACAGTATGTTTTCAATTTTGCTTTAGACTGAAAAAATAGATTATGTACTAAAAGAAAATTCCACTTCAGAAAATAATCCCATTACAAGAAGTCACAAGCGTAAAAAGAGCGAAGACAGCAGGGATCTTCCCTAATGCCATAGAAATTTTTGCCGGAGCCAAGAAGGTAGTGCCAAATCTAATGTTTGTTTTCCATCTTTTTACTTTGTACTGGTTATATCTTGTAAATACCTTGCGTTCAATGCCATTTCAGTATCACCAGTGTCTTACACCTCTTATTGATTTGGCAGTACTTCTTTGCATCCTTTCTGTCCCGTGATGAAGCTTTTAGGATCATAAATGATGGATGGGCACAATATGTGGATGGTGGCAAAGCGAATACAGAACAGCAGGTGTTGTAAATTTAATTGTATTACTTGTAAATTTAATTGTATTACTTAGTGGTGATAAATTTTATTCTGTTTAAATGTATTAATTCATTGATAACTTCTGCTTTTACCTCTACAGAATTTCATGAAAGAAGCTTTCATTGTGTTTCCTAATTAGTATGTGCTTAACTCGTTTTTCTTTCTTTTTGTTTTTAAAAAAGGAACCATACATAACGGGACATAATTTTTTATAGTGTAAAGCTTTGAGAATTTGTGAGTGATTCTGTTCATCTCAGTATATATAGTTACAGGAAAATATGAAGGCTTAATTAATAGTCATAGAATCATAGGAAAGTGTAAAAGCCTAATGCGCAGATAACTTGTAATTAACAAGTGGCTCTTAACCTTCCCTAACATCTCCCTTTGATGTTCTCATTATTGGGGTGATATCAAGTGTCATAACTCAATGATAGTTTCAGTATGATTTAGTCTAAAAAATGATCAATTTTAATAATAATAATGGTGACAGGTTACTTTCTGTATTATCAAATTTAATTCTGCAATGGTGGTTAGAAAAATGATGAGAACAGAGAAATGGTAGAGGTGAGGAAGAAGTATGGACAACAGATGGAATTTTGAACTTAAAACTTATTTGCAGTTTTTAAAATTTCATTTACAAGTCATTGTAAAGGTCTAATAATAGTTACAGAACATTGTGAAAGGCAAGTAAGGAACTAAGCCAAAGTACATTTGACACTGAGCGACAACTAGGGGAGGCTACCTAATCCTTAGTTTATGATGTCATTTTTTGTTTCCCCTTCTACTTCAACTAGGTATCCATTTACCCAGTGTTCAATTTATGCTTTTATAGTGAACTTGATTTTTAAATATCATATTATTATCTTTATTTAGTTTTTCTGAAAATTACTCTAATGCTTGATATTATACTCTCCACGCACGAGGACAATGCTGATATAGTGCTTACATTAAATCAATTGAAATTCGAAATGACAATACAGATGTAGTCTTGTGTTTTTGATTGTTGTGGTTTTGTCCTTAATGTTGGATTTTAGACTGCTTCTTGATCATGAAGGGATGTCCATAATGTCTAGTACTAGTAGAAATCCAGTCTAGTTGTATAAGGTTTTCCACTCAATTTGGTTTAGCGACCACTGAATTGATTGTATTAACTTATCATCTCTGGTGGCTGAGAGGCCTCGTGAAAGGATGCTTGGTAATTAGTTATTTTCAGATCTGCATCTTATAATTGTTATTGTTGTTGCTGCTGATGGGAGTATAAAATACTTGGTCTATGAATGCGACTTGTAAGTCAAAAAAAGAAAAAAAAAAGAATTTCTGTAAGCTTTACTTATTGTTAATTCTTCCCTGTAGTTGCTGTTGTAAGTGCTTTTGTGTTACATGTCAACACCAAAATCCTGTTTACATGAAGATTCTCACCTGTTTCTCTGCTTAATCTTTAAACTTTAGATTTACAGTTTGAAGTGTATGTCTACAAGAGTGTGAATTCTGGTATTTTGAGTTATGGGGATGACTGAATATCTGTTATGTATGGATGTTAGTTATTCTTGATGTTTGTCAAAGACCACGATAGAGTGAACTTCTGTTATGGGTCACTTGTACTTGCAATTGTAGTTTTGAAAGGGTAAAACTAGCTAACTGTGGAGTTTATCATATATGATATCACATTCTCTTTGTTAACTTGAGCTGCGTGTAACACGTGTTTATGCATGATCAGTCTTTTGGTTACTCATGAGCTTTACATGTGCGCATGAGACTTCAGCAGTCTGTTAAGTTAGAACAGTTATTTATCTCTATTGCTTGCCAACCATGGTATATTACATTTTATATGTGCTTAACCAAAAATATAACATCATCCTTTTCTTTCTCCCACCTTCCTTCTCCTCCACCCTCTTATCTGCTGATTTTTCTTTCAGGACTCAATATCTGAGACCGGCAGCCAAGAGAATGGAGTTGTAATTGAAAGCGTGGAAAGCTCCAAATGCTTAGTTAATGAATTGGATTCCACTGACAGGTACTTCATGAGAAATATCTTTAACATTTTAGTCTGGTATGTGATGTTTTGTGACTGTGACTCAACTATGTTTATTGCACATACATGGATCAGGAATGAGGACGCTTATATTTCACAAGATTCTAAGCCTGCATCCAATGAGGGAGATGATTCTGTGTTGACATCACTTCCAGGGCCACAAGATATTGCAGAAGGGGATCTAGAACCATCTCTGAATGGTGACCCTTCATGTTTGAAAGACTCTTTGATCTGGAAGGAGGAAAGTTATGATGCTCCAAATAGTAAGTTCATTCTACAATCTAGGATCATTGCTAATGTTTCTTCCTTTGTCAAGGACGAGCTTTGATCAAACTTGGATTCCTGTGTGTGTTATAATCATCTTTGTGCTGCGCCATGTACCTGTGGAACACAATCTCCACTTTACCACACTTTCTAAAAGTAGTATTTGGGGTTAGTTGATCTGTGGATTTATTTCAAATTGACACAATTATACATGGATAAGTCCCTAGATTTTGGTTTAGGTTCTAAAAGGGTAGGGTTGAAGTTGGTCATGGGTTCAAATCTTTCTAACGCGTGTGTTTGTGTGTGTTGCTAGGCGACTAGCTTTTGGTGATTTAATTGATGCTTCTATAATTTTTATTCTTCAAATTTCATTGTTTGAGCAATATTGAATCCATCAATTCCAATTTATGTCGTGTTAACTGAGCTGGTTATTTATGATATGCAGTTCCAGAATGTTATACAAAGGTTGCGGAGTCGCAGTTTCCGGTAGTTTTCTTTTCTTTTTGGAATAATCACATTATATTTATGATTTTTTCAAATTGATTGTTTTTATGTTGAGCAAGTACATTCTTCTCCCTTAAAGTTTGGTATAATAACAGTAAGTTTTCTTGAGTGGAACATAACACTCCATCTTTGTAATGTTTGATGTCTACATGACATTTTACCCCTTATGTTACAATGGGTTGATATGATAGATTGATTATATTATACTGAATATACCCTTTTGCCTGATGTATGTCTACATGACAGCATTCATATTGTAAACTGTAATTTTAGAATCTAGAGGGGAGGTTTTTGTAATTAGAACAGAGCTTGAGGGAGAGGGGTGTAACTTACTCATTTATGTTCTGCGACATGTTTATTTATTTATTTGTTTTGAATAGTGATTCCATTATGGGAAAGTTTGATTTGAATTAACATCCAATCTATGAAGTGCAGATAAAGGTTGAAGATTTCTTTAATTTATTTTTTTCTGATGACGTGTTCACCGAATCATTTCATAGAAGTTGTGGAGATAAAGGTAAATACCTGGAACTTGAGGAATTCCGCTATTTAGTGCATTATTCAGGTTTCTTGATGGTTTTAGAATATAGAGGGAAAAGTCTAATTTTTTTATCTGCTCTTTGCTTGGATGGTTTTATGCCTTTCTCAGAGTTAAAGTGTACTCCATGGCATCTTCATGAAACATTTGGGCATACCCGTGATGTTTCATTTCAGCATCCAATAAAACTTTATTTCGGTATGGCTGCATTATATGTTTTTGCATTTTTATGTTGTCATTTACTTCATGAATTTATTACACGGGCTTACATGCTTTGTAGGTCGACTCTATTTTATGTTTCACTCATTTTTTCACTTGAAATAATGTTTTGTGTTGTCATAAAGGTGCAAAATTTGGTAGCTGCCAGGAGCTCCAGAAATTCCGAGTTCACAGAAACAGGTTTCTGATATATTGTTTATTATGCCATTTTAAAATGTTTCTTGAATTGGTTTCCATAAATTATGATTATTATTGTCAGGAAGGTACGGCAAATTAACTTAGGTACCATGTCAATTTGAGATCGCACACATGCAGATCTGGTTTTTGCTGGCAAATTAACTCATGTATTATCCTTCTGTCTTGTGAACTTTCAACAAGCTATTTTCTTAAACTTCTACTTCTCTTACATCTGTTCTTCAATTCTTCTACCTTATATTTTTGTATCTTTAGCATAAATAATCCAATGTGTGTCTGTTATTTTCTTGACACATTAACTTCGACTCTTGCCAGCCATTTAGTTATTGAGACATCACAAGAAATCAGCGATGTGCCTTATGCGGATTATTTCCGGGTTGAGGTATAAGCTGCATTTCATCCAATTTCACATTTCCACGTTACGTGTTATATGTCTTAACACAAATTATCTTCATAATTTATTGATTACCTTGTTAAACCTTAGTCTTTGTATATGAAGTCACTTTATTTCTAACCAAAGACTACTTTTATAATACTTAATTCATATTTGGCCATGTCAGGGGCTTTGGGACATTGAGAGAGATCCTGATGGATCAAAGGAATGCTGCAATTTAAAGATTTATGTGAATGTGGCATTTTCAAAGAGAACTGTTTGGAAAGGTGTGCCTTGGACAACACTTGTTTATTTTTTGAATTTATCTTGGTTTGTGTTTGTCAATCATAGATATGAACAACTGACATGAAAAATGATTTGATGAGAACATGGCAAATGTCACAGTTTTCAACGAAAAGTAGACAACAGGCAATGACAGGCATGTGTAGTCCAGATGTAGTAAAATGTCATATGAAGATACACTTTTGTACTTTCTAGCAAAATGGAATATAAATGATAGTGGCAAGTTTTGAAGTTCAGTTATAAATGAGCTACTTGCTTTTGGAAGGTTTCAAGAGTATGATTCTGTAGCGTCCAAGCCATGTCTGACAAAATAAATAATTTTAGATTATACATGTACATTTTGTTCACGGGGACATTGTCTCTTGGGGAAGTACTGATGGAGAGCATAACATTGGTTGCACCCCCTAGGCATTTTTGAATAAGTATTTTTTTTCTCTCACTGATTCAGTGTAATGACAATCTATCATTATAGGTTTACATGTGGGACTAAGGGGTTTGGCTCATAGCCCCAAGGCCTCACACACACACCCCTTTCCGGTTCTCTCTGTAAATTTTTGTTTTTGTTTGGGTAGTTCTGTACAAAACAAACTCCTGTGGGTAGTTATCCTATTTTTGTAAGGACCATTATACCCTTTAAAGTTTTGCAGATTACTAATAAAAGGGGTGTTTTTGGGGTTTCAAGCCTGTGTTTTACAATCATAAAATTTGAAGTTTGGGGCTGAAATGGATTTATTGATCTGGTCTTTCTTTCATGAGTTGGATACTGACACAAGTGCTAGATTCTTTGTCCAATAAATAGAAGTTTAAATATGAAGAGTAAAATCAATCAAAAAGGTTTCTTTTCTTAGATATCATGGACAAATTCCAAGTATAGTGTCATGAACATGTTTTAGGCTTGTTTTGGCCTTGAAAGCCTGGTGAGGGTGCTGAACCCTCAGGGGATTTGAGCCCATTGAGGCTCGAGGAATTTGAGTCTTTGCCTTGGTCTGGCTTCAGGGTTTATATGCTTTGCAAGCATTAAAGTTTAAAGCATTTTTTTTTTTTCAATTACAAGATTTAGATTCTGAAAGCGTGCTTGTGTGTTTGCTATACTGTCTTGGATTAAGCTTGATCTGATATGAAGTGAGTGTATGTGATCACAGGCAAAATAGTACAGTCTACCATGGAAGAATGTCGAGAAGTTTTTGAAACCTGGATAAACATGGTATCATTTATTTCTTTATGCATCTATGTTGAATTCGGAGTTTGTCAGAGTTACTTAAGATTGTGCACATTAATGTCTCTTTCAGGCACATGAACTGTTGAAGGCGAAGAATCTTGAACTAAAAGGTAGGACTGTTGCAGACACATAATTTTGATCAATGGGGGAGGGAGAATTCAAACTTGGGACCTCTTCCAACATCAGGAAGAGAAGCACCACTGGACCAATAGCAAGTTGGTGTATACACATAATTAATTGGGTTTCTGAACAATATTTTATTTGTTGGTGATGTAGATGCTGACGTTACTACAATGTACAATGATTCATGCAACAATCTTCAATATGGTTACCGTGATTAATTCATGTCATTATTTTGATAATCAGAGAGGATTCCTGCGGTTAGCATCATTCAGAAATGTGAAGTTCATTCTGAAATTGAAGCAGAGATGGGTGAATCTACAGAAATGTTTTATGAGCCCAGTGAAAATAGTACGGTACAACACATATCTGAATCCATGGATGCAAACCAGCGAGTTGGCAATCTGTTGCAAGGAAATCTGATTGATGCTTCCCCTCTTACATCATGGTTAAGGGAATCTGTGATGAAATTCCAGTCATCTTTGAGAAGTCAAAGCAGCCATCTTCCCTTAATCTTAGTTATTGTTTTTGCCGTGATTTTTATCATGCAGGTATTTTAATCGCAATCAGATTGGTCAATTATTTATAATTATATGTTGACTTTGTGTCTGGAATCTACAATTACGTACCAAATAAATAGTTAGAGAGTATTACATATTTCCTTGGAATTGCTGTCATGTTGGACTGAGTTGCTGCTAGTTTGATCTTTGTTTTTCGTTGCACTAATTTGTTTACATGATGTTGCATGATGCATAATGTGACAATCGGAGGGAATTTGCATTGTATCAGCTTTCTTAATCCTTCTTTGCAGTTGGTAATATGTGTTTTGTTTCTTTGATTGCAGTTGAGCATACTCGTGCTACTAGCTAGACCCCAACATATCCATGTGCACTCTCCTGCGGAATACATGAGCAGCTTGGGCAGTGTAGTAGGCGAAAGATCGTCTGAAGTCGCCAATTGGCTGGAGAAGCGAATCCACCACCTTAAAGATGAGATGCACTTTGTTGAGACTCGGCTCGAGAGCATGCGGCATGAGCATGCTCTCTTAAAAGCTCAACTTGAGGACTTTAAGCATCTTAGTAAGCGTAGGTAATATCCAATTGTATATCCTTCTCGTTCTAGTGACGATAAATGAGTTTATTACCCTTTCTTTTTTCTTTTCCTCTGGTTTTCTCATAGAGAAATGTATGTTGTTCAGTCCTGTAAAATCAATAAACTTGTAGAGAAACTCTTGATAGAAATCTATATTCTTCATTCCTCCTGGGATTGGGAATGGCGATCCACGGCTTGTCAAATGTTGTCAATTGATTCAAAGTAGTTAATTAAAGAGCACATAGCTTCGGTTTTTCCTTTTTCTTCACATCGTATGTTTTGTTAGCAGTTTTCAAATTAATAGATGGGGTGGTTATTATCAAAACTTTTAATTGTTCATTGGAAAATCTCGAGTAGGATAAGTTATTATGTAGGCTTTTATTTATTTACATTTTGTTAAAATCATTGGGAGACTACCGGTCCGGTGCTGCCTTTTTCATCCTAATTGGAACAGCCAAAATTTCAATCTGCTCCAGTGGTAGGCAAGCACCCTCTGGAATCAATTTCTGATCACAGCTTCTACCCTTCAATTCTAATTTCTTGTTCTATTTGTAGCATTCAGCGTAAAATTAATATGTACTCTGGGTGGGTGTTCCCAACTCCACGAGCACATGCTGGGCAAGAGTTCCTTATGAAGCTGTGAAGCTTACCCAAAAAGAATCAATCACGATATGTCCTCGACTCGTATTTTATGTGCTAATACTGGAAAAACCAATAGAAGCTTGAATAGAAGACGCTAGGGGTGGGCGAGGTTCTATTCGGCCTGGTTTTCACCTCAAATCGGAATTGAAATCAACACTATTTATTTGGTCTGGTTCGGTTCACTTTTGATAAAAAAAAAATATAAAATCAGTCTGGTCTGGTTTGCTCGAAAGTCGGTTCAGTTTCTAGTTTTTCGGGTTTTGGACCGGATTTTTTATTTTATTTTTGTTGGGCTTAAAAATTCACAAATGATCCAATTTTATGCAAAAAGAGAGGTGATTTGGAGTTGTGCTTGGGGAAAGATTAGTTATGGGCTTAGAAATTTTGCATTGGGCTTAAATATTTTATAAAAAATAAAATAAAATATACATAGTTAGTCTGGTTTGGCCTGGTCTGATTTTTTCACCATAAGAATCGGAATCAAAGTCGAACCAAATCGATCACCTCTGGTTTTTAGTCAACATGGTTATTTTCAGCTCAATTCGACTCTCTTCTGGTTTTCTGGTGTGAATGCCCACCCCTAGAAAACGATACAATTTTCTACCAACAAAAAAAAAAAAAAAAAAAAAAAAAGGTATAGAAAACTTTCAAGCCCGTATCATATTATTTTCAGTTTTAAGTTTTTATTCAATTTTTTTTTAAAAAAAAAAAAAACTGAAAACATATTTGTTAACAGATTTCGTTTTCTGTTTTTAAAAAAGTAAAAACTAATTTTTAACATCACCATTATTTTTGGATTGTTTTTATTTTTTGTCGTCCTTTCTCATTCACTAGTTTTACATTACCACACATACATTGCACACCAGTTACCAAAACTCGGTACTTGGACATGGCCACTCAACTCTTGCGTTTAGCTGCAAGACCTCCTGATCCAAAATTCGTTGAAAATTCATCATAACTCCACAAAATTCAACGAAAAATACTACAAACTCTTTGTAACATTCACTTTCATTCTACAACATCAAATTCACAATTTAATCCCAACAAAGTTTTCAGTTTAAAAAAAATTAAAATGATTAAAACTGGAAATGTGATTGATTCACCATATGGACAGTCTAAAAACAAACCTCACGTGCTCAGTGAAATGAAGCCAAGAAAACCTGGTTCGTGCTATACACTTCACTACATGACGTAATTAATGTAAAAAAAAAATCTCCATTTTTGTTTTTTGTTTTTATGTTTTTGTCTTCCACATGCATTTTCAGTAGCCATAAGTTTACGTCTATCCTGGTTCACAGAACATGGTAGAATATCATGTGGTGCCGTCCATCTTGCGCATGCCTTTCATGCACCTAGGTTTTTCTATATTTCTTTTCCCAGTATTTAGTTAATTACTGGGCAATTACGAATAGTTAGGCAGAAGCGAGATCTAGAAGTGGGTTTTGTTTGTGGATATGAATCTTCCCCATTTTATCTACAACAAAACAAATGGATATGATATATTTTCATGGACGTAACCTCAAATTAGATAAATATTTATGTTGTTTTCATCATGGAAATTTGAATGCATAATCCAACGGGCAATACTGTTCAAAAGAACGACGCCGTGGAGTCACAACAACAAACACATCAGAGAGACCCTACCCTAATCCTATCGGCCTTGCCCCTTAGCCTTCTTTAAATTGTGCAAATAAGATCATTGCAAAAGATCCAAAAGCCCTACGTACCCTACCATTTTGATCATGATTGATGGATTTTCTCAGGAATTGTACGATGTGGTGCCAAAATTCAAAACAGACATCATTGTGAGATTTTATCAGGAATTGCACTCTGGATATTGAAAAAGTGCACATGAAATATACGAGAATGAGCCGAAAAAGCTTGGCCTTTCATTACATCATAATAACACTCATAATTGGTGAAGACCACCACCGACCTCTAAAGTTAAAGAGCCAATGGAATTTCTACAAGTTCTCTCTCTCTCTCTCTCTCTCTCTCTCTCTCTCTCTTCTTTTTGGTGTTATGTGGTTGCTTGTTCTGGTTCACTACAGAATTGCTGATTGGTTGGTACACTACCAAGATTCTGAAATTGATTGGGAAAGTAAAGGTAAAATAAAGCTGCTGTATCTTTTTAAGATTTATTCTTAGCCTCTTCATAACAAGGTTTTGATTGGTTTGGAAATGTTCCACATTGTTCTTATTTTTTGTGCAGAGGATATTGAATTTTCTGAAGAAGATAAAGACCCTGATAGTGCAACATCTGAACAATTTTCGTCTCCTGGTTGTTAACGGCGGCTGTCCACATCAATTGTGGAGTTGACTTGTCCTGACTTGAGGTGTTGTCTTTCCCAAAATGATAGCATCATTTGTGGATTGGATGCTTCTATTTACATACATAAAATGTTTCATTATTCCATTTTCCTTCTTCTTCTTTGTTTTTTCTCAAAAAAAATCAAAATTTTTTTTATTTTTTATTTTTTCACCCCTATAATCATACAAATAATATTGGCATGCTTTGTTCGCTTCTCAACATGAATAAATTCTTAATAGATTATGGAAGCATGTGAGAATGATTATGAGAGGATGAAAGATTACTTTAAGGCACGTATGAATTAGGTGCTTGTGAATGTTTTGCACACTCAAGGACAAACCCAAACACACTAACTCTAAGAGATGTACAAGGATGCTGAAAAAATCTAGAAACTATAGCTGCATATTATAGTTTCTAGAAGCTTTTTTTTTTTTTTCCGAGAATAATGGAAAAGCAATGTTGGGTAATCTTGTGTTTTATTGATCCATATTAAATTTGCAAAGATTCCATCTCTATTTATACAGATATTTGAGTCTTTTCCTGAATAGGTATTACACCTATTCGAACCTATGCATCTTTTGGATTGTACCAATTTATATGAGTCACCTCTTTTCATGTAGGAGAGTGTGACTCGATGTTTGAGAACATGTATCTGAAGTGTTTTCACGCTTATATACATTTCCTAGATACATTTGCATCAAGACACACGATTAGAATGCTCGAAGTCGACCAATCTGACAAGCTGACGGGTCTCTTTTTGGCAAATTGCACCACTACTGCAGAGCAAGGGGGAAGCCACCTTAGGCATATGGGTGGCAGGTGCTCCTAACCCAAGTTGGAATTCTTGTTGTTGCTAGGTAGGTGTATGAAAATAAGCACGAATTCATCGCTAGTGTGGATATTAAATCCTCTAACTACTCACCAAAAACAAAATAGAATTGCTGATCGGTGCCAAGATTCTAAAATTGATGGGGGAAGTAGGGGCCAAAGGTAAGATAAGGCTGCTGTATCTTTTTAAGATTGAACTTGTACTATCGACCTTAGGCTCTTCATAACAAGGTTTTGATTGGTTTGGCATGTTCCACATTGTTCCTCTTTTTCTTTGTTTTTTGGCAGAGGATATTAAATTTTCTGAAGAAGATAAAGACCCTGATAGTGCAACATTTGAAATTTTCAGTCTCCTGGATTTTAACGGCGGCTGTCCACATCATTTGTGGAGTGTGTTTTGCCCAAAAATAAGAGGACGTGATTGGATGCTTCTATTTGCATACTTAAAATGTTTCTTTATACATTTATAGTAAGGAATTATAAAAATCAATTTTCTTTATTTGATTTTTCTACACCTCAGAATCATAAAAATAATATGGGCCCTATTTTGTTGGCTTCTCAATATGAATAAATTCTTTTTGATGATCATGATAATGTGGGTTTGTGAAGACCGCTATGGCCTAATTTATCAACACATATGTTAAAAGTGTCATGGTCATGGCTATAGAGTCGTTCTATGGTGAGAGTGCAATATACGGGCCATAGATGTGAACATTCATAGTAGTCACATGAATTCATCTGAATAATACCTTCACTTAAGTTTAATAAAATGATCATGTGGCTAATATAAAGGTCAACATGAGAAGTTTATATATGACACCCTCACTATAAAATTTCGCCATGGCAATAACAGGCATGGCATCAACTTGTGCAAGTGACATGACCATGGAGCCAAAGGCAAGGGCAGAGCCACCTCAGGCCTGTGGTGGCATGTGCTCCTAACCCATGGTAGTGTCCATGATTTTTTGTTTATTAATTAAACTAATGAACATAAGTACTCTACCACTTAAATTCAAGTTCTCCATCCGTATAATGTGGATCTTGAACTAAATACTCACAAAATAAAAAACAAAAAAGAATCTATTGATATACACCTTAAGCCCATGTTTGGATGAGGGAAATAAACTTGAGATTTTGACGAAAGTCAGAATTTCTAAATTGACATGAACCAGTTCCCATGTTTGGATAAACAAAACATGGAATTTGGAGGTCATAAATCTCAACTTTAAATTCTATGTAAAAGTTGTCATTTTTAAAAGAATAAGGCTACTCTTAGCACATTTCCACACCACCTTATGTGACAGATGAGATGGACAATCACATCAATTAAAATTATTTAATATTTTCTTTTCTTTTATGATTGATTAACACTTAAAAAAAACTATTAATTAAACTTTCTTTATTAAAATACACTTCATTGATTTAATTAATGTGACATATGATATGAACATGCCACATCATATGGTATAGAAATGCTGGATAAAAATATGGTAAGTGTAGCATTACTCTTTTTAAAATCCCAAGAGAAATTGAGTTTATAAAAAAGAAGAAGATAACTTTACAAATAAAGGTTAAATTCCGTGTTTTAAATCCATTGCCCAAGAAACTTTACAAATTCTAGAACATTAATTTCCGTCATTTATGAAATCCTTTGTACTTTTAAATCTCTTCATCTTAATGCACTGTAACATTAGGTTATATGAGATTATTATTCACCATGATATAGAGTGTACATAAGACTGGAGAAAAACTAGGATAAGTAACTTTTTTCAAAACCCTGCTAAGCAGACCTAGAATTTATAGCTTTGGGGGACTTACAGCTCCAATAAAAAAAAATTAAAGATTAAAACACATATCAAGACAAGTATTTACAACAAGTACACACACAAGCCTAATGGTAGAAAGAACTAAAAAAGGCCTAATAAGAAAACAAAAGGCCAAAATAACCGCAACAAACTAGAAACAGAGTAACATTCAAGAATGCCATGAGCTTAATCAAATACAAAATTTCCTTTTAAAACACAGCATAATATATAGCATTAAAGTATGTGTGAAAAGCTCGGAGGGGAGGGGGTAGTTCGAAAAGGAAAAGATTAAGATTAAAAATAAAATAAAATTAAAAAAAGCCACTGTAAAAGAGATTTTGGGTAATAACTAATTTTTTTAATTTCTTACAAGAGAAATCTAGAACTTCGGGTGCAGAAAAAAATATTTTTAATCACTTAAGTTACAAGCCTAGCAAGAGGTAATAACTAATTTATTTGAACTGATAAGATGCCAATGACATTACCATTTATATAACAAATATTCGCATTTTCACATGTGAACCATGGAAGTCTTAATGGCACTTCCGTGTGGAAAAGAATTAGGCCCTCTTATTAAAATATTATTGTGCTTTGAGATTATTTATATGGAAGTCCTCTTATTAAGGGTTCGTTTGAAACTGCTTATCTAGGAAGCATTTATGCTCATAAGTACTTTTAATAAAAACGTACTTATTATAAAGATGTTGAAATTTTCATAAGCACTCCCAAGCAGCATTAAATTGCGAAATTAGAAAAACCAATGAACAAAAATTAAGAGGAATAATAGACTTTAGAAATTGTATATAAAAGTTAAAAACTCGTGTGCCCTACAAAAATGAGAACACCCCACCACACTTCATTAAAGGGTGATTCTATTGTATGTATTATGTGCCGTTGTGTACAAGTCCACCATTCAAAACCAAGTTGCTCAATGACCCTTGGTAACTTTAGCAATAACATCATGCCATCATCTCATTAAAAGGACACTTGGAACTAACAAAGCCCTTCACCAAGTGGAGGTATGTCTTCAGATCATGACAAGTGGCGAGGCTGCTTTTGTTCAGATAGGGTGACTCCTTGCTACTAAGTCTCAGCTCCTGTCCCATGTCAGCATATACCCATTGCGTGTCTTCCACGTACTTAAGAATCCATCTTGGCAAGTTTGCCACGTGGACATTCTTTGTGCTTTCCACATCATCTCCATCTTCAAATACAAAGCCAGGTACTTTGGGGATTGGATCATCTGAGTTGACAATTCGGAGTATCCGGGTTCCACTTTTGTCCAGCTGGCATCTCAAGCTCCTATTTCCGACGCGGGGCCCACCGAACGATACCACTGTGACCATTGGTGCATTTGCAAAGGTGGCAGTTATGTCATACGCGCTCAGAATGGCGAGGGCTGCTCCAAGGCTATGACCTGTTATAGTTAAGCTAAGTGGCTCATCACCGTACAATTCGATGATTTTTGAAATCTCCTTCCTAATCATGTCTTGTAAGCTAGAGAAAGTGGCAGTTCTTGAAGTGTAAAGGCTTAAAAAGCCTCTTTCTACCATGGGCCCACCACTTTTGGGTCCCACATAATCCGGCACCTCAATCAAGGTGGCTCGTAGATTTTCAACCCATTCTAAGCACGTGATGGTGCCCCGAAAAGCAATCACAACATCTCGACGTCCCAATCTCGCTATCTCCTTTTTATCTTGACAAATCGCCACGTAGCCAATCCAGCTCGACTGAGTAGACATCCAACTTGGCACTCCTCCAATCCAACGCGGCATTTGTACTCCACACGTGGCTCGTAGATTTTTGGTTACCCGGTATCCAGTTTGCCCAAACCCGGACCGGGTCAAGAGTGAATTTCTTGGAAAACGACATGTGGCGTAGGTTGGAGACATAGGATCAGAGTCAAAAGAGCGATAGGCAGCCTCCACAAACTGACCGTAGCGAAGAATTTCAGAGCGAAGGGTATGATCGAGAGGGTCTAGCAAACACTCCCAATTATTGCTTCCTTGATATTCCATCCACCTCTTCCCCAGTTTTGGTGACGGCTGGGTTGTGTCCACACTACTGCATTGCATAAATGTCGAATCAAGCTGCTTTAATGACAATGACGTGGCAGCTGAGAATGCTAAGTTGGAGTTTTTCCTAAATTTCTCTGAACGATCAGTTTTGGTGGCAAAAGAAAGGTTCGGAGAATCAAGAGGTGGTGAGGTGGGTGAATTAGCAACAGCCCTAAAACCAAAAGCAACCCTCATATTTTTTGGTTTTTCTTCTCAAATATGGAGGTTGGTCAAGCTGCTTGATTCTTTTGCAAGTTTTGTCAGGACCCGAGAGATGCATGGTTTGGTTTTATAGCTAGCTTGCATGCCTCACAAACTCAGAGAGAGACAGAGAGAATGGACGATGGTGCATGCACTAAAACAAGTAGGGAGATGAGGTAGATTGGTAAAGATAAAAGATGAAGTCACTGAAGTAAAAGGACTGAGGCTGCGCAAGGAGGACTACGAGACTGGTGGAACCCATTCAATGAATCGAATTAGAATATTTGATAACGACAAATCTTCCTTTCCGCCCAAGGTGATGCTTTCATGGCATAATATATAGGTAAGTCTTGCATTCAGTTGCTTTTGGTATATTTTTAGTTCTTGCTTACTAAAGTGCAAAAGAAAATTACAATTTCTTTTATTATAATGGATAAAATCGAATCATCAACCTTTTCACATTCTAACTGATTATCCACCATATCTCACTAATTAACTAATTATTAATAGTAAATTGAGCTTAGACCCATAAAATTCATTTTTAATCACCTACAATCCATT
This sequence comes from Prunus mume, assembly GCF_000346735.1. Next base: position 13,686,115 of record NC_024130.1, read on the forward strand.
CCTTTATTTTTCTATTTAAAATACCCAATTTTTTCAAATCAAACCCGATGACTAGGATAAAAAAAAGCAAGTTACCTAATCTAGCTTAAAATATGATTTATTCTATTTTTCAAATTCTAAAATTACCCCTATTTATAAGTTAACGTGTTATGTGGGGGTGTAACTAGTGACATATATTGAAATTAGAAAGATTTTCAAAAGGTTGCAATGGATGTAGGAAATAATTTAGAAACTTATTTAATAAATTTTTTGTTGTTGTTTTCCTTTCCAAATAATGTACATATACACATTTATAGGTATATTGTAAAATAATTTACCTATGGGTAAATAATGTACCTATATTTTCTATAAATTATTGTGTACCTATTTTTAATTTATGAAAAATGTACAAATATTCCAATTACAAAGTAACTGGTTTAATTAGCTATACTTCACTAATAAAGTTTATGCATATATATAATCAAAATGAATTTAATTTCTTAGATACCAAATTGCATGCTACCGATAACCATAGTTTATGGGAAGAAGGCGAAAAGGACCTACAAAAATATTATCTATCAAGTCTAAAGTGCATAGAGACTTGTTAAAAAGTCGAAGCAACCAATTCTAGTACAAGTCCATGACAAACAAGCAATTAAGAATAAGGTGGTTAACAGTTTCATCGTAGCGAGAAAAAAATAGAACAACAAGAGGCTAAGGACACACTACGCTTTTGGAGATATTCATCTATAAGAAGTCGACTCTGTAAAGCTTTCCAAACCACCAGGCTTTTTCTAGGCTGAATGGCTTTATCCTAAATAACTTATGAATGAAGACTTGAAAAATAGAAAGTTCAGATCATTGAAATAAAATTTGTAGTAAACCCCACAAAGTGTCCCTCAAATAAGATTTGGGATTGTACATATATGTAACTTTATATATGGCTAATATTGATATGTTATTCTATGTGACTTCTCGTGTTTTGTCACATTGTTCCTTTTGTGACATGTAACAATAGGTCACCTAATTCATTTTTTGATGGTTGGCAAGTGGTCACATCGTATCTAATATGACGACAGACAAGTTGTCACGACGTTCAATTTGTGAAGCTTTATAAATTGTCACTTTATTTAAAATATGACATATAATAAATCATCATATTGTATAATTTGTTATGCCAAAAAAACATCTGATTTGATAATACATGTGAATGATTTCATGACAATGATCTTAATAAATATAATACTATGCATCAAGAATAAAAAAGCTTCATATCATAGATGAATAATATCCAAAATAGCATATGCAAGTTAAGTATTTGCTTAATAGTATATCCAAGGTTCTAAACACGCTTAGTATTGTAAATATGTAAATATGATCCTAGGTTGTTGCCGACGACATCAAAGTTGCACGCAACATTGACATCAACTGTGCATTATCCAGCCCATCATTGTTGGATGCCTCCAGAGCTGCCACCAAATTTGCCCTCAAATTTGAATATTCTTCCTGCACACTTTGCATATTTGTGGCAAGCATCTGTACTGTATCTTGTAACTTGCTAAGCTCAGAATTAGAAGCTCCAGAAAAAACAGTAGTTGAGATATTGGCTTCCATTTGAGGAAAAGCACCAAGACCACAAACTGTCCTACCTTTCACTCCAAGTACATCACCCATGATCTTGAACTCAGCCTCAATTGGAATTCCTATCGAATCAGCCTCAATATCCTCATCAACTCCTCAATTATCTTGGCCCTCGGTTCATCTACTCAAAATAATTAGGGTTTAAAACTGATATGTTTATTCTTCTCTCGAGGATGAATATATATAATACATACAGAGTGGTTACAAATAGGAAATATGTACAAAATCTCCTACTACTCAAATTAGATAATTACAATAAAATAGAAATTCTATTCCTAATAGGAACAAATTCTATTCCTAATAGGAACGTTGACTCACGCCAACACTCCCCCTCAAGTTGGTGCATAGATATCAGTAATGCCCAACTTGTCAAGTGAGTCTTCAAATCAGCGCTTTGACACTGCATGGGTCAGGATATCTGCAAGCTGCTCTGAAGAAGGCACAAAAGGTATAGAAATTAATTTAGGGCAATGATTTCCCCACTCCTATTTTATCCACTTACACTCCTTTTTTAGTTATAAAAAATGAGTGTAAGTGGATAAAATAGAAGAAAAAGGAGTGGGGAAATCACCCTTCTTAATTTATGCTCCAGCTTCTCCTTAATGAAATGCCGATCAACTTCTACATGCTTAGTTCGATCATGTTGCACTGGATTGTTAGCAATTTCAAATGCAGACTGATTATCATAGTGGAGCTTTGTAGCAGCATTCGGTCTAAACCCTATTTCAGCAAGTAACCACCTCAACCACAGTATTTCGCAAACCCCTTAGGCAATCCCTCTATACTCAGACTCTGCGGAGGACCGAGACACAACGTTTTGCTTCTTGCTACGCCACGTAACTAGATTACCACCAACAAAGGTGAAGTAACCTGATGTAGAACGTCTATATGTAATATTCTTGGCATAATTTGCGTCAGTGTAACCTTCCAGATCCAAGTGACCATTTTCTTAAATAATAAACCTCTCCCAGGGGCAGACTTTAAATAACTCAGAATATGCATCACAGCAGTCATATGATTCTCACTAGGTGAATGCATAAATTAGTTAGCAACGCTTACAGCATAGGCAATATGAGGGCATGTCAATGATAAATAAATAAATCTCCCAACTAACCTTTGATATATTTCTCTGTTAGTTGGGGCCTGATCCACATAAACACCGAGTTTATGATTCTCAACAATAGGTGTATCAGCTGGTTTACAGTCAAGCATTCCAGTATCTGCTAGCAGGTTCATGACATACTTACTTTGTGAAAGAAATAAGCCATGTTTAGATCGAGTGACTTCCACTCCTAGAAAATATTTCAGACTGCCCAAATCTTTCATCTTAAATTCAGATGCTAAACGTTTCTGCAGTTCCTCGATTTCTACAGTATCATCACCAGTCACAATCATATCATCAACATAAATAATCAACAAAGTCACCTCACCAGCCATATGTTTAATGAATAGAGTATGATCAGTATTAGTCTGTCGGTAACCAAACTTCTTCATAGCTGTGATAAATCTACCAAACCATGCCAGAGGAGACTGCTTTAACCCGTACAACGCCTTTTTCAATTTGCACACGTTTCCCGTTTCACCGGTAACCCTATACCCTGGTGGAAGACTCATGTACACTTCTTCTTCTAGTTCACCATGTAAGAATGCATTTTTTACGTCAAATTGCCTCAGGGTCTAATCCAAGTTTACTGCTAAGGACAACAAAACTCTGACAGTATTCACCTTAGCCACAGGGGCAAAAGCATCATGATAATCAACTCCATATGTATGAGTGAACCCTTTAGCTACTAATTTTTCCTTGTACCTCTCCACAGTACCATTTGCATTATATTTAACTGTAAACACTCATCTGCATCCTACACGCTTCATTCCCCTTGGTAGATCAACAATGTCTCATATATTATTTTTTTGCAACGCCTCCATTTCAATATTTTTTAGGCGGTAAAACATAAGAATTATAATAAGTATGAGTAGAAGCACTTACTTCAGGAATATCCAAGGGAGCTTGATCGGGTACTATTAGAGAAGCTTCATGGGGTGCAATTGATTCAGTGACAGTAGTGACATCAGTTAGAATAGCAGGTTCAGATAGTGTAGCAGGTTATGCCGGTGTAGCAGGTTCATTAAACAGTTGCGTTCGGTTCTTCCCTTTGTATCAACCTATCCAATACTACCCCCTCTTGTAAATCTAGCCAGCTATGTCCTTCACTACTAGTCTCCCCCTGAAGGACATGCTCGGGTGTATCAGAGAAAAACATTTCATCCTCAACAAAGGTAACATCCATAGAGACATATAGACGTCGGGTTGCAGAATGATAGCATCGATAAACTTTCTGATGAGGAGAGAAACCTAGAAAGACACAACGGAGAGCACATGGGTTTACATTACTCATCTGATTCTGATGGAGGTGAACATAAACGACACAACCAAACACCTTTGGAGACAAAGTGAACATAGAAGAGGCAGAGACATGATGGGTCAGTACCTGCATAGGAGTTTGGAAATCCAAAACTCGTGAAGGTAGACGATTCAAGAGATAGACTGCATAGGTAACAGCATCCATCCAGAACCGCTTTGGAACTGACGCACCAAGCAGTAGAGCACTGGCAGGAGCAAGGATCTGCCCATTTTTACGTTCAGCAACCCCATTTTGTTGTGGTGTTTGAGAGCATGTAGTCTCATGGAGTACTCCCTTAGTGTGAAAAAATTAGGATAACACCGAATTAACAAATTCTCCACTATTATCAGATTGAAAAACCTTGATAGGGAGCATAAATTGAGTCTGAATCATCTAATAGAAACGCTGAAAAATTTCGACCACGTCACTTTTATTTTTCATCCCATAACCACATTATACGAGTGCAATCATCCACAAATAACACAAACCAACGAACTCCCAAGGCTGTAGAAATCGGGGAAGGTCCCCAAACATCAGAATGAACTAAATAAAATGACATAAGCCATTTATTACAACTTGGAGGGTAGGATACCCGATGACTCTTAGCTAAAATACAAGTCTGATATTAGAAATCAGACTCCACCAAATAATGCAGGAAACAAATGCTGTAAATATCCAAATGAGGCATGACCAAATCGGTAATGTAGCAACCAAATTCGGCAATGCTGAGAAATTTCAGCGCTACCAGCACGAAGAACCCGACTAGTTGCCACATCATCCACATAATGAAGCCCCCCCTTTTTAGTACCACGACCAAAGATCTCCCAAGTCTGGATATCCTGTAGTAAGACAAAAGACAGATACATCAGTATAATGCAGTTTAACTGCTCAGTAACTTACGGTACAGATAATAAATTACTAGACAAAGATGGAATCAGTAACACTTTGTCCAATGGTAAAGCAGGTGTCAAGAGTATAGAACCAGCCCCGTGACAGGAGCAGCAGCATTATTAGCAGTCATAACATGATCACGATGAGGCGGAAGAGTATAAGAGAATAAAGTAGAATTATACGTCATATGGTCAGTAGCTCCTGAATCAATAATTTAACCTATAACTCGGGTATCATGGGCATGGAAAGCCTTGCCAAAGTTACCTAGAGGCGGAGGTGTTGGAGTGCTTCAGATGACGGTCAAAGTCACAGGATGAGTAGCAGTAAAGTGGTCGTGCCTAGTGGTGATGTCAGCCACAGAAGTGGGGGTAACAGCCACATGAACTTTGCTATCAAGTTGTTCCTTTTTTAAACGCCTCCGATCCTTCTCCCAATCTGGTACCCCATGTAATGCCCAACAGGTGTCGATAGTATGTCTCTTTTCACCACAGTGATCACACTTTAGTTTGTCTTTTTCTGCAGAAGTCAAGCGACGAGACGGAACAGCAGAAGAGCCATACCCTATACGCTGAGAAACCAAAGCAGTGTTTTTGGAAGCAAACACAACAGCAGGTTCCCCAATTTTGGTGTCGGATCCAAGCATAATAATTTGGCGTTGAGCCTCTGGACGAACCATAAAAAATACATTTTCGATACTTGGAACTTTATCACTTCGTAGAATATCACTTTGGACTTTGTCATAAGTATCGTCAAGGCCAGCCAAAAAATCATACACACGATCTGCCATAACAGCAGCTTGAAAAGTCTTCATATCACCAAATTTCCTTAGTAGTAGTTAGAGTATGAAACATATTCAACAAACTGGGTTCCATAGTTCGCAGCATCTAACTTTTCACAACAACATTAGCAATTTTCCACTTCCCAAATTTCGGGTCTTTGGAATCAAGGGCATCAGTGTCGCCAGTCAGGTAACCTAATTTGCCTTGTGTAGTAGCATGAAATTCGATCATCGAAGCCCATATCTCATAGTTTGATCCATTTAATTTGAATCCCATAGGAAGGTTGGTGGTTGATTCGGTATGAACCGTCACAATAAGAGTAGAAGAAGAAGAGTCAATGACATCTGACATGGTGATAGATAGCGGCGGCAACAAAAGATTAGGTGACGACGACGACAGTAAGAGATATAAGACAGCACAGGCTTAGGTGTATATGCTAGGTGCAGCGGAAATAGGTATTTTTAGGATTAGGGTTTTGATGTTGTAGAGACGGATCGAAACCCGCTTTGATACTAACTCAAAATAATTAGGGTTTAAAACTAATATGTTTATTCTTCTCTCAGGGAGGAATATATATACTACATACAGAGTGGTTACAAATAGGAAATATGTACAAAATCTCCTAATTCTACTCAAATTAGATAATTACAATAAAACAGAAATTCTATTCCTAATAGGAACGTTGACTCGTGCCAACACATCTCATATTTATTTCATTTTTTCCTATAGACAAACCAACAAAATCAAACTTGCATATGACATATGAGATGCCATTAGTAACTGTGTGTAAGAAGTACTTATCAACCAACACCCATTTAAAAAAAGCAGTATTACATAGTGTTTTCTAAATATGTAAGACAATCCACGATTTCTATCAATTTGGGTACAATACTAATATAAATCATTATTGACTTACATGCTTTTCTTGGGCATCCTCGCTAATCCAATTATGCTCTCTGTCTTTATGTAGCCTTTCCCAATTATCAATGAAATATAAAGGCTTCCCCTCCTATAAATCAGAAATAAATAAAAAATTGATTAAAATCAATTGGAAAATATTTAAAGTAGCTATGTAATTTTATATTACTTTAACAGCTTATTGAGCATGTTGGACAAATGAGCATGCACCTCCCCTGTGGTTTGTTTTGTTCTTTTTACGGTTATCAGAATTTTTCTTCGACTTCTCCTGTAATAAAAAATGATCACAACATTTGGCAATCCACTGCCTATCCATTTAAAACTAGTATTTATAACCACTATATAGAAGCAAAAATATACACAAACTTAAATAAGAAAAGTTAATGACTATGGCAAGGGAATTCACCTCTCTGCAAATTATTTCTAATAAACTTGCTCCTAGCAAAAAAGCAGCTGCGAGAACAAAAACAACCTGCCAAAAGAAAAAGTAAGCACTAGTAATTAGATAATAAACATGTTCCAAATTTATTATATAGAAACAAATCTTTCAAACAACATGATGGGTTTTCATGTTTTTTATGATATCCAAAAAGGCTTGGCTCATAATTGATCTTTTAGGTAGCCAACGATAGGAAGCATATTGATTAGATATCTTATATTCTTCTATAATTGCCTCAGCAAGCACACAAAAAGTAGTAAAGTTAATAAAATAAATAAATAAAAGGAAAAGTAACAATAAAACTTCCTATTACATCCCAATCTCCTCCTAAAGCATAACTCCAATTAGAACTCTAAGAATGAGATTTTTGAAAAGTAAACACCGATTCATATTCTTCTTTTTGAAAAGCAAAGATAATAAAGCAAATTAACAACAGTGCATAAAAACCCAATAAATCAAATTATGCTTGAAGAGATTTCTTTAACATTAAATTTCACAAATAAACCAATCAACAATCATAGAATGATTCTATAAATCCTAAATCTTAAACATGCAGAAATTCACCAAAACACTCAACTTACCCAAAACTAAAGCAAAGAGATTCGACCAAAAAAAAAAAAAACTAAAGCAAAGAGATAAAAAGAATTACAAATATAATACCTATATTAGGATTAAGAAGACAGAGATATTGTGGTGCGTTGAGGAATTAGGAATGAAAGCGCTTTCGTCGAAAGTGGTAGTTGTCGATGGAGCAATCATGGTCGTCGGAGAAGTAGCCGTCATCAGAGAAGTAGCCGACGATGATACAGAATCAATCGGCCGGCCGATGATTTGAGAAACACAGAAGGCTATGAGTTTTGGTTGCAGAGCGAGTAAAGAGCGAATAAACAAAGGGAGATGAATGAATAGTTGTAATTTTGATTAATATTTATGTGAATAAGTGGGGCCAAGTCCTCACATGTGGGAATATGTGATGATAACTAAATCCTAAAATATAATTTTATTTTGGGGCGGGAAACTTTTCCGCTCTTTCCTTTTTATTTTTCATTTTTTGGATAGATATTCCCGCACTAAAAATTTGTGACGCCTTAAAATATTGTATGTGACCCCACAAGCCTCACAAATAATTGCTGGTCTCTGCCGCCCAAAACCGCCAGACTATTTGTGAGGGATTTGGCCTTCCTCCAAAATTCCAAAGGTCTTTGTTGTCTTATGAGTGACGACTTGATAAATTCGTCACAAATACCCATTATATGTGATGAATTTACAAGCCTCACTTTTTATTTGGTCACATTAGCCTTTTTTTCTTGTAGTGAATTGATTACACTGAGACGTTTCCTCCAGTTTCTACCAAAGATTCTTTATGCATAATTATGGCATTGGTGGTGCATTTTGACATATTTTTCCATCAAATGGATGTAAAAATTGCATTCCTAAATGATGAACTTGAAGAAGAAATTTATGAGGCAACCTGAAGGGTTTGCAAAGTAGGGAAAAGACTATATGGTTTGCAAACTTGACAAAGTGATTTATGGACTAAAGTAAGTAAGTAGGAGATGGTATTTAAAATTCCAACAAATCGTCTCATCCTATGGTTTTGAAGAGAACATAGCCGATCAATGTGTTTATCTAAAGAAGTGTGGAAGCCGATTTATTTTTCTGGTGTTGTATGTCGATGATATACTTTTCGCTACAAATGATCACAATTTATTGAAGGAGAGTAAGGAGCTACTTTCAAACAATTTTGAGATGAAGAATTTGGGAGAAGATGCTTTTGTGTTAGGCATTGAAATTCAGAGAGATCGGCTCGAGGTCTGCTAGGCTTGTTTTGGAAAACATACATTGAAAGAGTACTCAAACACTTTGACATGAGTATGTGTTTTGGACAGAAAGTTCCATTAGCTAAAGGAGACTTAAAGAAAGAGCATTGCTCCAAGAATAAAGAAGAAGAAGCTGAGATGAGGAACAAGCCGTGTGCTTCTCTAGTTGGAAACACACAAGTATGTACAAGGCCAGACATAGCATTGCGGATTGACTTTTGCTAAGTCGTAAAGGTGTGTATATATTGAAAAGCATAAAGATTCACATTAAATATCAATACATGTTAAGGTTCGCATTTGTAGGTGCTTCATGTGTTTTGAGATTGCATTATGTAATTATAGATGGCCTATTTTTTTAATAAAGGAGAGTAGTGCATGTCTATAGTTCGTTTTGTCTAATTGGTTTTCACTGTAGCTTGAAGGGAAGGACTTAATTGTTTTAAACTCATAGCCAATAAAAATTATCAAACTTTTGCAATACAAAAGCTTAGTGTTCTAGTGCTTGATCTAGTGGGAGAATGTTATATTCCTATTTAGATCGGTGCGCTAGATATTAACACTACTACATTTTACACTTTGCGCGACGAAGAGAATTTCGTCGCGCAAAATACATAGTAGTCGCACAAATTTCAGCGCGACAGAAACTTCGTCGAGCAGAATCCGTCGCGCAAAGATCGTGAAGAAAGAGTTTGCGCGACGAAAAAATATTTGTCGCGCAAAGCGACTTTGCGCGACGAAAAATACTGGTTGAGCAACGTTTTGCACGACGAAAAAAATTTATAAAAAAAAAATTCTCGTTTCCCATTTTTGGTATCCGCCCAAATTTTTAGAGTACTGCGCGACGAATACTAATGTCGCGCAAATATTTTGGTTTTCGACTTTTTGTTTTATTATTTCTTTAATATTAATTTAATTATGTTAATTATTTCAAATTTTTACTTTTTAAATTTAATTTAATTGTATGATTTTTTTCATTACTTTAATTTAAATTGATATTTATTTAATTATATTGATTTATTCAAATTTTTACTTTTTAAATTTAATTTAATTACTTTAATTTAAATTGACATATTCAAAATAAAATTATATATGAAAAATAGTGATCAAATTATCCAATAAATATATATATATATAATATTCAAAATGTACACATAAATTAACAAAGTACAATAATAAAATCCTAATACAAGCGTATTGTGGTGGTAGTGGTGGACGATATGTTTTGATAGCTTCCTAATCCTCAACTTTAGCCGTTAAAGTCTCGATGATTCCTTACAAAAAAAAAAGGTCAAATAACAACAAAAAAAAAAAGGGATAATCTCCCCTAAAATTGTTATACTACAAATCCAACCCAAACTCCAATCCCTCCCCTTTACTCAACCCCAAACCCCACACAAACTCAAAACTAACTCCAAAAACACAAATTAATGAAAAAAAATTAAAATTTGGAGAGAATATACCTTTTGGCAAGATTGAGAGTGAGTGAGAATGAGAGAGAGAAGTGAGTATGAGAGAATTAGAGAAGATAGTGATAGAGAGATGAGAGAGTGAGTGAGAGTGAGAGATAGTGAAGAGAGAGATGATGAGAGATTAAGTGAGAGGAGTGAGTGTGAGAGAAATGGTGGGATTTGGGGAGAGAGAAAGAGAGAGGAGAGGAAAGAGTAGAGAAAGACATTGAGAAAATGGTGGAGGAGTTATTTTCATTTTAAAAACCGTATCACTTTGCGCGACGAACGACATTGTTGGTCG
>NC_024130.1:13698592-13712330 GCF_000346735.1 Prunus mume
GATTTTTTACCGCTACACTTCTTTACCCTATATGAATACAATGACTGAATTTGATCTTCAATTTAGAATATTTACACTAGTGGATACCACAAAGTCTTATGTTATATTTAACAAAAGTATAAATAAACTCTTAATTGTTAGTGAATATATTGTTTTGATGGCATACGCATTCTACGAAACTAGTTTCAACAAACCAACTGTCAAACTTGTTTGTTTATACTTCAAGATCATATATGCCAAAAATTGGAAAAAAATAAACATTCAGAGATCAAGTAATTGGACAAAACTTTTCGACGGTTATAAATGAAAAATCACGATTTAACAGTTATTTTAACTCCGATTTTGATGATTTTTTACAGCTACACTCTTTGACCCTATATGAATACAATAAACTAATTCGATCGTCAATTTAAAAAATATATTTTCTAACAAAAACCCAATCCGAACAACAATAATATATTTTTCTAACAAAAATCCGATCCGATCTAAAATAATAAATTTAAAGCTACTTAATAAAAATATATATACCGTTTATTTTCTTAAGTGTTATGCATACAAAATAAAAAACAAAAATAAATTGGTTTAGGCGACGAAATGTTTGGATTACAACATGCAAAGATTTTAAAAAAGAATTTTTTTATTTTATTTATTTTTATAAGGACTTTGCGAGACAAAGTTTATTGTTTTGTCACTCAAAGTCATTTTGTGTGACGAAAGACAATTCGTCGTGCAAAGTCGCTTTGCGCGACGAATTGTTTTTTGTCGCGCAAAGTGACTTTGCGCAACGAATTGTTTTTCATCGTGCGAAATTTGGCCGTGCAAGACTTTGAGCGACGATGTATTGTCGTCGCGTAAAAATTTGTTGCACAAAGTCACTTTACGCGACGAAAAACAATTCGTCGCTCAACATTTTGTCACGCAAGGTTTTGAGCGACGAAGTTTTGAATTTCGTCGCGCAAAGTGACTTTGGGCGACGAATAATTCTTCATCGCGCAAAATTTGGTCGCGCAAGGGTGATTTTTTACTAGTGTAACTTATATCAGGTTTAATAAGTGTTTAAATTAGGTTATACCTTGGACTGGTATTCCACCCCAAATTCCACCTCTCAAAATACATGAGTTGGAGATGAGTTGTGGCTCAAAATTTGAGTTTCCACCCCCTTGGGTTGGAGATGGCCTAACCTTAATCTCATCATAAAAAGAGGGCTGAAATAATTTCTGAGAGCAGAAGTCTTGAGCCAATCGTGTCTTTTGCTCTTGCAGCTGCTACGACTGAATGAGTTCTAAGATTGTGTACTCAAGGAAGATGACGTCAGATATGTCTTCTATATATTTCAAGTTGTGTGACAGATCATGAACAAATATATGGAAATCTAACACGTCTGTTCATTTAAGCCCTTAGCATCCAACAGTATATACACCCACACACTTTCTTCAACACCAAAAGGAAATAAAAAAGTTAATCATCATTATTCATCAATCTCTTTGGCTCTTTTGTTCAATCCTTTGACAATTTTGTTTTTCTTTCAAATTCAGGAATTTCAACACCAAAACATGAAAATTCTAATTCCTAAATTCATAAAGACCACTCAAAATTTGTGATTGCCATTGTTGATGATGAATTTTAGTTATAAAAAAAAATTGTTTTATGACCTTAAGTTATGAAAAGTGATTATTTTTAGTGTTTTCGGATTAGATTAGGATCTCATTTAAGTTTTGCATAGAGCCTTCAAAATCTCAAAACCGGCTCTACTTATGACTTATAGCCTCTGTGCTTAATTTATAAATACAACTATCACATTTCTCTATATATAAAATAAAATAAAAAATAAAAAACATTTTTAGTTGTGTGCCCCAATCTTTGGTATATATGTTCACGTTTCCTTAATGTCCCTGTTTTATCGTAAGTTGGGCTAATCATTTCATTATTTAAAATGTAAAATCTTGACTTGCATGTTGGCATTAGATAAGCTGACACGTAATTGTATGAGGATCTTGAATAATGATATCTCAAAACAAAACCTTCCTAGAAAAGTGCACACATAGATTCTAGGTTAACTTACAGTCCACGCAACTAATGATTAATGATGATAAGCATCATCTACTAATTACAGGAACTTGAAACGATGGATGGATTGAATGGGGATAAACTATACCAGCAAAACCAAGAAAAGGTTTACAGTTTACGTCATGCATGCAAATCGTGAAAAATGAATGGACATCGATGCATGATTTGAAGTTTCCACCAAAATCCTAACACCGTGTATTATACCCAAAATGGAGCCTCCATTTCCATGAGAAAGACAGGGCATTTCAGAATTGATGGTGACATGATATGCCGCTGGCAAATTAAAGAACTTGAAACTGAGCTACATAAGTTCCTCGTGTGCACAGTCCAAATAGCTTGCTCCCTAAAATTCCTGCCACCTCCAAACTCTGAACATATTATTTTCGAATCCGCATGCTACTAATTTCTCTTTTTATCGATTTTCCCCTTAAATTTAGGGCAAGATGCCGGTGTCCGATCTTTTTTTCTTTTTTTTTGGGGGGATTCATGGGATGGTAGGGCTCAAAACCAAAGTTTTACAGTAAATGTTTTCGAACAACCATCAAACCAGCACACACCAAAAAAAGAAAAAAAGAAAAAGAGAATCCCATGGGGATATCCAAATTAAATTTCATGTGATACAGGTGATACTATTTGTACTACAAAGTGATATATCAATTATTTCCTCAAAAGTAAATGTACATTTGATACGGTTTGATTAGCTATTTTTTATTTTATTTTTGTCTTTTCTCTTTTGCCTTTTTGTTTTCCATTCCATGATATGTGTATCATGTGATATATATTCAATGTGCCGGAAAAATTTCTCTCTCCAACTGTTTTGGTGAGACAGTAACCACTCAAATCAAGTTGATGTGGATATATATTCGTAAGCACCATGCAACAAAAATGTGACCCAATGTTAAAGCAATTCTTACAGATGGAAGTTCGAGTTTGACCCACTTATTTATGGGGCCCGATTCATAATTTCTTAGCCTAAAGAATATACGTTTCAATCAACGTGATTCTTTTTCCGCCCAGTGTTTAATTCAACAGTGAGGTGTATTATGGCTGGAGCAATTAGTTCTTTCAATCCATACAAGAATACAATAACGTAGTATAATATGAATAGATAATATGTCGTGCATATATTGGTTTTGAGAGTGTTTGTCTCGCATTGAAAAGTTGAGGCTCCAATTGATTTTATGATGGAGCCTCAACTTTCTTCACGGTATTCAAGTTAGGCTCCACTCGTTGGACCCAACGACCACAAGTGTTCCCACGTCACCTAATAAGTGTTGTCTATATGTTAGGCTTGAAAGTTTGCTGAGTTTATAAAGAATGTTATGCTTAAAAGTTTGCCACATGTGATGAGCCGTGTTGAGAATTTATCCCACTCTCAAATTGAAAAGTTAAGGTCCTAATCCGTGTTGAGAATTTGTCCCACTCTCATATTGAGAATTTATCCCATGGTGAGTTGATAATTGCATTTAGGTGGGGTACAATACTAGCAAGAAAAATATATAGGGGCAGTTGACGTTGAGGTTTAAGTGGGGGTATTTTTATGAACCCAATAGATCGGCCAGTCCTCAAGTCGCTTCAAAGTTTCTTCTTTCTAGACCCAATAAATACTTTGAGCCTGAGCCCAAGAAGATATATGCATACGTATCTGAGGGCTTCAGTTAGCTTCCACTACATTCTCATGTGTGTTAGCTTTACTTCGAAAAATTATTCTCCAGATGACACAAGTAATTAATGACTTCAAGAAGAAGGTGACATTAGGCATGGAGCTTTAATCCATAGCAGTTAATTAACATAAAAAAATTATAATTGCTCGCACCTTTGTTAAGGGGGTGATTGCCTTGTATGTTGAGCACGTGTCTGCTGGTTTGAGGAGTCTCTGGATGTTCTTGATTATTGTTGTTTCAAACAGTTTTGGTATATTTTAGTCTTATAGCAATGGTCTTTAAATTATGTCCGTAGTTACATTTTCGTTATTCAACTCCAAAAATAGTTACAGAAATTCTCCAATTAGCATCACATGAAATCATAAAGTCATAAAGAGAAGCTAATATATTTTAAAATGCTTCTCTTTATGACTTTCTGAAGTAACCCTGACAATTAATAGCTTTATTTATTGCTAATTCTAAGTTAATTATATTACGTTTGAATGGAGTTCTGAATTTTGTTCTTAATCACAAGAAAATTAAGTTGGCGTAAAAGTTGGAAAATCTGGAAATATTTGTGTTGAAATTTTGAATCAAGTTCTTTTTTGTTCTTTGCGTAAAAAGGCCTTGATGTGGAGCGTAAATATTTGATCAAAAAATTGATATATAGTTGAAACTTGACAAACCTATTTAGGGTTTCAAAAACTTGTGTTTGAGTTGTGATGAAGACACACGGTCGGTTTGATAATCATTTCAGTTTTAGTTTTAGTTTTTATTTTTTGTGCTATAATAAAAAGATAAAAAGAGGGAGAATGGAAGTAAGAATGAGAGTGAAGATGAGATTGAGAGGGAAATGAGGAGATGATGGGAGGAAGAAGTAACAAAAGTGAAAACAAAAAAAAAAACAAAAATTTGAAATCTATTTGAAATTGTTTTCACTTTTGCTATTCTTCCCTCCCATCCTCTCCTCTCATCCTCTCTCCCAATCTCATCTTCACTCTCATTTTCCTCTATACTCTAGCACAAAATATGAAAATTAAAAACTAAAATTAAAATGGTTATCAAACGGGCCGCAATTAAGTCAGCCACTGAATTTCCTTTTCTTTTTTTGGTAGAACAAACGTATCTTACATCTCTTTATGCAACTGTCCTTGATTTGAAACCAATGCTTGCATATTTGTCAGTTTTCTAAAGTGACTCTTCGATAACCTAAACAGCATTTGCATTGATATTGTAAAGCCCAATCACCACACGGAGAAGCTAGCATGTAGCTTCCTCTTTGAAATAGTTCTAATTGCTTAAAGAACATGTAATTGCAGTGTTTAAAAAAAATGTTTCGAACACGAAAATATTCTTGCTAGGACCAACAAGTATAAACTAGGTACACTAAGTGTTCAGAAACTTATCAGTTAGTACTTCAATTTGACATGTTTTAAGTCGTTGGATGAAAGTTTCAATCGTTACGGGACGTAGAATTTATTTCTTTTTTCTTTTTTCTTTTTCTATTTGATAAATAATAGAGAGAAAAAAAAAAGATGAATTAATTTAATAAGTTGCTATACTTCTATATTTGCTAGCTAATTAAGCACGTTGCAACCGAGTATGACATTCCAAATTTCCATCAGTCAAGAATGAACGCGTTCAATCATAGAAACTGTCGTTGGGGTAGATTACCACCGCCCATCATAAGTGAGTCCAAATTCTATTGCTGATGGTGATGTGAATTAGAAAGAATCATGGCGCTGTATTAGGCATATATTATGTGTAAGGGTGGGCTTTGAGAAATTGGGAGTCAAGGTCAGTTACTAAAACGGTTCATACACACATCTGAAAGAACTTTAATCCAAAAGTTAGTTTTGATTATGTAGTTTGCCAGTTTTTCCACTTCCATCTTTGTAGTTTTAATTTTGGCAATTTAACTCTTGTAGTTTGATATCCTCGGAATTTAAGAATCCATTACAAATTCTATCTAAAATTCCGTCTAAAATATCCCTCCACATCAGGAATACGTGCATCACAAAATTGAATGGAAATTTGAACGCGTCCTTAAATTGCAAGGCTATCAAACTATAGAAGTCAAATTGTCAAAATTAAAACTACATGAATACAAGTGGAAAATCCGGCAAAACAAATTAAGTACCACAAGACAAATTTGTACTGATACTATCTATTTAGAGCTTAAATTTAAATGAAGAATAATGTGTTGATTATCATAGCACTTTTATTATGATTGTATGTATGAACGCCTCTTATTTATTTATTTATTAATTATTATACCTGTCCTGTACTATCAAAAAGTAGATTTTATTTTGACTGCAAGATTATATTCCAATTTCGAAGTTCAAAGTTTGGTGGATATTATCAAGACTGAGAAATAATTGACTTCAATTTCAAGCCGCAATTTGCCCAGCTTTGCGTGGCATTTCTAGCATCTCTCAGAAGCGCTGGCGTATAATTCATCATAGATTATCCTAATTTCATTAGATAGGACAATTTTTCTTCTCAAAACAATCCTAAGTTGACTATTACTTGGGACTGAACTCAAAACTACAGTATCTACTAACACCAATTATATTTAAGGGATCTGATTTCCCCACTTCCTTTTTCTCCATTTACACTCCCTTTTGCTTTTTAATACTTTTTAATAAGTTTTATTCTTTCTCTTTCCTATTCTATCCTTACCCTACATTATTTTCTTTTTTACTTAACTTTATATTATTTCTTTTTCTTTACATTTAATTTTCCAACTTACACTCCATTTTCAATATTAAAGGAAAAAAAATACTTAATTTCTTACTCGATTAAACGAAAAAAAAAATACTAAAAATAGAGTGCAAGTTGGAAAATTAAGTGTAAAGAAAAAGATCTAATATAAAAGTGAAGTAAAAAGAAATCTATAGGAAAATTAAAGAACAAAATTGATTAAAAAGTATTAAAAAGCAAAAGGGAGTAGTGTAAGTGAAGAAAAATGGAGTAGGGAAATCACATCCCATATTTAAACACAAAAAATTAGGGTGAGTAACAAATAGTTCAATTTTGACACGACAAACTTATTTCGGTTTTGTAAAATTGTCTTTGTTCCCCGTAAATGTACTCTGGCTGAGAATCTTTTAATTAAAATTACTCTTTTGTTCCTGATTTTCAAGTTTGGGTTTACATAGACAATTAATCAAAAATGATATATATGTAGAACACATTGTCAACCCATCTTCAAAAGGAAGATCATAAAATGGGATCGATAAATAAGACAGAGAATCCTGACCACAGATGTATAGAGGACCACCGACTTAATTATTTACACGCGCACGCTTTGCACAGACCACCGTCAGAACAGTCGCAGTCACAAATCTCCACAAGACTGTATCTCTGCATTTGGAATATTGTATCAGCGTCGATGGCCACTGATGTTGAAATGACAAACGCCCCCCCCCCCCCCCCCCCCCTCTCCAATTTTTTTCGGCTTTCTGGGCTTCTGTGGAAAACGACCTTCTTCAACAAAATTTGTCATGCATGTTGGATTTTAGGGCACTGAACCCCCCACGTTTGTTTATTTGCTTAAATTTTGCATGCACGTTGCACCAAGATATATAAGTATCCCTTAGACCTAGTTCAATGAATCGAAGCCATGTAAGTGTGCTTTCTGGCTAAAGAACTGTCTTTGTAGACGTTGAAAACGAGAGGTCGGAGAATAAAACGACTTTGGCTTTGCATCGAACCAAAAAAGCAAAAAAAGAGAAGTGTTCAATCCAATGAGAATTGTCTTTCTCGATAATGAACAGTCTTTCTCGAGGGCATTAACTTGGAGACCAGTAGTTTCAAGTTCGAATCCTCATAACACATTGGTAGTTTGTATGAAAAACCCCCTCTCCTTATAGTTTAGACTATCATTTGTATTAAATTATGTAATTTCACTTAAAATTTAGGCAAATCTCAAAATTTCATTGTGCACTAGCATTAATCTCAAAATGTAATGTGTAAGTCTCTCACATGCCACGCTTTTTCCCTCCCAAAAAAAAAAAAAAAACGTGTAAGTCATGCCTGGAGAGTCATCTTTGATAATGAATGGTTCATTCATCGTAGATAATGCATGGGACACTATAGTTCTTCTTCTAACTAGAGTTAACTATCTTACTTAGTAGGGTTTAGAGGTCCCAAAATCAAAATAGGATATATATACATATATAAAGATTCTTTTTACTATTCACCAAAAAATCGCATGTGGGTCTAACCATCATTTCAATTCGATGATCTTAATGGTTCATTGAAGGATCATTCTAACAAAAAATCACCATAATTCAAAGTCATTTTTAGTCATAGCACAACAAATAGACAAACACAATATTTTCGCTAAAACAATGAAATATTCATGATGATAATCAATTAGCCAAACTATTTCAAATTTTACTGGTTTTTTTTCCACGTATGATTCTGAAAGTTGGATCTAAAAATAAGACAGTTCATATCGTTGAACTATATTGCGGAATGCTCCAAAAAGAAGAGCAATGGTAAGTAGAAAAAAATAATTTAACCAGAGAAAAATTGAAAATCGAAACCTATATATTTATTATAAAAATTAACTAGTTCTCTCATATATATTACATCCTGATAATTCACATAATACGAACAACGATTCAAAATATTAACACTTTTTTAATTTTATAATATAACATATAACATACCATAGTACAAATCTTACCAATAATAAAAATATTGAAAAAAAGTTTCCGCAAAAAATTATCAACTACTTGAAATTATCTCTTTCCAAAATGAAAATAAAAACCTATACAAACTATCAAGTTTAAGAATATTTATTATAAGAGGGCTAAGGGCCAGTTTGGAATTACTGTGCTGTAAAAATAATCGTTGTCAGATTTGCTGTAAGAGAAATCAGCTATGAGATAAAGTAGTTTCGCGTTTGGTAAACTTTTTGTTTAAAATGTTGTTGGTGTTGATTCTCGCATAATCAAAAAATGATTGTCTCATAATCATTAAACCCAACGCCTATTTTAAACTGATTCATGCATAATTAGAAAATGAAAGCACCTTATTAGCTGTTTTCCCTTATAGCATTCTCTCACAGCAATTTTTAATAATAAGTGATTTTCTCATAGTTTACCAAACGGGCTGGGCTTTCCAAATTTAAAAAAAAAAAAATCACTTATTACCCCAAATAAATAATGCCAAATGGGCACTAAATAAGCCGAACTCTAAAATTGGAAAAAAAAAAAATTATCAATGCGGTGTTAGTTGGATTTTCCCAAGCCTTTGGTGTGCTCCCAAGTGGTCATGAATCCAAATTCTCATAATACCCATGTGTATGAGTTTTCTCCTTCTTAACTTTGGGGAAAAAAATATATCCTCAAAACAAAGGAATTCTTTTGCGAAATAAAATAAACTTTGAATTCCTTTTAAATGGAGGTTTAAAATATTTTTTGCATTATTAAAATCATTATTGGTTGAGAGCACAAGTTCTAACTCTTGGAGGGAGAGGAGAATATAGGTAAATATAAAAAATTATGGCATGAAGAATAACAACATAAAATAATATTTTATTATTATTTATAAATAGTTTTAGTCATGTCCTTATTAAGGGCAAAACGACGGTAGCACTCATTTGTGACCTCCACTTCCAAGTGATTGGTCGCTGCTCTCTTCCACTTTGACCCCAATTCTTCTGTTGGGAACACTTGGCCTCTATGCAGTTAAAAAACGGCGCAGAGGGTCAATTTGGTCATTTTCACTTAAACCGACGGAGAAATTGTTCGGTATGGACGGCGCTACCCCAGACTCTATTTACATCAACAACGAAAGTTGTAGAAAGTACAACGCCATATGGCTAGCAGGACGAGGTCGGTGCAGACAAAGGCACGCGCACGTAATTATGGGTCGGTACCGAGGGTACTCCTGTCTTTCTGTACCACCCAATGAGAAGAAAACAATCTTGGCCTTTTTGGGTTGCGTCAGCTTGCTCAAGCAAACATGGGCCGGTGGTCTACGTATAGAAGAACCACCTGCTCCTGCTGCTGTGACTGTGAGTGCTCTAAAGCTGTATTGCTATGTGTTTAGAGAGAGAGAGAGAGAGAGAGAGAATGGTACGATGATTTTACTATTTTACCCTTGGTGCGTTATAGATGAGCCGAAATTACTTATATTTCCATTCATGATAGAACGGTCATAGCTTCGACTCAAATGAACAACGATGACCTGTCACATTTATGATGAGGGCGCTGAGGAGAGTGAAGCAGCTCCTGAGTGCGGGTGTTTAGGGTGCGCTTGGGTGGGCTGAGATATTAATTTTGGGCTATAAGAAATCGAGTCATCTGGACTATATAGATCCGTCCCCTGGTAGTGGTGTAGCTTTATTGTGAGTGCGAAAAAATCTTATAAACATTTCACTGTTTGTGGAAGGAAAAAAAACAGAAGGATAGAACGGTCACCAAAATCAGCTGATTAATTAGTTTCTCTCAATTTGTAATTCCCCCAATTTGGGGGGAAAATACATTTTGTATATACAAAGGGGACAATTAAAACGATGTCGTTAGTTGTTTCTCTCTCTAAAGTTTGTTTAGCAGTGTCTACCTAACAATCTCTTCGCGGTGGCTTTGAACGGACACTTTCTGCTGACGAAATTATCGACCAGGTGGAGGTACGTGCTGAGCTCGTGACACGTGGACACGTTGGTGCCGTTCACGTACGGAGAGTCCTTGCTGCTTAGCCTCAGCTCCTTCCCTACTTCCGCGTACACCCACTGTGTGTCCTCCACCTTCTTCTGGAGCCAGTTCTGGATCTCCACCCTCTTGTGGGCCCCGCGGTCGCAGGCCACGTGACGCCTTTCGTTTTCGTCGATTACGAAACCGGGGACTTTAGTTATGACGTCGTCGGAGTTGACAATGCGTAACACTTTGGCGCCTTTCTTTTCCAGGTGGCGCCGGAAGCTCCGATTGCCAACACGTGGCCCGCCGAACGACATGACGGTGACGAGCGGGGACCGGTTGAACGTTGTTTTGATGTCGTAGGCTACGAGAGTAGCAAGTGCAGCTCCGAGGCTGTGGCCGGTGATGGTCAGGCTGAGTGGCTCGTCGCCGTACGATTGAAGCAAACGTGCAATCTCTTCACGTACCATTTGTTGCAAGCTTGGCATTAAGTGGGTCCCTGAGGTGTAGAGGCTCAAGAAACCACTTTCCACCATTGGCTCGCACTCGTTTAGACCTGAATTGTTATTAGTTCTAGACGGGAGGTGCGTGAGAGTAGCCCGAAGATTCTCGAGCCACTCTAAGCACGTGGCAGTGCCTCGGAAGGAGATCACCACGTCTCGCCTCCCTAGCCTAGCGATTTCGTTCTTGTCCTGGCACACCGCCACGTAGCCAATCCAACTGGACTGCGTGGCGACCCAGCTGGGAGCCTTTTCGATCCACCGTGGCAGCTGGATGCCAGACGTAGCACGTAGATTTTTCGTTAGGCGGTAGCCAGTTGCCGGGAGCTCGCAGTTTTCGAACAAGGAGCTCTTGGGGTACTTGCAGGTTGCGTAGGACGGTGAATCCGGGTCAAAGTCAAACGCCTTGTATGCGGCATCGACGAACTGCCCGTACCGGAGAATCTCGCAGCGTAAGTTGTCGTCCAGTGGGTCTAGAAGGCCTTCCCAGTTCTTGACGCCTTGGTACTCTTCCCAGATTTTGCGAATGGGTTGTTTTGTGGCGGTGACAGCGGTGGTGGTGGTGATGGGCTGGGTGAGTGTTAGAGAGCTGAGGGAAACTGGGTTGAGCAGCTGCTCCCAGTTGGGTAGGTTTTGTGTGAAAGTGGCCTGATTGGGGGTTGAGGATGTTGGTGATTGAGTGAGAGTGCAGCAGCAGCTGATTATTGTCTTGAATTTTTGGGTAGGGACGATGAGTGTGGAGGGATTTGGAGTAGTTACGGGTTTGATAGAGAGCCTCATTGTGAGCTGTAGGGGGTTATGTGGGTATGTACAGATTTGGATCACTTGGGTGGCTCTCCAATGGCGAGAGAGGATACAATACCAGAAAGAGAAGAGACTAGAGTTCTCTAACAGTCTCTCTCCCTTTCTAAGTGGGGGGCTGGCAATTTGTAGTTGCATTTTGAAGGGGAGGGGGATGGGCCTTTTATAATTACAAAAAGTGCATATGGAGAGAGAGCGAGAGAGAGAGGAGATATATACGTAGATAGTGCTTAATTTGATGAGGACAAAATTTGAAAAACGAAAATTGGAAAAGAGGAAAGTGTTTCGCACATGTACTTTAAAAGCAGAGGAGAGGAGAGAAGAGCAGAGCAGAGTGAGACTTTTGTGAAAGTCTCTATTCCTTTTGATCAAAAAGAGAGAGAGAGAGAGAGAGAGAGAGAAATGAAAAAGGTTGAGAGAGAGAGAGAGGGTTTGTGACCTTGCAATTTGGGTTCATGAATGTATGGAGTAATTTTTTGATGTCACGGTTTATTTATGTCATAATACGTATATTTATGTACTTTTAAGTATTTAATATTCATTAATATTATAATAAATAAATTAATAACATCACGTAATAGTGTGACTGTCATACTAAAAAATTCTCATTTGTATGAAATTATGACATAATTTTTAACCAATTGAATTGATGCAAATACAACAAGATAATTTGCATAGCCAGTCATTTTATTACCAGAAATGATATTATTGGGGAGAGAACCAAACACAAAACGTACTCATAGGTAGATTCTTTTAATCACTTTAGAAATAAACTTCTCGGCCTAAATTTTAATTAATAAACATATAACATATTTATAATGCAACGGAGTTTTAACGAAAATAAATTGTAAACAATGAGCCGGAATTAAAAACTACTGATTATATTTAAGAAATAGAAAATGGTCATCAAATTTGGACATATATAGGATCCATAGACAATACTTGATTTATTTAGAATAAATAAAAAACCACAAAAGGTTTTTGCCGGATGCATGAGATGTGTATATATTATCTAGGTTTGATTGGTTGGTGAGGGAAGATGAGAGAAGTCATAACAGAAAAACCGCACTGAGAGATGGACGGTAAGACGATGAGTTAGAAGATATGGGGAAGGAAGGTGGGGTCAGAATCACATCCAATGACTTTCTTCTAATTTCCAATCAAAATGCACTACCGGCAGGCCCCTCTCAATTATAAACCGCTAAAGGACAGCTGCGACTCACCGTAGAATATCTCAGCTTGCGCTGGCTGACTCCGACGACTCGCTCGGCTCCGCTTGGTTTGGCGGTTAAAGCTGCGAACGGTGTGTCGTTTTTTTCACTGCATGTCCACGTAGGCACAGCCGCACGGCACGGGGATTGTTGGGCTAAACTGGGTCTTGGGTCACGGAACTGGTCTGTGAGTTTTAACGTAAGAAATCAAAGAACAATGAAGTTGCAATTTTAAATGCCGACCTCATGCTTCAATTCAACTAGTCTTTCAGAAAAATAAAACCTCATGCTTCAATTCTGTGCATGGGCGGGTGTGCCCTCGTGCTCATTTTTAATTCTCCAAAACCCTAAAATAGAAATATGCATATATGTTTATATATCGATCGAAAATTAGAAACGAGTTAAGTCAGTTGGGCATAGGAATGAATTTACCTCTATTCAAGTTTGAATACCCTTCTCTATGTATTAGAATTAAGGCAATGGACTTAACATTCGTAGTGGGACCAGGGGCGGAGCCACACTGGGAACAGTGTGGTCCCGGGCCCCCACTCAAGTTTTTTTATATTTTAAAAGTAATATACTGTTATGTATTTCCATATGTATATTATTTCAAATACTTTACGTTTTGATATGTACTCACAAGTGTTGTATCGGATTTATAAAGGCACAATGAGGTGCTTCAAATTGCCCATTTGCTCAGTTGGTGGGGGTGCAGTCCAAGTATACCGATTACCTTATTTTCATTTTCATCATTTAAGTAAATGTCTTTGTTATTTTACTTTCATTTATTTTTATATTACTCTATTTACTTAAGTTTATAATGTAAATAAGGAAGTACCCCCTATTTGGATTCAAATAAAAAT
>NC_024130.1:13714581-13740719 GCF_000346735.1 Prunus mume
GACGGGGGTGGTGGTGGTGATGGGCTGGGTGAGTGTTAGAGAGCTGAGGGAAACTGGGTTGAGCAGCTGCTCCCAGTTGGGTAGGTTTTGTGTGAAAGTGGCCTGATTGGGGGTTGAGGATGTTGGTGATTGAGTGAGAGTGCAGCAGCAGCTGATTATTGTCTTGAATTTTTGGGTAGGGACGATGAGTGTGGAGGGATTTGGAGTAGTTACGGGTTTGATAGAGAGCCTCATTGTGAGCTGTAGGGGGTTATGTGGGTATGTACAGATTTGGATCACTTGGGTGGCTCTCCAATGGCGAGAGAGGATACAATACCAGAAAGAGAAGAGACTAGAGTTCTCTAACAGTCTCTCTCCCTTTCTAAGTGGGGGGCTGGCAATTTGTAGTTGCATTTTGAAGGGGAGGGGGATGGGCCTTTTATAATTACAAAAAGTGCATATGGAGAGAGAGCGAGAGAGAGAGGAGATATATACGTAGATAGTGCTTAATTTGATGAGGACAAAATTTGAAAAACGAAAATTGGAAAAGAGGAAAGTGTTTCGCACATGTACTTTAAAAGCAGAGGAGAGGAGAGAAGAGCAGAGCAGAGTGAGACTTTTGTGAAAGTCTCTATTCCTTTTGATCAAAAAGAGAGAGAGAGAGAGAGAGAGAGAGAAATGAAAAAGGTTGAGAGAGAGAGAGAGGGTTTGTGACCTTGCAATTTGGGTTCATGAATGTATGGAGTAATTTTTTGATGTCACGGTTTATTTATGTCATAATACGTATATTTATGTACTTTTAAGTATTTAATATTCATTAATATTATAATAAATAAATTAATAACATCACGTAATAGTGTGACTGTCATACTAAAAAATTCTCATTTGTATGAAATTATGACATAATTTTTAACCAATTGAATTGATGCAAATACAACAAGATAATTTGCATAGCCAGTCATTTTATTACCAGAAATGATATTATTGGGGAGAGAACCAAACACAAAACGTACTCATAGGTAGATTCTTTTAATCACTTTAGAAATAAACTTCTCGGCCTAAATTTTAATTAATAAACATATAACATATTTATAATGCAACGGAGTTTTAACGAAAATAAATTGTAAACAATGAGCCGGAATTAAAAACTACTGATTATATTTAAGAAATAGAAAATGGTCATCAAATTTGGACATATATAGGATCCATAGACAATACTTGATTTATTTAGAATAAATAAAAAACCACAAAAGGTTTTTGCCGGATGCATGAGATGTGTATATATTATCTAGGTTTGATTGGTTGGTGAGGGAAGATGAGAGAAGTCATAACAGAAAAACCGCACTGAGAGATGGACGGTAAGACGATGAGTTAGAAGATATGGGGAAGGAAGGTGGGGTCAGAATCACATCCAATGACTTTCTTCTAATTTCCAATCAAAATGCACTACCGGCAGGCCCCTCTCAATTATAAACCGCTAAAGGACAGCTGCGACTCACCGTAGAATATCTCAGCTTGCGCTGGCTGACTCCGACGACTCGCTCGGCTCCGCTTGGTTTGGCGGTTAAAGCTGCGAACGGTGTGTCGTTTTTTTCACTGCATGTCCACGTAGGCACAGCCGCACGGCACGGGGATTGTTGGGCTAAACTGGGTCTTGGGTCACGGAACTGGTCTGTGAGTTTTAACGTAAGAAATCAAAGAACAATGAAGTTGCAATTTTAAATGCCGACCTCATGCTTCAATTCAACTAGTCTTTCAGAAAAATAAAACCTCATGCTTCAATTCTGTGCATGGGCGGGTGTGCCCTCGTGCTCATTTTTAATTCTCCAAAACCCTAAAATAGAAATATGCATATATGTTTATATATCGATCGAAAATTAGAAACGAGTTAAGTCAGTTGGGCATAGGAATGAATTTACCTCTATTCAAGTTTGAATACCCTTCTCTATGTATTAGAATTAAGGCAATGGACTTAACATTCGTAGTGGGACCAGGGGCGGAGCCACACTGGGAACAGTGTGGTCCCGGGCCCCCACTCAAGTTTTTTTATATTTTAAAAGTAATATACTGTTATGTATTTCCATATGTATATTATTTCAAATACTTTACGTTTTGATATGTACTCACAAGTGTTGTATCGGATTTATAAAGGCACAATGAGGTGCTTCAAATTGCCCATTTGCTCAGTTGGTGGGGGTGCAGTCCAAGTATACCGATTACCTTATTTTCATTTTCATCATTTAAGTAAATGTCTTTGTTATTTTACTTTCATTTATTTTTATATTACTCTATTTACTTAAGTTTATAATGTAAATAAGGAAGTACCCCCTATTTGGATTCAAATAAAAATGCTAAAAAATCAAATTCCCACCAAATCAAAATATAAAAAATCGGTTTATACTAAAATCCCATAAAATCAAGTTTCTTATTTGATGTGTAAGAAATAAAAGCCGTCAAACATTATCTTGAGAAAATGATTATTTCAAAAAACCATTTTTCATATTTAGTCAATATTTTTATATGAAACACTTTTTCATATATGATATGAATGCATGAAGGGACCTAAGGTTTTTTTTAGTTTGTGAAATTTTGATTTTTTTTTTCTTTCTATTGGGTTTAATAGGGGAAAAGGCTTTAAAGATATTTGCTAAATCGCTACTCTTTGTCTATCTCTTACAATTTTTCTTGCTTAAAATGTATTTGTCTATCCATTTGTCGAGGACAATTATGTTTGCAACCAATAAGCAATAAATTCTTGACATATGTGATATATATATACTATTTTTTGTATGTATTGTGAGTTCGAACTTTTGATTCCTTATAATTTGTAAGAGGCCCCCACACACATGAAATCCTGACTTTGTCACTGAGTGGGACTCTAAACGGTGTCCCTCAAATAAAATAATTTGAGAGATCCATCAATATAATGGGACTATATATATACAAAAATTCTCATATGCCGATATCCGGACATTATTATCGTTCAGATGCCATGTATTTTGTATTACCCCTCTGTACTTTCTTGCCTATTTACAATGTCATATGCACAATAATAACGTGTGGACATTAAATTTAAAAAATCAATATTCTATTTTTACTTTTTGAAAACATGTAGCAATCATTACTTCAATTTCTCTCTCCTTGGGTGTGCCTCTTCATTTCTATTGCTCTTCCTTGCACATATTTCTTCTTTCCACAAAGAACTCCTCTCCCACTCCATTATTCTCTTATGTCTTCGTCTCTTCCTTAAGTTTCTTCATCATTTCTTGTTGGACTTGTCGGAAAAGTGAAACCTTTGCAATGTCGGAAGTTTCTTCACCATTAGTTGTGGAGTCATCACGCACCTCTAGCCCTTATCTCCATCAAGTCAGAACCATTATATGTTTAGTGTCAGTAGCTCTTTTGCATTTATATTGTCTTCTTCTTTATTTATTTTTTAATTTGAATCACATAAATTACACCAGCACAACACCACTTGAATTGGTGTCCTCCGTTCATTTATTGCATCAATTCATTATGAATTGGTATCATTAAATTTAAGTCTAGAGTTAAATTAGTGGTACTCTTAAATTATAAATTAGAGAGATGGGAAAAAAAAAATCAATTAGCCTGGAGCAACGGATGAATAATTATTTATAAATAATTATATAATTATTCATTGAGTTATGACTGAACTTGGTTTGATTTCTTTCTTTGAGTTATGACTGAATTTGGTTTGATTTCTTCATATGCAGATGGTTGGGACTACTGAGTATTTTTGCACTTTTAACTGTTGTAGACAATTTCATGCTGAAAAAGAAAGAAGAATGATGTGAGCAATTACTTTTGGTTAATGATTGATGGATTGTTGCATCTATCAAGCTCTACTGAGTTATGAAAGAGAAATGGGATTTTTTTAACATCGTTTGACTTTGCTAATGTATGCAATCCATATGTTTATTAATCTTGTCAACTCTGATGAATATAGCTGAAAAACAATGGTTTCAACTAAAAAAAATATATATATTGTGTTTTGTTGAACGAATAAGTTCATTAGAAGAGAAAATGGAGATCATTGGAGTGAGATTGAAAAACATTGTAAAGAAACAAAGAGAAAAACAATCATGAAAAAGTGTGATGAGAAATTACAAAATTAGAAAATTAAAAAATTAAATTGGTGAAGATAGATGAAATGAAACTACAAAATGGAAGAATCATTCAAAAGTTCAATGGATCGAAAAAAAAGAGTAAAAGAAAGCATATTGTAGAGATTATATTATTATTATTATTATTTGCCAAAAGAGTAGGGAGGTTATTGAAGAGGAACGGAAAGAAAAAAAGCAATCACTAGCTAGCTAGTAACCCCAAAAAAAAAAAAAAAAACCAAAGCCTAAAATAATTGCGTAGCAAAAAGAGTAACTGAAGAGAAGAATAAAAGTTATGGGTTTTGTGAAAGCCCAACTAAAGTACCGAAGAGTTTTAGATGAAAAAAAAAAAATGTCTTTGTATTTTCAAGAATGTAATTAAAGAGGAGAGAGAGTTGGAAAAGGTAACCATGTGGTTGACTTATATATATGTATATTATTGAGGGACACCTTTTCAGGTTCCCTACGATATTTTTTTCAACAATTCAAACTGTAATTTTTCAAGTTTTCATTCATAGATCATCCTTGCAAAACATCATATAAATTAAAGATTATTAAGGTATCTAATTGGGACTAACAAAATAGACGAACATTGTGCTTCAAAAACAAGTCTATAATAACAATTATCTAATTCAGTGGTAAAAGGGTTTCGGATTCAAGTGATTTTTTGCAGAGATGATTAATATCTAAAAATTAGAGAATTCGGATCATTAAAATACAATATGTGGTGTGTCATACAAGAGCATCCCTGAAATAAATTTATTTGAAGAATCCCAACTGAAACTCTTAAATTTGTGCCCCTCCCCTTCTTTTTTGGTAGAAAGGCTACTTAAGCTTATGGCACCCCTAATCAATACTCGTCAAAATTCCAATATGAATATACTACTACATTTTCCCCAAAAAGAAAAAACCACCGATTTCAATCTAGTACTCTCTTGTAGGTAATAGTTTACCCAATAGGAAAACAAAGTATATCTAGTTCCACCCTAATACCAATTACATATTCTAATATCAAACACTTGCGTGTGTATATATATATATATAAGTAATACAACATTTTTAAGTAAAAAAAGAAATATGCTGTATATTTTCTCAAATGTTAGTGACAAAATGATGTGGCAAGACATGACAATATTATGGTAAGTTTCAGTATAGAATAGATATGGGAAAATTGAAATACTGCACTAGTTCATTGGAATTTAAACTCGAGTGGAAAAATTGAAATACTGCACTCTCTTTTTTTCCCATCATGCTTGGTGCTGTAATATATTTCATATTTCTTTCCTCCTCCAATGGGAGAAAGTTATAAATATCTCGAAGAAAAATTTATAATGTCACATATCCTGAAATTGAAGGCCAGCCCACTTTTTCCTTTACTCCCTAACTTTTATGTGGGAGATCAGAAAACGTTAAAGCTTGAAATTATATTGAATTTTTTGCTATATTATCTTATATAAAGGTAGGTCTTTTTACTATTATTCAAGTGTTCCATTTCTCAGGGGCAGATCCAAACGCCATTGTGATATATGTCCCCCGGGAATGGCAAAGTCACCACTTTTTTTTGGTTGAGGGACATAATAATATTGAGTTGGAATATAATGTTAGCATATGGCTGCATAATCTAACCCACTTGTGAAAAGGAAACTGTAGCAGTGATTAATTATAGGGATTTTTGTAGAAATGTCACCTGAACTTATACTTCAGTTTCAATTTGTCACCTTAAAGAAAATTTTAAGAGAAATGTCACCTTAATTTTTCAAAATCCATGATTTGTCATCTGACTTTAACACCATCCAATTTTCCATCCATTTTAAGGGTATTTAGTCTTTTCATTTTTAAGGAAAAAAAAGAGAGAAGAAAGAGACCTCTCTTTCCCTCTCTCCCCCACCCCCAAAACACATCACACAGGACCCTCTCTCTCTATACCAAAAAGAAAAAATAAGAAGAAAAAGGTGACTCGGTTTGGGTGGGTTGAGGGAATTTGTGTGTGGAGGGTAGGTGGTAGAGAGAGAAGGAGGAAGGGGAAGAGTGAAGGGGGAATGGTAGAAGGGGATGTGAAGAGGGAATGGAGAATGGATTTCAAGGTGGATGGTGTTGGTCGGACCCGTCGGTGGCGCACTTGGGATGGAGGAAGGTGAAATTTTTTTTTAATACAATTTTTTATATAATGATTTTTTTCATTTTTAAAATACCCTTGAAAATGGAAAGACTGAAATACCCTTTAAAATGGATGGAAAATTGGATTATGTTAAAGTCATATGACAAATCATGAATTTTGAAAAATTAAGGTGACATTTCTCTTAACTATTTCTTTAAGGTGACAAATTAAAACTGAGGTATAATTCAGGTAACATTTCTACAAAAATCCCTATAATTAATCACTGCTACAGTTTTCCTTTCCACAAGTGGGTTAGATTATGCAACCATATATGCTACATTATTTAGCTTTAACACATCTTTGTACTTCTTTATAAATACCTCTATATTGAAGAAGAATACAAATATGAGATATATAAGCATATCTGAAAATTCCCACATACTTTATTTGACACCTCTCTCTCTCTCTCTCTCTCTAATAAAATGGAAATCAATTTCCAAATGTTTGAACCAAGAATGAAGCACTGGATTGGCACTCAGAGTCAATGCTGATAAATTGTCACTGTGAATAACTAATGCCTCAGGTGGAGCTATATGAAAATCATAAATGATATGTCGAATCCATTACACATCGGCTGCGCAGTGAGCTAAAGCTCGACACTCAGCCTCGGTAGAACTTTGAGACACAAATGCATGTTAACATGAGGAGATTGAGATTATACACTCGAGTCCCGACCTTCTATTTCAAGGGTTTTATTTTTGGTAACAACAACAACAACAAAACACGTTTATAAAAATGATAATAATAAAAATAATAAAAAGGAAACACATGAAACATAACCAGCAATATATGAAAAAACAAATATTTATCTATTTCTTGCTATGTTTTTCTTTCAGTTTATAAGGTTTTGGAATTTTCTTTCAGTTTACACAAAATTACTAAAAATAAAATAAAAAATCTCATAGGAGAGCTCTTGATAGATTCATTATTAAAGAATCACATGCATCATTGATGAAGATTATGGCATTAATTTATGGTTAATTATTGTTTTAATATTTTCATGCTAGATCATGTGAGGGCCTCAATTTATGTTTCGTAAAGAGCTCTCAAAATCTAAAGACCGACCATGATAGGCAAATACATTAATTTCTAATAAACACTAAAACTATTATGGTCATATCATTTTAGGCTTCTTTTTTTTTTTTTTTAATCTATATATAAAGGCAGAGGTATGAAACGGTGAAACATTAAAAAAATCCAAAAAATACACTTAATAAAATAAGGTAGTAAGAGACAACAAATGAATATAATGAGGTAAAATAGTAACACAATTATAATCTAAATAAAATAATTAAAAACACAAAACCCACATTTTGAATGCGGCAGCTATCCCACTACTCCACCCTTTAAAAAAAATTGTTTTCATAATTAATTTCCAGAAATGCACAGGCAATTTTTCCTGATAAACTCACAAGCCTTATTGTTGATTCTGACAATGATCATGCACAGGCAATCTCAGCACCCCCTTTTGCCTAGTAGATTCTGAGTTCATAATTAACAAGGGCCCACTAGTTGCTTGATTTTGAACCAATCAAATGGATTTAATTTCCACGAGTATATATGTATATAGAACAGGACAGCTGTTTATGCATTTTTGCTCTTTTTGGCCCTAGCAAGAGCCACATAGACCTAAAACACATCCGCAGGGTGCACCTTTATGTGGAAACATGACACGAGCCGCATACAAAGCCATATTAAGCCAAAGTAAAGCCGAGTGGACTTGAAAGCCGTCTAGTAAAAACCAAAAACTTCCAAACAGTTTGATGATTAATCCTATAAATCACCCTTTCAAGCCTGATTATATTAACTCTAATCCACCTTAATTAGTGTTAAGCTTTCCGGCATGAGATATGAACCTAACTCATTTGTATGGATCACTAGGATGTTAAAATTGATCAACATTCAAATTGAAATTACTTTGCAATGAGTGAAGAACGATGCGATATCTAAAATACGAACGACTATCTCTAATGTTTAGAGGAAAATATACTCTCACAATGACTATCTAGGTACTCAATGTGGTGCTCAATTTGGTCATCCATACTCATAATGTCACTCAGTATGATTCACTTAAATGTTTGTCGTAATTCGACTACATGTGGGAAGGCATATAGATATAGTTGAGAGATACTAAAAAAAAAAATTATGGCATTAGATATTATACAAACCTTCGAACCAAAGCCCTAATATAACTTGCATTTCACATGTTGTAATTGATCTAATTATAGCGGAAAACTCACATGTGTTATGATGGTATTAAAGCAGGTAATTTGACATGTTTGTCTTAATTCAACACATGCACATGCATGTTATATAGAAGGTGCTTTGAAAGATATTTGAAAGAAGAAAGAAAGAAAAAAAAAATTCTGACATTAGATATTACCCAAGCCCACATGATATCCTTCGTACAAAAATCCCATTTGTGTCCCGAAAAAACTGAGTTGCTTAAAGACCATTGTTTGTTATTATTCTCCATAGAGTTCCAAAGTACCACAAGAGAAAAGGGACAGTGAGAAGTGGAAGTACTGAGAGAGATGCATGCCATAATAGCATTTGTGGTCTGCTCACTGTCCACATTCCTGGTCCTTGCTCCCTCAACTCCTGCTATTTTTGGAAATCACAACCTGACAAAAGAACTTGCCCACTTCGTTTAATTATTTTCTCCATCTCATTTGCATTTTTTTTCCTCTAAAATGAGATATTTTTTGTAGGTTCCAAGTACACCATACCGATGTACCATCCAATATATATAAGACATGTATAATTTTTTTTTTAAATTTCAAAAAAGCATTGCAATAAGTTGGTCTAAACCACATGTCTTATGTATATTAGATGAAACAACAACTGGCTGGTGTACCCGAAACATGCAAAAATTTCTCCCCCAGAAAAAATGTGTATCAAACTCCTCAAATTACAATTCAACTTCATGCCCCCTAAGCCATCATTGATATAATCTTTAGCCAGCAAATGGGAAATATGAAAAGCTCGAGCAACTTCATTTTCAGTTATTCGTTTTCTGATTGCTTCATACATAAGGTTAAACAAGCAATTAATTAACAACTAAAAGTTGGGTAAGGGGAACTGTGTTTTCTAAGGGAAATGAGAAATTTTTTGGGTAAGGGAAACTGTGTTTTCTAAGGAAAAATAACCAACAAATTTTCTTTTGTGCCCCTCATAATTGTAAGTCGCTTTCAGTTCCTTCGTTTGTTTTTTCTTCCGCCCTCAATAGCCAGAACCTAATGTAGTGCTTATTTATTTGACAGCTAGCCAGAAAAACAATTCTTTATTTTCTGGGTGGCATGGGTCAAAGCAAAAAAAAAAAAAAAAAAAATCAAGACTGGTGGTGCATCACATACCAATCATTTGAACCAGTAGCTGGCTAGATCGAGCCATATATGGTTGCAGTATGAAAGTTATTAGGTCAACCTTTCTGGTAGCTAGTAATTATAACAAAAGTGAAAGCAAGATCAAAACATATTCAAACCGTAAGGGCATCCACTGTACAGCACTCTACATATCGACAAGCAAAGGTTCTAAGGCCAACTTAGGTGATATTTTAATTCGGGTCATGAGTTATATTACTATATGGATCTAGTCCAGTTAAAAAGGACCTTAATTTACAGACCCAACAGTCTTCGATTCAAATTTCCATGACACTTTGGTAGTTTGTGTAAAAAATTCTCCTCTTTTTTGTATTATTAGACTATCACTTGTATTAAAAAAAGAATGAAAAAAACAGAGCTTTAAATGTGAATTCAATGCTAAAGAACAATATTAAACCTACCAAGAAACAAGAAACTGAGTCAAATTCTTGGTAACTAGCCTTCCAACACGACACATGTTTGACATTGGGACTTTTTTTTTCTTTAATTAATTTGTATGGCTTATTTATGTTATTTCCCATACTTCATTGTTTTTTTTTTTTCATATATAGGTTGAAACATAGGAATAAATGTTCGTACGTATATATGTCTGGGTGTGATTGCAAAGAGTATTATTAATGGGGTTGTTCTGGCAATGAATCATACAAGCATCTTTTTGGATGAATGATTGAAGTACTTCGATTATTATTATTCATTCAATGCGATATGATGAAGTCCATTAAAAACGGATCTTCAGACCCTTCGGCAATGTTCACCATATCCATTATTGGGACTTTCTGTGGGGTTTTGATGTTCTGTTCTGCTACACCTTCCAACAATACATAGCTCCTCTAACGAAAAATGCTATTTTGTTAAACAGTTTTTTATAATAGAAGATACGTTTATATTGTCAAACTGTAAATTTTGTGCGATCAATGCTAAGCTCGATCGATTTGTAAGATATATCGTGTATAAAACACACACTCATTATGCGAGTTATGTATGAACTAATTAACTAAAGGGGAAATTGTTATAAATTAACTTATTGTAGTAGTATGTATTTAAATACAAAGGGAAGAGCTAAACGAAGGGCATTTGGTCGAAAACATAGCTCCCATTGTTTGGGACAACATATCCCATCACCAAAACCGTGTTACTTCCATCATTTTCCTAGACAAATTGGCGGTCCAATAATAGTGTTCCATGTAAATCCTTGACTAGTATAGTAGTCCTACATCTTGAATTAGGTAACACTAACCTTTTCTTTGAATAATTGACCAACTTGTTCCCATGAGACATGGCATACTTTTTATGATTAGCGGCTATTAATTTATTGGGTCATTGTTTCATACTTCCTTTGCAGCACTGTCTCGAGGGCGGATCTGGGGAAACTGTTTGTCGGGCAGAGGAAAAATGCAATGATGCATCCACACAACAGAAGAAGAAAAAACATTACTTGGTTCTTCAGTCGTTGGTCGCCCAGCAGCCTGCAGCCATTTTGTAAAGTAGCTCTGAAATGAAGACCATGGATCTCTCCGGACTTTTGGTCATTATGCATTGGTCATGTTAAAGTTTTGTATCAGATTAATGTTAGATTTGAATATAGCTTGGAAACGAAATGTGTAAACAAGAGAAAACACCGAAGACAAATGAAATGACAAACATTTTCAGATATACGAACTCGTTGTCAATATATTCAAGTCCTCCTATTTCAGCATGTTTACCGAGAAGCAAACTTTATAGCGGACGTGTTGGCAATGCTAGGGTATGATCAGACCCAACCTTCCATTTGGTTCTCTAATTTTCTTTTTTCTATTGTTTGTAAAGTTTTATATGATGTTCCGAATTTAGGAATTCATTGTAGATTCTCATTGTAATTTCTTTTGATTTTTTTTTAAAAGACATACATTCAGCCATTTTGGCCTAATATCCATTAGGTAGACAACGAAAACGCTACATCCTTGATTTTCATGAGAATGCTTAGGTCAGTTGCCCTAGTGCAAATGAGTGACTCAATTATTGATATGTGTTAGCGAGTTAGAGCGAATAGGTCGAACACGGCAACTAACCCCAGCATAATTCACATTGGTCCATCCACATCCATCAAAACAATAATTGTAATTGACTTTATTTATTTTGTATAGTATTGCTGCATCCTTGATTTTAGATGAATCACAACCATATGATTCTGTGGTGTATATAGGTGCGTCTGTTTGAAGACAAGCCCCATATTGACCTCCAAACACTAGTTTGGGAATTTGCATGACAAACAAGTGGAGTGTCAGTATTGTGCCACATCAGTTTATTGTGTTGTTGGAGAAGCATGGTACGTTTTTTGGATTTGTATTATTATTGGACCAAGGTAAAGTGGATGCACAAACTCAAAATTCAAAAATGATCGAGGTTAATTTTTAGGCTAATTTTTTCAACCGGAAAATTTTTATTGAAATTTTGACAAAATCTTTAACAAACTTCCCAAATGATATATAACAAAGCATATTAACCAATAAATTATATATACTAATAACTTAACAATAACACAACTTCTATTAAAAACAAAGAACTTACTAAATCGTAACATATCGGTTTTAAGAAACTTCTAATTTTTAAATCCCTAAATTAAAATTTAGAAACAATCACAAGAAAAATAAGAGTACAAAAGAGAGAAGAAAATGAAAAAGAAAAAAGAGAAACGAAGAGAGTTGGGCTTGCAAAGAAGGAGAGGAGAGAATCTTCTTTGTTGGCTTTTTACCTTTTGTCTTAGGTGATAAAAACTGGATTAAGGATTAATGGGCTGGGCAAATTTTTTTCTTCAGAAATGCTGGGCTACCTATACAGGGCTGGGCCCGTGCTATGTCAAAGTGCTAGGTGTGGAGATTTTTTATGTGTCTGATAATTTGCAATTGCTATCGGTGTCATTATGTGCTACGTCCAATGTACAAGTGCATTGTTTTATGAACGGTCAGATTTAAATCTTTAAATTTTTAATCTTTTAATCAAACGGCTAAAAATTACAGTGCACCGGTGCATTGCATGCATATATACAGAATGAGTATGCATGTTGGTCCAACTTAGGGTGTGAGTTTCAACAAGTTAATCCCTTCGAAAACTTGGGTCTTGAGAAGGTGATTAATTTTGGCTCGGTAATTTGCTTCATGAGTTTTATCTTTGTGAGGGTTGAGAGAGAGGGAACCACAACGTAAGAGGATTATGGGAGGTTTAGAGTATTTATTTTGGCACAATTACCATCAATAAACTTGCATCATTGTAATTCATACTGAAACAGAAATGATCCAAAAATTGGATTTTAAACCTTGAAATTTCAAATCAAAATCGCATGATTAACTTACACAAAAACACAACATTAACTTACAGAGAGATAATGATTAACTTGCAGAGAGAATTTCTCTCCATTTTTCTTTCTTTGTTCCTCCTTTTTTTTTTCCTTTTTACACTGTTTATATAGCATCCTTGGCTGACATGAATACTTCGGGGAAAGAAAAAGCTCCCACAAGAACAGTCACTCACTTCCTCAAGAATCAGATCAATTACTCACTCTGCCCTGCACTCTCTTTCTTTATCCACTGTTTGACGGGTCTTCTTGTATTACGTACTCTCTGCTTCCTTGAGCTGGAACTCCTCTGCTCATGGGTATTAGGCCTATCTGAGGAACCACCAGAATGCATTTCTGTGGTGACTGGGGGTTCTCTTTGTTGTTCTTCAGCAGATTCTTTGGCTGTCTCGGATGCGGATGATGCAACCAGTGGTGGAAGTAACATACCAGGCAAGACGACAATATTTTTTTTAGGTTCAATTAAACCACTGTTTTCTTGCTGTAACTTCAATAGGGCCTCAAAGTTTTGTCGCCGTGCATTCTCTGACTCAGACTGCAGGGGTTTCTCACTGTAATCATCTTCATTATCGTTCAGACTCTGAAAACAGTCGAATAGTCATTCAACTTCAGTTAAAATACAAACAAAACACAATTCATGTGTCAAATATTGAATGAATCAATATTAGAAACCTACTGCTTATTAAAAGAAACAAGAGTTCACAGAATCCAAACGATCGAATTAACAAAGGTAAAAACTTCAGAATATACGGATTTGTTTCTAGATATGAATCAACTAGGTCTTCTATTATCAGGACAGGTTTTACTACCATCTTCAAAAGTTTCAAATGGCCATCTAAAAACAAATTTAGTTTTGGTTCTCCACGCATTTCAAAGTAATTGAGTATAGCTTTGGTATGGGGCAAAAATGGATTGACGCAACCAGAATGAGCCCTATCACAATTGAATACTTAATACAAATATAAGAACATGGATTTTCAAAATCTAAGAAACAGTTTTCAATTGTAAAACTTATAATTTATGGTTAGATGACGTACCAAATGTGAGGAATGATTGCCAACCAAGTCGAGCACGTGTTCAAAATCCTCAGCATGAAAAACTTTACGGCAAACTGGACAGTTTCCCATACCCCCTTCCACAGCTCCACGTGTATCTGACAAAAAACCATCATTCGTTAGAAATTAATATAATAGAAGAGAGTTAGAACTACAAATGTCTCAGAAAATATATAATGTTACACATGACATGGCAATTGTAGTAACACAGTACGTTTAGCTCGGCCCATACAAAGGACACAATGCAAATGGTTCTATCCCAGCTAACAATTATATTTTCCTTTATTATAAATAAAAAAGCATATTAAAAGAGCATCAAGGCTCGTGAACCACAAATACGTGGCAAAATATTGAATTAAAAAAATAATAATAATAAAAAAGGGAGAGAAAATCTAACATAGGATAAAAAGAAGTATTTGTCATAGAAAATATGATGAACTTAGGTACATAAAATAATGCAGAAAACCCAAAATGCAGGAGTATTAAACTCCAACCAAAGGCACCAGGAATCACAACTAAAGGGTAACTGCATTATATATTATATAATACTTGATTCTCCTGCCTGACAAATCTCCCATAACACCGCCCATACAAATTAGAAATGTAAGCTACAAGGATCAATTCTAATCCCAGATAATGAGAAGATTGGAACCCAAAATTTCCATGTCAATGTATAATGGAGGAAATGACTAACAGCTTCCACCCTGCTGACCACACCAATCTGAATCAGGTTTTGTTCAGGTTGTCAATGTTAAGATCCTCCCTAAACAAGTTGTCCATGAGAAAACACCACTGTCAGAGGATCTGCATACTAGAACTGCTTCCATGCAAAAGAAGAATGATTTTTATCCAACAAAGCCCAACAAAAAGAGTGCACCTCAAATGCTTGCATCAACTACATTCCAGAGCTCCCACACTCACCACCAACTCTAAAATAATGTAAAGCTTTCTAGAAACTTTCAACAATTTCAATCTCCCAATCATTACACTTTCTAGAAAAAGCAAGATTCAACTAAACCACACCCCCAAATTGACTGAAGGTCCCTACCAAAGCAATTTCATCCACTGCTATGGTAAATCGTAAAGGAAAAGTATCTTTCCAGCCTGAGTACCCAAAGCCACAGAGCCATACAAAACATCCTATTTAAACAAGCTGCAACCCAGAGTCAACAACACTTCCCTTGTACACTGGCCAAACATTCTGTGACAAAATCCCCAAATCCTTCCAGACACTTCTCCTCAAACCTACGCCATGAGTTGCTATCACTTCCCTTGTGCTCCAGCTGCCAAAAAATCTCCACATTTACAAGCCACCACACACTTACTGATTCCTCTACACATAATAATGTCATGAGTATTTGCTCAAGAAATTCTAGTTGAATTAGTTTTGACTTTCTGATGTTAAACCACCCATTGAAGAAGGGAACACACCCAATCCCAATCAACCAAATGGTGTAGGTTCATTGCGTAACGCAGCCTGAAGAAAGCCTCTAGGAAATTTTTCCAATGATTAGCATGCATAAGAAACTGGAACCAGAAACAGAGACATTGTACACAGAGAAGCTAGATGAAACACTAAGGTTCCCCCTTAGATGCGTAGTGATGCTTTTTTTCCTGCCAGACGCTTCTCTACCCTTTCTAAAATTGAAAGACTTCTGAGCAAAATAAGACCCCAAAACCAAACCTAAATATGCCAAAGGCAGAGAACTAATTCTGCAATCCCAATCAGCAGCAATCAGTAATATGTTCCACAACAGAGAGAAAGCGTATTGGAGTCTGGAAAAAATTTTACTCTTATCCATATTGACCCTGAGATCTGTCATCGCTTCAAATCATAAAATAAGACACCACAAATAATTCATTTGCCCCAATCAGCACCGCCAAAATTAATTAGATACTCTGCAAATAACAGATGTGAAATCTGAAAAGACCTTGCACCATTAGATACCACACCCAAACCATAAAAGAAAACCACACCACTGTGCTTCGCGGATCAATCTGCTAAGCACCATCATAATAATATAAACAAAAGACAGAGGATGAACCCCTTGCCAGAGACCCCTTAAGCAACCAAACAAACCAGGAAGGGGAGCCATTCATAAAGGAAGAAAGTCTAACAGTAGAGGAATGCATAAATTGGCTCCAATGGTTCCCAAATATCCAATTTGCAAATAAATAAAAAAAATTCCCTGATTCAGTCTACACACTATTGAATCCAAAAATCTGACACTCACCCACAAGGACATTCTGAGATTCCGAGATAATTTTATCATGAACATGCTTCAACTTATTCTTGGGTTCCAAAACTCTCACCCATTATGAACATAACTGTTATAAGAAAAGCTTCCCACAAGCCCCTTTCCAGCCACCCTATCCAAATTCCCAACAAATGTTTATGAATCATGCTACTTTCAAATTTTTTTTTTCAAAGAATGCTACTTTGAAACATCAACATGAGAATGCATACCACCCATACACCACCCCGCTTTTCTTTAAAGGGAGAGGGGTGTTACACTCTCTGTTTCTTACAAACAAAGAGAAATTTCATAAAAGAGTTGATGGAAGGATACAATATTTTATGTATCATAAGTGATAGCTCCTTATGAGGATCTCAGTTAAGAACTTATATATCAGTTGTTAGATCAGACATGAATGATTGAGATGTTAGATCCAAGTGCTTTTCCAATCAATTACACTAAACTATGAACTCATTAAATT
Organism: Prunus mume; assembly: GCF_000346735.1. The sequence goes on from NC_024130.1 coordinate 13,731,330, forward strand.
CATTCTATCATCTTGATGCTTATATATTTGTAAGCTTTTAATTTGTTTTAAATCTTATCTTGGTGTTTTTGTTTTTGTTAATTTTTTGTAAGCTACTCTTTTTGTAAAACCAACCATTCTTAAAAGAATCCCTAATAAAGTTGAAGTAAATAATTTATTATTGCTAAAGTGTCTCCTCAAGCTCCTAGTCATAAATTCAACGTACTACCAAATAACTGTGACCCAACTATACCTTTATGATTTTGCAAGTCTCTAATAGGAGGCACATGTGCACTTGATGAATCACTGGCATTGCTTCTTTCTTCTGTTTGAATCCAATTCCACCACCTAATAATGCACTCACTGCCATATTTTTAAACAAAAGGGAGAACATTAAAACCCAAACCCTTACCTAAAATCAGATACTGAAGAAATATATCTTAAGTGATTGCGTACCTGTGAAAGCAATGGAAACAAGACATCAACTTCATAAATGGCAAAACTTTACTCTGCTCGTCTTCTGGGACCAAAGGATACAAACACAATGGGCAATCTCCATCAGGGTGATTCATAACAGAGAGCTTCTCCACTGCTTCCTGGACACGTATGTCAATGAATCAGTCTCCTGATAAGCCAGTCTGGGTGTGTCCATTAAAGTACATATAAGCTCTTCGTTAGGAAGGAATCATGCATATGATCTATCACAGTCCTGATAGTTAAACATTCACGAACATGCAGAACTAACATAATGTACATAGGTGTTAATCTAAACTCGTACCCTGTCACAAAGGAGGGCAATGTTAATACGTCAAACAATTTTTGCTAACTGGCTAGCACAACAATTACCTCACAAATTGCCACTAGCATTAAACAAGATGAGAGGTCGCATGCTCTGTCCCGTATCGAATTCGTTAGATGTTTTTGCCTCTGAAAATCAAGACCCTTTGAATCTAAAAGTTCAATATGTGGCGGTTCATTCGGATACTACAACAAAAAATCAAAAAGAAAAGAAGCAAACTTCAGCTGAAACACAGATAAAATAAAAAATCAAACATAAAGAACTTTACTTTCATTAATCTATACCTGAGAACCTGCTCGAACTCCAATAACAGCTTCCACAAACTACACAAACAAAAAGTGCGTATAGTGTATACAAACAATAAGAGATTGTCACCATTTGAAGACAAAAGCTAAGAAAGAAAAAAAAATGCAATATTGTAATTAGATAAGACCCTTAGCTCCAACAGCTGAAGCCTTTATACTAACAAATTGCGAAAATCACAGAAATTGAAACGTCTTCTTTAACTATTTTCATTTATTTTTCTCAGACTTTCTCAGCAAACAAGTAAAATTCAATTCAGAATTTCAAAAACAATATTTAAAAAAGAAAAAGAAAGAAGCTTGTAGCAGATGAATTAAGTTGGAAAAGGAAAGGACCTGCTGTGAAGCGACATCGGCGGTGCGAGGTTTGATGTAGAGGTGGAGATGAGGAGGGTACGATTCGAGAACCACACAATCATCGCCGTACACTGCTTGTACGGCCTCCACTTCAGCTGCCACTTCTTCTTCTTGGGCGGCGGCGTCGGCCATTGCTTTACAGAGATTGATGCACGTCGTTCATCTTCTACTTACAATACCTCCAGCTTCGCCATAAATAATATAAAATTTAAATTATTTCATTTATTTATTTATTTTCACTATGCACTGCCGCGACCGTACCAAAAAAATAATGGAAAATCTAAACTGTACAGCCGTACGGCTATACTCCATAAATAGATATTTTATAGGGAGTTTCACTAAAACACCCAAAATGGGGGTTGAAATTATAAAAAAACCCAACACCCAAAACACTTTATAAACACACTCAAAACCCATCATTACACACACTCAAAACCCATTTATAAACACACCCAAAAAATATACAATTGTTGATTTTGGGTGTGTTTCTATGTTTAAATAGTGCTTGGGTTTTTTTATAAATACATGTCTAGGATTGAGTTTATTTATAAATTTGTATATTTTATAAGTATACCCGCGCGACTATACTCTATGAGTTAAATATTTTAACTGTATAGCCGGGTGGCTATCCTCTTTAAACAGAAATTTTAAACGCAAACCCGAACGGCTGTACTCCATAAATAGATTTTTTATAGGTATAGCCGGTCGGCTATACACTATGAGTATAATATTTTGACCGTATAGCCGCGCAGCTATACGCTTTAAAAATTAGCTTCTTTACTTTTTGTTTTTTTGCCAACTTCTTTAATTTAATATATGTAATTAACTAATATCTTAGTCTTTTTTAATTCCTTTAATTAGTAATTATGTTTTAATTATTTTTTCTTTAGTGAATATTTAAATATTTTGCTAATTTAATAAATTACTAAATAAATAGTAATTAATTATTTTATACAAAATTAGTTTGAGAAAATCCAAGTCTCGAACCAAAAACCCTAGCTTCCAAACTTGTTCCAAAACCTTTCTCAAGCCTCAAACCCTATCCATAAACCTATTATGTTTTAATTACTATTTACTAAGTGAATAATTAGTATTTAAATATTTTATTTATTAAAAAAATTACTATTTATCAAGTAATATAATTTATGAAATTAATTAAAATATTTATTTAATAATTATTCATTAAAGAAATAATAATTAAAATATAATTACTAATGAAAGTCATTAAATAAGGCTAAAATATTATGTAATTACTTAATGAACATACAGCCGCACGGCTATACACTATAAATAGAAATTTTAAAAGTAATGCCACGTGGCTATACTACATTTTAATTTTAATTCTTAAGTATAGTATCGCCTCGAGGCTGTACTGTTTTTAACTTTTATTTTCAAGTATAGCTGCGCGGCTATGCGGTTTAAATGTATTCGAATATTTAAATAGTATAGCCGCTCGACTATACTAATTTTTTTATTTTATTTTTAAGTATAGCCTGGCGGGTATACTTTTTAAATGTATATATGTATACCAAGTCTCTTTTCCTTTCCCGCCTTATTCTCTTCTCTCTTCGCTCTCTCCTAAACGACATGTTCACCTCACCATAGCAACGACAACAATGACAATTCCTCCCTTTACCAACTCCACAAATTCCAGCTCAAGATCGCTCACTTAGGATTGGATTGGATAAGTCACTAAATCTAAGGTATTGTGAAGGAGGAAATGAAAGTATATGTGAATGATTTTCCATTTTGGGGGGATTGGAGCATCTACAATCATACTCTCTATTTTTCAATTAAAATTTATCTAAAAACACACAAAAGCTATTATAGGAGCTTTCTATAAAATTTGAACTTCAATCGTACTCCCTAGTTTAGAGTTATAAATACTATAATTTATTTTTAATTCAATATAATTGGTTCATCTCTATAAAAAAATATATATATATATAGTTAGTATTAATTAAAAGTTAAAAATATGCATGAAACAAAACAGTATTAAATTATAGGGAGCCACTAGGGGTCCTTAAAGAGCCCATTGTAAATGCTCTTAGAACGAATTAATTATAAAGTGTTGCTATAATTTAAATCTGAAGAGCCCAAGGCCCATCTTTTTAATAATTATATATTATATATTATAACAGAGACAATAAAGTAGAACTTTAAAAAAAAATTACAATAACAATCACATTGATTTCTAAAAATAAAAATAAAATATGAAACATAAAATATAAGGTTATAAGATAAATTGAATATATCGAACGTTAGGTTCTAAGATAAATTTAATTTATAGAATTACATGTTCTAAATTGAAGATATTCGTAAATTTCTATTGAACTTCGGGTTCTAGCGAGTCATATAAATAAAACTTATGGCTATAAACTGAATTTGATCTTGAACATCAGGTTCAAAAAAATCAAATAAAAGTATTGATTTTAATAAAAATATGTTCAAAACTAAATGATGAATCAAAGGTATTTCAAGCTCAATTTGATAGCAATAGCACAGATATGGTAATTGAAGAACTTCGGGTTCCAATTAGATTGTGTGATATAGAACTACAGGTTCTAATCAAATATAAGATTAATAAAAACTAAGAACCAATGAACTTGAAAGTTCCAATCTTTTGATTCCACTGTGGAAACCAAGATAAAGATAAAACAAAACAAAAAAAACTTTTGATTTTGAACTTCAGGTTTGATTAACATTTTATGTATGTTATGCTAGAACTGTAGGTTCTTGACAGGATATGAACTACTGGTTCATATTAATATTAATCTCAATAGACAATTATGAACTTTGGATATATATTAACATATATCTAACGCTTCAAGTTCGGGTGCATATATCAAATTAAAAAGAATATATGGTTTTGAACTACAGGTCCAAATTTGTAGTAATATGATATTGTTCAAGGTAATAAAATAAAACGATAATAAATTTTTTTAAAAAAATAGTAGACATGAAATCCAAATAATGTTGGAACTTCAGGTTCTTAACATGATGTATATTTTTTAGCCCAAAATCATAATAAATATGCACTTGTTGAAATATTGATTTGGAGGTTGACACAATTAGAACTTCAGACCTGTTTTAATGCACATGTGGCCGAAACTTATTGTTTGCATTATACATAATAAGAACTCCGGGTTCTAAGATATTTGAACTTTTAGTCATATGAGGAACTTCATGTCCTAAAATATAAATTATTGAAATGAAAATAACTGAATATAACAATAATAATTAAAATACTAGAATAAAATAAATTGTTGGAACTTTTGGTTCCAAGTTAGAGAAAAATCAAAGAACACCTAGTCAGGATTTGTTTTATGAGAATTACGGAACTCCAAGTCATTGTATAGATATTATATGGATTGAGAACTAAGAGACTTCAGGTCTTTGTTTAATTGTATAATTTAGGGACTTCGAGTCCTTGCATAAAATAAAAATGAAACTAAAGAAAACAATTAAGTAAAAATAAAATACAACAAAAAAAATATTGTAATAAAATAAATTGTTGAAACTTCTGGTTCCAATGAAAAATGAATCAAAGACCTGTGCTTCAGGTCTTCATTTTCCTTTTAAGAATTTGAGAACTTCAAGTCCACAAATATTTATATTATAAGGATTGAAATATAAGGATCTTCTGGTCCTTACATGACTGAATAAGAACTAAGGAAATTCTAGTTCTCCATTAATTGTATAAGAATTTAACATCTTCAGTCAAATGTATAAGAGATGGGATCTAGATCTTCAGGTCTTGATTTCTCCTTGCATTTTTCTTTGTATTGTTGTCTCTGCAGTCATAAGAATTAGATATTGTAATTCATATCACATTGATAAGTGATAGAATACAAAATCTTGATTTTAACTAAAATCATGATTCTCTTACAAAAAAACAAAAGGAAAATATAATTTCAATACTTAGGTAAGATAAGAACATGCATATCAACGTAGTAATAGAAATTCAAATAAGAAACTTATCTATTTGGAATTCAATATTCATCTCGATTAGCTTTCTTCTTGTTACCACTGATCACTTACATAATTGACAAGTTCATTGGTGCTTGAAGAGTAATCATGCTGATAATGTGTTATATAACTAAGAGAAAATTATAGAGAGAATTAGAAAGTAGAGAAAGACAATTGAATTTGTGTCAATCAACTTCTATATCTCCTCATTTTCATCTATGAGAGAGCCACATACATATTTATAGGCTTACAAAATAGGAGTTTAGAGCATCTCCAAGGGAGATGTTAAATACCAAACATCAAATTTAAATTTGATGGCTGATGTGGCAATTTGACATTTACACAATTTTACACTCCACCCGATATGTCAAATAAATAATTATTGTAACAGTCAAATTATTTAAGATAAAGAAGAAAAAAATTAAAAAAAGAAAATAATAAATAAAAGTAACAACCAGCTGTCTTTAAAAACTAATAAAATATTCATTTGACATCTTGCTTTTGGGATGTCAAAAATAACATCTCAACCTCCAGCCTTCATTACTTCATTCCACATCGGTTGGAATGATGTGAGATGTTATTTCTAGCTGTTAAATGTCTATGTGGCACTTTTGACACATTGGTTGAAGATACTCTTAAAGTACTACATCCACCAACTCATACATTTACAACATCTATATAATATTTGGCATTTGAAGCCCAATTGGCTTCTACTTGGCCCAACTTCCAATTACTAAATGTGGGACTACCACACTTATAAAGACTTCACTTTTTCTTCTTTCTACCAATGTGGGACAAAAGTTCGTGAACTTCATTCAAACTTCCAACAATTCCTTAAACATATGCTTTAAATATAAGGAGTTTTCTAATCCAACACTAATCATCAAACGAGACCTAACAACTAGTTCAAACCTCAACTAGTTAAATATATAGTTTAGTTGGACATTATTTTTTTCCACCATTCAAATTTTCTTGTCGACTTCTAGAATCAAATTGAAAAATTATTACATTTTTTAAATTAGTATTACTTAAGAGTGACACGTTGGTAGTATAAACATATTATATCAATTCATATTAACACTTTGGTTCAATCATTTTTTTTCATAAGCAAACGGTCTAACGAGTCTTTTTGGTCAACCCGCAATTGAAATGAAGGTCAGACCAACATGTTATTTCTAAAAATTTTAAATAAAAAAAAATTGGCCGGTTAAACCCTGTCTAGTTCTCCGATTGAATTCCTGATAAACCCAAGTGGCTAAGGCTGTGTAATTACAAGCCTCAAACTCAGAGCGAGCGCGCCAGCTATGGCCATCCTCGCTCTCCCTCTAGTCATCTCCTTTCTCAAGCCCCACACTTCCCGTCACTTTCTCCTCCGCCCCGGCAGGCCCAATCCTACCCATCTCTGCAACCCACTAGGCTACTGCCGCCGCTTCACCAAAACCAGCGTCTCTGCAATTAGCACCTCTGCTGCTCAGCATGACTCTTCTACGAACCCAATTAGTGTTCCCCAGAAAGCCTCTGTCCTCACTTTCCAACAAGCCATTCAACGCCTCCAGGTCGCACTCTTCAACCAAAACTCGTTGCATTTTACTCTGCATTGATACTTTCTGTATATATGTATACATATGTGTTTTTGTGTGTGTAATTACTTGATTCTTATGTTGGTAATCTTAGTTTTTCTCATATTTTCATATTCCATTGAAGCCATTCATTTTTATGTTATAGGAATATTGGGCTTCGGTTGGATGTGCCATAATGCAATGTAGCAACACAGAGGTAATGATTAGTGTTTTTGCTCCTTTTTTCTTTTCTTTTGAGGGTATGTGCAATAACTTCTTTTGGACAGCGAGGAAAAGTCCGTGGTATCCATTATTTGTTGGAGAAACTTGTGCTGCAAAACATGATTTAATGTGCTAAATAAAAACACATCTACATGTTGCCCTTATAGTTGTTTAGATGGTTTTAGGCATTAAGCATCTTAGTTTCTTTGCTTATCCAAAATTGATGTCCATTGCATATTTGTCTTACTGTGGCTCTGGCTATTGATCAGGTTGGAGCTGGGACTATGAATCCCTTGACATTCTTAAGGGTTCTTGGTCCAGAACCGTGGAATGTTGCGTAAGTATGCGTAAGTTTGTAAATTTACTACAGTAATATATTCAGAGACTAGATGTGAAGGGTTATCACTGGTTGTAGTCTATTTATTACATTGTCTTGAGTCTGCTGTTGCCCTTTACCAACTTTACCTTATAGATTTAGAGTGTTACCTATCCACCCATATAAACCCTATGTTCAATCCTGGCCTTGTTCTTAACATTCCCCCCCGCTCAAACACACAATGCCCTCGTCATGGTTGGACCCCTGCCTACCCATTCTATTGGTGGGGGATCAACTATTCATGTGGACCCAATCTCTTCAGACGATTGGCTCAATATTGGATAAGGAACTAGCCATGTTATGATATTAATGTCACAGGTTGGGAGCCTGCTAAGTGATGGGTGCCAACCCACCCATATAAACCCCATACTGAAGCCAATTCCTATCTGATGTTCTTGTCCATGTCATTTGTTCTTCTTTTGTATTACATTTTTTAATGACTACCACATAGAGCAGCTGGTCCTTTAAGGTTCTTTATTGTGACTACCAATGTGGACTTCTTAATGATAGGTATGTGGAGCCTAGTATTCGACCAGATGATAGTCGTTATGGCGAAAACCCAAACAGGCTCCAGAAACACACTCAATTTCAGGTTAAGTTTGATTTTTTTAATTATTATTTATTATAAAAGCAAGTTATGCAATTTTGAATGGCAAATGGTTCTACTCCTTTTGGTACAAATCTTTTAGATTACAAGTTCTTTTGCACTTTGTCTTTCTATCTATCTCAGGTTATATTGAAGCCTGACCCTGGAAACTCACAAGACCTTTTCATCCGCAGCTTATCAGCTTTAGGTAGTCAACAAGCATCTTTTTCTTTGAACCATGCAAATAAACCACGTATACATGTATACGCATTTGTGCAGACACACATCTGTAAGAAGTTTGTGCATTGTGAGTCCGTTCAAGTAATGGAAAGTGGCCTTGCATACTTGAGTATTTTCGCATATGCTCTAGTATATCTTACCATAAATTTCAACCTTCAGTTTTCCAGGTAGATAGTCAAAATGATTTAATATGTGTAGTGTGCTGAAAATAATGAGCACCATCCCAATCTGCGCCTTCTGTTTACATGCACAGTTTATATATTTTTTAGGGGCTGCCCATTGCATACCCCCTTTAACTTGGCTTGTGATATTTTTACTTCCTAACAAAAGGGAAACAGAAAAGAAAATTAACAATCAGATTCAACAAAGAAAATGGAAGGAAACAGTTGTTGGATGTTGTGTCATTCATTGACAAGATGTGCAGATCATACTTACAGAAAAAGGAGAGGAAAGACTATAAAGATTTCATCCATATAAAAGAATTTATGGCATTTGTTTCCTGTTCAATTTCAACCATTCAAGTTCTGCCATTAGCATTTAATGTTTTATGCTTTACAGGTATTGATGTTTGTGCACATGATATACGATTTGTGGAGGACAACTGGGAGAGTCCGGTAGTATTCTATTAATTGGTGCACTATCAATCTTTCATGTTATTTCAATGCAGTTTTGATTTGAGATGCAATTTAACTCGTTGTTTAGATTTCCTTGCAATTGATTTAGTTATGAACAAAGGAGTACAACATCTGTACTGCTTTTATTATAAAAACCTTTGTGCATGAAATAGATCATCTAGCCGAAATGTGATCCACTTACTGATCATATTTGCTTTTAGGTGCTTGGAGCTTGGGGTTTGGGTTGGGAAATCTGGATGGATGGGATGGAGATTACTCAGTTCACCTACTTTCAGCAGGTTTCTTCTTTTACATTGCACTGAAATATGATATGCATAATATAGGTTTAGTTATTGACTCTCTCTCTCTCTCTCTCTCTCTCTCTCT
>NC_024130.1:13745658-13812702 GCF_000346735.1 Prunus mume
ATGATAACAGTATCATTCTAAAACATTTTTGCATTTATCTTTCTCTAGTTGTCATCCTGTGTGCTACTGTGCATGTTGGCTGAATGCTATCTATGATTGTGTACCCAAAAAAACACCATAATGTTTCTATGAATAAACTCTGGTCTGTGAATGATTATGATTGCAACTGCTTCTGTATGTATTTATGAAGCCAAGAAGTGGATATGAGCTGAAAATTTGCTCTGTAGTTTCCCAAGTTTCTATGGGTTCGATAGCTAGTTACGCTGACATCTGGATCAGTGGTGGACAGCACACACTTTCAGTTACTGATTGTTACAATGGCTCCTAGACTGTTGTACTATTTCCTTTATAAAAAATTGTGTATAACAAACTAACAATTTTTTTTTTTTTTGTTTTCTCTTGATTAGGTTTTGTCTGAGGATTTGCCCAATGCGATTGCAAAAATTTCATTTCCAAAGTCAATGCGCTGGAACTCTCAGGTAAAGTAATTTGAATTGTATGCGGAATTTATATGGATACTTTATAGTGGGCCAGGGATGAGATGGAAAATTCGTCCTGCATACCCTGCTTTATTGCCATTCTTATAAATGTACTTTTATATTGTGGTGCATGCAAATTCATTCGGTCCTACCTGTCATTGTGATTTCATGTATTTATGTATACTATTATAGGAAGGGGTTTATGTATCTGCACATTCTCTTAATCCCAAAAGATCACATCTCAACATTAAGGAGCATAACTATATCAGGACATTTTTGTCTTTTGATATGATTTCATAAATTGTAAAACTGCTCTATTATCTCACCCAAACTACCCACTAACCCAAAATTCTCAGACTTCTCTTACACTTTATTTGTTTTAGTATTATTAAGAGGAGTGAGCCAATATGCCCAGAGCATTTGTATGGCTTCTAGTATGAAAATATCTGAATTGAAGTCTATATGATAAAAATACCGTTTGGCTGATTTGTTATTTGTGTGCTTCTTGTTATGTATCTAGGTTATGTTTAGCAGACCTATTCGTTGGATTTTGGCACTGCATGGAGATGTAGTTGTGCCCTTTACTTTTGCTGAAGTTTTGAGGTAATAATGATTAGTTGCATTTCTCTCTGAAATCTGATTGTATAGTTGAGTTGTCAGTTACATGGCTTGGCTCAGCTGGACTTGTTTTGGATTACATGTGTAACTGTTGCAGCAATAGATTTTCCTTGAGTATTGTAAATTGTATACTTATGTGAAATTCATTTGTAAAAGCTTACATGAAATTCGTGTGGGTCCAGTCAATGGAGGATATTTGCCGCCAATAAGGTTGTTTTGGAAGATTTGTGTGGTAGTATTGAAATACAATTCTGTATATTTGTATATGCTTATGTTATCTACCAAGTGTTTGTCAATGTCCATTTATTGTAATTTGATAAGTCCTGTTTGATGTCAATCAGTGCTTGCTTTCTTATGTTTTCAATTTATGTATTTTACTAATAATACATTCCCAAATCTGCATTTTGCATAATTATACCATTGTAATTTTTCTTAATAGAACAGTGTTATTTTGGCTGTTTTAATTCTTTAATTTTTTTTTTTACAGTGGAAACCTGTCTTATGGTCTTCGTAACACTTCTTCGGCTACTGTTGTGGTATGTGGTGAACTTACAGTTTCTATCATGTCCATTTCCACAATCATTGTATTCAACTTTATTGTTGGAGTGGATTGTTGTCTGATTTACATATTATGACACCTATATATGAATTTTGAGAATAGTTCTCCATTTACCTTTAAACAGATTGATCTAACAATGCCTGCTTTTCAGTATAATTTTTTAGAATGAATTTCAGTAGTATTTATATCCTTGTCAGAGGACACAAAGTTGTATATATGCTTTACAAATGACACATTTCATTAAAGACTAATTTTTGATGCAAAGGAAAAGCACAGTGGTAGTTTTTAAAAAAAAAGTGATTCTTGGTTCTTTTGCTTTGGAAAGTTCTCTGTTCTTTTTCCTTTTCCTTCCTTTACCATTCTCTCGCTCTATAATTAAGTACCAGATGATCCACTGTCAATTTTCCCCTAGTTTTCATGGAATTTTGTTCTACATATAATGCTGTAAACTTAAAGATTGTTGTTTTAAGCGTTTGACTTTAGATTAACCTTTTCAACCATGGGCTCTTATTTAAGTTTTTGCAATAAGTGACCACCAACAGTCAATTTCTTTTCCAGTTCAGGTTTCTGGTGTACCTTGTCTTTTGGTCATTATAAACAAATGTTGATTCTCATAAAAGATAAAAATAAAAAATTCTCTTTATATTCCTCGTTGATTGATTGTATCTCAACATTGTACGTTGTTCTTGTTATTGCTTTCAAGGGAATGTTTATTTCAGTATACCAATTTATATTTGAAAGTCTTCCCACTGGACTTCTAAGTACTTCTGTGTTACTGCGTTACAGTGTTTTTTCTCATTATTCTCTCTGTATAAGATGCACGAGTACCTGTAATTATATAGCTCCAGGAACTGTCACAGGTTGAAAGTGCTGAATCCTATGCCGGTACAATGAGGAATGCTGGGATCAATATTGAAATGGAGGTATCAATATCATATGATAGTTTGATACCTTTTTTCTTCTTTGGAATAGCTCTCTCACAAGAATAATTAAACATCATTATTAGTGGCTTAATTACTGAAACAAGTACTCTACTTGCAGGAACGTAAGAAAACAGTATTGGAGGGCTCTAACGCATTAGCCAGAAGTGTAAACGGACAAGTGTTTATTCAGGAAGGCTTACTTAATGAGGTTGGTAAACTGTTGTCTTTGGTGGTCAAGAATAAAAATGTTTTTTTCTTTTTAACTATCTGCCAACATAATATTATAGGTTGTAAATCTCGTTGAGGCACCTGTACCAGTCCTTGGGGAGTTTAAAAGGTCTTTCTTGGAGCTTCCTAGTGATCTTCTGACTATGGTAAGCTGTTTAATCTTTGTGGACTACTTAGATATGGTCTTTTCACCTGACAGTATTTTGTTATTTGATGCTTTTTAGCTGCATGCCATGTATCGATGAATTTAAAGTTTCTGATTTGAGTTTTTTGTTTGTTCAGATGTATAACTAATCTTTTCTTCCTTTGTGCATGCATGGCATGTCTTGGTAATTTGAAGATCAGTGAACTTTTTTTGGTGCAGAGATTTACTTTATAAAAAAAAACTTTTATTTTTTAGTTACGTTAGGCGTTGTCTAGGGAACTAAAGTACAATCATATAGTATTTATCACCAGTTGTGACTTTACTACTGCATATAACAAGAAAAATATTGAAATGGCGTGATTCTAGCTTGATTGTTTCCGTAATTGAAATGGAGCAATCAAGAAGAAAGGATAGGCCTTATCGTGTTTAAATTTGGTAAAAATGCCATGCTTTCCTAAAAACACTTCCTGTTTCCACTAGTACGGGAGATGGCATCACAACTTTTCTCTTGGGTGACACTATCCTGCTAGGTTGAGCATGTATTGTTTTTGGAACAGCTAGTAGTTTATGCTACTTTGTAACTTAATCAGCGCCTCCCTCTCAGTTGGCAATCTACATTGGTGTGTAATGTTATCCCACACTGAAATGTTCTATCGTTGTCTGCTACGTGGGATTGGAATGTTCCTGCAGTTGACACATTTCTCGCTGCAGTACAGAAATATCATCCTTTATTAAGTCACCAATTTTTCAATAGCTGAAGTTTTGACTGAGGTTGACAGCTTAGTAAGCATGTTTGCTACATGTAGATCCCAGCTATTGGATGTTGGATAAGAACAATAAATATTAGGGCATCATTTTACATGTTGGTTTGGAGCCATACAATTGCTCCATCATGAAGTCTATGTAAAGCTTTTCAATATTTGGAAGGGGAAACAAGGTAGAATTCGGATGCTTGCCATGGGGAAAGCAAGGTGAAAATTGGCTAGAAAATGAACACTAGCCTCTGGCTCAATTGGATATCTGGTTGTGAAAATTTATCTCAGTTCTGGTGGGATTTTTTTCGATTTGATTGGATAGAATCAATTGATGTTTGGTTCCTTTCCAGGATATACTTTTCCATATCTAAATGGCAGGGATGATGTAAGATTTTGCTGTAATTTTAGAATTGTTTGTTTTTATTTACTGTTATGGGTGATCCATGCAGGTTATGCAGAAGCATCAGAAGTATATTGCTGTGAGGGATGAAAATGGAAGTCTTTTGCCATACTTCATTGCTGTGAGACATTCTTTCCAGTCATATATGAGTTTTGACGTAATTTTTTGCTTCATAGTGGTGGTTAATATGTTCATAATTTGTTTGGTGACGGGGTTTAATTTTAGGTGGCAAATGGAGCAATCGATGAGACCGTGGTAAAAAAAGGAAATGAGGCTGTACTGAGGTAAGATCCGGATGGAATCCTGTTCTCCAAATAGTGCAGGAGGTAGATCTGGATAGAATCCTGTTCTCCTACACTTTCCAGATGTGGCTGCTCTCTGGATTATATGCTGGCATATTCTCTTCTTCAATTCAAGTTCTTTGACTTTTATTGATCGTGAACAATGGGCTGAGCATTTCACTATCTATGCAGAGCTCGCTATGAAGATGCTAAATTCTTCTATGAAATGGATACACGGAAACAGTTTTCAGAATTTAGAAGTCAACTTAAAGGGATTCTTTTCCATGTAAGCCATTTTATTTTTAATTGTTTAGGGAGAGATTATTTTTCCTTTTCATGTTGGTAAGAACAAGGAATGAGACAATTGCCAAACACCGTTGGCACAACAAAGAAAAAATAGGACTTTAAAAAAAATTTATGAAAGATTTCTGATAACAGCCCTTTTATTTTGACAATGTGAAACAAAATAGGAGAAGTTAGGAACAATGTTGGACAAGGTGCTGCGCGTTCAGAATATGGTTAACAAACTAAGCTTGGCCCTTGGAATGGATGACAACACAAATAAAACTGTCCAGAGTGCTGCATCACTTGCTATGGCAGATCTGGCTACGGCGGTTGTCACAGAATTTACTTCCCTTTCAGGAGTAATGGCTCGTCATTATGCTCTTAGAGATGGCTATTCAGAGCAGGTATTGGTATCTTAGTGTTAGTTATTTTTGTTCTGTGTTTTTTTTCACTCGAGTCTCCTGTGGGAATGCTAGTAAACACACTGTAGTTCTCGCTCAGAATTAACCATGCTTCTTACACCTCCCCTCTCTCCTCACTCCCCACGCTTGTTTTTCATATGTTGCAGGTTGCAGAGGCTTTGTTTGAGATCACGCTTCCGAGATTTTCTGGAGACATACTTCCTAAAACTGATGCAGGCATAGTTCTATCCATTGCTGACAGGTGATGCTGATAACTGATGTAATAGGTTCACTTTATTTTGCATTGAAGCATCATAGTTTGTCTATAGTCTACACACACAAATATATACTAGGAAGTAGGGTATAATGCATGGATTATTTGTTTTTGCTGGAGGATGATTAAATGTGGAGACAGGTGAAGTTATTAGTGTTAAATTGTTAATATTCAATATCCTTTTCTTCATTCTATTTATGTATGCTAAAAAAAGCACAAAGAAGTTAGGATTTGTTACAAAGAAGTTAGGATTTTTTTTTAACTCCCTCATTTATGCAGAGGGTAAGTTGTTTCTGCATATGGTATGGGTTTACCCTACCATATCCTTTCAGGTTAAGTTGCTTGATTGCGCGCTTATTCTTTTAAGGTCGAACTCTACTTGCAAATTGCTTGACTTGATATGTCTTATGCAGATTAGATAGCCTTGTCGGCTTATTTTCTGCTGGTTGTCAGCCCAGTTCTGCTAATGACCCATTTGGCCTGAGACGAATCTCTTATGCTCTTGTAAGTTCTATGGTCATTCTGATGCTTCGAGGCTCAGCTAACTAAGCTTAAACAAAGTAATTTTTTTTCTCTAGGTCCAGGTGTTGGTGGAACAAGATAAGCATCTGGACTTACGACAAGCATTGGAACTTGCTGCAGATGTCCAACCCCTTAAAGTATATCCAAGTACTGTAAATGATGTATGAACAAAAGTCCTTCCTTAGTTTCTAAATAAGATTGGCAATTAGATTTTTGTTTTGCCCATAATCACCACTTCAAATCAAAATATCAGTTCCCATGAGTCACAATGTATCCTACCATCTAAAAGTTATTTTACAGCACTAAGTTTTCTGATCAAGTGGTGATACGCATCATACCTGTTCTCTTACTCTTTTTTTTTTAAGTCATCATACGTATCTGTACAAGCATGCTCTTTCTCTATCTCTTTATAGCTGCACTTGCTTGTATGTGTCTCGTTTTGCTTTCCCTTTGGATTCATTAGTGCTTTTGTTATTTTGTTATTTTGTTTAACTCATTATGGGCATCAACTGATAATGATTGCATCTTTTTCTTTGTCCCTGTACTTAGGCACATCAATTTGTGACAAGGAGATTAGAGCAATATCTGGTATGTGTAACTTCAACATAATGAAGTTCATCAACTAGAAACTCTTGTTATTCTTCCTATTCTTTTATTCCTACAGATTTATTTAATTTGTTTATCTGTTCATTTTTATGGGTAATCTATATGTGGATGAATTGTCCACTCAGATACCATGGATAGATAGAACTCATCCTTGAATACCAGGCCACAAGTAAAGAGTGCCTTGTGTTTATACACTACACCATACATCTGTATGCTAGCATAGTACTAGGCCATCATTGTTGAATAAATTGTACAAAATGGCATTGCAGAAGTCACTGAATGAAAAAGGCGGTGCTAACATAGTGCTATACCATCATTCCTGATTAAAATAGAAGAATGTGTGTGTCAAGTCTCGCTACATTAGCCTTTTGTTTTCTTCATTTTATGTTCCATTATATGATTTTTTTATTTTTTATTTTTTTCATTTGCCTATTATAGTTTAAATCCGATTATCTTTTATTCTGATGTATGTTTTTGTTGGGCTACTTGCATGTTCCTTGATTTTAACACATTGGTTATATCATGTTTACAGGTTGATAAGGGAATAAGTTCAGAAGTGGTTCGTTCTGTCCTTGCAGAGCGTGCAAACTTGCCTTGCCTGGCAGCAAGGTCTGCATGTAAAGTAAGTTGCTTCATTTATTACTGCTGATCCTGCTGCGAAGTGTTGTGTGAATATGTTGACAATGCTTTTAGATTTCTGTGAGAAATAATTACTCGATTGTGCGACCTTGAAATTGACGATGCTCCATAATCATATACTTATAATATCACTACATCTTAATTGCAGATGGAAGCCTTGTCAAAAGGCTCGCTTTTCCCAAAGGTTGTTGAAGCATATTCTCGTCCGACAAGAATTGTCCGAGGAAAGGATGTAGACCCTCATATTGAGGTACTCTTTCTCTTTAATGAAGATACTTTCTGTCTTCAGGGCCTGAAATTGTTTGGTTGCTTGGTAGCATATCCATGTCCTTGGAAAAGGTCTTAGTTTTCATTAAATTCATGCACAACAATATAAGTGAAAGCTGGTCAGGGGAAACATTATAACCCTAGCAACCATAAATCTCAAATGGGGACAGGCAAAGCAATGAACCCTGTGAGCTTTTGATCCCTCTACTTTGCTGCGACCAACTATCTTCCACCTTATGTTAATTACTATAGTAATATGATTCCAAAAACTAGGTCAAAACTGTGATGTGGCAATGAGGTTTGTTATTTCCATGTCCAAGGTGGGTGTCACATCCTTCTCTCCCTTGCCAAGGTAGTGCTTAGAAACAAATACTAAATCCCTTGCTAGTGCACTACTCTTAAAAAATGTGGAACATAAGTATTTTCACTTTTGCAGTTTGATAAGTAGACAAGAGTTTAATTTCGATATAAGGGATAAATGAAAAGGTCGGGTGTGTTTACATATAAGATGGCACAATGGAAAGATAAACAGGTCATTAAAACAGAAACAAACAGAGGTGTAATTAATCTTTGTATTCAAGTAGTTGTAGCTGCTGTATGGTTTTCCTTTATGCGTTTATGATTGCTCTGCAAAGTCCAATCTTTCAATATTATCCCGACCAATATAATGGCACGTTCTTGGTTTTTTTTTGTCTGAGCACGTTTTTGTACTTGTTAGGTGGATGAGGCAGCTTTTGAGACAGACGAAGAGAAAGCTTTATGGAGTTCTTTCTTGTCAGTTAGAAACAAAATATGTCACGGTACTTCTATCTTTCTCCAATAGATTTCCAATCTGTTTTAACTTTGGTAGCATATCAAGTAACTTTGAACTCCTTTTCTCTGGCTCCTAGGTATTGAGATTGATGAGTTTGTTGAAATATCATCACAACTACTACAACCCCTTGAAGAGTTCTTTAATCATGTGTTTGTAATGGTGGTATGCTTCCTTTACCATTTTCTTGTACAACTTGTATTTTCACAGCTAGTACCATATGTTTACTCGTATGCATGCCTAACGGAAAGAAAGACTAGATTACACAACATATCCATGCGCAGTTATGAGAAAGAGTAAATTAGACAAACATCCCTTCAGGTTAGTGCATCTTGACTTAAACCTTGCACTTCCAGAAATTACAAGCTGACTGCTTGAGGTTTGGTTTTGGTTACATAAACAATCCCTTTAGTAGTTTAATTAATCACGCACTAATTCTAGAAAGAAAGAAAAAAGTCAATTAATTTCCAAAAGTACCCTGTGGGAATATTGTATAAGATTATATTTTGTTTCCAAAAGTACCATGAGACAAGAAAACAAAAACCAATGTTTCGTTTACTTAATGCGCAGGAAGAAGAAAGAGTCCGCAAGAACAGGCTTGCTTTGCTGAAGAAAATTTCTGACCTTCCAAGTGGAATAGCAGACCTCTCGATTTTGCCTGGATTTTAAGTTTTGTCTTGATTGTAGTCATTATAGCAAAGGAATATCATTTTTTTGCATAAGAGAATAATATGAGGGAGAGGAGGAGAACGAACAGTGTCATGGGTGTATTTGCCTTCCAGCTTGTGATGTTAGTTTGCATAATTTCTGAGTTATATTTATCAAATATCAAGGCTTGTTAAAGACATGTTTTTAGTGTAAATTGAATGAGTTGGAAATTCATTGTAAAGAACAGAAAAGAAGTGTTACATGGCAAATCCATAAAAATTGAGTAGCTGTCATGCTGTGACATTATAAATGGCTTTAATTTGACAGAGAATTTTTTTCTTCTTTTTTCGTTTTCCCCATACGCATTAGTGTCTTATGCAACTAGCAATTAGGACAATGGTCTATGTGAAAAGTTTTGGGATGGAAGACTTTACCCTCTTGAATTTTAAAACAATGTCTAAATGTGTTGGTTTTTTCTTTCGGTGCCAATTTCTTTGTAAAAAACTCCACAAAAGTATGGATTGAATACGCCCTCATCGTGTGTTTTAATTCCTTTGTATTCGAATATTACAATTGTATTACCAAAACAAAGTAATTTTGAGTTGATAAAAAACGGGTTAGCTCTTCCAGTTCACAATTAAATCAACAAAATCTCAGCCTAAAGTAGAGACAAATGTTACTAGATCATATCGTCATATTATTAGAAATTTAGAAGTTATAGACTGGAGATGTTTTGTCATTTTAAACTTTGTGTGTGGGTATTATATCAAATTATTGCTTTTAATCACGAAGACAGACAAGAAATTGACAACTTATCCATGCGCTAAAAAGAAAGACAGAGACAACGACAACTTCGTACATAAAACACCCCAATAATACAATTTCACCCCCACAGAACGGCCCAGATGATGCCACGTTGCTGCCACATTAGACATTCTTGATAAGCCCTAAATACTTCTATCCTCCTAATGGCAGACTTGTAGATGTCCAAACAAATCCCAAAGCCGAAAACTAAAATAAAAATAGACATGAAACTTATCCTTATGTTCACATTTTGGGATTGGACTTAGGCTTCGTTTGGTTCATGGGAAAGGAGGTTTGGGGATGGTAAATAATTGTTTTCCCATGTTTAGTAATTTCAAACATGAAAATGGTTGTCTGACACATGAGAAAGTAGGGGGGAAATGTAACTCTCCTCCCATTTGAGTTTCATTTTCCATTCCCATGAAAAACGTTGGAAAAATGAATCAGCATTAATTGCGCATTTTATATGGCCATTTTGTCCCGTCATTTTCTCTCTAGCTTTGCATTGCTTTGTCTTTGAATTTTGATGTTTTTGGGTCTTTGGTTTTTTCTTTTATCATAATGTTTTAGGACTTGGTTGTGTGCAAAATATTAGGGTTGTAGTGTAATTAGGGCTTTAGCCTTTCTCTAATATAAATATATATTTTTACACTAAGGAATGAGAAATGAAATATTTTTTTCCCACCTTTGGTAATACTGGGAAAGTAATCGGGAGATATCACTTTATTTCCTTTCCCATTTTTGTTTTGAGTAAGAATGGAAAACAAAGTTTGTATAAATTTTCAATTACACCCATATTAAATCAAATAAAAAAAGAATGCATTTAATGATATATTATAATTCTAAATTGTTAATAGGGACAAAATGATTATGAAATTTTTTTATTTAATATTGGCTCATTTTCCCAAACTTTCTCATGAGGAGGGAAAACAAAACCTAAGTTGGGAGGATGACTTCACTTTTCCCTTACTTTCCCATGGGCCAGACAATGATTTCCTATACCTGGACTTACCAAACACGGAAAAACAATTGATTTTTCATCTTCGAGTCTCCTTTCCTATAAACCAAACGGTCAAGTAACACGTTGTTGTGAAAGTAACATTTTCTTAAATCATTTCACATTGTTAACCAATCTACTTAACTTAAACAAAAGAAAAACATATTGTGTTGGGATTTATAGTTTCACTAGAAGAGTATATCACATACTCATGGATAGAGCTTGACTTTCCTTATCCTTTCGCACCAAATTCCAAACGAAAAATAATAATAATCTGAAAGTATAAAATAAAAATATATGAAAGGATATAATTTGTACCATTGTGGAGTTATTCTCTTAGTTCTGATGTTACATTCACTCAAATATCTTTAGAAGACTATTATTTCCATTCTTAAAAAAGCTTTGTACATTTTTTTTTTGTTCCCTAACAACAATATTGAGTAAAGTGGAATCAAACATTTCACATGTGCAAAAGTGAATGTTCCTAAACACTTGCGTTACATACCGTCTTACATTTCTTATGAGTGTACTGTGTATGTATGAATATGTGAAGGTAATTTAAAGTGACATAACTTCTCTTTTCCTATTGCCATCAAGATTTTTTTTTTTGTGTACTTCGTTTTGGGTCTAGTGGTCTTTTTCTTCTTAATTTTGGAAGAATATCAAGTTCAAATCCCTGTGATAAAAAAAAACTATACATTAGTTTCTGATTAAAAAACATATGCTAGTTTTTTTTGGTGTGTGTGTGTGTGGTTATAATCGCAAATTATATGCAAATAAATATTAGAGATGAGAAAATGAAAAGTTATACAACTTAATAGAAAATGTTGGATATATATTAGGTATGTGTACTAAATAATATTATATTGAGAGACCACAGGACACCACGAGCTTCATAGAACAAACGCCAACAATAAATTGAGCATTTCAGATTAGGTTCCCACACACTCTCTATCTCTGCTCTTGTGAGTTGCGGCTAGGGTTTTTCTCTCTCTCTCCTCTTCTTCTCTCCTTCTCTAACCCCTAAAGATTCAATCTTTCAGATCTGTTTCTCTCTATAATCTCGAAAGCATCTATATCTCAATACATAAATGGAGATATTGGTAAGGTAGGGTCTCTCTGTCGTCTTTGACAGCAAGAATCTCAAGAAGTTAGGGTTTCTGTGGTGGGTATATTGAGAAAATGGCGACCATGAACCCATTTGATTTGTTGGGTGACGATGATGCCGAGGACCCGTCGCAGCTACTCGCAGCCCAGCAACAGAAACTGGCTGCGGCACCCAAGAAGGCTCTTCCGGCTCAGAACAAGTCGGGGGCTCAGGGTCAAGAGACCAAGCCGGCTAAGCTGCCTTCCAAGCCTGCACCTCCTGCTCAGGCTGGTGAGATTTTTGGTTTTTGAGCTCTTGCTCTATGTGTAGTTCTAAGTGAATGAGTTGTGGGCTATTTTCTTTGTATTCTGCTTGGCTATTTGGTTTTTGTGAGGTTCTTTGGGTCTTTGCTTATAGACTGGAATTGATAGTACTGATAAAGTTGTGATTGGAGATGGGTTGTCTTCTGTTTGTTTTCATTTGGGTTTTATGGAATCCTGGCTTCTCTGTTATTTTCTTCATTTAGTTGTTTGTGGAACTGACATTTTTTTGTGTCCTGGCTGTTTATTTAGATTTGGGTTTTTGTTTTTGTTTTTGTTTTTCGTTTTTTCGTTTTTCGTTTTCCTTGAAGTTGAATGCTGTGTGTCCTTAAATGTTCTCAAGAGAGAGGGAAAATATAAATTGGATTGGTATTTGTTACATACATTGTAGGCATAAGAATGTATACACCCACGCCTGCACATAGATTTTGTACACAAATATATATGTCCGTGTACATGTTTGCACATGTATTCTAGTATACGCCTATTAATTGGCATATGTACAATACACGCATGCATATTTTATTAGATGAATAATGGTACTTTCATTTAGAAATGCATGCTTTGCATGCAAGTATACACAAAAGATATCATTCAGATTAACAGTTTTGTAAGTATGTGTGTGAATTGATTAATAGTGTGTTTTACTTTTGTTCCTCTTGTTAGATATAGTCTTGTGGTACCAAGTGGTACTGGTGTTTTTGTCACGATTACATCTAGGAAAATATTGTATTATGTTTGCTTTGGAAAATACATTTTGAACCTCCTTGAATCCCTTAAAAGGTAAAACCATGGAAATTTTTTGTTTTGTTTTGTTGTGTCCTCTTTTTTATGAAATGGAAGTGGGGAAAAATAACAATGTGGAAAATTGTATTTCACTATTTTGTTTGCTAAAGGATATTCCGTTTTCAAATGGTTCTTTTAGAGACAATGACTACATGTTGCTTTTTCACTGCTATATATGATTTATATAGTGTTCGCCCTTAAGCTGGTGTTGAAATGTACCAGGTGAAACCTTTCCTGTGCCTATTATGAAAATTTAATTTTTTTTTTTGTATCATGTACTTCGTTATCTCGAGGGCATGTTCTGTGATGTTTTTCTTGAAGTTCCCCTTTCTTACTGTTGTTTACTTAATTGTTTCTTTTTGAACAGTGAGGGAATCAAGGAATGAAGCTGGTGGAGGTCGTGGAGGTGGACGTGGACGTGGATATGGATATAGCCGTGGACGCGGTGGTGGTGGGTACAATCGTGAATCACCCAATAATGAAATCACATTCACCAACAGTGGAGCACCTGCTGGCCAAGGTGCTTTTGAAGATGGTGATGGAAATCAGTCTGAAAGGCGTGGCTATGGTGGACCTCGTGGTCCTTACCGTGGTGGTCGCCGCGGTGGTTTCGGAAATGGGGAAGTAGGTGACGGGGAACGCCCTCGCAGGGTATTTGAACGTCGTAGCGGAACTGGGCGCGGGTAAATATTAATTTTGTAGTCCATTTTAATCTGCTATATACTTTCACTTCTGGAAAGGAGAATCTTTGTTTAATATACTTTTAACTTCTTTTATTCTGTTTGCAGAAGTGAAATCAAACGTGAAGGTTCTGGGCGTGGCAACTGGGGATCAGAAACAGATGAACTTTCACAGTAACTACATCTCTTTTACAACCCAATTGCATTATCACTTTAAAATTTCTTTTCCTACCTAGGTTTCTCTTGTTAAGATGCTTTCTGTTTTTGTTAGTCTCTCCCTGATGTTTATCATTCTTCATATTTAGGGTGACCGAAGAAGTTGCCAATGTAACTGAAAGGAATTTGGGTGATGAGAAGCCTGTGGGAGAGGTAGATGCAGCAGATGGAAACAAGGAGACACCTGCTAACGAACCGGAAGAAAAGGAACCCGAGGATAAGGTGAGTGGCTTCCTTCTTCATTCTAAATTTTCCACTGGAATTTCTTTTGATAACTAACTCAAAGATGAATAGTATCTGTAAATTAGATATTTTGTTGTTCTTCAAGATCTCTTACCATGATTTATCACAGGTCAATGTCTCATTTTCCAGTATCTGTAAATTAGAGTGTTGTCTTGCCCGCTTATCAACAACTTAGCATATTATCCTAGCTTTTAAGCTTTGTGTTTACCCAGCTTATTATTTTGTCATGGTTTGTGAATAGGAAATGACTCTTGAAGAGTATGAGAAGGTGCTCGAGGAGAAGAGGAAAGCCCTGCAGGCACTTAAGACTTCTGAGGAAAGAAAGGTTGACACTAAGGAATTTGCATCTTTGCAACAGCTATCAAACAAGAAGGGCAATGATGATATCTTCATTAAATTGGTGAGATCTGATTATCCTTTTTATGTCTCTAAGTTCATGTTCATCTTGTGGAACTTAACATCTCAATAACTGTCCATGCCTTTTGACCTTTTCTTCTTTACAGGGCTCTGACAAGGATAAGAAGAAAGAGGCTGCTGAGAAGGAAGAAAAGTCCAAAAAGGTACGATAGCCTAACCCTTTTTTTTGGTCGAAACGATAGCCTAACCTTGCCTGGAATTTACATCCTATCTATTTATTTATTCTCTATCTTGGCACCTTATAGGCCTATGGCCTTCTAGGAGGTCTATTCTTGCTTTCATTTACCTGTTCTGCCTTTTTTTGTTGCCACTTTGGCGGTGGAGGTTGTCTAATCCACCGGCCTTGTGGAAACTATTGCACTGGCCTTGTAATGTGTGTGCTGGCCTTAATGGACCAATGCCCATGCTTTAAAGACGTTATGGTGCAGACTTATCTACCATGCTTGCTAGAAATACCTTTCTGCTGTCTGTTTCTTAGATGGAAAAATGATGTAGATTTATGCGCCTCTTTCTATTACACATATTGATTGAGATTTTGTCTTAGCACGCCAAGTACTTACAGGAATGACCCATTTGTTGGCCTCTGTTACATCTGCTCTTGATTCCCACCCTTTAGGAGTCTGCACTGCACATCTGTGTTTGCATATTTAAGTGCTAGCAATGCCGATATTTTTATGTTGGACTGTTACACCCCCTCTTGATTATCACCCTTGATGAGTTTGCACTGCATCTGTGTTTGCATATATGTTAGCTTCCTTTTTTCATTCCAAATAGAATCCAGTTTCCATCCTACTTTTGCAAGGGGTTTTCTCCAATGGAAGGTGAGTGCTGTAGGATTGTTGTTGGATGTGAGTACCAATCTATTAGTGGTTTCACCAATTGATTGTTACTCGAATCCTACAACAATACCATAGCACTCATCCTGCATTGGAGGAATAGTCTTTCTTGTAATACATAGTTGAATGGAACATGGGGTGACTTTATTCGTCTCCCATCCCTTACTGTCTGTTCACCAGAATCTTTAGTTAATGCTTTATTCCTATCATTAGAAGAGTTCTTATTCGCAATAGGAACATAAACAAAATAATGTTGGGAGATGAGCTGATATCCAATTCCTTAGTCCTTTAGCAATCTTTGCAACAGATGCTTGTAGTGTGCCTGTTTAGAATTTTGTTGAATATCTTGTGGTGCAGAAACAACCATGATGTCTAAAATTGATTGGATGTCTTAGGTAGTGTGGCTTGAATCACTTACAAAGTTCAAAAATTCTTATTTTTGTTTGCCTTTTGCAATATAATTTCTGAATTTGATTAAAAAGTATTACTAAAAATTCCTTTCCCAATTTTCTGTTATGTTTTGCTCTGCATGACACAAGACATTGTTTTTCACTTCCACCCTATGACTGCAGAAAAGCATTTCTGTTACTTGTGTGACATTGTGGTAAATGTTTTTGGTGATTTGCTTTGTAATGTTAACTGAGATTCTTTCTCATCTAATAAAATGTATTTCTTGTTTTCTTCATGGGTGATTCTGAACTCTTTTTTTGTTTTTTTGTTTTTTTGGTTTGGTGGTCCTAGTCTGTCAGCATCAATGAGTTCTTAAAGCCTGCTGAAGGAGAAAGGTTCTACAACCCAGGTGGGCGTGGCCGAGGGCGTGGTCGTGGTCCCAGGGGAGGGTTTAGCAACAACTACTCTCACGGCAGTGCTGCAGCACCATCCATTGAAGATCCTGGGCAGTTCCCAACCTTGGGGGGCAAGTGAGATTCTTAAGAACCCGACTTACAGTCTCGATGACATTCAATTTTTGGGTTCTTTCCTTTCTTCTGAAGCAGGAAATTGACTAGAATAATTGGATTTCCTGTATTAATTTTTTTTATAAAAAAATTTATGACTTAAAATTGTAAATTTCAGTTTCGTATGTACCCCTAGTAGTTTTTGTTCTCTTTTTTTCTTTTTCTATCCTTATGCAATGTTCTGGTTTTCTGACTTTGGGGCATGTGAAAGGATTTATTCGTTACCAGATATAATCCTTGACCAGTTTTGTTTTCAATGGATGTTCGGCTCTTTTTAGTTTGTCTGGATTCTGGAACCAAGCAGTACTTGGTTCCCTTGGAGTCGAGTTTTCACAATTGTCTTCTCTTGATGACATGGAAAATCATAAATGTTTTCATCTATATGTCCTGAAAGTGTTTTTGATGTCTCTTTTGAAGTATGCCCCCCTAGGCATGTTGATCTCATTTAGATTCCTTTCACTGCTCCGTTCCCACTGTCAAGCTCCAAAAGTTATCTACTGAATTAATGTTCTAAGGTCTAGGCAAGACACAACGTAACGAGGTGGATTGAACTCCCAGGGAGGATCAAATCTGGCTTTGTCTTATCCCTAATTCCTTGGAAATTAGGTACTTGGTTTTGAAGGGGTGTGTAGGATAAAGTTAACTTGCAAGTACTTTTCTGAGTAACTCTTTATTGTAAAATGTTTCACTAAATATACATTTGAGTACCATTAAGAGTAACGAGGCCATACGTTTTCCTTAACCGGATTTTCCTCCATTTGGGTTTTAAAGGCAAGGTATTAATGAGGCTACACTTGTTACGTTATTGAAGTCCAGTTTTTCTTTTTGTACTATGACACTGTTGTTTCAATGAAGTTAACTCACTTTGATTATTTTTTTTTAAAATTTTAAAAAAGGAGTATCATTAGAGTAATGTTTTATTTCTTTTACGAGTTTTAGGTCGCAAGTTGACCAAATTTTACTTACTAGCGTGCTAAACTTTACCATTTTACCATTTTCGTAAATACATTGTGTAATTTTTTTTAGTCTTTTGGAGTGTTAGTTTAAATTTAGTTTTCACTTTCTAACTTTGATCTAGTACTAAATGAAAAATAGTAATTTGATTGATTCTAATATTGAAAATACTTTCAATCCAGACGACATTGGCCCCGATCTACCTTTTAATCCAAACGCGCTTGCTTTATCCTTTTTTATTGGACCAGTATGGATAGCATTGAGGATTGTTGTTTCCTTAAATCATGTCATTATGTGATCATTCCTTGTATTAACAAACTGAGGCTTAAAGTAACTTTCAGGCTGTAATTGGATAACCAGAGTTACAAGCACAATAATAATATTCAACATTGAGCGAACACTGCAACATCAATAGGCTATATAGCTCCCACCTGCACATTAATTCAATCTTCAAAACAAAGGCCCTACTTTGGTCCTGGTGGTGGTGGTGTATTGAAGCCAGAACTGAGGTCTCCGTGGCCGACCGGTGTCTCGGAGGAGGCAGAGGCAGGCTGCAGAATCAGAGTGATGGAGGAGGGAGACACCTCACTCTTACAAACAGGGCACTCCGGATGGTCGAGGCAGAAGATCTGCAACCAATTTTGGAAACAAATCCCACAGAACAAATGGCCACATGAATTCACCGCCGGCTCTCTTGCCATTTTCAAGCACAAATTGCAGTCGAAATAGGAAGCACATCTTGGTGGAGACAATGGCTCTGGAAAAGTCGCGTAAGAGGGTGAAGAGTATGATGGACCAAACTCGCTCTGTGGGCTGTTGATCTCATCAAGTTCCTCGCTTTCTTGTTCATCATCATCATGTTGATGATGGGTAGAGCTTGAATCATCACTTTCATGGGTAGAAGATGAACCACGAATTGATTGAAGAGCAGAGCTATGAGACTCAAAAGGGTCGTACTGAGGACCAGTGTTGCTGCCTTCCATGGGAGAAAAAGAAGCATCACAAGGACTGCAAAGCTTAACTTCAGAACAAGATTCAAAACCAGAAGCAGATTCATCTTCATCCATGAGATCATATTCTTCTGGTTCTGGGATTCTAAAGTGGAAAATCTCAGGGCGCTTCATAACTCGCATCCTTGGCTTGCCGCTTTGAAACCCACGCTTGATCATACTTTCCTTGTTGGAAGCCATAGACCCAGAATGCCAAGAAACCCAAAGAAATTGAACACCCAAAAAAGAAGCCTAATCAAGAACCAACCCAAAGCCAAATTCAAGAACAAATGACCACCCGCTAAACTAGGGGTTTCTTAAATAGTAGGGTTGTGATTTCCCAATTGACTTCCAAGTCTACAAGGAGTAGTTGTACGACTAGAAATCCTTGGTCTCCAAGTTTTCAATAGCTGTCACCTCTTTCACTTTTCCTTTGGCTAAATAACCCTTTTCATTTAAAAATAAAAAATAAAAATGACCCTTTTCATTTCTGGGGGAAAAAAAAAAGGTTTATAAGGATGGGATGCGCCCACGGTGAGACAAAGTAAAGTAACTTTTGGGCCTAGACGCGAATTACCCTATTTAACTCCCTTATCTATATTGACCACCAAAAAAAAAAAAAAAACTCCCTTATCTATTTCTTTTTCGTAAAAGAAGCCGAATGTCAGTGGCTTCTAGCTCTGTTGGTTGAGCTCTTCCACCTCTACTCACCTACGTGGTCAAAGATTTGAAACCCTGAGATACCAATGAATATTTGTGTAAATCCCCCTCCCCATCGCTTGTACTAGAAAAAAAAACCGAGCACATCAAAATTCTATAATTTATTTTCATCTTTTGCTTAAGCTAATTAAAGTAACCTCTCTATGTGGATTTGATTAAGAGATTGTGAGGTAGCAAATCATCTCAAAGAACATTAACTGTTACAAGTGAGCTTCTCAGTTTATTAATTTCACTTGCTCATACTAAGTGGAAGGTTTAGTTGTACTATATTTACTGATCATATGTGGCACAAGTCGGTTCTATCTATACGAGAAATGTGATTAATTAGCAATATCATCATTAAGTATATGTGGCATTACTCGATTTTGTCAATGAAGGTTATTTTTATTGAAATAAAAAACAATTAGAAACTCGAGGGGTTTCTAAATGGACACTGAGTATAAGCTTGAGGGGGTTTCTAAATTTACTCAATATATATATATATATATATAGGTTAAAAGAGTGGAATAATTCATTAGAAATCACAAGATACATGACTGTCTGCCAAACTGGTACATCTTCTAGCCAATAAAACTTTTTATTGGAAAATAATCCTTTTCGATTTTTATAAAAAAAAGAAAAGCCTTTTTAATTATTGAAAAAAAATATATTACTGTTGGGTTGGAAACAAAGCCCAAAGGTCGAATAAACGTGTATGGGTCCAATAAAATATTGCCTCCTCCTCCCTTTTCTAACCAAAAAAAAAAAACAGAGAAAGGAAAAGGCTCCCTTTTCTCTATCAGAAGCCCCCGGAAAAAAACCGTGCACAAAGATTTATATAATTTCACATCTTCTGCTTCAGCTAAAGTAAGCTCTCTCTCTCCCCAAAATTTTCTGATTATTTTTGTTAAAATATTTTGCTGTTTGTTATTTGAATAACCTTTTGTGCCTGTTAGCTGTTTGTGAGAAGTTCTCTGATTTAATTTTCTTTTTGGGTTTTTGCTTGATAAGCGTCAAGATTTACAATTCTAATGATCTGGATTTGCCGCGTTATGGAGAAAGTTTTAAAATTAAGGAAAAAGGGTTTAGCTTTCAGGTTTTTCTTATATAATTTGAACTTGCCAAAGTAAGAGTCTTTTGGAAAGTTCTCCATTAATCAGCCTGTGTGTCTCTTTTATCAATCAGTTTTTGTCAGATATATAATGAGGAGGAGGAAGGTAAGACCTTGAAGATAAAGTGGAAATAAATATTACACTTGATGGTGAACATTTGTGCAAGGGTATTAGGTTTCTATTGGCTCACATATTCAGCACCTTCTATAGAGAAAGCCTAGAATGAATTTGGAAATTTTTTCTCTAATTCTTAAATCTATCCGCCATGCTCAGGCTTGGTGATGAATTAAACTTGAAAGATTAAAGCCAAAAGGAAGGCAATTTAGTGTGTAATGTGTATCTAATTTTAAACATAAATAAATATATAGTTCATTGCTTGCTCTACTGCAATTTCTATTGTGTTTATGTAGTACTCTCACTCCTTGGATACTGTCTACATATACCAGAAAGAAAGTCATTTCTTTCATCTTGTTAATTTCTATTAAACTGTGGCTCATCCCATTCTCAGTTCTGTTAATTGTCAATTTTCCTTACAGTTAATTATGGACCGCTGGCGTGGAGTTCTAAAGGTCCCATTGAACCCTAATGCCAGTTCCTGCTACCGAGTTGCAGCATCTCTTTGCCTTTCACGTACTTCCAAAACACTAACCGTAAGTTCTGTATACTCAACCCTTTGAATAACTCAAAGACATGCAAACCTTTGTTTCCTGTCTTCAACTGAATTCTTCTGAAACATTCACACCTTAGTCAGGATATCTTCTTTCTCCCGAAAATGTTAGAAATATATGACCACTAATTTCCTATGAGGCATAGTGTATGAATTCTGAATGTATCTGCCTTTTCTTCAGGACAGATCTTAAACCCTTGCTATATTTTTTCTCCTATCTGACTTTGGAAGAATGAAGACTTGACTGTGTCTTAAAAATTTCCTGGGAGACAGGTTCCTTCAGCAAATGCTATCTTTTTCAATGGAGATCGAGTATCAGGCACTGGGAATCCAGTGATTGAGAGGCTATCTGACTTACAAAATATAGCTGAAATACTGGTCTCGAAGATTGGTGATTCAACCAATGCTTGGGTTATTGATGCTTCTGTTTTCAATGGGCCTTTTGCTGTGTATCATGACTTTGTCCCATCCGTTAATCAATGGGGAGAGCCGAAGTCATACTGCCCTGTTGGATCCCCAGCTTTTGGGTCGATTATTTCGCTCTTATCAAGTTGCCTTCAACAGGTACATATTGACCTGACGTTGTAGTGTTTCTGGCATCATTATTTTTCTTGGTTATTAAATCACTCAAGTGTTATTTGCTCAAGTCTGCTTTTTGTGTGGAAGAGAAGAGTGTTCAGGGGATGAAATATGCTCTGTGTAATGTCAATGATTGTCAAAATTTAAACTGGATAGACTAAGGCTATACTTAAAAGACTCATCCTTCTTTTGAACTCTGAATCACTTTAAGCAGTAGATGGTTCTCATCTCTAAACTTTTGACAGTTGCAGGTCAAGAATGACATTGCGAGAGGGAAAGAATTGCTTAAACCAGGAATATCTGCATCACATTTTGATCTACCTAAAACATTATTCTTTGGATTCAGCAAGGGTGGCACTGTACTTAACCAGCTAGTTACTGAGCTTGGCTTCTCAGATGTTAAACCCTCTGGAGATCCACCACTCTTGGAGGAAAAGAAAATTGGTGTCAAAGACGAGATTCATATCATACCTAGAACAAAACAAAGCCTGTTAAACAGCATCAGAGAAATTCATTACGTGGATGTTGGATTAAATTCCCCTGGTGCATATATCACTGACCATAGCATGATTGAGAAAATCCCCGAATGCCTAATACAAGGAGCTAGAGGAATCAGTTTTGTCCTTCATGGAACTCCCAGGCAATGGTGTGACAGCAGACGACCTTGGATACGAAAAGAAAAAGACAAATTGGTTCATCTGCTGGAGTCTGAATCTCAGAGAAGTGGAGGAAAATTACAGGTGTTTGAGAAATTTTATTTTGCTGATAGGGCCCCGGATTTGCAGATGCATTTTGAAGTAATTGATAAATTGGATTTGAGTTAACAGCTGTAAGTAGACCAAGATTATTGTAATTATATTGTAAAAAAAAGTAAATGGAAATATTCATTGGAAAACTTTTTATCATTCTTTTATACAAGTGATCTATTAAGATTGAAGGCCTCATATTCTGATTCATGTGAGAAAAATGTGGATTGCAATGCAACTTCTGTTATATATATATATATATATATATATATATATATTATAGCCTTTGAGTCCCAAATGTGTAGCTTGCTAAATTTATAGTTGCCAATAACAGCAGGGGAGTTTAGATATGCAATGAAAAAGATAGATTGGTTCTTCTGCTTCAATCTGAAGCTCAGAGGTGTGAGACATTTTTATTTTGCTGATGGGCACCTGATTTGCCGATGCATTTTGAACTAAATAAAAAAATTGGATGTGAGTTTAAATTTGTAAACTGTCATCGTTTAATTGTATTATGAAAAAGAAAGCAAATTGACTTTAAAAAATTGTATTATCATTGGCTTTTTGATTACATTGTGAAAACACCATGATTGGCAAAAGTGGCTTTTGCTTCTTTGTACTATAAACAAAATACACAATATATCTTGTACTATATTAAGCTTCCTGCAGCACCCAAAGCTCTCCGCATTGACTGAATCTTCAAAAGCAAAGCCCCCCCTTTGATCTTGGTGGAACATTTAACTCAAGGTCTCTGTTGCATACCGGTGTCGGCCTAATCGGAATAATCGATGAATCAAGCACCTTACTATGACAAACAGGGCACTCCATTTGAGAGGTGAAAAAGTGCAGCCATTTGTCCAAACAATCCCCACAGAACAAATGACCACATGGAGTCACCACTGGCTCTCTTGCCATCTTCAAGCACAGCTTGCAGTCAAAATAGAAAGCAAGTCTTGGTGGAGACGATGGCTCTGGACTTGCTGGGCAGAATGAAGCGCCAAGTTCATGGCTTTCTTGCTCATCATCATCGTCTTGATGATGGGTCGAGCTCAAATCGTCCGGAGGTGAGGTAGAACATGAACCACAAACTGAATGAACAGCAAAGCTATCAGACTCAAAAGGGTCGCCGCCATTGTTGCTACCTTCCATGGAAGAAGAGGCCTCACAAGGACTGCAAGGCTTAATTTCAGAACAAGACAGGGCAACGGGTTTATAACCATAGGCAGATAATTCTTCTTCATCCATGAGATCACATTCTTCTGGTTCTGCTTCTGGAATTCTGAAGCGGAAAACCTGAGGGGGCTTCATAACTCGCATCCTTGGCTTGCGGCTTTGAAACCCAACCTTGATCACTTGTGGCATACTTCCGTTCATGGAAGCCATAGATTCACGGCTGACCAAAACAGAGCAGACCCAGAACGCAAGTAGTGGACACTGAGATGAGAATAGAGTTGTAGGGTTTCTATTTCCTACAGACATCAGGTATATATAGGTATTCGGGTTTGCTTTCGAGATCCTAATTCCACTAGGAAAAGCAAGTTTTCGTGGTCCGCAAGTTTTCAACGGCATATGACCGTTGTAATTCTTGTATTTAGCCTTATTTTTATTTTTAAAAAGACCCTTTTGATTTTCAGTGAAAATAATATTATAAATCATAAGATTTAATACACCCGTTTGGAAATTCCTTTAACTTATTTTTGGACACAAAATCACACTCTCCCCAAAATACCCTAATTATCTTTTGTCTTTTTATATGTACTTTGGTAAAAATAGGAAAGTTTTCAAGACGAGACCTTTTGTAAATAGGAATCAGAATTGAAGCATTCTTAACAAATCTTTCATCTCGGATCAAATTCACTCTGAGCTCCTCTCATTTACGGCAAATTCAAAGCAAGTCCAGGCTTCGGACCCAGTAACAAAAAAAAGCCAAGTCTAGGCTCAAAGAGGCTTTCTTTGTTTGCTGCTCAGCTGCTGCGCGTACAGTGCACATCGGCCAAATATTTTTATCTAATTCCCTGTCCCAAAACGTTTGGGACCAGGACAAAAAATAGAAAGAAAGAAGAAGCCTTACCCACAATCTAGAAGAAACGCTGATAAGGTAGAAGGTGTTTTTTTCACTCCACAGTTTTGGTTCAAGCCTTGACAAAAACTAGGAGTAGTCATGGGGTTGGGCTAGGATCTTTCAGTATGTTTCTTTATGTTGTTTTTCTGGTGCTATCTGTTTTGCATGAGGTGTTGGTGGCTTTGGTTGTAGCTTCTAGCCTCCATCCACCTATAGCTGTATACAAATATCTGGTTCCACCCTTTGGCCTCTTGTTTGCCCTTATTTTATTGTCTACTTAATATCGTGCCGCCATAGCCCAATTGCTCTGAAGAGTAAAAATATCATCTGGCACAGAAAAACTGGTGCCACATTAAGGTAGCAACAACCCATACCATGTGCCCTAATACGTATATTTGCTTTTATGCATACAATGTACTGTGCACAATAGAAAGTTTGGTTTTTAGTTTGTTTTGTCCCTGTTCATGTGTAAGAAAAACCAGCAACCAACCACCCCCCATGTGATTCGCAAATACTATAATAAGTCCAAAACCAAACAAGGAAAAAACTGCCCCATGCATGTGATTGATTTGCCATTACAAATCAAAAAACAAGCTCAGAAACAAGAAGACTAACTTGTTGCATATAATAAGTGCATTTACTTGTTTGTTTGCGAGTTTCTCTTCTGTTGTATTTTCCGATGCTTGTCTCAACGAGAACCTCAGAAGGCATCAGCATGAGGGCTTTGAATGAATTCATGACCAAAGCTGTCCTCGTATATATGATGGCTAAGCTAGCTGTGATCAAACAGAGCCAATAGTTTTCCATATCAAACAGGATGTACAAGCAAGCGGTTTTGCACATACGCAATAGAATAGAAGTCAGAACGAAGATAATTAAGTTATAGGGGAAAGAAACTCTATAATCTGATATAAGATATATATTTTTTATATAATCATATTCTTTTTTTTAATTAATGTGTAATATTGATGAAGCAAATGAAAAAGCTGTTTCCTATGAATTAGTGAAGAAGCAATTAGGGGGGGGGGGGGGGTTGGTTTGGCATGCAGCCTGCAGAGTCTGGATTAAACTTTTTTCTTGAAATTTCTTTTAAACTTACTTAATCACTAGCTATTTCTGCTTCTCTTTCACCTCTTGTTTTAAATATTTTTTTCTTTCAATGGTTATGTAACTTTGACGGAGCTGAAAATGAAAATTGCTTATCCAATTAACGACGAGAGAGAGAGAGATTCTTTCAAATTTCAGTATTTTTTCTATTTTTGAAATTAATGTTGATAAATTATCCGTAATTAATCGTTAGTTGAAGTTTGAATTGTAATAAGAGAAATTTTTTTTTTTTAACTTCCCAATCAATTTCTCTTAAAAGCATATTACTACAAATAATGTAATTTCTTTCAATCTGTTTTTGCATGCACACTTTCACTAGAGAAATAATAATATTTTTATTTTAAGAATAAATATTTTTTTCCCTGTTAATTGTTATTGGTTTAAATACAAATTAAAAGAAGGTTTTTATTGCTTTTTTTTCCCCTCCAATCTAAAGAAAATGGTTTCTTAAATAATATTGAACCTTCTCACTGCATAAAGACTGAATAAAACATTCCAACGGGGTCTAACTCGATGAAAAAAGACCTTAACTTGCAAATCAGAGATTTAAGATTCAAAACTCCATATCTTTAGTTGTTTGAAATATTAATGGGGCAAGAATATGATTAATAGTGACTCAATTTCCCAAGAGTAGCTCAAAGGAAATTCATAGGCCGAGCGGGCTCAAGAAAATCTTGATTGCATACGTGTTGGGGTTGGAAGGACCCATTCACGATAGTGAAATCGGAATGATTCAAATTGGGGTCAGAAACGTGTTTGTAAACAAACTGTGATTTGATCCAAGGCGACAAAGACCTCCACCAAAATCCATCCACGATAGTGAAATTGGGGAATTCATTGGTGGAGCATAGAGGCCTATAAAACGTGAGCCCACAACTGGGGAATTTTTAGGTCCTCAATTATCCTCTTTTTTACTTAAACCTTATCCCCTCGGTTCTAATCGCCAGAGCCATCGACCCGACTGTTGAGAACATCCTCCATTGTGTTAAACTTGAGTAAAGGCTCTTATTGTAATTTTCTGAAGAAAAATTAAACGATTGAGCCACTTTTGTGAGAAACTTTAATATTGATGTTTTTGTTTGTGTGGCTATTAGAGCACTTCCACCCCATTTTCTTTCAACATGGCAAAAGGGGGCCTAAGCTCCAAAAATAATTTCCATCCAAGGAAAAATTGGCATGGCAAGAAGTGAGCCATGAAACTGAGCAAGCTCGAAGGCAAGATTTACCTGGGTTGTTGCCTGAGTAAGTTGACATCATACTAATGTCAATGTGATGTCAGCGACCAATTTAAATACCAAAAAAGTTGAAAAAAAGAAAGATGAAAAAAAACCAAAAAATTCAGAATTTTTTTTTTCTATAAATACCCAGCATGTTTTTCACTTCCCACACCAAAATCCATACAATTTCCTCTCCTCATATCCCATGTGAATAGTAGTTGCCCTTGAGTTGCCATGGCAATGGGTGGGAATACATCAAAAAAATTGCTAGAGCAGTCACTATTCACATGAATAGTGTGTGCCCTTACTTGTCTTTGCCCTTATCCTTTACCATGACACAATGAGTAGAAGTGCTCTTAGGAGGCCACATAGGTGGTATGTGAATTAGCTATTTCTAGCCTTTCCTTTTGGTCGGTATACGCTAACCAAGTGGTGGCAATTAAGCTTGTAGTAGATATTTTGTAGAGAGAGTTGCTCTCATTGTGAATCAATTTCAAAAATAGAGAAATAAGTCTGGATTTCTCTTTGAAGCTAGACCTCTGAGTTCCAATTCCAAAATTCTCTTTCTCTTATTTGTGCATAATCTCTTGAGTGATTTGCTACTAGTATTACCAAAAAATTCCAACACATTGAAGATCGAAGTATAGCATAACAAATTTGAAAGATCTAGGGCCTCACAATTCATTGCCAATTGGTTTTGAGTTGGATGTTAACATTCTAACATAGTATCAAAGTCAGGTTATTCACGTGATAGGATCAACAACCTCACGTACTCTTATGCCAGCCAATAAAAATTGTCCACATGTTAGGAACATAAAACCTCACATGAGGGGACGTATTGAAAGAACCTCACATTATATATGGAAACCTAACATAATGAAGATTATGAACCTCTCTATTCAATATTACCAATTGATTTTGAGTTGAAAGCTCGTGTTCTAATCAATCACCTCCCTCATTGGTGCTGGTGTTGGCCCGGGATGGTCTGCGTTGTCCTTAACTTTTTGATTTTGCTTCGTATTTTCTGTTATGTTTCTTTATCAGTATCATTGTTAGTTGCTTTTATATGCTGGGTTGTATCTGGGCTTCCATGTGACTTTCCTATTTGGTGTGGTGTACCACACCAAATAGGAAAAGACCCAAAAAATAAAAATAAAAATTCTATTGGAAAAGACCGCTTGGTCGGTTATTGTGGGTCGACGATGGTACCACTACACCACAATCACAATCAAAGGTTATAAATGTCTTTTCATCTTATTAGGTGCTTTTATTTTTCCAATTCTTAATTATACGCTTAAGCAAAACTAGAAAGATCCAATTGGAAATTGATGACTGTCTATCCAGACTTGGTAAATATTTTTTTTTTTTTTTTTTTTTTTTTTTTTTTTTTGGTTTGAACCACAAGGTGGTCCTGGATGGGCCCCAACTATGGGTGGCACCTTTAAGCCTTAACCACAACCCAGACTAATCCCCGCTCACATCGGGTCGGCCCGTAAGGGGTAAAGTGCTGGCCAAAGTGGTGACTCCATACGAGAGCAGACTTGGTAAATATTTTGAGAAAAGAATCACCATAGCACAAGACATTGACGTCGTGTCTTCCATAGATGCTTTAACAGTCAAGTTCACTACTAGGTACTAGCTTTGTTGAAATGCAATAGCAAGTTGAAGTTCTCACAGAGGAACTGTTGCTTATTAAAATGATGATTTCGTGACTGTATGAGAAATATTAGTCATGAGTCAACTTCATAAATTTTATACACTAGGTGACATTTTGGAATCTTATTACATATAAAAATAAATGAGGAATTTTAAGGCTAAATGCAATGGTGGAGTTGAAGGTGTCGCTTCTTTAAATGATGGAAATATGGTATGATTCATTTAGGCTTATGCGTTATTTTAGGGTTTCAGTTATTTTGAGTTTATGAACTTTATAGTAATTGTTAGCGAGTCTGCTTTAGTTTCGCATCAAAACATCAATAGACGAATCAAAACTTTTAGAATTTGTTTTAGCATCTCTGCACTGTTCTGATAAGTTTACCCTTTTTCCTCTCATATTTTTCTATCTTTTGCCTTTACTCTATGTGGTTCTGCTTCTTCTCAACGAACTCAGCAAAGCAACCTGGTTCCCCATACACTTGCTTTCTTGCGTACGAGCTCTCACGCCCAATCCTGAAACGTGGCCCCTCTGGCTCATGTTTGATTGACACGTTCACACCGACCGCCAAATAATCACATGGGAATGTCACTCAAACCCGATCAAGTGTTCTTGCTTACAATTTTTATTGCACCAATTAATTCCACAGCCGTACGATTGGTGCAGTATCCTTTATTGAATCTCAAATGAATATTGGGATGTGAATAGAGGAGGTTAAACTCTATTCAATATTTTTTTTTTTTTTGGTTTGAACCACGAGGTGGTCCTGGATGGGCCCCAACTATGGGTGGCACCTTTAAGCCTTAACCACAACCCAGACTAATCCCCGCTCACACCGGGTCGGCCCGTAAGGGGTAAAGTGCTGGCCAAAGTGGTGACTCCATACGAGAGCAGGGATCGAACCCCTGACCTTCTCTTAAGGAATGAGAGTGCCGAACCACTCACACCAACCACCTTGGTTCTCTATTCAATATTTTCGATGTTACTATGAATATGAATCATGTAATTTAAGAGCTCGTTTGATAATTA
Source organism: Prunus mume (assembly GCF_000346735.1). The sequence continues at coordinate 13,774,657 of NC_024130.1, forward strand.
TTTCAATTTTAATTTTTTGTGTTGGAGTATAGAAGAAAAAAAATGAGAATAGAAGTGAGAATGAAAGTAGAGATGAGATTGAGAGGGGAGGATCAGAGGGAAGAGTAACAAAAGTGAAAACAAGAACTAAAAAAATCTATTTAGTTCTTGTTTTCACTTTTGTTACTCCCTCCCATCCACACCTTTTATCTTCTCTCTCAATTTCATCTTCACTCTCATCTGCACTCTTATTTTCTTCTATACTCTAGCACAAAAAACAAAAAACAAAAAAGTTTATCAAATAGGCCCTAAGTTTTTAAGCAATTTAAGTCATTTTTTTTCTCATTGGTGGGTATTTATATCTAAAGACGGAGCAAAAAAAATTCATCAACGTGGAGTATATATATTTTTCTTTTGATTAAGGAGGTGTTGCAATGGGGTGTGCACTAATTTTATGGGATGAGGTATCCTAATTTCCAGAAAATATAGTGATTTATTTTTTAATTTTTATGCAAGTAATATTATAGAGGGGGAATCGAACTTATGACTTCGAGTACATAAGTAAATTTTTTAAGTAAGAGCTCACCCTAGTCTAAAAGTAGCTCCACCATTATTATAACTAAATTGATTAAAATGACCTCTCTCCTCAATTATTGTTATATAGAGAGGATAATGCTAGGCTTACTACATTTTTATACTACATTGTCTATCATCTTTCTAAGGGCCAGTTTGACATTATTGTGCTGTGAAAATAATCACTATCTAATTTGCTGTGAGAGAAATCAATTTGTAGTTTGGTAAACTTTTTGTTCAAAGTGTTGTTGCTACTAATTCCCGCATAATTAAAAAATAATTGTCGTATAATCATTAAACTCAGCGCCTCTTCGAAACTGATTCCTACATAATTAGAAAAATAAAAGTACCTCATTAGCTGCTTTCACAGCAATTTTTAACAATAAGTGATTTTCTCATAGTTTACCAAACTGGATGAGCTTCCTAAATTTTTTTTAAAATCACTTATCATTCCAAATAAGCAATACCAAATGGGCACTAATAAAGGTGGGCTCCACTTCTATTAAAAAGATAATATACAATGTGGTATAAAAATGTGGTAAGCCTAATATTTTCTATATAAAAAAGTAACTTGTCCTTGTGGGATATAAATTGGATCTTTTGTTTGTTAATGATGCGTTGAGACTTAAACAGCCGTCTGAGTAGTCACACGCCAGGCCATCCCAATCTAAGCAATTGTGTTAATACATCAGATATTTTGGGTCTAGAGTTAATCTCAGCCGTTAAATTGATCTAGCCATAGACATAGTGGGATGTTGCATCACATACCAACATGGCTCTCTCTCTATCTCTCTCTCTCTTTTCAAAGCTTTCTTCGTCTCTGTAGGACTGTAACTGAGAAGGAAAGGGATCTCCAGTGAACTGCAGGAAGGAACATAAGGATTTTAGTGGGGCAAGTTTTTAGATAATTTGAACAATCTGTAAGTGGCCTTTCTTTCTCAGCAAATTCTACAAAAGGAAATTACTTGTACTCGATTTAATTTCCACCAATTTTGAGCTTTTTTTTTATATAAATGTATTTAATTTCTTGGTCTTATTAATTTGTACAATATTGGATTTTCGTCCCGTTACAATATCAGATGAAATTAATTAATTTACTATTACAATATTGGATATTTTCAAATCAAGAGCAATTAATTGCAGGAAATTGAGTTCTAGAACTAATAATAATGATAGGTAGATAGATGAACAAATAAGAAAGATTTATGCTTAAATTAATATGTTTATTTAAAATTAAAGCACAAACTTGACGTTGATTCCTAAACAAAACTACATTAATAAAAAAAAACATAAAACTCTAGCTACTTGATGGATTTTAATTCTGTTTGAGTGTATCGATAAACCTTCCCTGAACTATATCATTGTTTGTGATAAAATCCAGAAAGTCGCTGAAGCTGAACTCTTTGTAAGACTGTGGATGTTGTTTGTCCACAAGCATTGGTGCAGGCCCTACTTTCTTGTCCAAAGATAGACTGTGGAGACTGGCAATGGAAAGCCTACTTTTCTCAGCGCTAACTGTTGCTCTGTGAAGAACACTTTTGTAATGTCCATTGCTCAGAACCTCCATTTGGTCTCCCAGCTGAACCAAGAGAGCTCCTTCGATGGCCGGGACCGATTGCCAGTTGCTGTTCTGGTCCTTGACCTGAAGCCCTGGACAACTCTGAAGCAGGATGGTTATGGAGCCATAGTCTGAATGGGGAGGCATTCCTAAGGCAAGCTCTGGTTCTGGACATGCAGGGTAGCAATTCACAGCCACTAGTTGGGACCCACTTTCAACTTCTTCTTTTAAGTACTTAGGGTTTAGCCCCAAGCTCTCTAAGACAAGCTCCATTATTTGCTCTTGTAGCACTTGCACAGCCTTGGCATAGTTTCCCATCTTCTCTCTGTCAGAGAAATTTGCAGACGTTTAGACTTTAACTTAATTTAGCTAGGTTGCCTCCAAATGTGGCAAGAATATTCAATAGAGTTTCGAAAAGAATGTTTGGTTAACTTACTTGTAACAAGAAGGATTTGATGGCCAAAGATGGATCCATTTTGAAATAGGATGGGAGTAGTGCTTAATGAAGTCTCTCCAAAAGTGAACCCTATCCACAACATGATTCATACTTGTCCCGTACCTTACAGGTGCATGAACGCTATCCGAACCCAGAAGCATCTTTTCCTCAAGAGGCAGGTTGAAGAACTCGTTTGCAGCACTTAGGGCATCTTCCATGACCGAAGACGGGATTCCATGGTTAACCACCTGAAAGAGGATAACCGTTAACACAAGAGTTTAATAGGTTTGGTAAGTAATCATGAGGGAGGCGCTACTCGCGCTCCCGTGTTAAACTTACACGCTCTAAGCGCGCGTGAGTGTAAAAGCACTCCTGGATTGGAGCGCAAAGAGGGAATTGGAGAACAACGCACAAATAGCGATCTTCGAATTTTAATAATAATAGTAATTGCAATCGTGTATGCATGCAACGTAAAACAAAAACAAACAATCGCAACGTAATTAGAAACGAGATTACATTTAAAGCCAATAATTAGTGAAATTTTGTCAGCCACCTTCACATACATGAGATGCAACAATCAATAGATGTAATACTAACTAAAAATTCTAATTTTGAAATCAAAATAACAATTCCCTATACATGTAGCTAACAATATATGTACCTGAAAGAAGCCAATTTCCTTAGAAGCCATCCGAATATTGTTGATGATTTGAGGCCTAAAAGAAGGGCTTTGCAAGGAGGAGAGGTCAACAATGGGAAGAGTGGTAGAGAGCCTAGAGGAAGAAGGGTTTGGGCGTTGTGAAGGAGGAAGAACATAGCGTTGAGGCACATGAGGCACCCCCAATTTGGTAAGAGTGAGTGCACTTGTAAATGAAGCTTTTGTTTCTGCTTTTGATGATGAGCTCTTTCCCACAAGGTGGCTTTCCATATTTTCTGTCTTCAATTTTTGAGAGAGAGAGGGAGAGGCTTCTGCTATGTGTATACTATATCTGTGATATGGGTGCTATATTTATAAGGTGAACTTAAATAGTAATGCTACTCTTACCACATTCTCACATCATCTTATGTCGCATATGAAGTGGATAGCCACATCACTTAAAAAGTGTCAATAAATCATAAAAGAAAAGAAAATGTTAAATTAATTTTAATTGATGTGGCTGTCCACTTCATATGCCACATAAGGTGGTATGAGAATGTCATATACAAATGTTGTAAGAGTAGCATTATTCATACTAAAAATGTTTTTTGCTTTTTTGAACAGTTGCAATGTATTGGGGAAGTTTGTATGGAATAATAGTAACACGAAAGTGCTTTGTTTTTTGGGGTACATAAATAAACGCAGCTTGAGTGAGGGAAGCATTTGGAACCAAGTGGTGCAAAATTTTGGGTTGATTTGATACAAGGCAGCCCATCAAAGCGGTGCTAAATTTCTGCTTGAAAGGGACCCACAAGTTAAATCTTGTTTATCTTTGTCTTTGTTTTTATTTTTTTATGTTTTGCAAATAATTTGCTGGAAAAATGGAGAGGAAAGTGAGCTGCTAAATTTTATGCAGGTGGGTGGGAGGAGGTGGAGGGAGTGTATTTCACGTGCCAGATGAGAGGGCTGTTTTGTAACGTCAGAGAGGTTTTAAGAAGAAAGAGAAAGGAAATGTCTGTTTCTACCGTATTATATTGCGACGCAGTTAACCTATCATTTGACCAAATTACTGCAATAGCCTCCGGATTTCAAAAATCACAATGCAGTAATTTATTATTATTATTATTATTATTTTTTTCATTCTATGGGTAGGAATATGTCTAGCCATGATATAGTTTGCCTCATCAATGGGCATGTACTTGAACAAAATTGTTATGCTTTTAGTATGAATTAGATCACTTTTCAGTCACAATTCATTATGATTTCATGAGGTAATTAAATTCAAGCATTTGTTCAATAACTATTTCGTTTTTCGTTTTTTCTCTCTTTGTTAAAAAAATCGGGTGCTGAAAGAAGATCATATGAGAGATGAGAAATTCTTTACGAGTTTGGGAGTTGAAGATAGGAAACACCTATCAGTAGAAAAGCAAATTCCGCTCAACTTCCACCAGGACACATGGTCATAGTGTCTCCCAAATACCCTTAAACCCAAAGCACCAATTGATAGTAGATCCACAAAATCAACACCTCCATCCCTCAACACGAAGATCTAATGGAGATCCACATCATCAACCCCAAAACTGCAAATGACACCACAACAGATGCCAAAAAAGATAAATATGCACAAATCTACAAAGATCCAACTAAAAAGGTCAGTATAAAGACCTAAGAACAAGTAGGAATGAGACAAACCTTGCAAAACACAAGGGAGAAAAAAGCCTAATGAATATAATAATGTTAACAGCTTTCTTAACCGAATTTGACTATCTCGCACGTAACATGTAGAGGCTTACAATAATAATGTTATATCGCATGTTGTAGTACATATGGTCATATATTTATACACACACACACACATATATATATATATATATATAAAATATTTTCTTTTTCAATGTCATTAACGATGGGATAGTTTGGATTTTATTAAATTAGTTTATTTTTTCGGTCTGAAAAATGAGTATTTTTTACATACATATGCTTAGATATGCAGTAGGTAACGCTGTTGTCAAACAATATTATATGTTATCTAGTATCAGATTTAATAACCTGTATTAGAGATATGGTTAGCATCAATAAATGTGATAATTTTGTGGAACATCCTCAACTGTATATGTTAATTTGGCATATATTCCAATTAATCTGGACAAGCAATTTTGTTCAAGCAAGATGTAGAGACATGAGCATGGGGTTTTCCTTTTCCATTTTTACTTGCTTGCCCAGCCATAGCTCGTCACGTTGCTGCAAAGATCACCAAGGCAAATGCAATGCGGGTATGTTTTTAGGTCAACGGGGTTTTGTTTGCATGTCCAACATTCTTATCCGAAGGATGGCTCAACTGTTCTTATATCTATATATATATATATGGAGAAACTTCCATCATGGATTTTGCTTCCATTCCATGCATGGTGTGTGTACATACATATACACACACATGCCATACAATATGATTTTTGGAAATAATTATATTTGATTAGGTTTGAAGGAACCTTGATGGGTAAAAGCAGCTGGCTACGGTGGTTTCATACTTTCATGCATGTGGGAAAACCAGCAAATGATATTGAATTGATTTCAAGTTAGCTATATTCATTTTTTTTGTATCCAATCTATATTCATTTTTAAGTACCAAATTATATAGGAGGGATTAGTGAATGCACAATTTCACCTAAGTGCTTTTGAAATTTTCTTTTAAAGGAAGTGGGAAAGTGTTTGATAAAATGCCTCAAAGAAACTTTTCATAAGCTAGAGGAGGTTGAGGCACACGTGTGTCCATGTCCATATTCCCAGCTACCTATCCCTCACTCTGACATATCTAACGTAAGATCAATGGATATGCAATCAGCTTCCTTCGAATAGAAAAAAGAAAAAAGCAGAAAAAGTATTTGGCGTTTGTGCGTTGCCTGAAAGATCAGCAATAAACCCTATTAGGCGACTATATTATATATGTATATATATATTTTGTTGTTCAATTCTTTGGATATGTATGTAAGAATTTAAGAAAGGCCATTTATGTCGGCTTTAAAATCGGAGACTACTTACAAGTTAAGCTTCAGACCAGGCCAAGGTCCTAGGTTAGGAGATTTTGGAGAGCATGCATGCTGCAGCACAAAACCTGCAGATGACCACCTGCCATTTTTGTTCTTATATCTTCATTTTTCGCTGCATTTTGTTTGTATTAATGATGCAAGTGCCTTTGAATTTGGCAAGTTGCAGCAGATTGGCAGAGCAAGGGAGGCAGACATCATTTTCTAAAAAAAGTAATTTATTTATTCAATTTTAATTCACTTATGGCCAGAACCAAATAAATAAATAAAAATTGTCCCTGTTGTGTTTGTAGCCTGTACCCTTGATCTTGTGCATGCAGGATTTAAAACTACAGAGAAATTTCATCATCAACATGTGACTGATCATCCCAAATTGATTTAAGGTCGAAAGACAGATGAAATTATAGCAATAAACAGAGAAGTGTAAGATCGTACTGGAATCGACTTCGGATTTCAGGATTTGAGCAGTCTAAGACCAATCCTTGAACATGTTCATGAAATTCACAATCTTATAGAGAAGAAGAAAGGCCATTTATGGCTAAAGAAGAAGAAATACAATAGAGAAAGCTCTGAATTAAAACTTCGTTACAAGTTCCAAAAAAACATGGCCTCTGCACCCTTTAAGAAAACACAAGCTTTGTCTAAAGACTTGCTCTGTTAACGACTTTCAACAGAATCATAACTACTTTAACTAATTAACTAAAAACGTTGTCTTAATCTTGATCTTATCCATAGTTCCAGAAAATGTTTCCAAAATATGATTCTCCACTTCATGCTTTGTGTAAAGATTGCTATGCCTATTATGAAGAGCAACCTCTGGTGTGCAAGTATAGTGCCTGTGTGCAGCTGCTGTTACTCAGATGTTGTGCCCGCAAGGAGTCATTTGGTAAACAAATTTCCACCTAGCATCATTCCATCAACGTTGATGTTCCTCCATAAGTTTGTACTACTACTTCATCGTCGCCTACTGCCAGATTCCTTTCTGTTATGCAATCATCAAAAAAGTAATCAAAAACATTAATTGATCATCAAAGCAAGTTCAGATGCACCAAAAATAGAAAGTAAATCACTACATTAAAGAAAGAAATAGAGGGGAGCACAATCTCTTCTTTTTCTTCCCTTAATATGTGAAGAAATCAATTTCGAAATAAAAGTCAGGCAGAAACAAAAATAGACAACATGGAACAGGTCACCACCACTTGCTGCCCTGCAGCAGAGATGCCGTCTCCAAGATTTGAGCGACCTACAACTATTATGCCAAGGGTCATTTTTATTTATTTAAGTTTTGCATATGAATCATGAAACATTAACTATCAGAAGCCTAAAGAACAAGATAAGACTAAAAGAAGAAAAAACAGTATAGGATTGTAGATGAAGCATTTCCATCAGATAGTGTATAGCATATACACATACCTCAGGAAGTCGAAGATGAATCAGTTTCTGAATCAGTTTTGCAAGGATCCAGGCCCTGTGTTAAGTTCGGGAAATGAGGAATTTTAGGCCAACCTTCCCTGTTTCTTTGTCAATTCATTCCACCACACATTTTGGATGTGTAGGCGGCAAAGGTTAAGTTATCTCCACCACATGCTCCCATGATCCACATTATTGAACACATCAAGTTCCTCAGAACTACCTATCCTGAAGCTTTCAACTGTGCTAAGAAGTTGCCTAAGTTGCATCAGGGACATTCTTAGCTTAGGGCAGTACATGATAAACACATCCTCGAGATAAGTGATGCCTCACAGCCACTTCTCGGGCAGTGATTCTAAATCCTGGATCCCCTCAAGAGACAGAACTTCAACTGATCAGAAGGAGAGAAATGTTCTTGATTACCAGACTTCCTTTCAGTTGTCATAGTTAATAGTCTTAATGATATTTCATTGACATTCTTTAGATATAGTTCTTCAAATTGTGGATATAATGGGAAGGAAGTCAACTTAGCCATTGATATACAAGTAAATGGTACGAGGAAATCATGAGACTAATAGATGATGATGTTGCTGCTCAATTTTCTTCCACCATCCTCTCAAATTAGGAAATTTAGAGAGATTGAGCGTTTCGAAGGATGGAAAGAATGCTGCTGATGCTGTATTTTTTTTCCTCCAACTTCATATCCCCATCTTCACTTAATGACGATGGAGTTAAATATGGACTCCCCATGGACATCTATTTAAGAAATAACATTAACACAACAACAAAACAGCACTCAAATAGTCCACAACAATTTAACGCTTGTTTTAAGCAAACAAAGATAATACAAACAAAACATACCAAACAACAATGAGACAAACCAAACCTAATTTGAAAAGAAAAAAAAGGCTTAATACATGAACCGTTTGACTGAAAGCCTACATATTGGAAAAAAGGAGTATCATGTTATACCAGAACTAGCTAGATGCAGGCTGAAGTAAACCCATGGGTACACATTCAAATTCAAATAAACAGAGTAATGGTTGGGTTTCTATCATTCAGAATCTTGATTCTACAGAAAGTACAGAATATTTGCATCCCTCCTCCATCCTCCAGGCAAATACCAATATGAAAATGAGTATCATATCGATACCTTGCAAAACATTGGATGCATTTCGTTAGCATGTTATCAATTTTTTTAAATTTGCTTTAAAATATAGGTCCTCATATGATTCATATCATATCATCTAAATATATGAGGGGAAAAAAAAAACATTTGCAGAGTCGCTCATCTACCCTACCATCATCCATATACTAAGAAAAAGCAACATCCCAAGGGAAAAGTTTCATTTCCTACTGATTAAATTTTGATATAATATAGCATTATATATGGACTAAGTCTTGAATATTAATTATTTCCAAAACACTTTGATATTAAAAAAAGAAACAGAGAAAACCCAATTCAAGATTCCCAATCAATCAGCATTATTTACAGTAAAAGTTAGGCACCCATCTCAGGCGGCCAAGGCTGCCAAGAAACGAAGAAAAGAAAAAACCCAAACCCCAATTCAATCACATCATACAAACAGAAACCACCAAATAACTCAACAAAAAAAAAGTAAAATAAATTCATAAATTCATTTCTAAATGTCAAATAAACTGGGCGGTTGAGAGTTTACCTGGGAGAAATACAGATTGGAGTTAGACAGAAACTAGGACTGCTACTGGGTGAGTTTGGCACGACAAACGGACTATTTCTTCATCCAAATTCCAAAGCTTTGATTTTTTTGGATTTCTTTGAAGTTATTAATTTTTTAATTTTATTTGGAAGAGTAAAATTAACCCTTTTTATTTTTTAATAAGATCTTCTTACTCTTATTTAGTTGAGATAATTTTTTTTTTTTTTTGGCAACAAATGTAACAGTAGCTTTTGAATTGACCTCAATTTGTATTTTCGTCCCTGAATTAACCAAATTAAGTCTCGTTTTACACACTCACGTCACATGTCATGTAAGTTATATATTTTTAGAAGGCAAATAAAAATTTTACCGAGGCCCCCCTCTTACCGCCCCTCCTTCAAGTCATATCGCAAGTACGCAAAGCCTAATTTAAGAACGACATTAAATATTATTAAAATTTATGGACGAAAATGCAAATCGATATATAATTCAATAACCAAGGTTACAATTTAGCCAACAAATAAATTAGCTCCTTTGCTGCCGTCCCCATCTTTGGGTATCGCCGGGCAATATTCAATAAGCCCTTATGAGGTATAAGAACGACTATTTCAAAAGAAGAAAAATAAAATTCAACTATTAGAGCAACTCCACCTATTTGCCCCTTGTTATGGTAAGGGCGGAGCTAGAGCAGTCACTATTCATGTGAATAGTAGTTGCCCTTGCAAATAGTATTGTGTGTTTCCACCCGTTGCCATGACAAAAGGCAATTACTATTCATTTTTTTGTTTTTTTTCACAAACTTGTTTACCTAAACAATTCATTTGGATAATATTTTCGGATAAGATTTTTGGGTTCGTATGTATCAATATTTATTATAAAATTCATATCTCAATCGGATAAAATTTTGGTATTTATAGAAGGAAAAAAAATCAGTAATTTTTTGGTATTTTAAAAAAAAAAATTGAATTTTTTTCATTTTTTTATTCCACAAAAATTGGCTGCCGTTGGATTGGAGAAAAAATTTGATTGGAGAGCCCAGAGCGCGACACGTGGACTTTAGCGGTACTGTAGCACGTGAGCACTATAATGGTACTGTAGCGCTGACGTCAACACCAAAACGAGGGCTGGAGCTCGAGCCAGCCCAAGTTGCTGGGTCCCACCTTGTGCCCGGGCTTGGGCTCCTCACTGGAAACAGATTTTGGCTTTTTTTTTTCTCCCAGCCCGAGCTTCTGTCATGCCGCTGAAGTTGCTCTTATATCATACTCACCTCATAAACAACAAAATTATAAATTAATTGAATCTCGTAGAATGTTTTAATCATTAGGAATTTGCCTATTGCGATTATGAAATAAGGTCAATAAGAAGATAGAATTATTCAAATCATGACACATAGCAGGAAATTGCGATGGCTAGTTGATTTACGTGAATGAGTCTCCACATTGTATATGTACATTGTATATATGTTTATAATATATATATATATATATATATCTTTTATTGAAGGATTCCTGAAATAAGTATATTTGAGGAACATCCTTATAGGGCCTGTATTTTACTAATTCAAACCGTCTATTTTGTAGATACTCATTCAAAGATCATTTCTACATAAAAATAACTTGAATCTAATATCATTTGACCACTCAATTGAATTATTGAAATTTTAATACTTTATTGAACCACTATATTCATTGATTTTGTATGACATAATTGGATATCGAAACAGTTTCTGATTTGTCTAATTTTTTTGCAAGGATGATCTATGAATGTAGTTTTTGGCTTCAAAGTTATGTCATTAAAAATAAAACAAGAACATGGCTATATGAGTAGAATAATGCACGCTTTAACAACTCCATCGGTTTCCTTTAGTTTTTACATAGTCAACAATCATTTTCCCAGTATAACAAATACCTTTTTCTATATTTGAAGAGGTGTGCTGGGTTCAAGGTTTACCTAATCTCTAGATAATGATGTTCCTTATCTCGTGTTAGGTGGCAATACAAAAGAAATTATAAAAATAGAGTTATAAGTGGTGAAATGTTGCATGTATAAAGGTAGGGGTGGTGAGTATGGTCTGGATTGGATTGATTTTACCATAAAATCATAACTGAATTAATTATAATAAAATGGTTTAGTTTGTTTTAGTTTTGACATAAACCACTAAGGAACCTGAACTAAACCAAACCAATTTTGGACAATTTAGTTCGGCAAGTTTGGCCTAAGTACAATCCTTTTTTCTTTTACATTTTTCAACTTTGTTAGCTCAATTACAACATAAAAAAATTCATAACTTGCTATAATTTTTCATTTTCTAACACATCAAACCACCCTAAAATTCAACGTGTCATGAAACTTCAAACGTCAGTAACTAATATTGTTACAATTCAAGGATCAATTTTCAAAGTTTCATTAAACTTCAAATTAATTAACATACTTATCTAAATATTATTCAATGAGAGAATTGCACATGTAAAATAAATACTAAAAAAGACAGTTCAATTCGATTTACGTCAGTTTATTAAACCTCGCAACTAATCAAAACATATATGATTTTGTTCCGTTGTAAACCGTTTTGACTTTTTACTACCAAAACCCAACCAAATTGGACATTATAATTCAGATCGGCCGTTTGGTCAATTCGGCCGGATTGATGGAGATATATATTGACCTTGTGCTTGATTGGATAGAGATGGGGCTTTTGGCTGTCTAGCTTTATAATAATTTACAAGTAAACTTTTTAATGAAGAAGAAAGATTCTGAATGTGCAACACCTCCACTAAGCCCATACCAACTAAACTTTTATATAATTGTTTCGGCAGCAAGAAAATGGTATGCACTTGAACCAAATAAAGGTATTATTTGGTAGGTGAATGACTTTCCTTTTATTGTATATTACGAACAACATCTTGTACCTTCACCTAGCTGTCTATATATGACATGTTTGCATTTTTAAAGCTCCTCAACTCTCTCTCTCTCTCTCTCTCTCTCTCTCTCTCTCTAACACAGAGAAGACTTGAGACATGGCCATTGCAACAGCTCTAGTAATTTTGCTGCTTGCAGCCCCAGCAGTTTATGGAGTGCAGCACACTGTTGGTGACACAGATGGCTGGGAATCAAATGTAGATTATGTCACTTGGGCTGCTAGTAAAACCTTCACTGTTGGTGACACTCTTTGTAAGCTCTTTCTTTCTCACTGTTAGTCAGATCTATACAACTGAAATTAAAATCCATATTTGTTTTATTTTTGGGATTCTGAGAGTGAATAGATTATTAAATTAAACTCATCTAACGGCACATAACGTAGTGGTGTGGTTGTTTTAATTCTAGTTTACTTTCGATCAAAATTTGGGTATGGGTACTTGGCGAAATATGAAACATGTTACATATATATATGTGTGTCAATTTGATGTAACACCTACTGACCAAAATTTTTTATCTTACCAGTGTTCACCTATGGTGCTTCCCACTCAGTGGATCAAGTAAATCAAGCAGGCTACAGTAGTTGCAGTTCAAGCAATGCCATCGGAACCCATAGTGATGGGAACACATCAATCCCCCTCTCACAAGCTGGTCCAGTCTATTTCATCTGCCCTACTCCAGGTCACTGTGCCAGTGGCATGAAGCTTACAGTCACTGTTGTGGCAGCTGGCAGCCCCCCTACCACTTCTCCCACCACTCCATCTCCACCAGCTACAACCCCGTCTCCACCCACCACCACTCCGTCTCCGTCCACCACTCCTGCCAGCAATAATGGTTCGTCGCCGCCACCCCCGCCACCTTCCGGAGCCGCAGCTCTTAGCATGAATATGCTTGGGGTTCCACTTGCGATGGCAACCTTGGTTGCATTCATGGGCTAGGGAGGAGGCAGTGCGGTTGATCTTTTTCTTTCTTCTTTCTAATAATTGACCAGACATTTGTTATGTTGTATTGTGTTGAATTGGTATGATGTTAGATGAGAGATGTTAGATTTTTTATGTTTATAATATCATATCATATTCTAGATGGACGACAATTGGTTGTTCTTTTTGTTTCTGTTATTCTAATTGTATGTTTTAATCTTTAGCACTTTGCATCCATCACCAATTAAGTAACGCGTTTGACTTAATCAACCGGCCAAAGAACCTAACCCAAAAACTAATGGAATTTCAAGAGAATAAAACAAGAGAACAAGAGTGCTTTTCTAAAAAACCTAGCATTTATCCAAGTTATCCACCAAACTATAATCTTGTCCAAGATTTCTCCTTTTTTCCCTTTTGACTTAGAATTTAAGAAGAGAAAAAAGAACACACACGCGAAGAATTGTTGTTACAAAACGTCCATGCAGTTAGGTTTTGTCAAAAAATCCGTTAGTTTGCTAATGTGGCATTATATGTAACCCACAAATCTAATAATATTATGTTATGCAAATTTAAATGTTTAAAGAATTAAAGAATTTCAAAATGGAAAAATCATTTTTAAAAAAATTAATTAAAATTGTTAAAAAAATTAGTGAGCCTAATGGAATGGACTATTTGTGAATACGTATATTAACCTTGAGAATCACAAATGACAAAAAATACAAAAAAGAATGCAACCTGATAGTTTCCCGACCCTCTTGAATGTTCTGTAATAAAAAACCTCTACCAAATTAAAAATAAATAAATTTGATGACCTACCCAGCCAGCCCAATAAATTGCATCCCCATTAGAACCAGCCCAACAAGAGACATATCAATTTTGTGGGCTGGACCTATAAAAATTCATTCCTAGTTAGATCCAGCCCAATCCACAATATTCAACCAACACAACCTCTCCCTTTTTTATTAGCTAAAAATCCTAAATCTAAACCCTTTCCTCGTTCCTCGTTCTTCCTTCATCTAACAAGAGAGAAAAAAAACAGAGACAGAGAGATGGCTGGTGAGGAAGAGAACAGCGAGTTCTACCTGAGGTACTACGTGGGGCACAAGGGTAAGTTCGGGCACGAGTTCTTGGAGTTCGAGTTTCGACCCGACGGGAAGCTTCGCTACGCCAACAACTCCAACTACAAGAACGACACCATCATCCGCAAGGAGGTCTATGTCACGCCTGCTGTTGTCAGAGAGTGTCGTCGTATCATTTCAGAGAGCGAGGTCTGCAACTCCTAATTTCTTTGTTTTAATTACTTATGATCTCTCTCTCTCTCTCTCTATTGGTTTTTGTTGTTGGGTTTTAGGGTTTATGGTATTTTGTTAATTAATTTGTTGAAAAAGGGTTCGTATTTGTTTAGCGAGATTTTTTTGGGGTTGTACAATGTCCGTAATTTCCTACATGGAAAGAAGAAACACTAATTTGGAGTAGTATATGATCTCATAAGCACCCTTCCCTTGCAAACCGGTTTTGCTAGGGCAACCCCCATGAGCCAGGGTGTGTTTATATTTTGGAATTTGACCATGTGGGTTTGTATTTGTTTTGGGAAATTTTGAGGGGGCCGGGTGTATTTTATTTATTTAATGGAATTTAGTTGTGTGAATTTGTGTTTGTTCTGGGAAATTTTGATGGGTTGGAGTGGAAATTGGGTTTGTGGGATTTCCTGTGTTTGCTTTCTCAGAATTAGAGGAGGGAAAAGATGTGGAGTTTCAGTGTAAGCTTGAGGAGACTTTTAGGGTTGGAGGGTTTTGTGGTTTTCATGTCTATTTCCTCAGAGAACTGAGGCCGAAGAGAATAAGATGGGTTGAGTTTGTAACCTGGGCTTTCATTTGTCTTGTGTAAGAGACATGCATGCATTTCATTTTATGACTGTTATAGTCGTGGAATTGAGGGCTTAGGATTTTCTATTTCGTTGTTGAGGAGTCAAGGAGATTGAGAAAAAATGAGTTATTTATGTGTTTGGTTCTTGTAAGTAATGGATCAGTAGTTGTTTATAGATGTAATTTAATCTATGGTTTCAGTATTAATTTTTCTTTCAAGTTTCCTGGTTTCCTGCGTGGAGGTTGAGAGAAAAGTGGAAAACTTGAGATTAGGGAAACAGTAAGGACAATTGCGACTGTTCAGTTGTAACTGACTGTCGAGCTCCCGAACCATGACATGCACGGATGTTTATGATTGGACAGTTATCACCAGGCTTAACTTTCTTCTTGAGATTGTGAATGTCTTTTCTGTATTGTTATGAGATAAGATATGATTTTGCTCCTCTCACCATATTTTTTATTTTGTCTGGATAAGGAAGAGAGTTATGTTCAAAAGGTGGCATGGGGTACATCCCATTTATACTATAAGCATACATAAAAATCTAAAATAGGGCAGCAGAAAGTCTTATTCTCCTCTACTTTTTGTACCAAACAAGTAGACTGGTGAAACCTTAACTGTATTGAAGAATGCTCATTGCTTCAAAAGCAAAGCTTTTATCTCTAGCCAAAGGCACCAAAACATAGATTAATCACCCTTCTATGCAATTCTTTTAATTGAAAATTTTCTCTATAGTTCTTCAGAGTTCAGAGTCCGTTTGTTTACAAATAGTCTGGTTGCTGACACAGAGGAGGCAAATATTAGAGAAAATAAACTTCATAAGTTTCCTGTTTTCAGGTGATACTATGGAAAACAATTGTATTAAGTTAATAACTGCGAGCTTCTGGTTTCCTGATGTTGTTTGTGACTGTTGTGATTTGATTTTATTGAATTAACATTTCTGTAGTTTGGGTTTCTCTGGAATCTTGCAAGCAATCTGAATTGTCTTCTTGTGTTAGTTAAAGTTAACACCATTTGGATTTTGGGAATCAAGATCAAGCAAATCACCTCTAAATGGTGGAAGTTCTTTTTCTTTCCAATTCAGCAATAAGAATTGAAAGAGTTGGGTGGCACTGTGGCATTAGCTATGTCTTATGAAATGATGGAAAACAAATGCCCATTAATTGTATCTTTACTGAACAGTGGAAGTGTTTACTAAAAAGAAATTACACCATGAAAATTGTTTCTCAGACTCTGGTTAAACTAATTGTAGGATTGTTACCCTTCATGTTGACTTTTCGTGCAAATTGATTGATATATTCTTCCCAGAACTTGGTTAGTGGAGTGTCGTTGTCCTGGTTTCCTAAATTGGTTACATTTTTGCCTATCTTTAGATCTTGAAGGAAGATGATGTCAACTGGCCAGAACCTGACCGTGTTGGGCGGCAGGAGCTTGAAATTGTAATGGGGAATGAGCATATCTCCTTTACTACTTCAAAGATTGGATCCCTTGTTGATGTCCAGAGCAGTAAAGATCCTGAAGGTCTTCGCATCTTTTATTATCTTGTTCAGGTTAGTTGATTTACACTTTCATTTTATGGAATTAAGATTGCCTTTCCTTTTCTGGATTCATACTGTATGCATGGGGATCGATGGTTTTTAGCTTGCTCTTGTCAGTGCTGGTGTTCTGACTCAATGTGTAAATTGCTTTGTGGTGTGAACTTCTTTGGTCGAAATTTGTTTCTACTATTAATGGATTCTTCTTCACTTATTTGTCTTAGAAAGAGAGAACGAATTATGCTAGTCTGTCCACTTAAGTATTCCATTTTGAGTTGAGACATCCTAGTTTTTTACCCTCTTATACGAGTTTTATTTTGACTTGATTTCTATTGTTTATGTCTGTCAGTGACTCAGCATGGGGTTTTTTTTTTAACCGAACACTGTTTCTCAATTATGCTTGTATTTGATTGCAGGATCTGAAGTGCTTTGTGTTCTCACTCATCTCTCTCCACTTCAAGATCAAGCCTATATAAGATGCAACCGAGTATCAAGTGCCTGCCAGACAAGTTGCATTCATGGGTTGTGTATGCTTTTCCATAGAGTTGACATTTTTACCATGTAGGCCTAATCATTGACAGTTTTTGTAATTTTTGGTACTTGGATGATTATGAGACTATTAAAAAAATGATTATGAGAGGGGATTTCGGAATGTATGCCAAAATGGAATGCTACAGTTTGCTGCAAACGCTCTAGATTTTCAGTGCATTCTCCTGTGTGCGTGTGTTTTCGGGTTGCATCTGTTGGGTCTCAAATCGGATTGATATAGTTTTAAACCCTTGTTCAGGAATTTTATAGTATTAGCTTGACCATTATGTCAAGTGCTGGCAGGGGGGGTTTTTTTTAAAAAAAAATAAGTAGTTTAGCCGCCGGCTTTACTGGGGTCCTTCTTTCCTCTGAAATTCTTTTTCTATTAATAGTACGGCCGTGCGGCTATACTCTTTACATAGATAATGTATTTTTTTTTTAATTTATAATTGTGTTTCCCCAATTTTGTTTATGGATTAGAGTGGTTTAGAGCATTATTCATTATTATTAAGCCATTATCCGAGTCTCTATTATCCCCTTTTGAGTTTCTACTTTTTCAGAGTTATTACCTGTATAAATGATTTACATTTTCAAGTGTAATACTTGTATTGTACACATAAATACGTATTTTTCAAATTTAGTACACTTGTTTTTACAAAAATTTTAATAATACACACAAAATACTCACATTTTATTGAAAAAAAAATTAAAAATGAAATACTAATTATTCACTAAGTAAATAATAATTAAAACATAACTACTAATTAAAGTAATTAAAAAAGAGAAACTCATAATTCAATTGGTATGGCCGTGCGACTATACTTTAAAAAAATTCTGCTTATAGTGTATAGCCGATCGGCTATACTGTGTGCACAAAAACACGTTCCAAGCGCTAGCCCGTTTTTGTTTGTTTGTTTTTTTTAATAAATAATTTAGCCGTGCGGCTATACGCCTATTTCTTTATATATAAACAAGAGTAAAGCCGTTCGGCTATACCGGGGTCCTTTTTGAAATTCTTTTTTATGAATAGTACAGCCGTGCGGCTATACGCTTTACATAGATAATGTATTTTTTATTATTTATAATTGTTTTTCCCCAATTTTTGTTTACAACCAAAAAAGCAGAGGAAAGATTTGACGTCGAATACTTTCTCATATTCATACTCAAACAGAAAGATGCCTTGCTATTTTTGTATCATCAAAAAAACGAGGGTGCTTTGAGTTTTAGTCATAACTACTAATTAAAGTAATTAGAAAAGAGAAACTCATTCAACGGGTATAGCCGAACGGCTATACGTTAAAAAAAATTCTTTGCTATACCGTTCAAATATGCTCCGTTTCAAGAGCTGGCCGGAATAAATAGTGTACAAATTTATAAATAAACTCAATCTTAGACATATATTTATAAAAAAAACCCAAGCACTATTTAAATATAGAAACACACCCAAAATAAACCCCAAAGTCAACTTTTTGGGTGTGTTTATAAATGGGTTTTGAGTGTGTGTAATGATGGATTTTAGGTGTGTTTATATATTTAAATAGTGCTTGGGTTTTTTTATAATTTCAACCCCCATTTTGGGTGTTTTAGTGAAACTCCCTAAATAGTATAGCCTCCAGATTTTTTTTACGTAAAAAAGGGTATAGCCGACCGGCTGCAATGGGGTCTTTTTTTTAAAATTCTGTTTTATGAATAGTAGAGCCGTGCAGCTATAATCTTTACATGGATATCAGCAACAATAGATTCTAAGCGAACAGATTGATTCTCATAAAGAATCTTGATAAAGTATCCTGATAGGGGTGGTGGGAATATATTAAAAGCCAAGATGCATTGCTATTTTTGTGTCATCAGAAAAACGAGGGTGCTTTGGGTTTTATTCACGTTATCTACACCCAAAATGGTGGTCTGCACACCCTTATTATGTGAGAGGTTATTAACTTTTTAACTTCCTTCGTTTAAGTTTTTGCTGCATTTTGGGTGTTCCTCTTGGACATAACTCTTTGGTTCTCATCAAACATTCAATTTTTTATCTGTAAATACAGTTTCCAGTTAGTTAGGAAGTGAATATTAGTCGAAATTCATGAAAGGAAATTATATCTGTTTTAGTTTACAGAACCTGGCTATCCATATGTATCATTGCTGATTTTCTCTAAAGTATCTCACAGGATTTTGGCATCACTTTCTGGGAAAATTTGTAAATATTCTTAGCTCATAGTGTCTGCATATGCGTGTGGTCAGGTTGTTTAATGGCCACCTTTTACATTCATGATAGATGTGGAATCTAGTGAATTGGAGAAATATCATGCTTCTTGTTGCTGATGATGATTTTTTCTTTCTTTCAAAATTTTCAGAATTTCGTGTGATGGTGCATGAATTGAAGTCATTGAAACATGGTTCTGGCAATGCAGGGAAAGAACTAAATGACCCATGGGTGCTAACCGATGTTGGTGATGTTCCTGCCTGTCCAAGAAATTCGAGATTGTGTAGTTGAAGATGACAGACTGATGAATGTCATAAGTGTGAGCTAGTGATGGAACAGGTAGGTTTTAATGTCTAGAAGCTTCCAGTTAAAAAACTACTGCAATTGTGCCACGCGTAAGTCCTTCCAGCTCAAGGTTGTGGGTCTGCCCTAGCGCTTAGCCAATCTCCTCTATTTTTTTTTTCACACAAAAAAAAAAACAAAAACAAAAACAAAAACTACCACAATTATTTATTATAGGTGAAAAAGAAAGCAATTTTAAATGATTTCTGTGAAAAATACTACTGCAATTCTGCTTGTTATGTTGGTATAATAAGTTGAGGCCACTGTTAAATGACTTGGTACACTTACAGTCATGCCCAGTTCACTGAAAATTGGTGGAATTTCCTTTTATTTAATCACTTATCTGCTGCAGGCTTATGATTATATCTCACCAGTTATGCACTTCTCTGTTTTGGTGCAATTCATATAATAAAATGACTAGATGTCAACTATATTGACCATTGGGTGCCTATATTTCATTTTTAATTGGAGACGTTACTAGTTTAGTGCGAACCTATGAAGAACTTTTCAGAAAACTTCATTATGCATTACTGCACTAGGAAATAGGAATCCCTTGTACTGATTAACAGTACTTATAACCACACTTTTTCAGAAATATAGAGTTCTTCTTGTCAACAAGATTCTAAATTTGTACAGTTCCCGAAATAATTATTATTTCAATACTTTTGGGTCAGTGTCATTATTTCTCATAAAGCTTATAAGTTATATCATAGGATTACTTTTCAAAAGTGAGAAAAATACTTCATTGGTTAAGTTACGGAAGTTGTCGAACCAAAACTTCAGTATTTCCTTTCTTAATTGAAGTTTTTAACCGCTATGAAAGTGGAAGCCGGTTTGGAGTTACCAACTTGTTGGAGAACCTCCTGCCAATTTGTGTGTCTAAGTTGCATGAAGGTTGTGAAAAATGGTGGAAAGAACCCTTAGTCATTGCATTTATGGCAAAGGATTTCTCATAGTACCTCGTTTACCTTCATATGTCAGGCAAACACAAGTCCCAACTTTTTGTGCTTTCGTACTGGTGCATTAAATTTTTGAAACTGGGCAAAACATTCCATCCGAGAAAGATGGGCATACTTAATAGCATATTGAAATTCAAACTCAGGATTGTATTTTATATTGTGATAGATTACTTTGAAGATCTCAAAGAAATGAAAGGTCAGTTGCCATCAGTGGGTAGCACAAATGTCCTGAAGTCAAGTTATTTTGAATCTTACACCAACTTAGTTGATATTCGGTTGAACTTCAGTCTGGAAAATGATCTGGCATATGTTCTTATTTGCGCAATTTGTTTCCTGGAAAGACTGAGAGTACTCTTTCATGGGAATGTTATCCTTATTTGGTTGAGACCTTTCATTCCAGTGAACATATGTGTATATCGTCTACCTTTAGGTTTTATGGAAGCACCTCTAATTGTGTCCATGTTCTTTCAGGATCCACTGCAGCCATTAGTATTAGGTGGTGATCACTCAATTTATTATCCTGTAGTAAGAGCTGTCTCTGAGAAGCTTGGAGGACCTGTGGATATTCTTCATTTTGATGCCTATTCTGATATCTACAACGCCTTTGAGGGTAATGAATGTGCATCTTCTTTTGCTCGAATTATGGAAGGTGGTTATGCTCGGCGGCTTTTGCAGGTAAATTTTTATCTGTAAATACGCCGTATGTTTATACATCATGGCTTGCTTTCCCACTTCATTAGGAAATGATTATTAGTCCAAATAACAAATTGATGAAAAGGGATTAGTCACAACCTTGTATTTTTTTTAGTCACAATATGCGGCAGGCTTATGATTATATCTCACCAGTTATGCACTTCTCTCTTTTGGTAGAGATGAATACTATGCTCAGCTAGCTTGATAGCTCTGAGACCAGCTTTGCCATTTGATTATGCTCATTTTTACAAGTTGAATTTTTTTACCTCAATTCACCAAGTTTTGATAGATCCAAACTGTTTTTCCTTGTTTATAAATTGTTAGTGGAAGGTGATGTGTTTCAAAAGCTTTAGTTTATTGTGCTGAACTGAGTTTGAGCAGCAATTAGTTGAACTACAATATGTTCAATTCAGTTGCACATGACATGTAGTCTTATTCTTTTCATAACCTTGAAATCTTTATCAGTATGACACAATCGCTTGTAATATTCTTAAACTTTGAAACTCAGTTTTCTTAGAAGTATAATTTGAAGCTGAGCTGGTACAATTCCGATTTTAAATGCTTAGATGTCAAGAAACCGGCCCCATTTGAGGCCTCAGATCCTACATTTCCTTTTCAATTAAAGACTTTACTAGTTTAGTACAAACTGTTAAGACCTTTTCGGAAAACTCGATTATGACTGCACTATGAATGGCAATGATTAACAGTATTTATAACTACACTACTTCAGAAATATAAAATTGCTCTCAACAAGATTCTAAATTTGAACCGTTCATGAAATAATCATTAGTTCATTGGAATACTCTTGGGCCAGTGTCGTTTTTTTTATACCAAGAATTGTCATTTTTGTAAAATGTTAAATTCAGTACATATGGCATTTGGCCAATTTCTAAAAAAGCTTATATCATAGGGTTACTTTTCAAAAGAGAGAAAAGTACTCCATTCGTTGAATTACCGAAGGTGTCAAACTAAAACCTCAGAATTACCTTTCTTTACTGAAGTTTTCAACTTCTATGAAAGGGGAAACCAGTTAGAAGTTACCACTTCGTTGGAGATCCTCCTGCCAATTTGTGGGAATAATGTTTTACTAAGTGTCTAGGTTGTATATGGGCTGTGAAAAATGGTGGAAAGGACCCTTAGTCATTGCATTTATGACCCAACTATTTGTGTGCATGAATTTTTTGAAACGGGGCAAAACATTCCATATTGAAATTAATATGGGCACCACTTAATATCATTTTGAAATTCAACCAGAGTGGTATACTATACTGTGATGCATTACTTTGAAGATGTCAAAGAAAAATGAAAAGTCAGTTGCCATCAGCGGGCAGTGCAAATGTTCTTATCCTGCGCCCATTTATGAGTCGAGACGCCCTAGTGTGTTACCCTCTGATACAAGTTTTATTTTGACGTGATTTATTGTTTATGTCTGCCAGTGACTCAGCATGAGTTTTTTTCACCTAAGGCTTTTTCACCTAACGCTGTTTATGTCTGTCGGTAAGCCGACCGCATTTTTTCACCTTTTTTTTTTGTTTTTCCTCGATTTTTGTTTATCGATTAGAGTGGCTTAGAGCATTATTCATTACTATTAGGCCATTACTTGAGTCTCTATTGTCCTTTTTTGAGTTTCTACTTTTCCAGAGTTATTACCCGCTTTTAATACTCGTATTGTACACAAACGTACATATTTTTCATGTTTAATACACTTGTTTTTTATAAATTTTTCAATAATACACACAAAATTCACGTCTTATACACAAAATACTCACACTTTATTGAATAAATATTAAAGTATTAAATATTAAGTAAATAATAATTAAAACATTTTATTGAAAGTAATTTAAAAAATTCTATTTGTTGAAATAGTATACTCTTTGGACAAAATTTGAAATAGGTTCCATTCTACAGAATTTTGTATCAGATTTTCCTTATACCTCTATATTGATAAGTTGTGATCGAATTATAACCTCATTTAGCTCTAGTGTTTAGCAGAACTATCATCTCTTTCTTCGCTCTTATTCTAGTTTCATCTTAACTGCTAGGTATTGAAGAAAGAAATAGATCCATACAAGCTCCGGTGGTATGGCTATTGCATGTTCAGAGCCCTTGCCTGCTTGCATAAGCAGATAAGATCACTACAGTTGTTGTACATATATTGAAGGCTCATGTAATTTTTTTGCAGAATACTCAATTTTAAATTTATGGTTACAGGGTGTGATGCACAGAGATGTTAAGCCTGGAAACTTCCTCTTCTCTCGTAAGCTAAACAAAGGCTGTCTCATTGATTTCAACCTTGCCATGGTTAGGATCCTCATGCTTCCCAGCTGTAGCAAACTTTTTTTCTGCTTTCCTTTTCATTGAAATAAAATGATCATGCTCAATCTCTATTTTCTTGTTTCGCAGGATTTACAGCAAAAGTACACAATTGGAAGTAAGTTGGTCTTTTAATTCTCAGCTATTATTTAGCTTTTAAAATGTACTGCCTGCATCCTATCTCGTTGCGATAGTGATTACTCTGGTCTGGGAAGAGCAAAGCAATGGCGTAAACATTGACTGTTGACTGAGTCACTGACCATGTTTCCCAATTGTTTCGGTGTGCTTCCTTCCCCCACCACCCCATACATGCCTGGAACCCGAATTATCTATATTCTATGTAAAAAACAAAGTTAAAAAGAAAAAATGATTTACCACTTTCTGTTTAATTTTCTCACTTGTTTGGTGTACTACACACATTATGTTATGTGTTTAAAATCAATTTTATCCGACTAACTGACGGATTTACACATTTCTCAGGTAAACCAAAATCAAGTCGTCATGTGTCCTTTGATCATGTCCGTCTCCCTCCACCTAAATCTGCTCTATTAAACAGAGAAAAAAAGTTTGTGAGAGGTGATCTTGTAGATATCAGTTTAGGGGCAACAATAGATTTTAACCGAACAGATGATTCTCATAAAGATGAGGTTTTGCCTTCATCCTTATTTCTTTTGATAGTTTTCTGATATTGCACTCGTTTCATCCTCATGTTCCTCTAGAGCATAAATATGAGTGTTTCTCTTGTTCTTCAACAGATTTTCTATAAGTATAGCAATCAGACCCTACCTTTACAACCGATTTGCTAGTCAATTTGAGTTATAACCAAACTAAGAGCAATAACAGTATATATAATAGTATAGCCGCCCGGCTATACCTTGATTTTTTATATAAAACATTGTATAGCCGGGCGGCTTTACTGAGGTCCTCTTTTTTTAAATTCTTTTTTATGAATAGTACCGCCGTGCGGCTATACTCTTTACATATATAATGTGATCTTTTTTTGTATATTGAATTTAGCATTTTCGGGTTTAATATTCGTATTGTACTTGTACATACGCATTTTTCATGTTTAATATTCTTATTATGTGAGAGTTTATTAACTTTTTAACTTCCTTCGTAAGTTTTTGCTGCATTTTGGGTGTTCCTCTTGGACATAACTCTTTGGTTCTCCTCAAACATTCAATGTTAATACGCTTGTTTTTCACAAAATTTTCAATAATACACACAAAATTCAAGTATTATACACAAAATACTCACATTTTATTGAATAAAAATAAATATAAAAATACTAATTATTCACTAAGTAAATAATAATTATAACATAACTACTAATTAAAGTAATTAAAAAAGAGAAACTCATTTCACTGGGTATAGCCGCACGGCCGTACGGGCCATACCTTAAAAAAATTCTATTTAGAGTACAACCGTGCGGCTAGACCCTTGAAATATTCTATTTATAGAGTATAGCCATCAGGCAATACTCTTCGGACAAAAATACGTTTCAAGCACTGGCCGGGGTTTTTTTTAAATAAATAGTATAGCGCGGCTATACTAGTAACGCCTGGCAGCTATACTATTTTTAAAAGGGGAAGGAGTATAGCCGCACGGCTATACGATTTGCAAAAATAAAAATAAAAAGGAATCTAGTACAGCCGGGCGGCGATACTATTTATATACGTATATAAAGACACGCCCAGCGCATATGTGCCACGTGTCAAACCAGAACAGCCGTGCGGTTATACTACTTTTGTTTTAAAATTTTAAAAAAAGGAGTATAGCTACCCGGCTATACGATTTTTAAAGACAATTAGGGAAAAACTGAGTATAGCCATGCCGCTATACCATTTTTAAAAATACATATTATTTGTATTCAATAGTATGTGAGAATTATGTGTACAATACGTGAATTTTGTGAGCCCTTGTTTGCCCAGATATACTCTGCCCACAACTGCCACACCATATAAATTTTTGCTTAGTGAATATTATTTGATGTTAGGTGAATACGATTGTTATTATTTAATGAATATTATATGATGTTGGGTGAATAGTATTATTGATATTGCTCTATGGATAATATTTGACGTTAGATGAATATTATTATTCATGGGATTAAACTTGAAATATTTTTGTTATTATCTATATTACTATTTTGCACAGATTGATAATGTTTGAGTTGCATTACATATGCATCATAATTATGGTCGTGTGTTGGGTCTGTGTGTATGTATGTCATTTGAGATATATCTAAGGGATGGGAGAAGGCAATAGATACATCTGAGTAAAAAAACAAAAAAAAGTGGAATATATTCAGGTGACGGGAGTAGGACTTGAATATATTGAGGTGATGGAAGCAGAGCCTCTAATAAAAAGTGAAAGTTGAGAAATTAATAAACAAAAGAAAAATGGGTTAAGGGATGGATGGGCGCTAGTTCATATTTTAGGGTATTCGGAACCCTAAGGTATGAATTAGTGGGATTAGAAGGGAGTGAGTTCATGGCATCACCGCATGTGCAAAATTTATTTATCTGGTATGATTACATAATTTATATATCTTGTGCTGTCGGTTGCATGACACTTTGATTAACTGTGATAGCTGACCTTGAGAGATTTAACGTTACTATACTAGGCATTAGAATGCTCATACCCTAATAGATCGTGTATGATTCAAGACGAAGTTTGAGGAAGTGGGTTTCAACTAAGCTGCTAGGCTTTTGTTGTTAATTTGTGTAATTAATGTTTGTAAGTAGTCAACCGTTTGATAAAGATCTTAGTGTGTATTTAACTACAACCTACTGTGACTCTGATTTTGTGTTGTTAAGTAAATTTTTATTATTTGTGGCTCTATTTCTCATCATATCATGGTTGTAAGATTTTATTCTTATAACTATGGTATGACTCACATCATGATTTGTGAATATTTCTTATTTTCAAATCGGGTCGTGGCCCTTTCCATGGTTATGCCTCAAAGGTAATTGATATCTAATAGATTTATCCTCTAAATTTACAAGTGTAGTAAGAGTATATATGGGCAAACAAGGGGTTGGTGCCTTATTTTGCTCTTGCCTCTTTTCCAAGTACTTCATCATCTTCTGAGAAATGAGAAAGACCCAGAATCACCACCTACATATAAACCCGCGTACACTCATCACCCTCTCTCTCCCTCTCTTTCTCTCTCTTCAACCTAAACACACACAACACACACTATTCCCCGCAAGCACTATATATATAGACCAAAACGGCATAACAGAAAATAACAAAATATTATTTTGCACGGATAGGAATATATGTTTTCTCGCATTTTTGTTCATTTAAAAATTTTTTCTCATTTTTAAATTTTTTATTACAAAATTGCTCAGGACCATTTTGCCCTTGAGCTGATACAAGCCGATTCTGCATGGACGCAAGTCGCTTCAGACGCGCATTTTGGGTGAGCGTAGGGAACCATAGGAATTTTCAATGAGAACCGTTGGATACCTTGGAGGCCACGTGCTCCTTTCATATGGAGTGGTCCCCTACTCTACTCTACTCCCACCCCAGAGGCAGGAGAGAGAGTTGGTTAATATTGTTTTGTTGTTTTGGGCAAATTTTGACTTTCTGTTGCACATAAAACTTAGGCAGAATTGCTGTCTGCTTCAGAACCCTTGGTCAACACAATTGCTGTTTCCTTCATACCACTGCACTCCAAATTCAAGACATTTTTCACAGATTTTGAGCAAGTGTTTACATTTTACACTTGGGACCCAGAAATCAGTAGTTAGAGCACTTGCCACTGAATCAGCATCACCACCACCGGCAAAGATGGTCAAAGCCATTCGAGTCCATGAGCTTGGTGGACCTGAGGTCTCTCTCTCTCTCTCTCTCTCTCTCTGTGTTTCCATACATATGCTTTTATGTTTGAATTGGCCGGCTGCTGGGTTGTGCCTTTTATTTTTATCAGATTATCAAAACTCACTTGTGTATAATTACTGGTCAGTGGTTACTTGTCTTTATTTTTATGATTGTTAAAGTATTTGAGATTGCTGAATTCAATTCGCAGTTTGTGTATAGTGTATCAACTGTCTTCATAAATAATCCTTCACATAAGTTGGCCAGTAGATCAGAAAACAATATATAGTTTTTGACACTGATTATTCAGTATCCATTACTTTTTTTTGGGTAAGGCAGTATCAGTTTATGTCTAGTTTTGCTTAAAGGAAATTTATCTTTGTTGTCTTTGACCTCCCATATTTGTCAACTAAATGCCATTATTCCTTTATTTTCACCCTCATTTTACTTATTTTTGTCATGTGATGGTGTTAGGTCTTGAAATGGGAAGATGTTGAAGTAGGAGAGCCAAAGGAGGGAGAGGTTCGTGTGAAGAACAAGGCCATTGGGCTTAATTTCATTGATGTATACTTCCGCAAAGGCGTTTATAAGGCTGCTACGATTCCCTACCCCCCAGGTTTTGCTACATTTCTAAGATTATGAAGATACAGTTCAACCAAGATTGACTTCTAGCCAATTTTTGACCTCATGTTCTTTTAAAAAACTTCGGTTTTTCTTCACAGTTTTCTATAATAAACCTTTACCATGAGAGTATATTTTTTGAAAGATGGTTAGGAACGCTTGGGGTGAACCTAATACAAGAATGCAGAGCATGACATCAGAGAACGATTTCCATTGTTAGATTTGTTATCTAAAACTTGTTTGGGCTTTGATAATGGATTTGCACAAGTTATTTACAAATCAAAACTGATTTCAGGCGGTGAGGCTTGTGGAGTTGTGACAGCTGTGGGACCAGGACTAACAGGCAGGCAAGTTGGAGATCTTGTAGCCTATGCTGGTCAGCCAATGGGCTCATATGCGGAAGAGCAGATCCTTCCTGCAGACAGAGTTGTGCCTGTTCCTCCTTCCATTGATCCTACTGTTGCTGCATCCCTCTTGCTCAAGGGTATGACAGCTCAGTTTCTACTACGCAGCTGTTTCAAGGTAGCTTTATATTTATGCAGCAGCATCTGGAATTTCAGGAAGTCATTAACCACACATTAAGTCTGTAAATGAAGATAGTTTGAATTACAAAACACAAGATAACGACATCCTGGTTGTGATATTTTAGGCCATGCTAGTTTTAGTATTCATTGAATATGCGTGCGGCATTGCAAAACATTTTTATAGAGCTATTAGCATGCACCTATGAGTTTTCCTGTCAAGGAGAATATTCATTACTGTTAATACTGTTTTGATTTTTATTGTTGTCATTAAAAACTTTTTGGGCAGAATTGCCCCTGTTTTGAAAAAGTATGCTCAGTTGTGTTTGAGTTAGTCTTTTTCATTTGTTAATCATGAGCACTCATGGGAGTTGAGGAGCTCTCTTTCTCCCTTCCTATTTATATTTGTTCCTTTGAGACTATAAATTTTAAAAACATGTCCTATCATTATCTGATGTAAGATAAAACTACCATTCTTGTTCTCTTTCACTTTTTCATTTGTGGCGCACTTGTTGATTCCGTTCCACCGGACAATCTGTGGAAATTTTTAAAAAAAAACATAACAACTAAGTATGAATTCAATGAGTAAAATGTCCAAACAATCAAGATAGTACACCTAAAAAAACAAGCTCTATTGTAAACCAGCAACGTGTAATCAACTAAGTACTTCAATCTTAATTTGGGTTCATTCTACAATTGCATGCTTAACATAGCCCATCCTCTTTCATAATGTTATATATGTTTCAAAAATTTGAAACTCATGTTGCTTTTGTTATTAGGTCTGACTTGAGTGTTGTTATACAGGTTGAACCTGGACACGCAGTCCTTGTCCATGCAGCAGCTGGTGGAGTTGGATCCCTTTTATGCCAGTGGGCTAATGCCCTTGGTGCCACTGTCATTGGAACTGTATCTACTAAAGAGAAGGCAGCTCAAGCCAAGGAGGATGGATGTCACCATGTCATAATCTCTAAGGAAGAGGACTTTGTTGCTCGAGTGAAAGAAATAACATCTGACAATGGGGTCGAGGTTGTTTATGATTCTGTAGGGAAGGATACTTTTGAGGTAAGCTATACTTTTCTTCTCCCTTTTTTCTACAAATGAACAAAAACACAATCAAGGGAGTTTAGGGAGAGATCATACCATGTTCAAATTCTGCATGAGTACATTTGAGTAGGCTTCACCTTAACTTGGTGCTGAAGTTTCTCAATGCTGGACCAGGCCTATGAAACCAGATATTTTTTAATTTGAGCCAGGTTTATGAATTTTTTAAATGATGAGGGGGTCCATTTAGATGGAATGCTTTAAAGTTAGGAGTTGGATTTTGACAAAAGGCTTTTATGTCGGATCAGTCAATCTAGCTATATTTTATTTACTAAATTCTTAGACCTGAAATCTCTCTTCCCTAATAGACCCTAAAGTTAGTTACATTGTGATTGTGGTAGTGCAAACGGTTGGTAATCAGTAATTAAAAGAGAAGAAGAAAAGACACCCTCAAATAAGTGTGTTGTGTCGTGATTTATTCAAATGTTGCTAGCCCAACTGGTCTCCCAGATCAACATAATCTGGTAGATAATGAGTTCTGGGTAGGCAGTCTTTTGCTAATTTGTGTTTTGGACCAAGAATCCTTAATTGGGAGTTATTGTTGTATTCAGGGATCACTGGCATGCTTGAAGACTCGTGGATACATGGTGAGTTTTGGGCAGTCATCAGGTGCGCCAGATCCGGTTCCATTGTCAGCCATTGCAGTGAAGTCACTGTTCTTGACTAGGCCTAGCCTCTTTAATTACGCTGCAACTCGAGACGAATTGCTAGGGATGGCGGGAGAGGTATTTGGTAATGTTCAATCAGGTGTATTGCGGGTTCGAGTAAATCACACCTACCCATTGTCTCAAGCAGCACAGGCACACGAAGACCTTGAGAATAGGAAAACATCTGGATCTGTTGTGCTTATCCCGTAAGGCAAATATGAGTTTGGTCTGTTCATTTTAAAGGCTACGTGGTGTGTGTGTGTGTGAAAATGAATAAGGAACGTTTGTCTTCATGTTCAGGATACCTGCTGTGCCAAATGAAATGGATGTCTCCGACTGCAGTTTTCAAGAAACTTTGTTAAGCTAGCAATAAAAACAAGAAAAACTGGACTTTTATCTAACTGACGGATTTACACGTTTCTAAGGTAAACCAAAATCAAGTCGTCATGTGTCCTTTGATCGTGTCCGTCTCCCTCCACATAAATCTGCTCCATTAAACAGAGAAAAAAAGTTTGTGAGAGGTGATCTTGTAGATATCAGTTCAGGGGCAACAATAGATTCTAAGCGAACAGATGATTCTCATAAAGATGAGGTTTTGCCTTCATCCGTATTTCTTAGATAGTTTTCTGATATTGCACTCGTTTCATCCTCATGTTCCTTTAGAGCATTAATATGAGTTTTTCACTTGTTCTTCAACAGATATTTTCTATCAGTATGCCCTATTTATACAACCGATTTGTTAGTCAATTTGAGTTATAACCAAACTAAGAGCAACGACAGTATATATAATTGCTTTAGATCTGTTTTAATGTGATATTACCTAATGAGAATGCATCAAGGTCCTAAGGCTGATGTCTGGTCAGCTGGAGTCACCCTGCTTTACCTGATGATGGGAAGAACTCCTTTTTGAGATTATGAATGTCTTTTCTGTATTGTTACGAGATAAGATATGATTTTGCTCCTCTCACCATATTTTTTCTTTTGTCTGGATAATGAAGAGAGTTATGTTCAAAAGGTGGCATGGGGTACATCCCATTTCTACTATAAGCGTACATAAAAATCTAAAATAGGGCAGCAGAAAGTCTTATTCTCCTCTACTTTTTGCACCAAACAAGTAGACTGGTGAAACCTGAACTGTGTTGAAGAATGCGCTTTGCTTTTATCTCTAGCCAAAGGCACCAAAACATAGATTAGTCACACTTCTCTGCAATTCTTTTAATCGAAAATTTTCTCTATAGTTCTTCAGAGCTCAGAGCCCGTTTGTTTACAAATAGTCTGGTTGCTGACACAAAGGAGGCAAATATTAGAGAGAATAAACTTCATAAGTTTCCTGTTTACAGGTGATACCATGGAAAACAATTGTATTAAGTTAATAACTGTGAGCTTCTGGTTTCCTAATGTTGTTTATGACCGTTGTCAATTGATTTTATTGAATTAACATTTCTGTAGTTTGGGTTTCTCTGGAATCTTGCAAGCAATCTGAATTGTCTTCTTGTGTTTTAGTTAAAGTTAACACCAATTGGATTTTGGGAATCAAGATCAAGCAAATCACCTCTAAAGAGTTGGGTGGCACCGTGGCATTAGCTATGTCTTATGAAATGATGGAAAACAAATGCCCAGTAATTGTGTCTTTACTGAACAGTGGAAGTGCTTACCAAAAAGAAATTACACAGTGAAAATCGTTTATCAGACTCTGGTCAAACTAATTGTAGGATTGCTACCCTTCATGTTGACTGTTCGTGCAAATTGATTGATATATTCTTCCCAGAATTTGGTTAGTGGAGTGTCGTCGTCCTGGTTTCCTAAATTGGTTGCATTTTTGCCTATCTTTAGATCTTGAAGGAAGATGATGTCAACTGGCCAGAACCTGACCGTGTTGGGCGGCAGGAGCTTGAAATTGTAATGGGGAATGAGCATATCTCCTTTACTACTTCAAAGATTGGATCCCTTGTTGATGTCCAGAGCAGTAAAGATCCTGAAGGTCTTCGCATCTTTTATTATCTTGTTCAGGTCAGTTGATTTGCACTTTCATTTTATGGTATAAAGATTGCCTTTCCTTTTCTGGATTCATACTGTATACGTAGGGATCGATGGTTGTTAGCTCTTACTTGTCAGTGCTGGTGTTCTGACTCAACGTGTAAATTGCTGCGTAGTGTGAGCTTCTTTGGTCGAAATTTGTTTCTACTATTCAATGGATTCTTCTTCACTTATGAAAGAGAGAACAAATTATGCTAGTCTGTCCACTTAAGTATTCCATTTATGAGTCGAGACGTCCTAGTGTTTTACCCTCTTATACGAGTTTTATTTTGACGTGATTTATTGTTTATGTCTGTCCGTGACTCAGCATGAGTTTTTTTCACCTAAAGCTGTTTCTCAATTATGCTTGTATTTGATTGCAGGATCTGAAGTGCTTTGTGTTCTCACTCATCTCTCTCCACTTCAAGATCCAGCCTATATAAGATGCAACAGAGTATCAAGTGTCTGCCAGACAAGTTGCATTCATGGGTTGTGTATGCTTTTCCATAGAGTTGACATTTTTACTATGTAGGCCTAATCATTGACAGTTTTTGTAATTTTTGGTACCTGGATGATTATGAGACTCTATTCAAAAAAATGATTGTGAGAGAGGATTTCGGAATGTATGCCAAAATGGAATGCTACAGTTTGCTGCAAACGCTCTAGATTTTCAGTGCATTCCCCTGTGTGCGTGTGTTTTCGGGTTGCAGCAGTTGGGTCTCAAATCGGATTGATTTAGTTTTAAACCCTTGTTCTAGAATTTTATAGTATTAACTTGACCATTATGTTTTCTCAACTAAATATATATTCCTTCAATGTTTTTTTGGGGTTTGTACGTTCTTTGAAATATTCTCAGTTAAAACATATTAAAAATTGGTTAATTTTAGCTTGGTACCCTGAAGTTATACCCCAAGGCACCTCTGCACTTTCAATTTTAACGATTACATAATCCTAATTTTTTTGGCAATCTGATTCCAGCGTTAGCTTATCGTTAGAATTTTCATTAGTTGCGTATAGAAACTTTAAAAACATGACAAGTGGAAAATAATTGTATTCTAACTCCTTTTTTTTTTGGGGGTATATACAAGAGGGACAGGTCGTGTCAGGGAAGTGCAATTCATCACGCGAAAACGCGTCAATAATTGAAGACAGGAAGTTTGACACTTCCTCACAATTTCATGAATACACATTGCCCTTTCACATTTGCTCACATCCAAACTCTTCAAGTAAAAAAGGCTCATTTTTGGCTTAGCGAATCCAGAGAGAAGCAAACACTGAAACAATTATGTTGGCTTCCATGGCCAACCGAGGAGCCTCTTCTTCTTCTGCTCCTTTCACCAAATCATGGAAATACCATGTCTTTCTGTGCTTCAGAGGCGAAGACACGCGCCACAACTTCACAGACCATTTGTATAGCGCTTTATGTCAACAAGGCATTAATACCTTCAGGGATGATGATGAGCTCAGAAGAGGAGAAGAAACATCAAGCGCGCTTCTCACAGCAATTGAAGAATCAAGGATTTCTGTCGTTGTGTTCTCTAAAAACTATGCCTCTTCAAAGTCGTGTTTGGATGAACTTGTTAAGATTCTTGACTGCAAAGAATCAAATCAACAACTGGTCATGCCAGTTTTTTACAAGGTGAATCCGTCAGATATACGGAATCATAGAGGAAGCTTCGGGGATGCACTGGCTAACATGGACTGCAATAATGTGGAGAAGATCAACAGATGGAAGGAAGCTCTTTCACAAGCAGGAAAATTGGCGGGGTTCACTCTGTCCGATGAGTAAATTTCCACCCCCCTTATCCTTACATAATTAATGCTTTCTCTTTTCTTTTATTCTTTTTTATTTTTCAGTCAAATAAATAAATTATAAGATGTGACAAAAAAAGAAAATAAATCATAAGAGTTAATTTATTCATTGTTGATCTAAATTCTCTTCTTTTGTGTGTGTATTATGTTCCTTTATTGCCCGTTCTAAATTACTTTTCATTCAAAAATGCCATGTGACTAAATGTTTCATATGCTTTTAAATTGGCAGACATAGATCTGAAGCTGAACTGATTCATAAAATCGTTCAACGCATTTCACGGGAAGTAATAGACCGTACATATTTATATGTGACAGAGTATCCAGTTGGAATGCACCATCCTGTAGAAGATATAACTAAGCTTTTAGATTTGGGGGAAAAAGATGTTCGTATGGTAGGGATATGGGGAACTGGTGGAATTGGTAAGACCACAATTGCTAAAGCTGTTTATAATTCAATTGTCCATGAATTTGAAGGTAGTTGTTTTCTGGAAAACGTTAGAGAACGTGCAATGTGGCAGAGAGGAGGTTTAGCCAAACTACAAGAGAATCTTCTTTCTGACATTTTAAGGGGAAATTTTTTTGAGGTGCCCAACGTTCATATAGGAGCCACTATGATACGGGAAAGGTTGAGTGGTAGAAAGATTCTCTTGGTTCTTGATGACGTGGATGACATGGAACAGTTACACAAGTTAGTTGGGGCATGTGATTGGTTTGGTGCAGGCAGTAGAATTATCATAACAACAAGGAATAAGCAACTGTTAACTGCTCATGATGTTAATTTAATACACGAGGTCAAGATTTTAGAATATTATAAAGCTCTTGAGCTCTTCTGCTGTCATGCCTTCAAAAGAAGTGGGCCTCCTTTGGGTGATTATGTGAAACTTGCAGAACGTGCACTACGCTATGCTCAAGGCCTTCCTTTGGCTTTGAAAGTTCTAGGTTCTTGTCTATATGGTGGAAGTATTGATATTTGGGAAGCTGCATTACATGGTTTCAAAAGCCCGAAAATTCAAAATGTTCTCAAAATAAGTTACAATGCATTGGATCATAGCGTACAACAGGTTTTCCTTGACATTGCATGTTTCTTTAAGGGTAAAAGTAGAATGCGTTTGACAAAAATAGTTGTAGCTTGTGACCCCAGAGCTAGGTATAGCATTGAAGTACTCATGGAAAAGGCACTCATAAGTGTTGAAGGAGATTATATTTGGATGCATGACTTACTAGAAGCGATGGGTAAGGACATAGTTCAGCAAGAGTCGCCCGATGAACCTGGAGGTCGTAGCAGATTGTGGTCTCATGAAGATATCGAGCATGTTTTGACTAATGATACTGTAAGTATAATAATAATAATTATTTTTATTTTTATTTGAAAAAAAAAAAGTAAATTTGAAACTCGTGCATGTTTTTTATTAAATACTTTGTAACAATGGTCCCTTTTCTTTTTTATGTTAGGGAACAGAAAAAATCACAGGCATTATGTTAAATTCCCCTGAAATGGATTATGAGATATTCTTGGATGTTGACTGCTTCTCAAAGATGAAAAATCTTAAAATTTTCATGAATTATAACGTATGTCTTTCTGGAAACATTGGTTATCTCCCAAGCATGTTGAGAGTGCTTGATTGGCATAGATGTCCACTCCAATCTTTTCCACCTAATTTTCGTCCAAAGGGACTAGTTGTGCTCAATCTGCCTTGCAGCCACATCAAACAACTACGGGAGGGATTGAAGGTACTTTAAGAGTTCTCGTTTATTAACTGATGTATGTTGTAAATTTCTTTAATGCTATCCATTTGATTATTATTATTTTTTCAATTCTTTTTTGGTTTCACAGCATTTCACAAAGTTGACATCTTTGAATTTAGAGTGGTCTAAATTCCTAACTGAAATCCCCGACCTATCCGGCAACCCAAACTTAAGGTACTTGAATGCGAGTTATTGTGAAAGTTTAGTTGAGGTTCATCCATCTGTTGGATATCTCGATAAACTTCAAGTATTGGATTTTTATGGCTGCCGTGAACTCACCAAGTTTCCAAATAAAGTCTGGTGGAAATCTCTGGAATGGTTGGATCTTAGCAATTGCAAAAAGTTGGAGAGTTTCCCAGAAATTGTGGACAAAATGGAATCCTTAATTGAATTGGACCTTGGGAGAACTGCTATAAAAGAGTTGTCTGCATCAATTGGACATCTAACTGCACTTGAAGCGTTATCTTTAAAAGGAACTGCAATAGAAGAGTTGCCTTCATCAATTAAAGATCTCACTGAGCTTGAAATTTTAGATTTAGAAGGATGTGAAAACCTTGCAAATCTGCCACAAATTATTTATGGGTTGCAAAAGCTCAATCGACGCCCGAAACTTGTCACATTTCCAAATAAATTGATCTCTGAAGTTTTATCGAGTGTAGAATCACTTCCTTTGGAGGTTCGATCCAACGCAAGTAGTCCACGCGATGGCGACTTGTTAAGTTTATGGTCCAACTTAACAATAATTAATCTATCCAATAGCAATTTTGTCAGTCTTCCTGTGTGCATTAGCAAATGTGTCAACTTGCAGTGGCTTGATTTGAGTGGTTGCAAGAAGCTTGTAGAAATTCTAGGACAACTTCCAGCGTCTATAGAAAGTATCAATATGGCTGAGTGCATATCACTGGAAAGATTTTCAACATTATCAAAGATATTGGAAGACGGAGACATGCAACATATCGATTACATGAATTTGTCCAACTGCCATAAGCTATGCGATAATATAGGGTTGGACGCTGCAAAGATGGCAAATATTTTAGTGAAGCAGGTGACGTATATATTTTTTTCTCTTAATTTCTATATAATACGCATACATTACATGTATTGTTAATGCTATACTATGCACGTACATGACTAATTAATATATGCCTCTCTTGTCTTGTGTTGTGTTACAGCCAGCAGTCAATACCGGACATTTTATTAATGTTTTACTTCCAGGCAGTGAAGTTCCAGAGTCGTTCAGTTTTCGCAAGGACGTAGGTGTACTTCTTCCAAATAATAACGATCATTTGTTGGACTTTCCGATTGAAATACCTTGGACTTCCTTATTGGAGAACATGGTTTTGTGTACTGTTTGTGAACCTACGGAATCATTTATTAGGCCGTGCTTTCCTGGATTGTCACTTTCGAATTTGATCGATGGAGTCTTGGGATTTCCTGGTGATGGTTACTCAGTGTCAGAAGGATTGACAGGGGCAGGTCATGTGGAGCTGCGCTATATTCCATTACCTGCTCACACGAAGCGAAAGAGGGCTCTTCATCGAATTATTAATGTTTCCTACAGAGGCGGCAGAGGGCTCTTCAAAAGCTTTGGGGCCGACCTGTCTCGTATGCCGAAGGATGGTTTTGGTTTTTGCTCAATGCCAGAGGACGGTGATGATGATGAAAATGGAGATGAAGATGAATTAGATGATGTAGGTGATGAAGTTCGACCCAGAAAGAGAAAAAAGACGACCCCCCCTCTGCATTTCAATGTGAGTTCGCATCACTTTTTTTTTTTTTTTTTTTTTTAAACTTTTTATTAGCCTCCCCTTCCAGCACAAAATTGGTAATGACTACACCACTTTCTATTTTTATTTTATTTTTTTTGGTTTGGCTATTGTATGTTCCAAAATTGGTAACCACAGCATGCTGATTTTGTCGAAATTTTTTATGAAATTTGGTTATTGAATTGCAGTCACGCTCACTTAAGGACCCAAAAATGATATTTTGAGACCCTTAGATTAATCTAATGGCATAAATAACTAGTAGTTTAAACCCTAGTTATATTCCTTATTTTAATCTGCAATAATTCCCCTTAAAAAAAATCTGCAACAATTGTAAAAAAATATATAAAATAAATTAGGGAGACATAGTTCAATTCGGATCCATGGAAAATACAGTAATGTATAATTAGTT
>NC_024130.1:13812761-13825864 GCF_000346735.1 Prunus mume
TTTCTTTTTAATTATTTCCAGGGTTTGATGAAAATACTTTTCTATTCTAGAAATGGTTTTAGGGTTTAATGAAAACACTTTTCTATTCTAGAAAAACAGTTTCATGGTATTCTTGTTCTCTTTTCGAAGTGATGTTAAGCATAGTTTCTCTGCATTTGCAATATTATATAGTAATTACAATTTTTTTTGTTTAAAAAAAAAATGAAAATAATTTTTTGATGTCAATAATTATTTAATAGTGTGAAATTCTTTTTAATTTTCTCCGTAGTTGAAAAATATAAGACAAACTTGAATTGGAATCAGAGTTAATTTATAAATTTGTATTAATTTATTCATCATTGCTCAAAATTCTCTTCTTTTTGTGTGTATAATGTTCCTTGCCCTTTTTTTATTTTTTATTTTATATAGAAATGCCATGTCACTAAATGCTTCATATTCTTTTCAATTGGCAGGCATCAATCTGAATCTGAGTTTATCCAAAACATCATTGAAGAGATTTCAAAACACGTATTAAACCGTGTGCCTTTGGAAGTGGCAGAGCATCCAGTTGGAATGCAACCTCAAAAACAAGTTATGAATAAGCTTTTAGATTTGAGGGAAAATGATGTTCGTATGATAGGGGTATGGGGAACTGGTGGAATTGGTATGACCGCAATTGCTAAAGCTGTTTATAACTCAATTGCCCACAAATTTGAAGGTTGTTCCTTTTTGGCAAACGTTAGAGAAAGGTCAACGTTGCATGAAGGTTCAGTCGGATTACGAGAGAATCTTCTTTCTGACATTCTAAGGGTAAAAAATTTGAAGGTGAATGTTGATAAAGGAGTCACTATGATAAAGGAATGGTTGAGGAGTAGAAAGGTTCTCTTGGTTCTTGATGACGTGGATGACATGGAACAGTTACACAGGTTAGTTGGGGCATGTGATTGGTTTGGTGTAGGTAGTAGAATTATCATAACAACAAGGGATAAGCAACTGTTAACTGCTCATGGTGTTAATTTAATACATGAGGTCAAGATTTTAGATGATGATAAAGCTCTTGAGCTCTTCTGTTGGCATGCCTTCAAAACAAGTGAGCCTCCTTTGGGTAATTATGTGAAACTTGCAGAACGTTCAAAACAAGCCAGCCTCCTTTGGCTTTGAAAGTTCTCGGTTCATGTCTCTGTGGTGGAGATATAGATAAATGGAAAGCTGCATTGGAGGGTTTCAAAAGCCCAAAAGTTCAAGATGTTCTCAAAATAAGTTACAATGCCTTGGATGATATTCAGTGGCGAAGTCAGGATTTCATGTGTGTATGGGCCTCTTACAAATTATAAAGAATCAAAAGTTCGAACTCACAATACATACGAAAAATAGTATATATATCACATATGTCAAGAATTATATTGCTTATTGGTTGCAATCATAATTGTCATCGACAAAAAGATAGACAAATACATTTTAAGCAAGAAAAATTGTAAGAAATAGACAAAGAGCAGCGATTTAGCAAATATCTTTAAAGCTTTTTTCCCCATTAAACCTAATATAAAGAAAAAAATCAAAATTTCACAAACTAAAAAAAACCTTAGGTCCCTTCATGCATTCATATCATATTATCATACATGAAAAAATGTTTTATGTAAAAATATTGACTAAGTATGAAAAATGGTTTTTCAAAATAATCATTTTCTCAAGATAATTTTTGGCGGCTTTTATTCCTTACACATCAAATAAGAAAACTTGATTTTATGGGATTTTAATATAAAGTATATATTGACTTAATGAGCCATCATTTTTAGCCTAAATCGTATTTTGCACTAAAACCGATTTTTCATATTTTGATTTGGTGGGAATTTGATTTTCTAGTATTTTTATTTGAATCCAAATATGGGGTACTTCCTTATTTACTTAAACGCTGAAAATGGAAATAAGATAATCTGTACACTTGGAGTGCACCACCACCAACTGAGCAAAACATAAAGTATTTGAAATAATATACATATAGTAATACATAACAGTATATTACTTTTAAAATATATAAAAACTTGAGTAGGGGCCCGGGACCACACTGGTCCCAGTGTGGCTCCGCCCCTGATGATATTGTCAAGGAGGTTTTCCTTGACATCGCATGTTTCTTTAAGGGTAAAAGTAGAAACTATGTGATAGAAGCTTGTGAGCTAAACACTAGATATGGCATTGATGTACTCATAGAAAAGGCCCTCATAAGTGTTGAAGGAAGTTATATTTAGATGCATGACTTACTAGAAAAGATGGGTAAGGACATAACTGAGCAGGAGTCGCCCACTGAACCCAGAGGACGTAGCATATTGTGGTTCCATAAAGATGTCAAGCATGTTCTGACTAATAATAAAGTAAGTAAATTAAATTATATATCTGAGTGTAAAGTTTTATTTAATTCAATAACTAACACATGTTGTGTGTTAAGTATAATATTTTCTTTTTTATTATAAATACTTTGTAGCACTTAGTACATTTTTCTTTTTTCTATTAGGGAACAAATAAAATCACAGGCATCATGTTAAACTTCCCCAAAAAAAGTTATGAGATATTCTTGGATGTTGGCAGAAGCTTCTCGAAGATGAAAAATCTTAAAATTTTCATGAACTACAACGTATACCTTTCTGGAGACCCTAGTTCTATCCCAAACAATTTGAGAGTGCTTGATTGGAAAAGATGTCCACTTATGCTAGTCTGTCCACTTAAGTATTCCATTTATGAGTCTAGACGTCCTAGTTTTTTACCCTCTTATACGAGTTTTATTTTGACGTGATTTCTATTGTTTATGTCTGTCAGTGACTCAGCATGAGGTTTTTTTTTATCCCAACACTGTTTCTCAATTATGCTTGTATTTGATTGCGGGATCTGAAGTGCTTTGTGTTCTCACTCATCTCTCTCCAATTCAAGATCAAGCCTATATAAGATGCAACAGAGTATCAAGTGTCTGCCAGACAAGTTGCATTCATGGTTGTGTATGTTTTTCCATAGAGTTGACATTTTTACCATGCAAGCCTAATCATTGACAGTTTTTGTAATTTTTGTTGCTTGGATGACTATGAGAGGGGATTTCGGAATGTAAGCGAAAATGGAATGCTACAATTTGCTGCAAAAGCTCTAGATTTTCAGTGCATTGTGTGTGTGTGTGTGTGTTTTGGGGTTGCAGCAGTTGATTGTGCCGTATGTAACCTGCCAGAAAAGAAAGTATTCAAACGGATTTCGTCTTGGGTGTCAAATCGGATTGATACAGTTCTTGAATTTTATAGTATTAACTTGACCATTATGTTTTCTCAACTAAATTTATATATATATTCCTTCGAAGTTTTTTTGGGGTCTGATATCAAAATACCGTAGGTTCTTTGAAATAGTCTCCGTTAAAACATATTAAAATTGCGGTTTTTTTCTTAATAAATAGTACCGCTGAGCGGCTAGCCTCAGGATATTTTTTAATAAAAAAGAGTAACGCCAACCGGCTTTACTACGGTCCTTTTTCGAAATTCCTTTTTACAAATAATACAGCCGTGCGGCTATACACTTTACATAGATAATGTGGTCTCTTTTATATATATATATAATTATTTTTTTCGATTTTTGTTTATCGATTAGAGTGGTTTAGAGCATTATTCATTACTATTAGGCCATTATCCATGTCTCTATTTTCTCCTTTTGAGTTTCTACTTTTCCAAAGTTATTACCCGCATAAAGAATTTAGCATATTCGCGTTTAATACTCGTACTGTATACATAAGTATGTATTTTTCAGGTTTATTACACCTTTTTTTTACAAAATTTTCAATAATACACACAAAATTCACGTATAATACACAAAATACTCACATTTTCTTGAATAAAAATTAAAAAATTTAAATACTAATTATTCGCTAAGTAAATAATAATTAAAACATAACTACTAATTAAAGCAATTAAAAAAGCGACTCATTCAATGGGTATAGCCGCACGGCTATACTTAAAAAAATTATATTCATAGAGCACCGTCGGCGGCTATACCATTGAAATACTCTATTTATAGAGTATCGCCGCCCAGCTATACTCTTTGCACAAAACACGTGCCAACTGCTGGGTTGGTTTTTTTTTTTTTTTTATGGGAAAAAATAGTATAGCCGAGCGGCTGTACAGTGGTCCTTTTTTAAATTCCTTTTAATGAATAGTACAGCCGTGCGGCTATACGCTTTAGATACATAATGTGAATCTTTTTTTTTTTTTTTAATAATTATTTTTCCCCGATTTTTGTTTATCGATTAGAGTGGTTTAGAGCATTATTCATTACTATTAGGCCATTACCTAACTCTCTATTGTCTCCTTTTGAGTTTCTACTTTTTCAGAGTTATTACCCGCATAAAGAATTTAGCATTTTTGCTTTTAATACTCGTATTGTACACAGACATACATATTTTTCATGTTTAATACACTTGTTTTTTACATATTTTTCAATAATACACACAAAATACTCACATTTTATTGAATAAAAAATTTAAAAATTTAAATACTAATAAAATTCTATTTAGTACAGCCGTGCGGCTATACCTTTGAAATAATATACTCCTTGATTTCAACCTTGCCATGGTTAGGATACTCATGTTTCCCAGCTGTAGCAAACTTTTCTTCTGCTTTCCTTTTCATTGAAATAAAATGATCATGCTCAATCTCTATTTTCTTGTTTCGCAGGATTTACAGCAAAAGTACACAATTGGAAGTAAGTTGGTCTTTTAATTCTCAGCTATTATTTAGCTTTTAAAATGTACTGCCTGCATCTTATCTCGTTGCGATAGTGATTACTCTGGTCTGGGAAGTCACTGACCATGTTTCCCAATTGTTTCGATGTGCTTCCTTCCCCCACATAAAGATGCAAGGAAGCAGGCTAATGCTGGTCCCTTGAAAAAGTATCCTGACGGGGTGCTGGGAATATATTTAAAAGCCAAGGTGCTGCTGGCTCAGGTATAACCTCCACGAAGGATGTGACAAGTGTCAGGACTCCATCTACAGAAAGAGAAAGGGAACCTCTGCCATGCGTAGGAAGAAAAGAGTTGATCAGTCTGGTGCAGGATGCGATTCTTAGTCCAAACCAAGGTACAATAAAAACTCCTTGCCAGAGGAAAAGGATTGCTGCTACTCCAGGAAGGATTGAAAACAAAATCATCTATACAAGTCCAATGTCTCGGAATTTTATTGATATAGCTGTATGATATCACAATCATCGCAGGAATATAGAAGACATCGCAAAGTTAAAGGGCAGTGAAGATGTATGGAAAGTGGCCAAGCTACATGATCGTGAATCCTCCTTTCCAGTGGTATTTTTTTTAACTGCAGTTTTTTCTTTTTCTTTTCTTCTTCTTTTGACGTCGAATACTTTCTATCTTCAAATTAATTGCAGTTCTTTGCTGATCTCATATTCATACTCAGACAGAAAGATGCATTGCTATTTTTGTATCATCAGAAAAACGAGGGTGCTTTGAGTTTTATTCATGTTATCTACACCCAAAATGGTGGTCTGCACACCCTCATGTGAGGTTATTAACTTTTTAACTTCCTTGACATAAGAGTTGCCATTTAAGTTTTTGCTGCATTTTATTGATTGTTCAGGAGTAATGATATCAAATCCTCGCCATCAATGGAACTGCAAAGTTGGTGCAAGGCTCACACAAAAAGAGCCCAGTTTTTCAAGCTCATTCCAATATCACTCTTTGATCTTGTGGACAAGTGCCTGACAGTAAACCCAAGGCTGAGGATCGGCGCAGAGGAAGCTGTGAGGCACGAATTCTTTGCCTCGTGCCTTGAGAGCTTGAGGAGGCAGAAGATGTTCAGGCGTGAGGTTATGAGTACCCAGAATGATCTTCTTGTACATGAAGTAAAGTGTAATGTAGTTTTGATCAACATATTTGAACAATGAATTTCTGATAACAGTAGAAGAATATGAAGAAAATGAAGAAGAAAGAAGAAGAAGAATAATAAAGAAGAAGAAATCTGATGACTGTATATTGATTCTCGTTAACCATGATTACATTGTAATAGTACTTATATAGCAAACTAACAGACTCTCTTAACAACTAACAAACTCTCTTAACAACCAGACACGTGCCATATGGTTATATGGTTATCAATTTCATCACCAGTTCTTTGGCTTAAAAATTGTATAGTTCCCATAAATAAATAAAGTAAATAATTGCTTAGTTACGAAGTAAAAGCATGTCAAGTCAAATGCCAAACATTAAATTTTAGTTTGACGGAGTAAACTTGCCTTTAAAATTCCTCACCGCTATTCTTGCCCTCAATATTTTTTTATTTTTTTATTATTATGGCTTTTTGAAAAGCATCAATATGTAAATTTTTGAACATTCATTGTGTTGTTTCTTTTTTGATCTGATGGAGATAATACAACGCTTAACCAACTGAAAATGTAAATCTGACGGTTGAGTCATATACTGACAGACAGTATTAACAGCATAACAAAGATCAGGTCGAGTGAATGTCAAATATTGCAGTGCCCCAACAATACTCCTGTAGATGGTTGGATCAGATAAGGAGTTACCCTCCGAAGCCAAAAGCTGACAATGTGGCTTACATGGAGTAGTACAA
This sequence comes from Prunus mume, assembly GCF_000346735.1. The sequence goes on from NC_024130.1 coordinate 13,819,346, forward strand.
GGTCGACATGTATCCATACCAACCTTTGCAAGTAAATCTCTAGCATATTTTGTTTGACATACAAAAATATCTCCATTATCATGATAAGAAATCTGCAATCCTAAGAAGTAGGTTAACCTCCCCATATCTTTCATTTCAAACACAGCACTTAATTCATCAATAACCTCTTGGACTAAACTATCTTTAGAACCAGTCAAGATGATATCATCAACATAGAGTAGAAGAATGACACTATCTGAACCAACATGCTTAACAAAGAGACTTGGATCAGAATGAGAAACAGTAAAACCAATGGCTGGAAGATGACCTGTGAACTTTGCATTCCAAGCTCTAGGTGCTTGCTTTAGCCCATAAAGAGATTTTCTCAATCGACAAACATAGGTTGGATATGCAGAATCTTCAAAACCTTGAGGTTGGCGCATAAACACTTCTTCTTCAAGATCACCATGAAGAAAAGCATTTTTCACATCAAGTTGTCGAAGAGACCACCTGTTCATAGCAGCAATACTCAAAACCAATCTAACTGTTGTATGCCTTACAACAGGACTAAAAGTCTCACTAAAATCTAGACCAGGAGCTTGACTAAAACCTTGTGCAACCAAGCGAGCCTTATGTCTTGCTACAGACCCATCTGAGTTCTTCTTGACTCTATAAACCCATCGGCTACCAACAATGTTTTTTATCCACAGGCATAGGAACTAAATCCCATGTACCTTGGGTGTGCAAAGCTTCAATTTCTTCCCTCATAGCCTGTATCCAAACAGAGGACTGAGAAGCAGCCTTATAGGTAGCTGGTTCAACAGCTTCATGAAAAGGTGGAATAGTAGTAAGATAGCATTGATAATCCTCAAATGGCTTAGTCTTGACAATACCACTCTTAGACCTTGTCTGCATATAATGCATAGGAGGAGGCATAGATGGTGAAGAAGATTCATGAGAAGGCAAAAGAGCTTGTAATTGTTGATCACTAAGAACCTGTAAATTGTCTGTAGGGTCTGCACCCGAAGCAATTAAAACTGAATCATCACCAAAAGATGCATAAACATGGGAAGGGACATCAGAGGAATGTGAGGAAGCAAGACTAGGATCTGAACTAGAAGCCAAGGAAGGCACATGATGTGAAACAGAAACTACAATAGGTGGAGCCTTGAAAGAAGATGGAGTACAAGAAGAAAGATTGCTAGATGGAGGTGAAGGCTCGGAGTGCCTAAAAGGAAAGACACTCTCATCATGAACCACATGTCTAGAGAGAAGGAAACGGTGAGTAGTAGTGTTATAGCATATAACACCCTTATAACCCTGAGAATATCCCATGAAAACACACTGTACAGTCCTAGATTGAAGTTTATGTTCATTAAATGGTCTAATATATGGATAAACAGCTGTGCCAAAGACTCGTAGATGTTGAAGAGGTGGAGGCTTAGCAAATAACTTCTGAAATGGAGACTGATTACCAAGAGCAATACTAGGCATGAAATTGATCAAGTAAGCAGCAAGTGCCATAGCATGATACCAAAATTGACTAGGAAGATTGGCTGTAACTGACAGAGTTAAGGCAGTTTCTATAACATGGCGATTCTTTCTCTCAGCAAGACCATTTTGCTGAGGAGTGGAAGGACAAGACAACTGGTGAATGATACCCTTTGAGTCAAGAAAAGAGGCAAATTGTGAACTATTAAACTCACCACCCCCATCACTTTGAAAATATTGAAGATGAGCACCAAATTGAGTACTAATAAAGGCATAGAACTTAAGAAAGATCTCAAAAACTCCAGATTTATTGAACAGTGGATAAAGCCACAGGAAACCAGTACATTCATCAACAAATGAGACATAATAGCGATATCCATCTATGGATTTATTTCTAGAGGGACCCCATACATCACTATGGATCCTCTGAAAGGCTATGTTAGACTTAATATGCTCACTAGGAAAAGGCAACCTATGCATTTTGCCGTGCAAGCAAGCAGAACATAGGGCAGAAACAGAATCAATAGAAACAGACACAGCAGAGGCTTGAAGCATTAGTTTCACAACTTCATTGGTTGGATGACCTAACCTTTAATGCCAAAGAGAGGACTTTATTTGTTGGCCAAGATAGGCAACTGGAGCAGAGGAAAAATAGGAGGCACGATTCAAGACAGAAGAGGCAGCTAGAGGAATGTGATAAAGACCCCGATTACTCTTGCCCTGAAGAACAATTTGCTTGGTGAGCTTGTCCTGTATGCAAAAACCAGAGGCATCAAAGGTGATAAGACAATTGTTATCTTGACACAATTGATGCACCGATAATAGATTGGCTTTAAGTTTGGGAACATGAAACACATTTGGCAAAGATAAAGCTTTGGTATTGGCACAAGAAATAGAGGTAGTGCCAAGATTAAGAATTTCCAAACCTTCCCCATTACCAACAGTGACATTCTCAGTCACATCACAAGAAGTGACATTATGCAGGTGAGAGGCATTGCCAACCATATAATGAGAAGCTCATGTGTCAACAATCCAAACTTGCTCTGGAGAATAAAAAGACTGAGCCGTCATAGCAGTTTAGGAAGATGGCGATGCTTGCCCTTGAAATGCATAGTTAGAGTGGTGATAACAATCCAAAGCAGCATGCCCTCGTTTGCCACAGATTTGGCACTCAACAATAGGTGAAGGAGCATCCGAAGAGGAAGCATTGCGATAATAACAGTTCGCCGTTGTATGACCACGTTTGCTGCATATTTGACATTCTGGCACAACTTTGTATGAACCAGAACCACCATAATTGGAAGAGGAAGCACCACGAAAACCAGATGAACGAAACTGAGATTGCTGATTCCGGCCGCCATTCAACCTGGCAATAAGCCTTGACCAGAAGCAACAGAAGAGGATTGAACACTAGAAGATGAATTCACAGCATACAGACCTGAGTGATGAACAATACGAGCCTCAGCAGTTTGCTCTGCAGCTAGGAGTTGAGAGCGAAAATCCTTAAGAGTGATTGGAGAATCACGAGCAATCAATACAGTCTTGATTATGGCATACTCTGGTGGTAAACCATTCAACGCAGCAATAACAAAATCATCATCGGAAATTCGCACATCAGCCGCACGCAATTGGTCACGAATGTGTTTAAGACGAAGCAAGAATCGCTCAATGGAGTCTCCACCTTTTTGAGCAGTCTGTAGTTCTGTTTTCAGATGATTAATTCTTGCTCGAGAAACAGAGGCATAGCGATCACAAAGATGAAGCCAAGCCTCTCTAGCTGTTTGACTCCCGATGACATACTCAAGTGCTTCATCTGACAAAGATGCAATGAGAAGACTCAAGAGTGCCTTGTCTGTGCGAATCCAGTCTTTATAGGCCGTAGTAACCTCAGAAGTAGTACCTTCTTCACCAACAATGGCGAATTTTGGAGGAGCAACAAAAGAACCATCGAAGTGGCCGAACAGATCGTAGCCCTGGAGTACCGACTCCAGTTGATAACTCCACTTCAAGAAGTTGTCATCGTTAAGCCGAATGGTAAGCATGCCCAAAAGGCCATCAATTTTGAGAGAGAAAGCCATGAAAGCAGAATTAGGGTTTCACAGAACGAAAATTTGTTTTGGAGAAAAATTGCAGAAAAATTGAGAGAACAGGATTTGAGATTGACAGAAGAAAGAAGCAGAGAAATAAGGAAGAATAGAATGCGGAAACGAAAAGACCTCAGAATCGAATCGAACCTAAGCTCGTGATACCATGATAACAGTAGAAGAATATGAAGAAAATGAAGAAGAAAGAAGAAGAAGAAGAATAAAGAAGAAGAAATCTGATGACTGTATATTGATTCTCGTTAACCATGATTACATTGTAATAGTACTTATATAGCAAACTAACAGACTCTCTTAACAACTAACAAACTCTCTTAACAACCAGACACGTGCCATATGGTTATATGGTTATCAATTTCATCACCAGTTCTTTGGCTTAAAAATTGTATAGTTCCCATAAATAAATAAAGTAAATAATTGCTTAGTTACGAAGTAAAAGCATGTCAAGTCAAATGCTAAACATCAAATTTTAGTTTGACGGAGTAAACTTGCCTTTAAAATTCCTCACCACTATTCTTGCCCTCAATATTTTTTTTTTTATTTATTATTATTAGTATTATTATTATTATGGCTTTTTGAAAAGCATCAATATGTAAATTTTTGAACATTCATTGTGTTGTTTCTTTTTTGATCTGATGGAGATAATACACAAGCAATTACTATCCAACGGGGGGAAGTAATAATCAGTACAAAGAAACAAACCAAAACTGTTTTCAAGGAAAATTTACACAGGTAGTGGATCAGACCACCTTCTTTTTACCTCCGACTTTGATCGGACCTCCTTGAGTTTCCCATCTACTCCATAATCCCTCTCCATAGCAAGGTTGATCCCTTCATCTGAGTACCATCCGACTCCAATGCAAAGGATGCCATCCTGGTTTACATCAACATAGGCCGTGACACCACCCGGAAGCCAAAGCATAGTCACATCTTGCATGTCTAGCATCTCTTCTTCTCCAAAGTAAGCTGGATTCCCCGGCAAGCTCCTCTTCTTTAGAGTTTCTGTGCAAAGATAAGACATACGGAGTACTATCGTTTTGCTCCATTACCATCTGGTCTATCTCCTCACCAAATACTGGAGTGCCACTGACCTCAAACACCTTCCATGACCCAGTCAGCTCTGATGGTCGGGTTCGTTTGCGCTGAGAAAATGGTTTCAAATCGAACTCCAGATCACTGTTTATGGTACAATAGGAATGAAATGAGTTCTCCAATGTCAATACAGATAACAAAAACACTGCTATAGTTTATAAGCAATGCAAACTCTAGAAAACCCTATGCTCTACAGAACTATGGGGCATGAGCCCCAATGACACATAAGGTTGCATAAGAACAAATTTTCCTCATGTGCAAACAAATGAGTTTTACAGATTATAAGTGCAAAACTATTTCTTTTATATCTGAAGTCTTTAGGACACTGAGTGCAAGAGGATACTATAGTTTTTCCAGAGATGTACTGAAAGAAAAAAAAATATATGTTTATTTCAAGTTTTATATCTCTCTTTCTTACTCCCTGTGGGGTATGATGCTATTACCATTGCATTAAGGTTTCCAGGACCTCTATGTCCTACTGGCAAAATGGAATTTCCATTAATGCATAAGTCACAAAAGAAATAAGATTTCAATTAGATTTGAAGGTAACAATATGCAAAATCTTTATGGCTGTTAGAGTGGTCCAAACAGAAACTTTTGAAATTCTGATGCACCAGTCCTACTGAAATTACAAGAAAATAACATAAAACACATTTACGTTCTGACGAAATAGTACCAATGCATTACAAGTTACAACTTAAAACATTATGTAGCAAACTCCAATGTGAAATAAACTTTAGCATAGGATACCTTGGGTCAGGAAGATTGGCAGGACTAACCCACTGTTCTTCATAAACAGCAACTCTCATTATCTGTATGCTTGAACCACCATTGCTGAATTCTATAGTATGAACGATACGTAGCCTCTTGTGGCAACCTTTAACCAAGCACTGGACAAGGAAAAATTAAGAAAATGAATAACTAGTTTTTAAGTTTCTCGTTGATTGAGGTGGGTGGGGGAAGTGGTAGGTCTTAGGTTACGATCTTATCATTTGTAAAAATAAAATAAAAAACAATCATCACAACATTTATAAACCCACATCAATACAATAATAAAAAAAAGTTTAAAATATTAATCAACATATTTTAGATTTCAAGACCTTTGTTCTGCAATTATCACATCTACTGTTCATTGGCATTTATGACTACATTTGTACATGCACTTTTATTACAGATCATGAAAGGAATTTAACAACCTCTATCTACATGCGACTTGGAAAGTGTCCAGTATATGCCATACAAAACTTACTTGTTCAAATTTGAAAGTTGGTGAAAGGTAATACTTAGAGTCATCATCTTCACCAACCGGGATATCAACGGGACCCCTAGAATAAGATCCATCATGCACATTATCAATCAGAAGATTAAATAGTTCCCATTAGTATTCAAGAAAAGATGGAGGATACTTTTGTCTATTGAAAACCATAAATGAAAAATTACAGGAAGCATTGATGGGAATTGAACCCATTGTAAAATTTGAAAGAGAGAGACCTATAATTTCTTTTCATGAACTGATATTCATGCTGTGGATGTTTCTAAGATAATATGGAAAGAACTGTTGTAAACTCTGGAGAAGCTATCTTTATAATGAACAAGATTCACATTTAACAGATTCAAGGAAAAATACTACACAAGTGCCTAGTCATACTGTATTTGTTCCAAAAGTTGAATATGCATTTTATCATATAGGCTAAATACTGATGATTTATGAAATCTCTAAATTGGCCAATTCAATCTAGGGCCTAGGAGAAAATTGTTTAACATCTCTAAATACTGTTGATTTATGAAATCTCTAAATTGGCCAATTCAACCTATGGAAATGTTTTTGCAAATACTTACTAATAAAACAGCAAGT
>NC_024130.1:13825964-13855084 GCF_000346735.1 Prunus mume
CCTAAACCCTAAACCCTAAACCCTAAACCCTAAACCCTAACAAATTCCACAACACCTGTCTGTTCCGTGGGCTAGGGTTGGCTAGACCAAAGGCAAGGAGTGCCCAATTTGATCGGAAAAAGTATCAAAATTCAAATCAGTGATTGAGGATTCTAATGGACACAAAAACATGGCGAAAACATGAACTAAAATATCCGAACCAATTCAACAACACCTGTCTGTTCCGTGAGCAAGGGTTGGTTAGAACAAAGGTAAGGAGTGTCCAATTTGATTTGAAAAAATATGGGAATTCAAATTAGAGATTGCGGATTCTAATGGACACAAAAGCTCTATAAAAACATCAATCAAAAAACAGAACCGATGCAACAACACCTGTTTGTTTCGTGTTCTAGGGTTGACTAGATCGAAGGCAAGGAGTATCTAATTTGATTGGAAAAAGTATGAGAATTCAAATTAGAGATTGAGGGTTCTAATCATAAAAGCTCGGTACAAACAAAAACCGAAAAAACTGAACCAATTCAACAACACATGTCTGTTCCGTGAGCTGGGGTTGGGCAGATCAAAGGCAGGGAGTGTCCAATTCGATTGGAAAAAGTATGAGAATTCAAATTAGAGATTGAGGGTTCCAATGGACACAAAAGCTCTGTAAAAACATGAACCAAAAAATTCGAACCAATTCAACAGCACACGACTGTTCCGTGAGGTAGGATTGGCTAGATCACAGGCAATGAGTGTCCAATTTGACTGGAAAAAGTATGACATTTCAAATTCGAGATTGAGGATTCTAATGGACACAAAAGCTCTGCAAACACATGAACCAAAAAAACTTAACCATTTCAACAACACCTGTCTATTTCGTGTGCTAGGGTTGGCTAGATCAAAGACAAGGAGTGTCCAATGTGACTGGAAAAAGTATGCGAATTCAAATTAGAGATTGAGGGTTCTAATGGACATAAAAGCTCTGCAGAAACATGAACCAAAAAAACTGAACCAATTCAACAACACCTGTCTGTTCCGTGACCTAGGGTTGGACAGATCAATGGCAAGGAGTGTCCAATTTGATTGGAAAAAGTATGAGAATTCAAATTAGAGATTGAGGGTTCTAATGGACATAAAAGCTCTGCAGAAACATGAACCAAAAAAACTGAACCATTTCAACAACACATGTCTGTTCCGTGTGCTAGGGTTGACTAGATCAAAGGCAAAGACTGTCCAATTGGATTGGAAAAGTGTGAGAATTCACATTAGAGATTGAGGGTTCTAATGGACACAAAAGCTCTGCGGAAACATGAACAAAAAAAATGAACTAATTCAACAACACCTGTCTGTTCCGTGAGTTAGGGTTGGACAGATCAAAGGCAAGGAGTGTCCAATTTGATTGGAAAAAGTATGAAAATTCAAATTAGAGATTGAGGGTTCTAATGGACACAAAAGCTCTGCAGAAACATGAACCAAAAAAACTGAACCATTTCAACAACACATGTCTGTTCCGTGTGCTAGGGTTGACTAGATCAAAGGCAAAGACTGTCCAATTGGATTGGAAAAGTGTGAGAATTCACATTAGAGATTGAGGGTTCTAACGGACACAAAAGCTCTGCAGAAACATGAAACAAAAAAACATAACCATTTCAACAACACCTGTCTGTTCCGTGTGCTAGGGTTGGCTAGATCAAAGGCAAGGAGTGTCCAATTTGATTGGAAAATGTATGAGAATTCACATTAGAGATTGAGGGTTCTAATGGACACAAAAACTCTGCAGAGATATGAACAAAAAAAACTGAACCAAATCAACAAGACCTGTCTGTTCCGTAAGCTAGGGTTGGACAGATCAAAGGCAAGGAGTGTCCAATTTGATTGGAAAAAGTATGAGAATTCAAATTAGAGATTGAGGGTTCTAACGCACACAAAAGCTCTGCAGAAACATGAACAAAAAAAACTTAACCATTTCAACAACACTTGTCTGTTCCGTGTGCAAGAGTTGGCTAGATCAGAGGCAAGGAGTGTCCAATGTGATTGGAAAAAGTATGAGAATTCAAATTAGAGATTGAGGATTCTAATGGACACAAAAGCGCTGCAAAAACATCAATCAAAAAAACTGAACCGATTCAACAACACCTGTCTATTCCGTGTGCTAGGGTTGGTTAGATCAAAGGCAATGAGTGTCCAATTTGATTGGAAAAAGTATGAGAATTCAAATTAGAGATTGAGGGTTCTAATGGACACAAAAGCTCTCCAGAAACATGAACCAAAAAAACTTAACCAATTCAACAACACCTGTTTGTTCCGTGAGCTAGGGTTGGACAGATCAATGGGAAGGAGTCTCCAATTTGATTGGAAAAAGTATGAGAATTCAAATTAGAGATTGAGGTTTCTAATGAACACAAAAGCTCTGCAGAAACATGAACCAAAAAAACTAAAGCACTTCAATAACACATGTCTGTTCCGTGAGTTAGGGTTGGACAGATGAAAGGTAAGGAGTTTCCAATTTGGTTGGAAGAAGTAAGAGAATTCAAATTAGAGATTGAGGGTTCTAACGGACACAAAAGCTCTGTAGAAACATGAACCAAAAAAACCTAACCATTTCAACAGCACCTGTCTGTTTCGTGTGCTACGGTTGGCTAGATCAAAGAAAAGGAGTGTCCAATGTGATTGGAAAAAGTATGAGAATTCAAATTAGATATTGAGGATTCTAATGGACACAAAAGCTCTGCAAAAACATCAATCAAAAAAACTGAACTGATTCAACAACACCTGTCTGTTCCGTGTGCTATGGTTGGCTAGATCAAAGGCAAGGAGTGTCCAATTTGATTGGATAATGTATGAGAATTCAAATTAGAGATTGCGGGTTCTAATGGACACAAAAGCTCTGCAGAAACATGAACCAAAAAAACTGAACCAATTCAACAACACCTGTCTGTTCCGTGACCTAGGGTTGGAAAGATCAATGGCAAGGAGTGTCCAATTTGATTGGATAATGTATGAGAATTCAAATTAGAGATTGAGGGTTCCAATGGACACAAAAGCTCTGCGGAAATATGAACCAAAAAAACTGAACCAAATCAACAATACATGTCTGTTCCGTAAGCTAGGGTTGGACAGATCAAAGGCAAGGAGTGTCCAATTTGATTGGATAAAGTATGAGAATTCAAATTAGAGATTGAGGGTTCCAATGGACACAAAAGCTCTGCAAAAACATCAATCAAAAAAACTGAACCGATTCCACAACACATGTCTGTTCCTTGTGCTAAGGTTGGCTAGATCAAAGGCAAGGAGTGTCCAATTTGATTGGAAAAGTGTGAGAATTCACATTAGAGATTGAAGGTTCTAATGGACACAAAAGCTCTGCAGAAACTTGAACAAAAAAAATGAACCAATTCAACAACACCTGTCTGTTCCATGAGTTAGGGTTGGACAGATCAAAGGCAAGGAGTGTTCAATTTGATTGGAAAAAGTATGAGAATTCAAATTAGAGATTGAGGGTTCTAACGGACACAAAAGCTCTGCAGAAACGTGAACGAAAAGAATTGAACCAATTCAACAACACCTGTCTGTTCCGTGAGCTAGGGTTGGACAGATCAAAGGCAAGGAGTGTCCAATTTGATTGGAAAAAGTATGAGAATTCAAATTAGAGATTGAGGGTTCTAATGGACACAAAAGCTCTGCAAAAATATGAACCAAAAAAACTGAAGCAAATCAACAAGACCTGTCTGTTCCGTGTGCTAGGGTTGGACAGATCAAAAGCAAGAAGTGTCCAATTTGATTGGAAAAAGTATGAGAATTCAAATTAGAGATTGAGGGTTCTAACGGACACAAAAGCTTTGCAGAAACACGAACCAAAAAAACTTAACCATTTTAACAACACCTGTCTGTTCCGTGTGCTAGGGTTAGCTAGATCAAAGGCAAGGAGTGTCCAATTTGATTGGAAAAGGTATGAGAATTCACATTAGAGATTGAGGGTTCTAATGGACACAAAAGCTCTGCAGAAATATGAACCAAAAAAACTGAACCAAATCAACAAGACCTGTCTGTTCCGTGTGCTAGGGTTGGCTAGATCAAAGGCAAGGAGTGTCCTATTTGATTGGAAAAAGTATGAGAATTCAAATTAGAGATTGAGGGTTCTAACGGACACAAAAGCTCTGCAGAAACATGAACCAAAAAAACTGAACCATTTCAACAAAAACTGTCTGTTCCGTGTGCTAGGGTTGGCTAGATCAAAGGCAAGGAGTGTCCTATTTGATTGGAAAAAGTATGAGAATTCAAATTAGAGATGGAGGGTTCTAACGGGCACAAAAGCTCTGCCGAAACATGAACCAAAAAAACTTAACCATTTCAACAACACTTGTCTGTTCCCTGTGCTAGGGTTGGCTAGATCAAACGCAAGGAGTGTCCAATGTGATTTGAAAAAGTATGAGAATTCAAATTAGAGATTGATGATTCCAATGGACGCAAAAGCTCTGCAAAAACATCAATCAAAAAAACTGAAGCAATTCAACAACACCTGTATGTTCCGTGTGCTAGGGTTGGCTAGATCAATGGCAAGGAGTGTCCAATTTGATTGGAAAAAGTATGAGAATTCAAATTTGAGATTGAGAGTTCTAATGGACACAAAAGCTCTGCAAAAACATGAACAAAAAAAACTGAACCAATTCAAAAACACCTGTCTGTTCCGTGAGCTAGGGTTGGACAGATCAATGGCAAGGAGTGTCCAATTTGATTGGAAAAAGTACGAGAATTCAAATTAGAGATTGGGGGTTCTAACAGACACAAAAGCTCTGCAAAAACATGAACCAAAAGAACTGAACCAATTCAACAAGACCTGTCTGTTCCGTAAGCTATGGTTGGACATATCAAAAGCAAGGAGTGTCTAATTTGATTGGAAAAAGTATCAGAATTCAAATTAGAGAGTCAGGGTTCTAACGGACACAAAAGCTCTGCAGAAACACGAACCAAAAAAACTTAACCATTTTAACAACACCTGTCTGTTCCGTGTCCTAGGGTTGGCTAGATCAAAGGCAAGGAGTGTCTAATTTGATTGGAAAAGGTATGAGAATTCACATTAGAGATTGATGGTTCTAATGGACACAAAACCTCTGCAGAAATATGAACCAAAAAAACTGAACCAAATCAACAAGACCTGTCCGTTCCGTAAGCTAGGGTTGGACAGATCAAAGGTAAGGAGTGTCCAATTTCACTGGAAAAAGTATGAGAATTCAAATTAGAGATTGAGGGTTCTAACGGACCGAAAAGCTCTGTAGAAACATGAACCAAAAAAACTTAACCATTTCAACAACACTTGTCTGTTCTGTGAGCTAGGGTTGGCTAGATTAAAGACAAGGAGTGTCCAATTTGATTGGAAAAAGTATGAGAATTCAAATTAGAGATTGAGGGTTCTAACGGACCGAAAAGCTCTGTAGAAACATGAACCAAAAAAACTTAACCATTTCAACAACACTTGTCTGTTCTGTGAGCTAGGGTTGGCTAGATTAAAGACAAGGAGTGTCCAATGTGATTGGAAAAAGTACGAGAATTCAAATTAGAGATTGAGGATTCTAATGGACACAAAAGCTCCGCAAAAACATCAATAAAAAAAACTCAACCGATTCAACAACACCTGTCTGTTCCGTGTGCTGGGGTTGGCTAGATCAAAGGCAAGGACTGTCCAATTTGATTGGAAAAAGTATGAGAATTCAAATTAGAGATTCAGGGTTCTAATGGACACAAAAGCTCTGCAAAAACATCAATAAAAAAAACTGAACCGATTCAACAACACCTGCCTGTTCCGTGTGCTGGGGTTGGCTAGATCAAAGGCAAGGAGTGTCCAATTTGATTGGAAAAAGTAGAGAATTCATAGTAGATATTGAGGGTTCTAATGGACACAAAAGCTCTGCAGAAACATGAACAAAAAAAATGAACCAATTCAACAACACATGTCTGTTCCGTAAGTTAAGGTTTGACAGATGAAAGGCAAGGAGTGTCCAATTTGATTGGAAAAGTGTGAGAATTCATAGTAGATATTGAGGGTTCTAATGGACACAAAAGCTCTGCAGAAACATGAACAAAAAAAATGAACCAATTCAACAACACATGTCTGTTCCGTAAGTTAAGGTTTGACAGATGAAAGGCAAGGAGTGTCCAATTTGATTGGAAAAGTGTGAGAATTCATAGTAGATATTGAGGGTTCTAATGGACACAAAAGCTCTGCAGAAACATGAACAAAAAAAATGAACCAATTCAACAACACATGTCTGTTCCGTAAGTTAAGGTTTGACAGATGAAAGGCAAGGAGTGTCCAATTTGATTGGAAAAGTGTGAGAATTCATAGTAGATATTGAGGGTTCTAATGGACACAAAAGCTCTGCAGAAACATGAACAAAAAAAATGAACCAATTCAACAACACATGTCTGTTCCGTAAGTTAAGGTTTGACAGATGAAAGGCAAGGAGTGTCCAATTTGATTGGAAAAGTGTGAGAATTCATAGTAGATATTGAGGGTTCTAATGGACACAAAAGCTCTGCAGAAACATGAACAAAAAAAATGAACCAATTCAACAACACATGTCTGTTCCGTAAGTTAAGGTTTGACAGATGAAAGGCAAGGAGTGTCCAATTTGATTGGAAAAGTGTGAGAATTCATAGTAGATATTGAGGGTTCTAATGGACACAAAAGCTCTGCAGAAACATGAACAAAAAAAATGAACCAATTCAACAACACATGTCTGTTCCGTAAGTTAAGGTTTGACAGATGAAAGGCAAGGAGTGTCCAATTTGATTGGAAAAGTGTGAGAATTCATAGTAGATATTGAGGGTTCTAATGGACACAAAAGCTCTGCAGAAACATGAACAAAAAAAATGAACCAATTCAACAACACATGTCTGTTCCGTAAGTTAAGGTTTGACAGATGAAAGGCAAGGAGTGTCCAATTTGATTGGAAAAGTGTGAGAATTCATAGTAGATATTGAGGGTTCTAATGGACACAAAAGCTCTGCAGAAACATGAACAAAAAAAATGAACCAATTCAACAACACATGTCTGTTCCGTAAGTTAAGGTTTGACAGATGAAAGGCAAGGAGTGTCCAATTTGATTGGAAAAGTGTGAGAATTCATAGTAGATATTGAGGGTTCTAATGGACACAAAAGCTCTGCAGAAACATGAACAAAAAAAATGAACCAATTCAACAACACATGTCTGTTCCGTAAGTTAAGGTTTGACAGATGAAAGGCAAGGAGTGTCCAATTTGATTGGAAAAGTGTGAGAATTCATAGTAGATATTGAGGGTTCTAATGGACACAAAAGCTCTGCAGAAACATGAACAAAAAAAATGAACCAATTCAACAACACATGTCTGTTCCGTAAGTTAAGGTTTGACAGATGAAAGGCAAGGAGTGTCCAATTTGATTGGAAAAGTGTGAGAATTCATAGTAGATATTGAGGGTTCTAATGGACACAAAAGCTCTGCAGAAACATGAACAAAAAAAATGAACCAATTCAACAACACATGTCTGTTCCGTAAGTTAAGGTTTGACAGATGAAAGGCAAGGAGTGTCCAATTTGATTGGAAAAGTGTGAGAATTCATAGTAGATATTGAGGGTTCTAATGGACACAAAAGCTCTGCAGAAACATGAACAAAAAAAATGAACCAATTCAACAACACATGTCTGTTCCGTAAGTTAAGGTTTGACAGATGAAAGGCAAGGAGTGTCCAATTTGATTGGAAAAGTGTGAGAATTCATAGTAGATATTGAGGGTTCTAATGGACACAAAAGCTCTGCAGAAACATGAACAAAAAAAATGAACCAATTCAACAACACATGTCTGTTCCGTAAGTTAAGGTTTGACAGATGAAAGGCAAGGAGTGTCCAATTTGATTGGAAAAGTGTGAGAATTCATAGTAGATATTGAGGGTTCTAATGGACACAAAAGCTCTGCAGAAACATGAACAAAAAAAATGAACCAATTCAACAACACATGTCTGTTCCGTAAGTTAAGGTTTGACAGATGAAAGGCAAGGAGTGTCCAATTTGATTGGAAAAGTGTGAGAATTCATAGTAGATATTGAGGGTTCTAATGGACACAAAAGCTCTGCAGAAACATGAACAAAAAAAATGAACCAATTCAACAACACATGTCTGTTCCGTAAGTTAAGGTTTGACAGATGAAAGGCAAGGAGTGTCCAATTTGATTGGAAAAGTGTGAGAATTCATAGTAGATATTGAGGGTTCTAATGGACACAAAAGCTCTGCAGAAACATGAACAAAAAAAATGAACCAATTCAACAACACATGTCTGTTCCGTAAGTTAAGGTTTGACAGATGAAAGGCAAGGAGTGTCCAATTTGATTGGAAAAGTGTGAGAATTCATAGTAGATATTGAGGGTTCTAATGGACACAAAAGCTCTGCAGAAACATGAACAAAAAAAATGAACCAATTCAACAACACATGTCTGTTCCGTAAGTTAAGGTTTGACAGATGAAAGGCAAGGAGTGTCCAATTTGATTGGAAAAGTGTGAGAATTCATAGTAGATATTGAGGGTTCTAATGGACACAAAAGCTCTGCAGAAACATGAACAAAAAAAATGAACCAATTCAACAACACATGTCTGTTCCGTAAGTTAAGGTTTGACAGATGAAAGGCAAGGAGTGTCCAATTTGATTGGAAAAGTGTGAGAATTCATAGTAGATATTGAGGGTTCTAATGGACACAAAAGCTCTGCAGAAACATGAACAAAAAAAATGAACCAATTCAACAACACATGTCTGTTCCGTAAGTTAAGGTTTGACAGATGAAAGGCAAGGAGTGTCCAATTTGATTGGAAAAGTGTGAGAATTCATAGTAGATATTGAGGGTTCTAATGGACACAAAAGCTCTGCAGAAACATGAACAAAAAAAATGAACCAATTCAACAACACATGTCTGTTCCGTAAGTTAAGGTTTGACAGATGAAAGGCAAGGAGTGTCCAATTTGATTGGAAAAGTGTGAGAATTCATAGTAGATATTGAGGGTTCTAATGGACACAAAAGCTCTGCAGAAACATGAACAAAAAAAATGAACCAATTCAACAACACATGTCTGTTCCGTAAGTTAAGGTTTGACAGATGAAAGGCAAGGAGTGTCCAATTTGATTGGAAAAGTGTGAGAATTCATAGTAGATATTGAGGGTTCTAATGGACACAAAAGCTCTGCAGAAACATGAACAAAAAAAATGAACCAATTCAACAACACATGTCTGTTCCGTAAGTTAAGGTTTGACAGATGAAAGGCAAGGAGTGTCCAATTTGATTGGAAAAGTGTGAGAATTCATAGTAGATATTGAGGGTTCTAATGGACACAAAAGCTCTGCAGAAACATGAACAAAAAAAATGAACCAATTCAACAACACATGTCTGTTCCGTAAGTTAAGGTTTGACAGATGAAAGGCAAGGAGTGTCCAATTTGATTGGAAAAGTGTGAGAATTCATAGTAGATATTGAGGGTTCTAATGGACACAAAAGCTCTGCAGAAACATGAACAAAAAAAATGAACCAATTCAACAACACATGTCTGTTCCGTAAGTTAAGGTTTGACAGATGAAAGGCAAGGAGTGTCCAATTTGATTGGAAAAGTGTGAGAATTCATAGTAGATATTGAGGGTTCTAATGGACACAAAAGCTCTGCAGAAACATGAACAAAAAAAATGAACCAATTCAACAACACATGTCTGTTCCGTAAGTTAAGGTTTGACAGATGAAAGGCAAGGAGTGTCCAATTTGATTGGAAAAGTGTGAGAATTCATAGTAGATATTGAGGGTTCTAATGGACACAAAAGCTCTGCAGAAACATGAACAAAAAAAATGAACCAATTCAACAACACATGTCTGTTCCGTAAGTTAAGGTTTGACAGATGAAAGGCAAGGAGTGTCCAATTTGATTGGAAAAGTGTGAGAATTCATAGTAGATATTGAGGGTTCTAATGGACACAAAAGCTCTGCAGAAACATGAACAAAAAAAATGAACCAATTCAACAACACATGTCTGTTCCGTAAGTTAAGGTTTGACAGATGAAAGGCAAGGAGTGTCCAATTTGATTGGAAAAGTGTGAGAATTCATAGTAGATATTGAGGGTTCTAATGGACACAAAAGCTCTGCAGAAACATGAACAAAAAAAATGAACCAATTCAACAACACATGTCTGTTCCGTAAGTTAAGGTTTGACAGATGAAAGGCAAGGAGTGTCCAATTTGATTGGAAAAGTGTGAGAATTCATAGTAGATATTGAGGGTTCTAATGGACACAAAAGCTCTGCAGAAACATGAACAAAAAAAATGAACCAATTCAACAACACATGTCTGTTCCGTAAGTTAAGGTTTGACAGATGAAAGGCAAGGAGTGTCCAATTTGATTGGAAAAGTGTGAGAATTCATAGTAGATATTGAGGGTTCTAATGGACACAAAAGCTCTGCAGAAACATGAACAAAAAAAATGAACCAATTCAACAACACATGTCTGTTCCGTAAGTTAAGGTTTGACAGATGAAAGGCAAGGAGTGTCCAATTTGATTGGAAAAGTGTGAGAATTCATAGTAGATATTGAGGGTTCTAATGGACACAAAAGCTCTGCAGAAACATGAACAAAAAAAATGAACCAATTCAACAACACATGTCTGTTCCGTAAGTTAAGGTTTGACAGATGAAAGGCAAGGAGTGTCCAATTTGATTGGAAAAGTGTGAGAATTCATAGTAGATATTGAGGGTTCTAATGGACACAAAAGCTCTGCAGAAACATGAACAAAAAAAATGAACCAATTCAACAACACATGTCTGTTCCGTAAGTTAAGGTTTGACAGATGAAAGGCAAGGAGTGTCCAATTTGATTGGAAAAGTGTGAGAATTCATAGTAGATATTGAGGGTTCTAATGGACACAAAAGCTCTGCAGAAACATGAACAAAAAAAATGAACCAATTCAACAACACATGTCTGTTCCGTAAGTTAAGGTTTGACAGATGAAAGGCAAGGAGTGTCCAATTTGATTGGAAAAGTGTGAGAATTCATAGTAGATATTGAGGGTTCTAATGGACACAAAAGCTCTGCAGAAACATGAACAAAAAAAATGAACCAATTCAACAACACATGTCTGTTCCGTAAGTTAAGGTTTGACAGATGAAAGGCAAGGAGTGTCCAATTTGATTGGAAAAGTGTGAGAATTCATAGTAGATATTGAGGGTTCTAATGGACACAAAAGCTCTGCAGAAACATGAACAAAAAAAATGAACCAATTCAACAACACATGTCTGTTCCGTAAGTTAAGGTTTGACAGATGAAAGGCAAGGAGTGTCCAATTTGATTGGAAAAGTGTGAGAATTCATAGTAGATATTGAGGGTTCTAATGGACACAAAAGCTCTGCAGAAACATGAACAAAAAAAATGAACCAATTCAACAACACATGTCTGTTCCGTAAGTTAAGGTTTGACAGATGAAAGGCAAGGAGTGTCCAATTTGATTGGAAAAGTGTGAGAATTCATAGTAGATATTGAGGGTTCTAATGGACACAAAAGCTCTGCAGAAACATGAACAAAAAAAATGAACCAATTCAACAACACATGTCTGTTCCGTAAGTTAAGGTTTGACAGATGAAAGGCAAGGAGTGTCCAATTTGATTGGAAAAGTGTGAGAATTCATAGTAGATATTGAGGGTTCTAATGGACACAAAAGCTCTGCAGAAACATGAACAAAAAAAATGAACCAATTCAACAACACATGTCTGTTCCGTAAGTTAAGGTTTGACAGATGAAAGGCAAGGAGTGTCCAATTTGATTGGAAAAGTGTGAGAATTCATAGTAGATATTGAGGGTTCTAATGGACACAAAAGCTCTGCAGAAACATGAACAAAAAAAATGAACCAATTCAACAACACATGTCTGTTCCGTAAGTTAAGGTTTGACAGATGAAAGGCAAGGAGTGTCCAATTTGATTGGAAAAGTGTGAGAATTCATAGTAGATATTGAGGGTTCTAATGGACACAAAAGCTCTGCAGAAACATGAACAAAAAAAATGAACCAATTCAACAACACATGTCTGTTCCGTAAGTTAAGGTTTGACAGATGAAAGGCAAGGAGTGTCCAATTTGATTGGAAAAGTGTGAGAATTCATAGTAGATATTGAGGGTTCTAATGGACACAAAAGCTCTGCAGAAACATGAACAAAAAAAATGAACCAATTCAACAACACATGTCTGTTCCGTAAGTTAAGGTTTGACAGATGAAAGGCAAGGAGTGTCCAATTTGATTGGAAAAGTGTGAGAATTCATAGTAGATATTGAGGGTTCTAATGGACACAAAAGCTCTGCAGAAACATGAACAAAAAAAATGAACCAATTCAACAACACATGTCTGTTCCGTAAGTTAAGGTTTGACAGATGAAAGGCAAGGAGTGTCCAATTTGATTGGAAAAGTGTGAGAATTCATAGTAGATATTGAGGGTTCTAATGGACACAAAAGCTCTGCAGAAACATGAACAAAAAAAATGAACCAATTCAACAACACATGTCTGTTCCGTAAGTTAAGGTTTGACAGATGAAAGGCAAGGAGTGTCCAATTTGATTGGAAAAGTGTGAGAATTCATAGTAGATATTGAGGGTTCTAATGGACACAAAAGCTCTGCAGAAACATGAACAAAAAAAATGAACCAATTCAACAACACATGTCTGTTCCGTAAGTTAAGGTTTGACAGATGAAAGGCAAGGAGTGTCCAATTTGATTGGAAAAGTGTGAGAATTCATAGTAGATATTGAGGGTTCTAATGGACACAAAAGCTCTGCAGAAACATGAACAAAAAAAATGAACCAATTCAACAACACATGTCTGTTCCGTAAGTTAAGGTTTGACAGATGAAAGGCAAGGAGTGTCCAATTTGATTGGAAAAGTGTGAGAATTCATAGTAGATATTGAGGGTTCTAATGGACACAAAAGCTCTGCAGAAACATGAACAAAAAAAATGAACCAATTCAACAACACATGTCTGTTCCGTAAGTTAAGGTTTGACAGATGAAAGGCAAGGAGTGTCCAATTTGATTGGAAAAGTGTGAGAATTCATAGTAGATATTGAGGGTTCTAATGGACACAAAAGCTCTGCAGAAACATGAACAAAAAAAATGAACCAATTCAACAACACATGTCTGTTCCGTAAGTTAAGGTTTGACAGATGAAAGGCAAGGAGTGTCCAATTTGATTGGAAAAGTGTGAGAATTCATAGTAGATATTGAGGGTTCTAATGGACACAAAAGCTCTGCAGAAACATGAACAAAAAAAATGAACCAATTCAACAACACATGTCTGTTCCGTAAGTTAAGGTTTGACAGATGAAAGGCAAGGAGTGTCCAATTTGATTGGAAAAGTGTGAGAATTCATAGTAGATATTGAGGGTTCTAATGGACACAAAAGCTCTGCAGAAACATGAACAAAAAAAATGAACCAATTCAACAACACATGTCTGTTCCGTAAGTTAAGGTTTGACAGATGAAAGGCAAGGAGTGTCCAATTTGATTGGAAAAGTGTGAGAATTCATAGTAGATATTGAGGGTTCTAATGGACACAAAAGCTCTGCAGAAACATGAACAAAAAAAATGAACCAATTCAACAACACATGTCTGTTCCGTAAGTTAAGGTTTGACAGATGAAAGGCAAGGAGTGTCCAATTTGATTGGAAAAGTGTGAGAATTCATAGTAGATATTGAGGGTTCTAATGGACACAAAAGCTCTGCAGAAACATGAACAAAAAAAATGAACCAATTCAACAACACATGTCTGTTCCGTAAGTTAAGGTTTGACAGATGAAAGGCAAGGAGTGTCCAATTTGATTGGAAAAGTGTGAGAATTCATAGTAGATATTGAGGGTTCTAATGGACACAAAAGCTCTGCAGAAACATGAACAAAAAAAATGAACCAATTCAACAACACATGTCTGTTCCGTAAGTTAAGGTTTGACAGATGAAAGGCAAGGAGTGTCCAATTTGATTGGAAAAGTGTGAGAATTCATAGTAGATATTGAGGGTTCTAATGGACACAAAAGCTCTGCAGAAACATGAACAAAAAAAATGAACCAATTCAACAACACATGTCTGTTCCGTAAGTTAAGGTTTGACAGATGAAAGGCAAGGAGTGTCCAATTTGATTGGAAAAGTGTGAGAATTCATAGTAGATATTGAGGGTTCTAATGGACACAAAAGCTCTGCAGAAACATGAACAAAAAAAATGAACCAATTCAACAACACATGTCTGTTCCGTAAGTTAAGGTTTGACAGATGAAAGGCAAGGAGTGTCCAATTTGATTGGAAAAGTGTGAGAATTCATAGTAGATATTGAGGGTTCTAATGGACACAAAAGCTCTGCAGAAACATGAACAAAAAAAATGAACCAATTCAACAACACATGTCTGTTCCGTAAGTTAAGGTTTGACAGATGAAAGGCAAGGAGTGTCCAATTTGATTGGAAAAGTGTGAGAATTCATAGTAGATATTGAGGGTTCTAATGGACACAAAAGCTCTGCAGAAACATGAACAAAAAAAATGAACCAATTCAACAACACATGTCTGTTCCGTAAGTTAAGGTTTGACAGATGAAAGGCAAGGAGTGTCCAATTTGATTGGAAAAGTGTGAGAATTCACAATAGATATTAAGGGTTCTAATGGACACAAAAGCTCTGCAGAAACATGAACAAAAAAAATGAACCAATTCAACAACACATGTCTGTTCCGTAAGTTAAGGTTTGACAGATGAAAGGCAAGGAGTGTCCAATTTGATTGGAAAAGTGTGAGAATTCATAGTAGATATTGAGGGTTCTAATGGACACAAAAGCTCTGCAGAAACATGAACAAAAAAAATGAACCAATTCAACAACACATGTCTGTTCCGTAAGTTAAGGTTTGACAGATGAAAGGCAAGGAGTGTCCAATTTGATTGGAAAAGTGTGAGAATTCATAGTAGATATTGAGGGTTCTAATGGACACAAAAGCTCTGCAGAAACATGAACAAAAAAAATGAACCAATTCAACAACACATGTCTGTTCCGTAAGTTAAGGTTTGACAGATGAAAGGCAAGGAGTGTCCAATTTGATTGGAAAAGTGTGAGAATTCATAGTAGATATTGAGGGTTCTAATGGACACAAAAGCTCTGCAGAAACATGAACAAAAAAAATGAACCAATTCAACAACACATGTCTGTTCCGTAAGTTAAGGTTTGACAGATGAAAGGCAAGGAGTGTCCAATTTGATTGGAAAAAGTATGAGAATTCAAATTATAGATTGAGGGTTCTAATGGACACAAAAGCTCTGCAGAAGTATGAACCAAAAAAACTGAACCAAATCAACAATACCTGTCTGTTTCGTAACCTAGGGTTAGACAGATCAAAGGCAAGGAGTGTCCAATGTGATTGGAAAAAGTATGGAAATTCAAATTAAAGACTGAGGATTCTAATAGACACAAAAGCTCTGCAAAAACATCAATCAAAAAAACTGAACTGATTCAACAACACCTGTCTGTTCCGTGTGCTAAGGTTGGCTAGATCAAAATCAAGGAGTGTCCAATTTGATTGGAAAAGTGTGAGAATTCACATTAGAGATTGAGGGTTCTAATGGACACAAAAGCTCTGCAGAAACATGAACTAAAAAAATAAACCAATTCAACAACACCTGTCTGTTCCGTGAGTTAGGGTTGGCCAGATCGAAGGCAAGAAGTGTCCAATTTGATTGGAAAAAGTACGATAATTGAAATTAGAGATTGAGGGTTCTAACGGACACAAAAGCTCTGCAGAAACATGAACAAAAAAAATGAACCAATTCAACAACACATGTCTGTTCCGTATGCTAGGATTGGCTTGATTAAAGACAAGGAGTGTCCAATTTGATTGGAAAAGTGTGAGAATTCACAATAGATATTAAGGGTTCTAATGGACACAAAAGCTCTGCAGAAACATGAACAAAAAAAATGAACCAATTCAACAACACATGTCTGTTCCGTGAGTTAGTGTTGGACAGATCAAAGGCAAGGAGTGTCCAATTTGATTGGAAAAAGTATGAGAATTCAAATTAGAGATTGAGGGTTCTAACGGACACAAAAGCTCTGCAGAAACATGAACCAAAAAAACTTAACCATATCAACCACACCTATCTGTTTCGTGTGCTAGGGTTGGCTAGACCAAAGGCAAGGAGTGTCCAATGTGATTGGAAAAAGTATGCAAATTCAAATTAGAGATTGAGGATTCTAATGGAAACAAAAGCTCTGCAAAAACATCAATCAAAAAAACTTAACCGATTCAACAACACCTGTCTGTTCCGTGTGCTAGGGTTGGCTAGATAAAAGGCAAGGAGTGTCCAATTTGATTGGAAAAGTGTGAGAATTCATAGTAGATATTGAGGGTTCTAATGGACACAAAAGCTCTGCAGAAACATGAACAAAAAAAATGAACCAATTCAACAACACATGTCTGTTCCGTAAGTTAAGGTTTGACAGATGAAAGGCAAGGAGTGTCCAATTTGATTGGAAAAAGTATGAGAATTCAAATTATAGATTGAGGGTTCTAATGGACACAAAAGCTCTGCAGAAGTATGAACCAAAAAAACTGAACCAAATCAACAATACCTGTCTGTTTCGTAACCTAGGGTTAGACAGATCAAAGGCAAGGAGTGTCCAATGTGATTGGAAAAAGTATGGAAATTCAAATTAAAGACTGAGGATTCTAATAGACACAAAAGCTCTGCAAAAACATCAATCAAAAAAACTGAACTGATTCAACAACACCTGTCTGTTCCGTGTGCTAAGGTTGGCTAGATCAAAATCAAGGAGTGTCCAATTTGATTGGAAAAGTGTGAGAATTCACATTAGAGATTGAGGGTTCTAATGGACACAAAAGCTCTGCAGAAACATGAACTAAAAAAATAAACCAATTCAACAACACCTGTCTGTTCCGTGAGTTAGGGTTGGCCAGATCGAAGGCAAGAAGTGTCCAATTTGATTGGAAAAAGTACGATAATTGAAATTAGAGATTGAGGGTTCTAACGGACACAAAAGCTCTGCAGAAACATGAACGAAAAGAACTGAACCTACTCAACAACACCTGTCTGCCCCGTGAGCTAGGATTGGACAGATCAAAGGCAAGGAGTGTCCAATGTGATTGGAAAAAGTATGAGAATTCAAATTAGAGATTGAGGATTCTAATGGACACAAAAGCTCTTCAAAAACATCAATAAAAAAAACTGAACCGATTCAACAACCCCTGCCTGTTCCGTGTGCTGGGGTTGGCTAGATCAAAGGCAAGGAGGGTCCAATTTGATTGGAAAAAGTATGAGAATTCAAATTAGAGATTGAGGGTTCTAACGGACCGAAAAGCTCTGCAAAAACATGAACAAAAAAAACTTAACCATTTCAACAACACTTGTCTGTTCCGTGTGCTAGGGTTGGCTAGATTAAAGGCAAGGAGTGTCCAATGTGATTGGAAAAAGTATGAGAATTCAAATTAGAGATTGAGGATTCTAATGGACACAAAAGCTCTGCAAAAACATCAATAAAAAAAACTGAACCGATTCAACAACACCTGCCTGTTCCGTGTGCTGGGGTTGGCTAGATCAAAGGCAAGGAGTGTCCAATTTGATTGGAAAAAGTATGAGAATTCAAATTAGAGATTCAGGGTTCTAATGGACACAAAAGCTCTGCAGAAACATGAACCAAAAAAACTGAACCAATTCAACAACACCTATCTGTTCCGTGAGCTAGGGTTGGACAGATCAATGGGAAGGAGTGTCCAATTTGATTGGAAAAAGGATTAGAATTCAAATTAGAGATTGAGGGTTCTAATGGACACAAAAGCTATGCAGAAACATGAACCAAAAAAACTGAACCACTTCAATAACACATGTCTATTCCGTGAGTTAGGATTTGACGGATCAAAGGCAAGGAGTGTCCAATTTGATTGAAAAAAGTACGAGAATTGAAATTAGAGATTGAGGGTTCTAACGGACACAAAAGCTCTACAGAAACATGAACCAAAAAAACTTAACTATTTCAACAACACCTGTCTGTTTCGTGTGCTAGGGTTGACTAGATCAAAGGCAAGGAGTGTCCAATGCGATTGGAAAAACTATGCGAATCCAAATTAGAGATTGAGGATTCTAATGGATATAAAAGCTCTGCAAAAACATCAATCAAAAAAACTGAACCGATTCAACAACACCTGTCTGTTCCATGTGCTAGGGTTGGCTAGACCAAAGGAAAGGAGTGTCCAATTTGATTGGAAAAGTGTGAGAATTCACATTAGAGATTGAGGGTTCTAATGGACACAAAAGCTCTGCAGAAACGTGAACAAAAAAAATGAACCAATTCAACAACACATGTCTGTTCCGTGAGTTAGGGGTGGACAGATCAAAGCCAAGGAGTGTCCAATTTGATTGAAAAAAGTACGAGAATTCAAATCAGAGATTGAAGGTTCTAACGGACACAAAATCTCTACAGAAACATGAACCAAAAAAACTTAACCATTTCAACAACACCTGTCTGTTCTTTGTGCTAGGGTTGGCTAGATCAAAGGCAAGGAGTGTCCAATTTGATTGGAAAAAGTATGCAAATTCACATTAGAGATTGAGGGTTCTAATAGACACAAACGCTCTGCAGAAATATGAACCAAAAAAACTGAAGCAAATCAACAAGACCTGTCTGTTCCATAAGTTAGGGTTGGACAGATCAAAGGCAAGGAGTGTCCAATTTGATTGGAAAAAGTATGAGAATTCAAATTACAGATTGAGGGTTCTAACGCACACAAAAGCTCTGCAGAAACATGAACCAAAAAAACTTAACCATTTCAACAACACTTGTCTGTTCCGTGTGTTAGGGTTTGCTAGATCAAAGGCAAGGAGTGTCCAATTTGATTGGAAAAAGTATGAGAATTCAAATTAGAGATTGAGGGTTCTAATAGATACAAAAGCTCTGCAGAAACATGAACCAAAAAAGCTGAACCACTTCAATAACACATGTCTGTTCCGTGTGCTAGGGTTGCCTAGATCAAAGGCAAGGAGTGTCCAATTTGATTGGAAAAAGTATGAGAATTCACATTAGATATTGAGGGTTCTAATGGACATAAAAGCTCTGCAAAAACATGAACCAAAAAAACTGAACCAATTCAGCAACACCTGTCTGTTCCGTGTGCTAGGGTTGGCTAGATCAAATGCAAGGAGTGTCCAATTTGATTGGAAAAAGTATGAGAATTCAAATTAGAGATGGAGGGTTCT
Source organism: Prunus mume (assembly GCF_000346735.1). Next base: position 13,845,218 of record NC_024130.1, read on the forward strand.
AATGGACATAAAAGCTCTGCAAAAACATGAACCAAAAAAACTGAACCAATTCAGCAACACCTGTCTGTTCCGTGTGCTAGGGTTGGCTAGATCAAATGCAAGGAGTGTCCAATTTGATTGGAAAAAGTATGAGAATTCAAATTAGAGATTGAGGATTCTAATGGACACAAAAGCTCTGCAGAAACATGAACCAAAAAAGCTGAACCACTTCAATAACACATGTCTGTTCCGTGTGCTAGGGTTGCCTAGATCAAAGGCAAGGAGTGTCCAATTTGATTAGAAAAAGTATGAGAATTCACATTAGATATTTAGGGTTCTAACGGACACAAAAGCTCTGCAGAAACATGAACCAAAAAAGCTGAACCACTTCAATAACACATGTCTGTTCCGTGTGCTAGGGTTGCCTAGATCAAAGGCAAGGAGTGTCCAATTTGATTGGAAAAAGTATGAGAATTCACATTAGATATTTAGGGTTCTAACGGACACAAAAGCTCTGCAGAAACATGAACCAAAAAAGCTGAACCACTTCAATAACACATGTCTGTTCCGTGTGCTAGGGTTGCCTAGATCAAAGGCAAGGAGTGTCCAATTTGATTAGAAAAAGTATGAGAATTCACATTAGATATTTAGGGTTCTAACGGACACAAAAGCTCTGCAGAAACATGAACCAAAAAAGCTGAACCACTTCAATAACACATGTCTGTTCCGTGTGCTAGGGTTGCCTAGATCAAAGGCAAGGAGTGTCCAATTTGATTAGAAAAAGTATGAGAATTCACATTAGATATTGAGGGTTCTAACGGACACAAAAGCTCTGCAGAAACATGAACCAAAAAAGCTGAACCACTTCAATAACACATGTCTGTTCCGTGTGCTAGGGTTGCCTAGATCAAAGGCAAGGAGTGTCCAATTTGATTAGAAAAAGTATGAGAATTCACATTAGAGGGTGAGGGTTCTAACGGACACAAAAGCTCTGCAGAAACATGAACCAAAAAAGCTGAACCACTTCAATAACACATGTCTGTTCCGTGTGCTAGGGTTGCCTAGATCAAAGGCAAGGAGTGTCCAATTTGATTGGCAAAAGTATGAGAATTCAAATTAGAGATGGAGGGTTCTAATGGACATAAAAGCTCTGCAAAATCATGAACCAAAAAAACTGAACCAAATCAACAAGACCTGTCTGTTCCGTGAGCTAGGGTTGGACAGATCAAAGGCACGGAGTGTCCAATTTGATTGGAAAAGGTATGAGAATTCAAATTAGAGATTGAGGGTTCTAACGGACACAAAAGATCTGTAGAAACATGAACCAAAAAAACTGAACCAAATCAACAAGACCTGTCTGTTCCGTGAGCTAGGGTTGGACAGATCAAAGGCACGGAGTGTCCAATTTGATTGGAAAAGGTATGAGAATTCAAATTAGAGATTGAGGGTTCTAACGGACACAAAAGATCTGTAGAAACATGAACCAAAAAAACTGAACCAAATCAACAAGACCTGTCTGTTCCGTGAGCTAGGGTTGGACAGATCAAAGGCACGGAGTGTCCAATTTGATTGGAAAAGGTATGAGAATTCAAATTAGAGATTGAGGATTCTAATGGACACAAAAGCTCTGCAGAAACATGAACCAAAAAAGCTGAACCACTTCAATAACACATGTCTGTTCCGTGTGCTAGGGTTGCCTAGATCAAAGGCAAGGAGTGTCCAATTTGATTGGAAAAAGTATGAGAATTCAAATTAGAGATTGAGGATTCTAATGGACACAAAAGCTCTGCAGAAACATGAACCAAAAAAGCTGAACCACTTCAATAACACATGTCTGTTCCGTGTGCTAGGGTTGCCTAGATCAAAGGCAAGGAGTGTCCAATTTGATTGGAAAAAGTATGAGAATTCAAATTAGAGATTGAGGGGCGCTCTCTATAATATGGCTTCCGCAGCATACGTATTATAGAAATTGAACACATTGTCACAGCAATCAAATTCAAGTCCCAATTTTGGTTTCAACTCCGACCTTACTTTTGGTGTCACCTGTCCTTCACAATCCATTTCGCAATTCTTGCAATTTAACCCTGAATTCACCACCATCATACCAATATTGGCACATGCTTTCAAATAGCTTTAAAATATATATATTAACTAACATATAACATGAAAATGATTCCCTGGTAAAATATTAAAGACTTACATACAAACTAATGTAACTCATGCTTATGCCCAATAATAAACTTGACAAATACAGTATAAAGAGCTTCAAAATATATACATTAACTAACATATTATATGAAAATGACTCTCTGGTGAAATATTAAAGACCAACATACAAAATGATGTAACTCATGCTTATGTCCAATAATAAACTTGACAAATACAATATAAAGAGCTTCAAAATATATACATTAACTAACATATGATATGAAAATGATTCTCTAGTGAAATATTGAAGACCTACATACAAACTAATGTAACTCATGCTTATGCCCAATAATAAGCTTGACAAATACAATATATCACTTACCTCGTGAGTCATTTCCAACCCCTGTTTCTCTGGACGTCAACCCCACACACTTTTCTTCTTCCTCAACCCTTATTTCGACCGTGCTCAACGATTTCAGAACCAAGAGAACAGCACAACGGTCGCGGTCACCAGTTTCCAATTCAAGACGTTGCTCAAGGATTGACAAATGTTCATTCCAACTCAAGACGTTGCTCAAGGATTGACAAATGTTCAGACTAGAAAGACCGAATGAGAAACCGAACAGCTGAATGAGAAACCCAGAAAAATGAAGACTATACTTCTGTGTTCTTCCTGAAATCGAATAAGGAATAACAGGGGCGCTCTCTCTTCAGTGTTATTGGCCTTGGTCAATCAAAGTCGATAAAAAAATTGGCCACTTAGTTGAACAAACCGAATAGCTAGATTGGAGTGGACGTCTGTTTTCGACTCGACGTTTTGGAGGGAGGAGAGAGAAGAAGGCCTCATTCTAATACAACACTTACACTTACAATTCCTTTTGATGCAGCCGTTAGATTAGATCCAATGGTGTTCTCACGTAACGTTCGCACATAAGCATTCTCACCTGATCCAAACCGTTTAAAGAAAAGCTTGAGAAGACCAAGGCCCAACACTTCTCAAAGCCTATAAATTGAGGCAATAAACAAGGACATTGTCTTCAAAGCTCTCGAAGAGGTTTCTTTGGATCTCCAAGTCTCAAAGTCACAAGTCACAAGCAAGATTTCTCTAAGGCTAAAAATGTATCAGTTAGCAAATAATTGATACAAAAGTCCTAAATTTCCTAAGTGGTACAAAACCATGCCAAAACCCAAATGGTACAAAACCATTCAAAATTTTCTCATGGGTCATCTAACCGTGCAAATTTCAATGAGATCAAACTCAAATCTCTCAAACACAAATTCTCAATTAATTGGCCATACTTACCCATTAATTTTTTTTTGAACTACGTCCAGTTTGATTCTGCTAAGGATACGTATACAATTTGGAAATTCAATCTAGATATAACTGCAAGTCCAAACAAAATCCCTAGTTTACCTTAACCAAATTCACCCCGAGCACTTTTCAAACCACGAAATCAAATTGAAACTCTGGTCCAACCACATTTACCATCCATAAAATATTTCTCACAGCACAAATTCTTTCAAGGGGTCATTCATTCCTTGAAAGTCCAATCAAATTCTCCAAAGAACTATGAGCGGCTTGATCCCCCAAAAGAGGTACGTATGCAACTTAGGGTCAACCTAGGTGCAGCCGCAAACTTAAACAAACACACAACCCCTTCTATTTAAAGCTTAATTCATGTTGGAATCAAAGGGTGTTCTCTTTTTAATGAGAGATTGTAATTAAATGACACTTTATCTTGAATGGGTCGTACTTAAATAAAACTCATATTTGTGGACAAGAGTGAAATTGTGTTGCGTGGAGATTCATACAAAGTACTTGTACATTTTTTATTTATTTATTTATTTATTGCCTAACAGCTACAATTCAGCTTAATTAATTGTTCAAAATTAATAATGGGCTTACAGTTGTTAAGACTAAAATCTTTACAATCACGTATGTGTGGGTTTGTAGATATTTATCGATCCTTTCATTAGAGGCCTTAAATAAATAAATAAAATACTGAAATTTTATGACTTTTTTTTTTTTTTTTTTTTTATTTTTTTTTTTTTTTTTTTATAATCTTTTTTTTTTTTTTTAGTCAATAATTTTTATAATCTAGGAATGACATTTATTACCAATGTGGCTTGAACATGCAACCTCTTAAGGAGAGTTTGAATTCATACCAACAGCGATAGATACGTACGTATATGCTTCCAACTTAATATATTACAGGGCAGATGTGATAAAGGTAGTAGACGTCTGAACCCCATTTGGTTGGTCATTAGCATTCAACATGGTATTTAGTTCCTTGATGAATCTCTCCATAGCTGGGGCCGGTAAACAAATAGGAACCACAATCCCATCTTGGCCATTATTGTCTTTGAATGGAATGTAGAAGCTAGCCACTCCAGGTATGGCCCCGACCCCACCCTTGGCTGGCCCGCCATACGCTGCTTTGCCCCACCCAAAGTCCACCTCTCCAAACCCAGCACGCGTCACATCCGACACAAGGTACGTCCCCACCACCGTGAAGTGTGGCCGGCCCCTGATAACCATGAGATCTGCCAAAGAGCGCATGTACTCCTCTGTCACATCAGCTTTGGCCTGCTTTACCAGCTCCAGAGCGTAGCCCAGCGGGTTTTGGCAAAGCCTGCCAGCAGTCGTGAGAGCCACCGGGAAAGCAAACGCGTTGCCATAATAACCCAAGGGCAGAGCAGGGTTGAATTTGGCACGGGCATTCACAATGCACAGCACGCGCACCTCCTCCTCCGGGTCTGGCTGAAGTGCTATGGTACGGCAACGCCAGAGGCAAGCCGTGAGGACCTCAAACGTGGAGCACTTGCTTAGGTGCTGTGGAACGAATCTACGGATGGCGGACATCTCGATGGGCCTGAAGAAAAAGGAGCGGTGGGCCATATCATCAAGTGGGATGATGGTGCCCTTGGTGTCCGCCACTTCATCGTACTCGTGGTGCGCACAAGTCACGCGCGGTGGATCACGAGCTTTCAGTAGCTCCCTTTTCCACACAGGCTGGAAGGAGGGGACACGTGCGCCACGTGCCATCTCTCCCACGGCCATCATGAATTGGACTAGTCCCGCTGCATCACTCATGGTGTGGTTGAGACGCAGGGCAAAGATGAAACCACCGCACTTGAGGCGCGTCACCTATTACACCACAACACTGTTAACTAATGGCGCCATAATAAAATTAATATTTTTTTGGTCAGCGAGAAAATAATTCTTACTAATAAGAAAGAAGATTATGACCGAAAAAATATAAATAAAAAGACACGTTTTACTCCTTGTGAATTATTTACTAATTAAATACTCTCGACTCTCTCACTGCTAAATCCCAAAACAAAAACCCCAAAACGTTGTGAGAACTGAGAACTATTTTAATTTTTTAATTTTTGGTATAAAAAAACCTTAAATTTCGTTTTTCTCCGTAGTGATCTCGAGGCGCAATTGTTCACAGGCTTTGTCTTGTTGATGATCGACCGATCAAAGAAACAAGTTTAAAGACATTAAAAAATCCAAAAGGAACAGAGACAGCTATGGCAGTGGTTGATGATGCATTCGAAGTGGGAGAAGAGGTCGGGTTGAGTTCAGACTATCGTGATATGGTGCAGAAATTCAAAGAGAGAGAAAGGGAGGTTTGGGGGCAGTGAGGAGCAGAGGGGGCTGCCGCTGAGGTGTGCTGTTTGTGGAGGGTTGCAGAGAAGATGAATTATTTTTTCTTTTCTTTTTTTATAAAAGGGAAGATGAAGATGAACGAATTATTTGATAAAATTGACATATTAAACAGAGTTAAACTTCTGTTAGTTAACAGGACACGTGTTAGAAAAATAAGAGGGAAACTGGGTGGGCACAAGGAAAAGGAAAACAGGAAAGTTGGACTCGTGGCGTACCGTACTACGTTATAGTATGTGTTTTATTTCTTAGTATTTTACCTTCAAATATAATTAAGGTGGCCGTGAATTAGTTTGTTGGACAAGTAATTAGTGATGAAATTTGGGGTAACATACTACAAGTACGTAGAAATATATATATACCTGAATTAGCAAGAGTGGGCAATTAAGAACCCCATCCGATCCAGGAACATTATAAAGAAGTTCCTCCAAGCAAGGGAATGGGGGCTGAAGAGCATCACCAAATTGCTGTAGCGTAACATCGGCATCAGCCTCAATGAACAAGATACCCTCAGCCGTGCAGTCTACCATAAGCTTCCGGGCAGGCCCCTCCCTAAGCCTACCTGCGAAAGGGTAGTAAAACACTAGGGTCTCTGCAATTGCCTCTCTAATGACAGTAACAGGATCACTTCCTTGCATGGAGGGATCATAGCGATAAAATTGTATCACAGGTATCTGAAACCGAAGACCTTCTTGGTCATCGATATCAGAAAGTTGTTGAAACTCATGGGGTGTGGCCTTAGCCGGTGCCACCAGTTCTGGTTGGCGCCTTCGCACTGTGAACACTAAAGAGGTAGAAGGGGATGCCATATCACAATCCGATCGATGGATGGGGCTGAATAGGAGAGTGGATAGAGAGAGAGAATTTGGGAGCTAAAGTTTGGTGGTTGACAGTAGTAGTGTGTGTTATCATAGTTATTGGGGAGGTTATTTATAATAGGACAGAGGCAGTGGAATTGGATGGCCTACACCCTTTTTTTCTTTTTTTTTTCCCATTTTCTCTTTTCCTTTTCTTTTCTACATATTTGGGTGGGTGGGTGTGAAATTTTTCTTTTTTCCTTTTCTTTTCTACATATTTGGGTGGGTGGGTGTGAAATTTTTCTTTTTTCCTTTTCTTTTCTACATATTTGGGTGGGTGGGTGTGAAATGGCATCCGAAATTTCCTGGCTGCTCTGATTGGGTTGACTTGAACCTTGATAACGGACTTAGACAATAAGAAAACGACTTGATAAGAAGAAAGACTTCATAGTCGACTTTCTTTTTTATTATGGACTTGACTTGGCCTCGATGGTTGTTGTTGGGTATTTACTAATCAATCTTCCTGCTAACTTCCGGGCTAAACTTTGCCAGAAATAATTAAAATAAGATAATATAATATAAAACTTGTACACATAACAAATGGAGAAATTATAATTAGGGGTGGGTTTGGTCTGGGTTGGTTCGATTTTGGGCTCAACCAAACACCAAACCGTAGGTTTTGGTTTGGCTATTTTGGAAACCGAAACCAAATCATAATTGATGAAAACACAATGCTTCGGTTAACCGGACTTGGTGGGTTGGTTTGGATTGGATTTTTTTGGCTTTCTTAGAGAGAGAGAGAGAGAGAGAGAGAGAGAGAGAGGGAGAAAATAAAAGCAATGGAGAGAGGGAGAGATGGAGAGGAGAAGAAGAAAAAAAAAAGAGGGAGAGATGGAGAAGAAGAAGAAGTAAAAAAAAAAGGGAGATGGGGAGATGGAGTGAAGACAAACGTAAGAAGAAGGAGAAAAAGAGAGAGAGAGAGAGAGAGAGAGAGAGAGAGGGCGGGATTGATAGAGACAAGAAAAACAAAGAGATGGAAAGAGAAGAAAAAGAAAAAATTGAAAATATGTATTTTAAATTATATTTTCAAAATCGAAATTTTTTATTTTAATGTATTTCTTTAAAGGTTATTTCAGCAAAAAAATTACTTGAATTCGAAATCATTTAACTATTCAACCAATGGTTGTATTTTTTATGTTTTCTTGGACCACCGGAATTGTCAATTTATTGATTACAACTAGATGTCTTAATGGATTCCAATTTTGCTCATTTTTAACAAAGATGATCTTTGAATAAAGACTTACAAAATAAACAATTTGGATCGTTGAAATATATTGTTGTAAATATTATGCCCTTGTAATTAATTTTTAATATTATCAAGTATTTATCTTAGAGGAGCGAAAAAGAAAGTGATAAACAAAGATTTTGCTAAAGAAAACCAAGCAAGAGGGTTAGCAAGAAAGAGAGGAAAATCAAGGAGAATAAATAATGAGATTTGAATCAAGGAGAAGATAGTTTTAAAAATAGATTTAGGTTATTTATTTTTCTATTTTGAAGGATTTTTTTTATTGAGATGGGCGATAATATACTAAACTTACACACACTATACGGATGCTAAGACTCGAACTCATGACCTTTCCTGGGAAGAGAGCAATTGCTCCAAAACTACTACACTAGTGGGTTGTTTGCATATATTCGGGTTTTTAAAGCATGTTAAATGGCGTTTAAAAAAAAGGCTTATCTACTGCCTCTCTCCTCTCTCTCTCTCTCTCTCTCTCTCTCTCTCTCTCTCTTCTCTCATCTCCCCTCCCCAGACCAAACCACTACCACTCAAATTTATTTTAAAAATCTCTTCAACAACCATTCCCTATTTTCTCTCTCGGCAGAGAGAGTGAGAGTGAGAGTGAGAGTGAGAGGCATAAAGAAGAAAAAAATATGGGAAAGGGTGAGGTGCAATGGAAGAGGGTTGGGTGTAAGGTCTAAGGATGGGATGGGAGAGAAAAGAAAGGTAGAGAAAGTGAGAAAAAGAGAGAGAGAAAGAGGCAGAGGGATTAGTTCATAATTGTATATCATTTTATATCCTTTTAGCTTATGATTTGGTTATGTTTTTTTAGTTAAACTTGTGCTTTTAATCTCTTTTGTGTCTGTCATTCAATTCATTGAGCTTTAGGTAGCAATTATGGCTTTAGATAGAAAAATGTGCAAAATGGTGCAAAAATGTGCAAACCTGAAGACTGAGTTAGCAATTCGTCACAGACTAACATCTTCATTCAAACTTGGATTGGCTCAAATGACATGTGGTTGGAAAGATGACATTTTGAACTTCAAGATGGAAGGTTCAAAGTCGTCATTTGCTTAAGGGAAGCCTAATTCGTGAGCCCATAAAGTTACTGGTCATTCTGACCTAAGCATGAGCTAATTGTTACTTGGTCATGTTGAGCTATGCATGAGCTACTGTTTCTAGTGGGGAAGTTAGGTAAAGTTGGTGAAGTGGGTGTTGTAGGTAGAAGCCATACTCAATTCAGATTTCCCATTTCCTTCTCCCTATAAATACCACTTCCATTCCACACCAAAATCATCAACCACATCTTTGGATTCACACTCCCACAAATCATTCCATCCTCCACACTCCCATCATTTTCCCAAACACATTCAGAAACCACATCTAGCACATTCACACTCCCACAACCTCATACACTTCTCCCACAAATCACTCCATCATTGACACACCCATCATTCATCAAACACATTCAGCCAACACTATAACTCCCACAACCCCAAACAGCCCCAAATCACCAAAACAGTCCTAGCAAGCCTCTTTGGCATTTCCCTACGAATTTCCTTTTTCTCAGCCATCACCACTCACCCAAACTCATCTCAAATCACTTCTTTAACCTTCATACATCCTTCTAGATGTGGAGAAACTCTTGGAGAAGCATTAGACGTGGAGAAGCTCATAGAGAAGCATTGGACATCAAAAGAACTTCAAATTCAGGTTTTTCCACTCTTATTGTATTCATTATGTTTTCTCATTTCTGTTTAAGTTTCTTTTACATTATGATTAGCTAAATCCATATCTAGGGTTTTGATGTAACCTAACATGAATATTTTGGATTTATAAGTTTCAAGTTTTAGTTTGATTCAAGATTTTGGCTCTTATTCATTATGCTTATAAGTTAATACGCCTGTTTGAATAATTGATCACCATTAAAACTTGTGTGTTAGCTATCTTGGTTGGAATTAAGAGTAGACATCATATACCTTAATTCG
>NC_024130.1:13855164-13893509 GCF_000346735.1 Prunus mume
CTTAATGGATTTCTTTTGCTTAATTTAGGTTCGACAATAAGGACTTAATTAGGGAATTAGGAATACAAGGTTAGGACCAAACACCATGGCTTAATCATACTTTAGTTAGAATCAATCTTTGAATATGAATTTGACTTGTCACTTGAATCCTTATAACCTAGAATTGGATTGTTATGGTGAATTGAATGCCCTAGTCTCCAAATTTGTTTTCCAGCCCTTAAGACCACTATTTGTTAGACTTGTTTACTTTACTTTTGTTTGCAATTTTATTTCATTTTTTTTTTCAAAATCAATCTCACTTTAAATTTTGTTTTAGACTTAACTTCTTGTTTCTAGAATTGGGTAATCTAAGTATATAATTAATCTAAAATTCTCAATCCTCGTGGGTATGAACTTGTACTTGTCTTGAGATACTACTAATTGACCCGTACAATTGCAAGTTAATAAAGGGGGTAGGGTGCACTGGGGGTTGGGTCTGGGGAGGGGATAAAAGAAAAGAGAGAGAGAGAGAGAGAGAGAGAGAGAGAGAAGAGAGAGAGAGAGATAGAGAGGCATATGAAGGGAAGGGGTGGGTGCAATAAAGGTGCATTGAGGGTTGGGTCTGGGAGGGGATGGGAGGGAAGAGAGAGGCAGAGAGAAGATAGAAGAAGAGGGGGTGGGGGTGGGGTGCAATGGGAGTGAGAGAGAGAGAGAGACAGAGAGAAGAGAGAAGATAGAGGGGCTAAAATTACTAGAATGCCCATGCCACGTAAGCACACTTAACAATTTTGTGGACGGAAATGGATGAAAGTGGTAAAGTGAGAAAATTTCAGCAATTTTTAGAGATTCAGGGGGTAAAGTGAGGAAATTTACGTTCCTAGTGGTTAAGTGAAAGCGAGCTCGAGTTCTAGGGGTGAAACAGTAAATAAGCCTTTTAAAAAAAGAGCAGGTCAAGTTATTAGAGCATCTGCAATGGTGAGGGTCATTTCAATTTTATTTCAATAAATCGAACTTTTGACTTGCAGTGATAAAATTAAGTTCATTTAAGAGATCAATGTTTCATTTCAGGGATCAATAGTTCATTTCAGAGGTCAATAAAATGAACTATGAAATGAATTCATTTCAATAAGCTAGCGCACCATAATAACTCTACAAACCTCTCTCTTATTGACACATGGACAACATTATTTTTTTTGCTTTTAATTTTGCTTATTCATGTTTAGTATTGACACATAGGAAACTTCCTCACTTGTTGTTGTATTATATAATTTAACAAATGAAAAAAAAAATATTAAACAAAATATAGGGAAACTAAACAAAGATAAACCAACATACCTTCTTTTTTTTAAAAAAAAAAAAAATCAAGAAGTAAAGAGGCTCTCAAACACAACACAAAAAGACTACACGCAAGAAAATTTTTATTTTTATTTTTTGTGATTCTCTTCTCCTCTGACACTGAGTTGGAAAAAATAAAATAAAATAAAATCCTCCACAAGACCAAATTAGTACCTTTCTTTCAAGGTTTTTTTTTTTTTTTTTTCAATAGATCTTTCAAGGTTCTTTCTGTTTCTATAGATAGATATATAAATTTTTCAAAGTGTAAGAGGATCTTTGAATAAATATTTTGTTAAAAAGACCAATGTTTCACCTGAAAATTTACCAAATGCATCTGAACAACCAATCCAATCTGATCTAGTAATGCATCATCATTTTCGACTCATTCAAGATAAGAAGATTTATTATCATTATCTTAGCCATAAAATTCAAAATGAGTTGATGGCTATTTTAGCATCAAATGTTAAACATGAAATCTTGAAAAAAATAAAAAGGGCAAAGTATTTTTTAATCATTCTTCATTTTACTCACGTTGCAAGTCACAAAGAACAAATGACTTTAATATTGAGATGTACTTATTGTGGGAACTCAATTTTAGCAAAAACCCTAGGTCAAATATTTCCTTCCATTTGGGAATTCTTGCCCGAATTAGGGATTTGATCCTCATCAAATCCTTAATTGATTTAAATCTCCTAAAATCAGGAAAAATAATTCCTTTCCCAACAAGGATTATTTTTCCCCAAACCCTAACCCTCCGAGGCTCTATAAGTACGAGGTTATGCAAGGCATGAGGTAAGCCATTCTAAGCTCTCAAATTACTGCAGAAATTCCCCTCCTTGCCGCCACCTCCCTCTATCTCTTACACAAGGCTCCAGCCACCACAACTGCTCCAACCACCCGGTTCTCTCCCCCCGAGAGCTCCATATCTTTTTTAACTATTGTTTCTCTACGAATCAATCGAACTAACTTACATATCGGATGACCTTTGGCCAACATCCCCTAAGTGTAGTCCTTTTACTCCGATTGGTTTTGCAAGGAGAAAGAGTTCAAGGAAGGAGAAAGGAGAATCTATTGATCGAATATTCTAAAATCACTCCCACACTTATCCCATTAGGTTTTTCCCTAACAAGGTTTTAATGAGGCCTCAAAATGTTCTTCTTTTTCTTTTCTAGACTCTTCTAACTTTAATAAAATTATTGTAATTATAGTGTTTAATTTGTCTAAAGGGGCACACTTTAGAAATTTTCCCCCTTAGAAAACTAGGACCGGCTTTGTTGAATGTACTTTTTAATAGATTGAGTTAAAATCAACATAGAATCTTTCTTTAAGTAAATTTTTTTCGTGATCCCAAAATAAAACTTGTGTACAAGATAAAGTCAGATATCTAAAATTTTCCGACTTAGATTTTATGCATTGAGTTTTGCGATGAGAGTTTCATGGCAGCTAAGATATGAGAGAAACTCTCATGCAACAAAGATAACACTTTTTGCTATTTCTGACCAACAACACAATGAACGTGGGATAACTTTGTCACATACAATGGCGGACCTAAGAATTTTTTAGCGGATGTGCAATTTTGAAAGGTTAAAAACTCTTTGTGGATTAAACATCTAAGACTTTTTACCAAGATTGACCTTAGGTCCCTTCATGCATTCATATCATACATGAAAAATTGTTCTATGTAAAAATATTGACTAAGTATGAAAAATGGTTTTTCGGAATAATCATTTTCTCAAGATAATTTTTGGCGGCTTTTTATTTCTTACACATCAAATAAGAAAACTTGATTTTATGGGATTTTATTATGAAGTATATATTGACTTAATGAGCTATCATTTTTAGCCTAAATCGTATTTTGCACTAAAACCTATTTTTCAAATTTTGATTTGGGGAGAATTTGATTTTCTAGTATTTTTATTTGAATCCAAATGGGGGGTACTTCCTTATTTACATTGTAAACTTAAGTAAATAGAGTAATATAAAAATAAATAATGAAAGTAAATAGAGTAATATAAGGAACAAATGGGCAATTTCAAGCACCAACAATGGTTTTTCTGGTGAGGGGAGGTGCAGCTGCACCTCTTTACTCTTTAACAGGTCCGCCAGTGGTCACGTATCATTGTATTATTGGCCGAGAATAGTAAAATAGTGTTATCCCCATTACAAGTAATTTTTTTTTCCCTAGGATAGGGCTTCTAGCTTTTCTGTCGCTTTCGTTTACTTACTCACCACTCTTCGTCGTTTTGCTTACTTAATGAGTTTTTGTCGTTTTGTTTACTTTATGTTAATCTCCTTTGGTCCTTTTTTATTTTTATTTTTATTTTTTTATGTAGACATAACGTTGAAAACTAATTCCCACATGCGTTGCAAACATGCACAAGTTACAACACACCACCTGGTCACTAATTACATCTATCTGCAACCACCAAACCAGAAATTAAAACTTAAAATTCCACATCAAATTATGAGATATGGCCCCCTCCCAGAAAAAGAAAAGGAAAACAAAAGAGAGTGTGCTCATCTAAATGTGAAGTCACACTATTGTATCAGATCCTTATAAACAACCCTAGAGGCGCATGGACTTCTCCAGTCTAGCTGTGCCCTTGTGAATTGGATCGACACCGGCAGCCGGTTAGTTGGTGTCACAGTAACCCAGGCCATACCATACTTGTTGCACCAGCATGAAGTAGCATGAGTTACAAAAGCCGAGTGAATGTCAAGATTATTATGAAAGCCTCCAAGACCCTCAGCCCAATCCTCAATATCCTCCAACCCAAAGGCTAGTTCAGAGCCCAGAGCCCATGCTGCCACAATTCATGACGATCCTGCTGCAGCTAAGGCTATCACTCCTCCAAGCTCTGATATGGTTTGCTCTAGCCAACTTTGATGCTACGCTCCCATCACACCAGCCAATGCCAATATTGTTTGTGCAAATAATCTCGCAGGAGAATATTCGTTTCTAGATCCTTCGCCCTTTCATCTTCCTTCTCTCTTCCTTGATTCCTGCAAAAAAAGATTGGAGTAAATAGACCACATACAGGGGGTGTTGGCCAAAGGCCCTCCAATGCCTAAGTTAGTTCGAGTGTTTGTATGACAACAATAGCTAACAAAAGGGTACGAAGATGCATGTATGGTGTGAACCGGGCAGCTGGAGCCGTGTGTGGTGTGGAGAGTGGAGAGTGGAGAGGGAGAGAGCTTCAGGTATTTTTCTCGGGTTTCAGGAGTAGATTTAGATGTAGGTTTTTTGAAGCACCTTGAATGATGAATGAAGTTATTTATTTATAGGAGCCTAGGGGCTAGGGTTTCGTAGAGATTGAGTCAGACTTGATTATATCTCCTTATTAGGATAATATCTGAATTAATGATATTATCTTATTAAATAAAGATAATATCCTATAATTAAGATATTATCCCTATTAATTAATTGGCCAAATAATTGGTTCAATTCATTAATTTAAGGGATAATCTTCTTTTCCACGTGGTGTGCTGTGATTCGAGACGAAAATATTTGCTCCCACAAATGCTCCCCAACTTTCTTCTGTGAGTTGGACTTCTTTTGCAGATCGGATTCCCAATTGGAGTAGGCTTCTGACTATTCTTGGAGTTGGATTCCCAGTACGAATGAGCTTGCGATTCCTTCTTGACTTGGGTTGTCCAACTTGTATAAATACATGGCTTCTCTTCACTCTTTCTCACATTGCAAACTTAACTTCTCTACTTTCTAACTTGAGAAAGATCTTAGAGAATTTATACTGCTTGTTAAAGAGAGAAGTTACCGTGCATCCCAAGGTAAGTCAAGCAAGTTTTTTTTTTTCTTTGTCTTCTCTTTTTCGCAGCGAGTACTAGCTGGGTAGGACCAGGCTAGTTGTCATCTTCACTGACGGCCAAAGACGGTTGGAGCAGAGGTGGCTGTTGAGTGAAGATTGGGAGGAAGTTGATGGTCTGATGTGAAGTCTTCGAGAACTCAAGCTACTTCTTCACAGGCGAGGAATGTGTCTCCATTGAAGGAGAAGCCAAGGCTCCCTTCTGTTGAGAAAACCCAAGTAGGAGCTGTTCTCTCCTCATTTGCTAGGGTCAAACATCTTGTTGGTGTAGATAGCAATAAGATTGGCGGTATGCGCCACATTAGGGATGTTTCCCTTAAGCCTCTTACTGATGAGTTTGGAGATCGTGATCTGCTCCGTGAAGTAGTCCATGCACGATCTAGTTCACTTGTTGAGAGGCAAAGAGATACAGATATTCCTCTCCAAAGTTCGGATTGTTTGCACTAGTCGAAGAGTGAAGGTCGATTTGGGAGGTCTGCTCATCCATCCAACAATCATGATCCAGTTGTTGAGTCATGAACAATCAAGCATGGAGTTGATTCGTCATCGCCACTTCCTTTGAAAGTGAGCTTGGCAGAGGCTAGGAAAGTAAGAGAGTCATCTGCCCGGGAAAGGTTCTTCTGCAACCTCAGCGGCTGATCCAAATCAGGACAAGTCCAACCCTGTAGGGGATGCAGACGTGTCTGATCTGCTGAAGACGCAGTTTCTATCAAGTCCATCCGCTTGTGCTGAGCTGGTTGATCAGATCCGTCAAGCTGGCAATCTTGGTACTTTTTAAAGTATTTCCTTGGAAAAACAAAGGGAAACAACATTTCATCTACATAAAAAAGGAGTAGTTTTTGTTGCTAAAACTATCTGGAACTCGTCTACTGTTACCCCTTCTTCTGCTCAACTTAACGATTTGGAGAAGAAGGATGTCGAACTGATTAGCAAGCTTTCTGCTGAGCAAACCCGTTATGAGAAGAAGACATCTGATTTGAGGACAATCATACCTGAGTTGAAGAGTTCCCTTGCTGAGAAGGATTTTGATTTGATGCTGACTTAGTTAGTCGAAAAGATGCATACTTTCATCTTGAGCGCAAGAATGCTGACATCTCTCTTAGTTATGACAAGCTCTTGGCTAAATTTCGTGCCTATCACAAGTCTGCTGAAGAATCCAAGTTTGAAGCTATCATGGATGCATACAAGCTGGGCTACTTAGACTGCACAAATGGAGATGATCCATTTTATTCCATTAGAGATAAAGATATCGAGATGCTCTGTCCTGACATGCTCCCTATGCAAAGTGAGAAGGTTAATGCTGTGAACATAGAAGGAGCTGAAGAGCATGTGGCTAAAGAGGCGGTAGCTGAATAGGATGGAGCAGAGGAGGATGTAGCTGATGAGGTGGTGGCAGACATTGCGGATCAGGTGGGTGGAGCTGCTAAGAGCATGGCTAATCAGGCGGATGCCAAAAAGGTTGTAGATCAGGGATCTCTTGCCGGCGCCTCGAAGTAAATGAAGACTTCTTTATTCCTTTTCAGCTTTTGTAGTTTGCCTTTTAGAATAATTGGTCTTGTTTGACCATCTTCTTTTCATTGAACGTGACCGGTTGGTCACTTCGCTATGGAAATTTTATTTTTTTCAACTTCAATTTGCATATTGTCTTGTGAACTGCTTGAGTAACCGGCTAGTGTCGTATCTGTGTCTTTCCCTTAGGATATTAGCAAAGGCCAAGGTCCCCTTTAAGGGACTCCGGGTGTATTCTGCATCTCCTGAAAGATGCTTTGGTCTTCGCCTTACGTCTCCCGTAGGACACTCCTTATGGGCAACTGTATGACTATCCTGTCCCCCTTAGGAAACAGATAGGAACATGGATACCTCCCTTAGGAAGCATGGAGACCTCCTTTAGGAAATTCATGACGCACCCTGCATCTCCCTGAGGACGCTTCTTTGCGGGCTGCGTCTCCCGAATGATGCTTCTGGTCGTTGCCCTGCGTCTCCCTTAGGATGCTACTTATGGGAAACTGTATAACTATCCTGTCCCTTTAGGAAACGAATAGGAACCTGGATACCTCCTGCAGGAAGCATGGAGACCTCATTTTAAGAAATTCCTAGTGCACCTTGCGTCTCCCTGATGACGTTTCTTTGCGAGCTACGTCTCCCGAAGGACACTTCTGGTCGTCGCCCTGCATCTCCCGATGGATGCTGCTTATGGGCAACTGTATGACTATCCTGACCCCCATAGGTAATGAACAGGAACCTGGATACCTCCCTTAGAAAATTGCACCCTGCGTCTCCCTGAGAGCGCTTCTTTGCCGGTTGTGTCTCTCGAAGGACGCTTCTGGTTGTCGCCCTGTGTCTCCCAAAGGACGCTGATTATACGCAACCATCTTTTTTTATGTGGCACATTCTGGAATTTACAGTAGTTGCTTCTCTTCTTCAGAAATGTGCAGAGGTCAGTCATCTACTGGGGGATTGAGTAGGTAGGAGGAAGCGTCATGGATAATATCTTTAGAGGTGGCAAGCATTCCATCATCGTGGAATCTCCTTCCCTTCCATGGTGTCAAGGGCCTTCTCAAATGGGTTTCATCTTTTTAGACCCTTGTCTTTGTATAGTGATGAAGGTTTTTCTTAGCACAAGGTCGCCTAGTTGAAACTACCTGATCTTGCTCTTTTATCGTAGTAAGACTTCAACCGCTGTTGATAGGAGGTGACTCAGACAATGGCCTTCTCGCGCTCGCCTTCAAGTAAGTCACGGTTGATCCTCATCTACTCAGAGTTCTGCTCAATACTGCCCACTTTAATGCCTATGGAGGGGACAGTGATGTGAGGAGGAATGATTACTTCAGTTCCATAGGCGATGGAAAACGGAGTTTTGCCAGTTGATCTCCGATTAGTGGTGTGATAGGCCATAGCACTCTAGGGAGCTCATCTACCCATTTCCCTTCGGCGCCTTCTAATCTATTCTTTAGACAATCTAAAATTATTTTGTTAGATGCCTCGACCTAGCCATTGCCCTGAGGATATCTTAGGGTAGACAGATGCTGATTGATACCGTATTTTTTGAAAAATACAGTGATCTACTTACAGATGAATTGTGAGCCGTTGTCGATAACTAGTGATTATGGGTAGCCAAATCGGCAAATGATATTTCTCCAGATAAATCGTTCCACATTGGCTTCTTTAGTAAATTAGTCAGTGACGACGATCATCATTTCTTTCTTAGCAGGTGTCATTGGCATAGGGCCCACTAAGTCGATAGCCCATTGCATGAAAGGCCATGAACTGTTCTGCAGATGGTAGATTTCGGCAAGCAGGTTAGGAACTAGTTTGTACCGTTGGCAGTGATCACATCTTTTGACATATCCAGAAATAGCCTATATTTAGAGCCTTTTGGGCGAGTGACTTGCCCCCAGAGTGGTTGCCACACACTGTCGTCGTGAATTTTGCAGAGGACCTCAAGTCTTTGAGGGTATTTTGTGCAGGTGAGATGAAGGCTGGAGTATGATCTGCGAATGAGTTTGTCGCCTTGCTTGTAATATCTCGCGGCTTTCTGCTAGACCTTTCTAGCTTGGAACTTATCCGTTGGCAGATTTCCATTCACCAAGTAGTCGATGACGGTGTCTTAGCAGCTGGGGTCTTCATCGATCTGCATTGTGTCGATTGCCTCTATTTCTTCCATGCTTGGCCAATCAAGGTGTTTGATCGGGATAGAGCATTTGAACTGAGTGTCCAACATTGATCTTAGACTCGCCAATGCATCTGTATGAGTGTTCTCTGCCCGTGGAACTTGTTGGATGGTGAAAGTAGGGAATTCTTTCAAAAGGCCTTGGACTTTGTCGAGGTACTTGACCATTCTTGGATGTTTTGTCATGTACTTGCCTAATGCTTGATTTGTGATCAGCTGGGAGTCTAAGTATGTGGCCAACCTTTTGATCGATAGTTCTTTTGCTAGGTGCAGTCCGGCGAGCAATGCCTCACATTCTGCCTCGTTGTTTAAAGCAAGAAAGCCTAGTGTGATGGCATGTTTCAACAAAGTCTCGTCTTAAGTGATTATGACGATGCCTGCTCCCGCTCTTTTGTGATTTAATGCTCCGTCTACATGCAGTTAGGCAAGTTTGAATAGGTGGGGAAGTTATCGTATGCTTTTTCCTTGCTTTTCGTGACCAACTTCTCTTCTTCAGTTGTAAACTCTACAATAAAATCTGCTAAAACTTGAGCTTTTATAGCAGTCTTCGGTCGGTAGAGAGGTCATATTGATTGAGTTCGATAGCCCATTTCATGAGTTGGTGAGAGGCGTCAGGGCTATGGAGGGTCGATCTCAAAGGAAATTATGTCATAACAATTATCCGGTGTGCTTGATAATAGGGCCTTAGTTTTCTTGCAGAAGCCACAAGCAAAAAATGAGCTTCTTCATTTATGAATAGCGAGTCTGCATCGAGGAGAGCTTTTGAAGTGTAGAATACCTGATGTTGTGCCTCGAGCTCTTCTCATATGAGAGCTAAGCTAACAGCTAAGTCGGACACCGCCAGGTTGATGTACAAGTCTTTGCCTGGTATCGGTTTTGAGAGCAAGATAGGTGAAGTAAGATAGGTTTTCAAGTTTTGAAAAGATACTTCGCACTCGTCATCCCACTTGTCCTTGTGTCCTTTCTTTGAGGCTTTGAAGAATGACATGCACTTGTCGATAAATCTATAGAGGAATCGGTTGAGAGCTGTTGCTCTACCCGTTAGACTTTGTATCTCCTTTGTTGTGGCAGGTGACTTTATGTTGAGTATAGCCTTGATTTGATTCGGATGTGCCTCAATTCCTCTTTGGGTGACTAAGTATCCCAAGAATCAACCGGACAAGACTCCAAATGTGCATTTGCTCAAGTTCAACTTCATGTTGTATTTTCGAAGTAGGCTGAATGCCTCGGCAAGGTTCTTGATGTGGTCTGCTCGCTTGGGAGTTTTGATTAGCATGTCGTCTACGTAGACCTCCATACTCTTGCCGATTTGCTCCTTGAAAATTTTGTTCACTAGCCTTTGGTAGGTTTCTCTGGCATTCTTTAGCCTAAAGGGCATGACTTTGTAGTAGTATATACCTCTTTTAATCATGAAGGAAATCTTTGCCTTGTCTTCTTCATGCATCATGATTTGATTGTAGTTGGAGTAGGGGTCCATGAAGCTTAGCAGTTGATTGCCAAAAGTTGAATCGATGAGCTGATCAATTCTTGGCAGTGGAAAGTTGTCTTTAGGGCATGCCTTGTTGAGGTCGATGTAGTCAACGCACACTCTCTACATGCCTTCATCTTTCTTTGCTACTAGAACAACGTTCACCAGCCATTCTGCGTAAGAGACTTCTTCAATGAAACCGGAAACTATGAGCTTGTCAATCTCGGCTTCAATGATGGCAACCCGCTTAGGGGCGAAGTTGCGCCTCTTCTGTGCTACAAACTTTATAGCTAGGTGAACATGTAGGCGATGGCAAATTATTTGGGGATCGATGCTTAGCATGTCGAATGACTACCATGCAAATACGTCTTTGTTGTTCTGGAGGAAGGCTGCAAGCTCTACCTTTTCCTCATAGCTTAGGCGCAAGCCAATCAACGCTTTTCTCTCTGGCTTGTCAGGATCAAGGAGTACTAGTTTGACATCCTCTTCGGGCTTCCATCCTTCTTCACGAGAGACCTCCGGACGGATTCCCTCGACTTGGTCCTGATTATTTGATTGTTATTGGGGAGTACTTATTCCCTTTCCTTTCTGGTGTGCTTGGCCATTAGGAACGGGATCTGCTTTCTCCTCTGCTTGATATACTCCCTTTAGATTTGCCTAATTCACAGGGAGGAATTGTGTTTGCTTGCTTCTTTTCAGCCCTTAAGCTGATCATTTTCTCACCATTGCCTGATTGCTATTGATTTGGCCGACACTGCCCCCAAGAATTGGGTAGCGGATTTTCTGATGTGTGGCGGAGGTGATAGCGTTGCTCTTGCTAATCCATGGTCTGCCCAGAATGTCATTATAGATTGAGACTTCATCAATGACCATGAACGTTTGTGAGCTGATTACAGGTAAGAATAGACATCGAGATCTATCGTGTCCATGGTAACTGTTGTTGCTCCATTTAAGCCAGTAAGTGACCTAGTTGATTTATTGATCTTTGTCTCTAAACTCATCTATTGGATGACCACCAATTGTATGATATTGGCTGCGCTACCTTCGTCTGCATGGATTCGATCGACCATGGCTTCAGCGATTTGAATGCTGATGACAAGGGTGTCATTGCATGGTAGATCAAGGACGATTAGATCTTTCTTTTGGAAGCTGATCATGGGATCGTCTTCTGCCAGTGGGAAACTAGTAAAGACCTAGGAGATCACAGTGGCCTGTTTGATCTTCCTCTTCTTTTCTTTGCCGGTCAGCTCGGACTCCTCGAAGTCGTCTAGGATTATGTTAATCCTTATAACCTTCTGGGGTGGCTCTTTTGAGGTATCGTGGTCCTCAATCTACCGGATGGCTTGCTTCGCAATGAACTCCGTACAATGACCTTCTCTCACGAGTTCTTTGAGGTGTGCTTTCCAAGCAAAGCAATTATTCGTATTGTGTTTGTGCGTCACATGAAAGGCACAATATTTTCTGGTATCCCTCTTGTCCGAATTTCCTTTCAAGGGTACCGGTCTTTTTACCCAAGGTTTGTCCTTCACTTAGGCTAAGATTTTATGTACAGGGATGGAGAACTTAGTGTATTTCTCCTTTGTCGTAGCGTCTCCTTGTGGACACGACCTGCGTTTGTCTTTGTCCCTGTTGCTAATCCTGCCACTTCTTTGGGCTGCCCTCTTGGTCGGCTAATCTTCCTACTCAGTAGACTTTTTCAGGGCGATTCGATCGTCATCCCAAAGCGTGTAGCGTTCTGTGGTCGCAAAGACCTCTGCTAGAGTCTAACTGGGTTTGATAGTCAGCTTGTGGTATAAGTCGTGTTCAACTAGAAGACATTTCTTGAATGCATAGGACGTGATTCGGTCATTGCACCCTACAATGTTGGTTTTTTCTGCTTTGAATCTCTTGATGTAATCTCAAAGGGATTCATCGGGCTTCTTGTGCAGGTTGTATAGGTTGTCAGGGTTCTTCTTGATCGTCCGGTAAGAAGTATATTCCTTGGTGAAGACGAAAGCCAGCTCCTTGAAGCTGCTGATCGACTCGGATGGTAATGTGTGGAACCAGTTCTGAGCTGCTCCTCGCAAAGTCATTGCAAACACGTTACACATTAACGCGTCCTTGAGTTCAATCTAGATGAGAGACCTCTTCTGCTCTGAGTGTGGCTTGCAAATGCTTGTGACATGTCAACAGGTTGACCGTGTTGTTGTCCCTCTCCTTGTCTGCTTACTCCTACTCAACTTGCCTGGTTCCCATCAAACTGCCCATAGGCTCGTTCATCCATCCTTCTCCCTTCCCCCTGTTGTCCAAGGACAAGGTTTTGAGCCAAGTTTATTTGGCCGAGGACCTGCCTCATCAAATCGTTTTGGTTGTCCATTCTCCGAGCTAGCTGGTCAACTCTCTGATTGAGGTCTACTTGACTTCGTGGACCAAGAGGAGAGATGTGTGTAGAACCTAATTGTACACGGGCTAGGGTTTCATTGGAGGTGTACGCGAGAGTGTGTGTTGAGCGTGGAGGCAATGAAGGGAATGCTTGAAGTTGCTCCAAGATTGGGCCTAAGTCGGTGGTGGTAGTGAGCCCACCCTGATGGGAGGTTCCACCATGCTCGTCGACGGCGCCATGAAGATGGCTAGATCCGGCCATAGGGCCTTGAGATGGGACAATGTCAAACACGGGGCCGTTATGGAGGTTTTCATTGATTCCATGAGGTTGTGGAGCGGTGGTGGTGGCAGCAAGGTGTCTGGGAGGTGGTACGGCACTTCCAGCTGATGGGCCTTGCTGTTGCAGTGCGGCAGCGCACGTCAAGATGGTGTTCCCAGTTGGGGGACCGAGAGGTGGAGGAGCGGTGCCATGAGAGCGTGCCACGGTCTCGGCCGTGGTGTGGGATTGTCTCGGAGCCACGGTGTCATGGTGGTCCAAGCTTGTCGTGGATTGGGCCATTGCAGCAGTCTTGCCCCTTGTTTTCTTACTTCCAACCATGGTTGTTTGGAAGGCTTCAGTGGATTGGAAAATAGGAGGAACGGATTCCTTGAGCACGCGTTGAGTATAACTTGTGCTCTTAATGAAAGCACCAAATGTTTGTGCAAATAATCTCACTGGAGAATATTCGCTTCTAGATCCTTCACCTTTTCATCTTCCTTCTCTCTCTTCCTCGATTCCTATAAAAAAGACTAGAGTAAATATACCACACCCTGGGGGTGTTGCCCAAAGGCCCTCTGATGCCTAAGTTAGTTCAAGTGTTTGTAAGAAAACAATAGCTAACAAAAGGGTATGGAGATGTATGTATGGTGTGAACCGGGTGGCCGGAGTGTGTGGTAGCCGAAGCCGTGTGGAGAAAATATGGAGAGTGGAGAGGGATAGAGCTTTGGGTATTTTTCTCGAGTTTTAGGAGTAGGTTTAGATGTAGGTTTTTTGAAGTACCTTGAATGACGAATGAAGTCATCTATTTATAGGAGCCTCGGGGCTACGGTTTCGTAGAGAATAAACTCTTATTAGAAGGAGTTTATTCTTTACCAAAATTTGTAGAGATTGAGTCGGACTTGATTATATCTCCTTATTAGGATAATATCTGAATTAATTATATTATCTTATTAAATAAAGATAATATCCTATAATTAAGATATTGTCCTTATTAATTAATTGGCCAAATAAATTGGTTGAATTAATTAACGTGTCGTGCTGTGATTGGAGACGAAAATATTTGCTCCCACAAATATGAAGAGTATAAGAAAGAACATTGTTGCGCAGCATTTCCTCCAAAACTAGGATGGTTGGTCTGGCAATTGATGAACCTGTTAAAACACCAACTACAATCAAATACATTATCAAGTTGAGAAACATCAATGGAGCTGCCACGTTCCTTCCCACTGACTCAGCCATATCTCCTTATAGATCTCACAAATAAAAGCAACAAATTAAAACCAAGCTTTGTCTCTCTTGTCGGGGATAATATTTCAGGAATATTTTTTGCTTCCTATTTTTTTAATTTTGTGTAATTACTTACCCTTTGTATAATCCTATTGTAAACCATTTTACGGTTTACCACTTTGTACATCTATGTACACCTTGTAGGAGAAGAATATACCTTGACGTGTCCTTTTTTTTAGGGTTCGCTATTGTGTATTTCCGCTGCGATTACGGGTTCTACTTTGTTGGATAATTGATACTTAAGCTATTGGTACAAATACATGGATAATTGATACTAGTGATCATATGACTTTTGACTCTCACATTTTTGTTCACTTATCTTCCAAGCCCCGCCACTCGGGAGTTCAGACCAAAGTTGTGGGATTGTGGATCCGAGGCAGGGACGAAGGACACCTGAATCGAGATTTATTTTATTTATTAAAGATGGAGGAGAAATTTATGAGAGGAATGAGGGAGGAGGGAAAAACTAATAAAAATAAAAACTTGAAAAGAAAAACTATTTAGAATGGCATTTGACGTCCCTCAACCATCCCTCCCCCATCCTCCTTTTTTTCTCCATCCTTTTTCTCATGCATTTCCTCTCTGAATTAATTTCCTCCAATTTTTTAACCATGACCCGACTATTTGACGAAAAAGGCCATGACTAAATGAACGTTACCAAAAGAAAAGTTAAAAACATTGATAGAACGTAAAAACAATGAACCACAATGAGCAAAAAGTAGCAAGGATTTGAACTACTGTACCACAATGGTCAAGTCCTTCCAGTAACAAGGTTAAAGTAATCTGACAATTGACTTTAATAAAAAATGGAATGACATGGATTAAGAACAATCCAATGAACGCTACGATTCCACACCCACACTGCTATCTTAAAGATTTTCCATGGGTGTGAACTGGACAGTTTGGGGTTTAACGACCCAATATCCAATAAAAACGGAAGCACATAATGAGATTACTGATAACAAAAGGGCAAAAACACTAGCAGCACTGACTGAGCTACGTGGTCTTGCCATGGTAAGCACAGAACTTCCCAAAGAGATGTCTAAGGGGACCCAATCACAGCTAACAGAATAGTGTCCAGAGCCGTGCCACGGTTTTCCATCAACTGGATACCAAAATGCAACTGACATTTTACTTGATCCTCCAATTGTGAATTGCACATCCTGCAGAAACAAGTAACAAACTCATTTTAAACTCATTACAATGTTGATATTTTAATTGAAATCTATGTATAACACACTTATCACAACGTCAATTTTACTTGGAATCTATAATATCTATATATAAAAGAGACCTAGTACACTGTCAATATTTTCCTTGGAATCTAAATAAATAGACCAATAATCACATCATATCAACTGTGTAATATGTATGGTGTATTTCAAGTTACAAAAGATGGGTAAAAATAAATTCCAACACAACAGTATAGCACAAACCAGTAATCATTCCAAAAGACTTTTCGTACAGTAAGTTTGGTTGACACCATGTACATATTCTAAAAGATAGACTTGTTAAACTGCCAAGAAGTTTGTAAGTAAAAACAGCAAAGGACCAAAATAAAAAAGGAACGGATCATCAGATAATTGCAGCAATCTTGTCTAAGGGATAGATATGCATTTTCAATTAGCAACAAGGCTATTTAGTGCTTGTCAATAATCCTCTTCGTTCAACACGAAACAACAAGAACGAT
Organism: Prunus mume; assembly: GCF_000346735.1. The sequence continues at coordinate 13,871,038 of NC_024130.1, forward strand.
CAACTCTTCAAGCAACTTTCACAACATGTACTACAAGATGTATCAACAATTAGAGGGGAAAGGGTTTTTGAAAAGAACTCAAATCCAGGCAGCTAGAAATTTAAAAGTGCCCGGTGAACCTGTTGGAGACGATCCATAGTTCTCAAAGGCCTAGAGAATTCAAAATAAAATGTTCCCTTTTGACCATCTGATGCATAAGGACTGTCTCCTTCCACAAAACCTGTCATAGTCAACAATAAAAAAATAAAAAAAATTAACAATGCAAAAAAGAAATATATTTGTTTCTGGGGGAAGGATGGTTCAGTAGATAATGCATGGTCGTGTCACATACACGGATGCAAAATTATATTCAAATGACAAACCATATAACAAAGATTGATAATTACCTGAGTGAACATTGAAGCTACTGTGCCACCAAGCACCCTTCCAATCATTTTGTCCACTAGAATCATTTGCTGACAATGGACAGAGATAAACTAAATAATTTGATCACTGGAACTCATTTAAAAGCAAATACAAAAACTTAGAGAAAAGGAGTTTTCCACAGGTGGGGGAATTCCACCAGTGGTTGAATTAAAGCAGTACTTTTTGCAGTCAGTACTTTTCCTAATGGGGATATGAGGGGGGAACTTGTTGACAAACTAATGGAAATCAAATAGTAATCTCCAGAAGATAATAGTTAAAAGTTGTTAGCTGGACCAGGGATATTCAACATAATGAATGAGATCACTTTTTAATATAACCCAGCTTGAGGATTGTGACATTGGAGAACCACTTCATAGATTTAATGCTGCTTTTGTGACTTCCTAACTCTAGCAGTCACTTCCTTAGTCCTTTCTTCTATCATATAGGCATGGTTCATGCCCCATTAAGAAAAATAGATTAAAGTAGCAATACGATAAATTACTCTCAGAAATACCTGAAGAACCAATTCCATCTAGGTATCTACAATGCGGGTTCCAAGCATAAAGATCAACTAAATGACCAAACCTGTTCAAACAAAGATGACAAGTATATACAATAAAATGGAGTCTGTAAAAGATAAATCAGAATCAAATTACCCAACAAGTGGATCATTGCTATAAGGTGAAGAAATGAATTGTACTACGGCACCTGTCGCCTCCATTTCCAACCCTGTTGTCTATAGGGTTGCCACCATAAAGTCGTCCAGGAATAGCATTCCCAATTGAGAAGTGCAAAATATCAACTTCATGGCCCTTGCACGTCTTGTTTGTGCAAGAGTCAACTCCTTCCTTACAGCCACCCATCTGGCAACACAAAAATCCTTTTGGTTTGAACTCCACAGTACATGAAGGAGGACCAAAACAAAGCAAAGAAAGTTGCACAAGTTTATTGAAAAATGAAAAACACATCCATAGTCCAATATGCCAATGGAGTAACTTACACTATGATAAGTTGCATCTTCACCAATTTGAAACATGAGGGCAACAGATGGGCATTTATTGTTGTCACTAAGTCAGGAGAGGAAAAAAACAAATCAACAAACTCTTTGTTGTTAAGAAAAAAAAAAGGCATGAAATTCAGTGGTAATGCAATCCAACAAAGCATGCACTTCAAGCACATAATCAACCAACACATCAAAGTAGAAAAAAGACCAGACAATGACTAACAAAATCTTCAAAGATATAGCAAACACATAAATTCCACGTCCTCCGACCCAAAAAATTACGTTCATTGTACTAAAAAGAGAGTCGAAGAACAGCTTAAATGACAATGAGAATTTGGAGTGAACCGCAATTCTTGCCACTAATACTGAACATTGAAACCAAATCAAACAAACAAGAAATTAGTTCAGAGTCAACCACAAAGATATGAAAATATTCATTCCTTCCACCAAAAAGCATACCCCTTAGAGTAAGCGTAGTCCCCATCAACTTGAATCATAAAGAAGACATCACGGCCATCATGCAAAGCCTACCGTCAAAATATAACAAAAAGAAAATCAAATTCATATTTAAAACCAACCAAATTATATGTTCAAACAGTAAATCCAGAATACCTTAACTGTCATTTTTCCACCTCTGTACTCGTTTTCAGCATCTGGGTCAAGAGCAGGGAGGAGAGAGAACTCGAACCCATCCATGTCCTTCCAGTCGTCGGCATGACCATCGAGCGTAATAAGGCCGGGTCCGAACTCGGCCTGGACCCGGATCTCAGAGTCCGACTCACAGCTCCATTCACCCGACTCTTCGTGCGAATTGGCCTGTCGTATCAGCAGCACACAAAATACCAATAGCACTAGCACTACTCGAAGCATTTTGTAGAGGACTACCTTTTAGGCTTGAATTTGATGAGTACACCGTGCAACGCCCTATGTTCTGCATCCCTTTCTCATGTACGACCTTATCTTTTGAATTGAAAATTGTTTTCCGTTTTTTATCGCCAAAGAATTACCGTTTAAACTTGAACTCTAGAAGTAGGCGGTGTCAGAGGGTCTCCCAAGTAAGTTTATTTGAAGAATTCTATATATATATAGTCCCTTACTATTGAGGGATTATTTAAATAATTTTATTTGAAGGACGCCCTTTAGAGTACCATATAATTTTTTTCCTAATGATCTAAACCATCTATTTTTTAGGTCTTTATTCATAGATCATCTTTACAAAAAATTAGACAAATCAGAAATCGTTTCGACATCCAATTGTGTCCTACAAAATCAATGAACATGATGCTTCAAGAAAGTACTAAAATTTCAATAACTCAATTGAATGGTCAAATGATATCGGATTCAAGTGATTTTTTGTAGAGATGATCTTTAAATGAGTATCTACAAATAGACGGTTTGGATTAGTGAAATATAATCCGGAGTGGGGCCTACAAGGGGTGTCCCTCAAATAAGCTTATTTGAGGGATCCCTCAATGGAAGGGGACTATATATATATACAAAGAGCTTTCATTGTGGGATCCCCCAATTAAGCTTATTTGAGGGACACCCCTTGTAGGGTCCACTCCGGATTGTATTTCACTAATTCAAACCGTCTATTTTGTAGATAATCATTGAAAGATCATCTCTACAAAAAAATCACTTTAATCCAATATCATTTGACCATTCAATTGAGTTATTAAAATTTTAGTACTTTCTTAAAGCACCGGGTTCATTGATTTTGTAAGACACAATTGGATGTCGAAACGGTTTCCGATTTGTTTAATTTTTTGTAAGGATGATCTATGAATGAAGACCTAAAAAATAGATGATTTAGATCATTGGAAAAAAAAAAATTGTAGGGTATCCTAAAGGGCGTCCCTCAAATAAAATTATTTGAAGGATCCCTTAATAGAAGGGGACTGTATATATATACAAATTCGACTCACAAAGACTAACGACATTTTAGTCCATTAAAGTTTAGGCGATCAAAATGTGCCTTGAGGTTTCAATTTCATCAATATGATATCTAACATTTTCAAATATGACCAATTCACAACGTCCATTAGATTGACCGTCTAGTCAGACGTTACATGATGATGCAACAACTATGGGACTCACCACAGATTGTTGACTGTCCAATCCAACTAGTCCCCATGAAGGGCATTTTTGAAAAGAAAAACCAGCTCATATCCTTGGAAATGCCCTTCACATGGACTAGTTGGATTGGGCAGTCAACAATCTGTGGTGAGTCCCGCAATTGTCACATAATCATTTAACATTTGACTAGACGGTCAATCTAATGGACGTTGTAAATTGATCGTATTTGGAAACGTTAGGTATCAAATTGATGAATTTGAAACCTTGTGGCCCATTTTGATATTACCCCTAAACCTCGATGGACTAAAATGTCGTTAGTAAAAAAAAAAGGCTTAATTATTGTTTTACCCCTAGAACGGGCGCTCGTTCTCACTTTACCCTCTAAAACTAAAATTTTCTCACTTAACCCCCAGAATCTCAAAAAATTGTTGAAATTTTCTCACTTTATTACTTTCGTCCACTTCTATCCCCAAAACCGTTGAGTGTGTTAGCATATGTGATTTAGTAATTTTAGCTATTAGAGACCTTTAAGTGCAAATTAAATTTTAAAAAAACATATTTTAACAAACCCATCTTCCCTTTCTTCCCCTTCCCGTAAGCTCCCAAGCTCTCACCTCCATGTTTTCCCCCTTTTCCCTTTCCGGTTATCCTTATCCCCCAATGCACCCAGAGCAACCCCCACCACCCCAATCCTCCTCCCCCATCTAGTCACCCCACTTTCCTATTCTCTTCATCTCCATATCTCTCTCTCCCTTGGTGTGGATGGTGATTTTGTTGGTGTGGATGGGGTTTGACTAGGTGGAGGTGACAGTGAGGTTTGCTGATTGTTCTAATGATGGCGGTGGTCTAATTAGGTGGTAGGTTTATAAAACTACCTTTAGCATTTATTTTTTTTACTGTATAGTGTAAGTTTGTTACCCATACGACAATATTTATTTAAAAGTGTGGCGCGGGTTTATCATCCACACAACTGCCTTTACTTTTTATTCAAAAGTATGGAGTATAATTAGTGCCCATACCAGCACATTTACTTTATTATTTAAAGTATGGTGTGGGATCAACGTCCATACATGAAGCAATTTAATTTATGAATTTATTTTACCACACATTTACATTTATTTAAAGTATGGTGCGGGATTATTGTCCATACCAGCAATTTATTTACAAGTAATTTATAGCAATTTATTTTATAAATTAATTGTGTGATATGATGAGTTTTACAACATACAAAGATCAGGACCAGAAGTTTCTTGATCCTCATCATACAACTACATCAGGACCTAAAGATCCTTGATGATGATAATGATATGAGAGCTGGCAGTCTCTACGGTATTATATTTGTAAACAAGATATCAGACCTGAAGATCCTTGATCCTTGACATCTAAATAAGGACCTAGAGTTCCTTGATAATGTAATAGTACCATATTGATTAATAGTGTCGTACACATGAATAGTAATTGCACTGGCAAATGTACTGTACACATGAATAGACACGTATTCATGACCTGATGAATAGTATCATATAAATGAATAGTGACGTATACATACATATTAACCATTTTGGATAAACCGTCACTATATACAAAAGGGAACATGCAATTCCTTAAACTCATGGATGAGCATTGAATGAGAAGCTAGAAGCTCCTCAAAACATGGACAATTATGTAAGTGCTTGAAATCCTGAAATATGTATGGGAAATTATAAAAATGTCCATACCATGAAAATATGCAATTTTTTTTATACAAATGATATTGGGGAAGGATGAAGGATGTGTTCTACTTTTTAGATTAATAAAGCCACAAACATTGAGCTTTAAAAAAAATCTAACCCCAGTATCTTTAGGCATAAATTTTGGTTGTTCCAACTAAGACTCTCTACACCTAGAGAGAGGGAAAAGAAAACTCATTTACCTTTGTAGCATTACCTAGAGCAAGCTCTTAGGTGGATCACCCAAGGATAGGCCTTCACCACTAACAAGAAGTTCTCAAGCAGTCCAAAGGAGGATGTCTCTATGTTTCCACATCAAAGAAAAGAGAAGGATGAAGATGAATTTAGGAGGTTGGATTTGCTAGAATCCTCTCCTTGATGGCCGATCCCCTTGGTAGAGAATGAGAGGATTTGGTTTGCCTCTTAACTTAAGAACACACCCTAGGATGAGATGATACCATCTTTATCTACATAAAGGGGTTCATATAACCAAAGTGGCCTCACCTAAACCCTATGGCTGTTTTGGCCTTGTCATTGACCATTTGGGCCTTTGTCTCTTAAGTTCTGAACTACAACTTAACTTACAAGCCCAATGGGTCCAAGCAAGATGGGCCTTGTGACCCCAAAACGATTTTAGGCCTTATCCATATTTCCCGAGCCTCAATTAATTTGTTAATCTCTATTAACGAATTAATCATTGCTCATCATCTCCTAATTAATTTACATCTAACCTTTATGGGTGTGCAATCCATTAAGTTCTAATTGGCAAGGTAGTGGGCGATTCAAACTCTTTTTTAATTGATTATGAATTAAAACTCTTTTTTAATTTCCCCCTTTAATGAGGACCCACATTTGGTATATCCTCAGGGCTTCCATAAGTCATGGGTAACGTCTAGCAACATGCCATGACTATCCAAGCCGATATAGAAGTGGTAGAGAACCTATTCCGTTGGAATAACAATGTAATTCGGTTATATAAGTAAGATTTCCATATAAGATCTCTTGTTTGAACGCGTTCAATGAATTCACTCTCTAGTGAACACCCATACACCTATCTTTGTGTCAACTACACAAATGACTTGAGACGAGCTTTTCTCTCAATTGAGCAAAAATGGTGTATCAGTCTTTGAGGATTGTCAATGCCCAGTTGAATGGTCCTATGATTGGGAACTCTTTAGGGAGTGAAGGGAAAGGTCTCCTAGATCTAACTTGGATTGCTTTCCTCATCTCACAGTCCATGGACTTGTTGATTAAGTAAATACCAGTTAATAAGGCATACACTTGAATCAACATCAATGCCCTTTTATATCAACAACATCTGAAATATCCAAAAGTTTACATCTCATGCTTGATTTTAGGGCATATTTCCAACATAGGGGAAGTACATACTCTTAACCTAGGACAAGCCTCTTACTTGCCCACTTTGTCTTGATAACTCATGTGCCACATGTATTTTGTAGGAATAAGGATTTGCTCTAGTAAGCTTTAACCAAACAAACGGTCAAATCTTTCAATTGTTAACACTTGACCAATTTTATTAGCAAATTTTATTTCTTTTCTTTTTTGTTATAGAAGATTGGGGGATGGGGATTCGAACACAAGACCTCAAGTGCAGGGGTAACTGCTATTAACCACTTAGAGCATCTACAATCACACTAACCCTAAACCCTAACATTAATTAAAAGTTTAAAGGACTAACGACGTTTTACCTCTTTAAGATTTAGGTGCCGTATCGAAATGGGCCATGAGGTTTCAATTTCATCAATTTCATACCTAATTTTTTTAAATTTCATCAAATTACACCTTTTGTCAACTTCACCATTAGATTTTTTGTTAAATTGGTGACGTGGCAATTGTGGTACCCACTTTGATGCTGATGTGTGAAAAAAATTATAAAATTCTTAAAAAAAATTATAATTTTAAAATAGGAAGGAAAAAAAAGCCTATCTCCCCTAAACCCCATAGCTTTTGCAACCGACCCACGCCCCCCCCCCCCCCCCCCCCCCGCATACTCCGTATTGTATTTCACTAATCCAAACGTTTGTTTTGTAGATATTCATTCAAAGATCACTGCTATAAAAAAAAACACTTGAATCCGATATCATTTGACCTCTCAATTAAATTATTGAAATTTTAGTACTTTCTTAAAGCACCATATTCATTGATTTTGTATGATACAATTAGATGTCTAAACGGTTTCCGATTTGTCTAATTTTTCGCAAGGATGATCCATGAATGAAGACCTAAAAAATAAATGGTTTGGATTGTTGAAAAAAGAAATTATATGGTACCCTAAAGGGTGTCCCTCAAAAGAAGGAGACTATACATATATATAGGCCCTTGAAAGGAGAAGGAATGCTAGAATGCCAACATGCATCTATTATTGAATTCACCCGACCTGATAGCACAGTACCAATTTTGGGAATGTCCAATGCCACTCAAATAAGCTTATTTGAAGGACACCCTTGTAGGGCCCACTTCGCATAATATTTTACTAATCTAAGCCGTCTATTTTGTAGATATTCATTCAAAGATTAGGTCTATAAAAAAATCACTTGAATCCAATATCATTTGACCACTCAATTGAATTATTGAAATTTTAGTATTTTCTAAAAGCACCATGTTCATTGATTTTGTAAAACATAATTGGATGTCGAAACAATTTTCAATTTGTCTAATTTTTTACAAAGATGATTGTTGAGACCCAAAAAAGTCACGAGAAGCCCAGAGACATTTAAAGCCCAATATAACATATAATGTTGGTCATACGTTAATCCAAGTTGTATTATGGGAATTAATTGATTAAATAAATATAGAAATAGTGTGCATGCCATGCCAAATCAATAATACATTTTTCATATGTCAATCACCTACCACGCTCACATGAACCCAAGTCATGTAGTTTATGGGGCTTGCACGAGGGATTGTGGTATGAAAGGTTACGGAAATCCACAAGGCCCACGGAAGCTCTTGGATAATAGAGACTTTAGGCTAGCTAATTGGGAGCACCAAAGTCTAAGCCCATTACTTGGAGTTCTCCAATGTGGGTGAGCAAATGAGATATTTTTCAAGCACTTCCTTTTACCCATAGAAAATAGTCATTTTCCAAATGCCTAGCTTTACCCGTTGGAAACAAGCCTTTTTCAGCACTCCCTATTACCCGTTGGAAACAATTTGTTTCCAGCGCTTCCTTTTACCCATAGGAAATAATCATTTTATGGTACCTAGCTTCACTTGTTGGAAAATAGCATGCCCCAGTACTCCCTTTTAACCATTGAAAATAGGCTGGTTCTAGCACCTCCTTTTACCTATTGGAAATAAAGAAAAACCCTCACCCTTTATAAATTGGCATTCACGGCTCAGGCAAATGACACCAATTTTTCTTCAGCCATCAAGCCCCCTCATTCGGCTGTTGCAAGCAACACAGCAACCATCAACCCCCTTCTTCAACCATCATGCCCTTTCTTTAGCTACTGGAGCGGCACAACAACTTCTTACTTTGGTTAGTGCAAGCATCCCAGTAGCCATCAACCCCTTTCTTCAATCATCACACCTCCTTCCTAGATGTTGCAAGCACCCCAGCCATAACCTCCTCTCCTTGAAATCCATCATATTCTCTATAAAGCCTCACCAAGCATAACTCCAAGCTTTTCCTTCCTTCCAAGCCACCATAGCCTTCAAACCTCAAGTTTTTCCTCCCATCATCATTCTCTTGAAACTCTTAAATCCCCATAGCCATGGCCACAAACAATAAATTCTCAACACCCAAACTCAAGCATATCAAACACCAAGCCAATCACAAGCATTCTCATTTGCTAAACTTGTGGATCTTTAGCTCCCATACTCCAAGCTCTCATGCCAAACTCATATAATCTCATATCAACATCAGCAAGTCATCTTCAACTCATCCAGAGCGAGCAACATCCTTACTCATTGCTGGAAGCTTCAATGTCAAGTTGTGTTCTTCCATCTTCTTCCTCTCTTTCCCATAAACACATCCAAAGAGAGCAAGCATGACCTCCCACCTCTAGAATCTTCCATTTCTTCCCATTTTTCTCTTCTAGAAAGCCACCCAAGAGCTTGATGAGGTTTCGTCAAGCTGCTGGAAATCTGCTAAAGCCATCCATCCTTTATCTCTCTCTCACTCTCTCCCTTAAAAAGCTCCATCCAAAAGAATCTGAAACACTCATCTTCTCAAGCTAAGCTGAAAACCATAGTCATTACCCTTTTAGTAAGAAAATACAGACATCGCAAGCTCTTCGTCTAACTGCCGAAAACACCTAAAATCTCAAGCTTTAATCCTTTCTTTACACTCATTTTCTCTTAGCTCTCACAAGCCTCTCGTGCCAAGCCTAGTAGTATCGTGATTCACCAAAGCAAACTTTCATGCCAAGCCTATGCAACATCAATGCACCATCTCCAACTCTTTGTCTAGCTGCCAAAAACATCAACACAAAATATGCAACTGCTGGAAGAAGAACAAAGTACTCCCCTGGGACTTGCTTCTCCCTTGGGATGCTTTGGGCCTAGTTCTCGCTAACTTAGAAAAATGAGCAACGAAGGCTTGATTCACTAATCTATGACGGTCCAAGAATCAACAAGCTCGAACGAGCCTTTCGACAAAAAAAGTGTAACAACCGGGTCCTTAATTAATTTTTAATTATTAAATTATTAGAGAAAAAGACAATTTTGCCCCTAGAATAAATTATTAGGGAAAAAGTTGACCTTTGATTGGGAAGGAATTTGAAAATTTTAGTTGTACTGTTGCATAAAACACGTCGAGATGAGTCCGTAGACATGTAGTGGGCTCAAATAGGAGTTGTAACGAAGAAGTTACGATCAAAAGAAGTTCAGTGGCATAATCGTAAATATTTCAAGTTCAGTTTCAAAACCCAGATTTTCTCCTCCCCCTCAAAAGCTTCACGACCAGCCAACTTCTCTCCAACACCACCACCACCACACACCTCCGTTCTTGGCGGAACCGGTCCCGTTAGAACCGCCTCACTTCCCTCTTCGATTCCCGACCAGTCCTAGCCTTGATTCGCCGGTGTGGTCGCCGGAATCAGCCACGAAATAGGCGGTGTTGGACAGTTTTTTAGTAAACTTTCGGTAGCTCGTTCGGACGCCTCCAGCCACCAAATCTTTCAAATTTGGTATGATTTTCTATCCTTTCAACGTGTTCTAGCTGCTTGTTGTGTTATTTTTGAGAAATTTCTACGTTTAATTGGTTGATTAAGCAATTGAACTTTTGGCCAGTTTCGGCCTTCGATTCTGGCCACTTCCAGCCACTTTTTGGGGTAGGTCCAAGAACAAAAGTGGTTCCAAATAAGGTGCTTTACCTAGGATACGAAGCTTGGCCTTCAACCTTGAAGTTTTCCGGCCACCAAAATTTATCTAGACACCCACGTGTTGCCGGCCCGTGTGGCGGCACGTAGGGCAGGGTGGTGATCCGACATTATATTCTAAAATTATCCTTATGTTGTCACGAGCGTGTAGGAATTCGCGGATCTCAATTCGGACAACGTTTGAACCCCGAACGGATCTTGCATATTGTGCGATTTCCAGGTTCGATACGTTTAAACCGTTGGATCGCAGTCAATTTCTTATATGTTGATCTATGTAATTCCAGGATTGTGTAGGATTCAATGGATTGTGAATCGGAGTCTTGGATACTCCAAAAAGGCCAACCCTACGACTAGGTTTACAGTAACCGTCCGATCGTGCGGTCGTGAGCAGTCCAACCGTTCGATCAAGACCAGACTCTCAGGACATATGTCCTAGGCATGTTAGAACCTCTAGGAACTCTCGGATCAGAATTTTGAGGTTGTGGACCCCAAGGTGTCTCGGGTTGACTTTTTGGGACTTATCGCTTTTTGAGTTCTGAGGCACTTCTAGACCGTTCTAATAAGTGGAAAAGCTTACATAGGCTTGAGAATGACCTTCAATTCAATGCACGCACTTCTAGGAGCCCAGGGCCAGGACTTTGGATTAAATAATGAGGATGAGCTCCATTGAATATGTTTAAGCTTTTAGAAAGTTCATGTGCGTGCGAGTGTTCAATTGGTTTATTTATGGTCTTAATTTCTTGATTTTATGTGAATTCAGGATGAGTATTTAATTATCTGTTGATTTATCACATGCTTATATATTCATATGGTTAATGATGTTGTAAGATTATTAATATAATATTTGAACGGTATGTTAATAAGAGATCGATATGGCTAACATACTAGCTAAGTGTTTAATATATGTATATTCAATAGTTGAAAAGGATGAATAATAGCACTTGGCTTTTATCAGATTGTGGCATATAAATGTATATATATATTTTAAGTTTAGTTGAGAACAAGTTTATTGAAAGTTGATATAAATGACGGGTGATGGTTTTCAAACTCACCATGAGGGTGCCCCCTAGTTGCTTTGAAACAGTTTGGTTATTTTGATAATGCCCCACGAGTTTCGGGGACATCTGAACCGTGTGGTGCGAGGATTGCAGCTCAGATTGAAGTGTTATCTCTGAGACCTGCGAGGAATGTGGCTCGGATGGACTTGGTGTCTCCGGGACTTGCGAGGATTGTGGCTCAGATTGAAGTGTTATCTCTGAGACCTGCGAGGAATGTGGCTCGGTTAACTTTATGTCTCCGAGACCTGCGAGGATGGAATTGATGGTATTAAAGGAATTGACGGATCAGAAATAGGGGTACGCCTAGGTGGAGAGAATTTAAGTTCTGAGATGCTTTTAAACTAAATTGAGGATTTTATACAGCTACCATTATTTTATTAAGCGTTACATTTGATTTACAAGTGACAGATGGAAATATATATATATATTCTAATCAAGTTATGGAGATATATAAATATAAATATTTATTTATGAACTTTATGTGAGTTTGATAAAAAGGTGTTCAAAGCTTATAAATCTTTAACTTATTTTATTTTATTATGTTTAGTTATCTTTATCTTTTGTTATTCTATATAGTATTAAATAGCTTAAGTTTTTCTAGCATATTTTGCCCCACAAGTCTTAAAGTTATCTGGACCGTGGGAGCGAGGATTGCGGATCAGGTTGACCAGATGTCTCCTGAGTCCAGCGAGGATTACAGGGCAGGACGTATCACCAATGGTGTCACGAGGAGATGGATAGTTATGGCTTCCAAGGTGTGATTACCTGAATCTAAATACTTTTATTCATTCATTTAATTATATATTGCCAAGTGAGTAATGCCAGGAAGTTAGGAACAGGAGGCTGGGATGAAATATGAGAACTACGTGTGGCTTGATCCCTCAGTAAGGGCACGTAGGTAGCCTATGGTTACAAGGTGCAGCCACAAGTTAGAATGTTTGAGATTGCCAATGTATTATTGTTGTTCTAAAAGTTAAGATGAATTTTATTAGCAGATTGATTTATTTGATTTGTTGCGGCCTGAGGCCAGAATAATATGATGCTTGATTTGCTTGGGTATACTTTATACATGCTGAATGATTGGGATATATAAATGTTTGTTGACAGGTGGAAATTTTGAGAAATGTTCAATTTACAGGGAAGACTCTGCCAATAAATTGAATTTTGAATAGAAGGGCAAATAGGTAATTTGTGCTCGGCACTCGCCAGGTGTCGGACACGCATAGGGTTTGGCTCGAATTCCAAAATGAAATTTGGGTTGGGTCCTGTCAAAAAGACCCCAACAATGATCTATGAATGTAGACTTAAAAAATTGATAATTTGTATCTTTGAAAAAACATTCGTAAAGAATCCTTCAATAAAAAGGAATTTATATATATATATATATTCGTTTTTCTAAAACGTAACCAAACGATGAGTCACTTATTAAAAAGTAGGAAAAACTACACTTTAGTCCTTGGAAGTTTAGTGTCAGTATCGAAATGGGCTCCAATGTTTCAATTAAATCAATTTCATACCCGAAATTTGAAAGTATTACCAATTTATACCCGCCGTTACATTGACCGTCAAAGTCAGACGTTAAATGCTGACGTGGCAGTCATAGGACCCACCTCATAACTAAACAGCAGTTCGAAAAAGACCAATATGGGACCCACCCACTAAATAATTCAAAAAAAATTATATAAAATAAAAAAGCATTAAGAAAAAAAATCTACCCAACCCCTTCTCTGTTCCCCACGTCGACCCATCATCAGTAGTCACTCCCTCGCTTTCCTCAGCTCATTCTCAACCTCTTCTGTCTTCCCACTCGTCTGCCCGAACTGCACCTAACCAACAACCCACCCAATCGCACCGAAACCACAACCCGACCCACCCTACCCCTGACCATACAACCCTAGCAACAATCCCATCGCAGCAAAATTACACAAAACAAACAAAAATGGAGAACCCCACCTAGAGGCCCAACCCCTACGATACAATATGTAATTCTTAGGCAGGCGTTGACGGTGGCACAAGAGGGAGGCGTTGGCGATTGGCGATGTTGGCTCATGGATATTATGAGTAGTGGCAACCATCGAAACAACCTCCTCTCTCTCTGCAGACAACAACTAATTTCAAAAAGGAAAGACAAAACAACCAAAACACACAACACACTCCACCATCAAAACAAAACAAAATGGCAGTAACCAAATCCTTTTCTTTTTTAATTTAAAAAATATCCACCATATATAACCCATTTCCTCCAATATCTCTGCATCTACCCATGGTGGGTCTGCATCTCTCCATCCTCTCCATCCTAGCTCTTTCTGCATCTATCCACGTCTTCCATTTCCTCCACTGCCCTCCAACATTAATAAGTCAGTTCGATACTAGCTGTGGGAGAGGTTGTGGGTTTTTTTGCCCTGTCCATGGTGGAGATTTGGGTTTGCAACTCTTAGGTTTTTTTTTTTTTTTAAATTTAATTTAATTTATTATTTTATATCAAATTAATTTTTTGAATTAGATAATGGGTCCCACAATGGACACATCATCAGTTAACGTCTGGCCAAACGGTCAACTTAATGGAAGACTTAAATTTGTCAAATTTGAAAACTATGAAGTGTAAATTGATGAAATTGATACTCAGAGGCCCATATTGAGAATGACCCCAGCCTCCAGGGGTCTTTTTGATGTTAATACTAAAGAGTATTAAAAAACGTGTAATGCAAAAGTTGTCTTTAAAAATTAATGAAAATGAAAAAGGATAAAATCAGAAGGCATGCATCGTGAAGCCTCTGGAACAATAGGGAAAAAGATAGAATCTCTTAGAACGCTCCACATTTCTACTTGCACATATTAAAGTAAATAATTAATAAGATATATCAAGAAGAAAGAAGAAAGAAAGAAAAACAGAAGGAAAGGAAGAAGCTGGAACCTTCCTTGTTTCTCTAAATTGGTCTAAAGAATGTTTTTCAATTTCGAATTTTCAAGAACCATGTCCCGCACCTCCTAAACTTTCTCTCTCTCCCTCTCTATAAGTTTCATCCCATCCCATCCCATGCTAAATAAATACATCGCTAACCAGTCCAAACCGGGATAAGCAGACAGCGGCATTAGAACACGATCACTAGTATTCACCGGCATCGATCTTTCTTCATCATTAAACCAATAACCCACTCCTGCGAACAAACCATATAAGAGAAATGAGGCAACTCCGCTCTCTTGTTTTAACCTTGAGCTTTCTCCTTGTTTTTCTTTCAGCTGGGTCATCCAATGCGTCCTTGCTGCCATTCGTTGATCGCCGCCCAGAAAGTTTGCTGGTTGATCTCTGGTCGGAGCGCTTTCCAGACCCGTTCCGAGTGCTAGAACAGATCCCATTTGAACTTGACAAAGAAGACGGCGTGGCACTCTCTCCAGCAAGGGTGGACTGGAAAGAAACGCCAGAGGGTCATGTTATAATGTTAGATGTGCCGGGATTAAAGAAGGAAGAGCTGAAAATCGAGGTGGAGGCGAACCGAGTTCTGAGAGTGAGTGGAGAGAGGAAGAGGGAAGAAGAGAAGAAAGGGGATCATTGGCACAGAGTTGAGAGGTCTTACGGAAAATTTTGGAGGCAGTTCAGGCTGCCAGAGAACGTGGATTTGGACTCTGTCAACGCCAAGTTGGAGAATGGGGTTCTCACTTTGACACTGGCCAAGTTATCCCCTGATAAGATCAAAGGCCCTAAGGTGATTAGCATCGCTAGCACTGGAGGACATGAGGACGAACCTGCCCAGCTCAAGGCTAGTGAGGTCAAGCAAGAGCTTTAAATAATTCACTGTTATGCAACTTTGTGGGATGAGTGAGTCCAAAAAACAAAAAAAACTTTATGGGATGAGTAAAATGATGATTTCGTATCACTCTGCTTGCAACTTGCTATTATAAAATAAAGTTTGTAACTGTTTCTGTTTTTTTCCCTTGAGATGTTTTAAGTTAATAAAACTCCCTCGTCCTGTAAATTTGCATGAAAACCACATGCACCGGTAAAACTCACTCAATTATCTTGATCCAATGTATCCATGGTGGGAAATATGCCCACATTTCTTAAGTTTTCCTCGTTGGATATAATCATATAACATAGGGATCGTCAATTTCATGCCATGATCATACAACACTTGTATGTGAACTTAATGTATGTGTTTTAAGTCAAAAGAGACCAGGAGCAAAATAAAAACAAAAATTACAGATAAATCGAATAAGTCGCAACTCAGGAACCATCATTAAATAAATGGACACAAATATATTAGTAGGGTGAAAGAAAGGAGCTTTTGTCAAACCTGTCGAGTGCATCTAGGAATTGTACCTGTCTGCAATATAAAGCCATGCCCACTTTAGATGCTGTTCCTAGTAAAACAAAAACCCAACTTCAACTCTTAACTTTAAACCACAATCTTCAGCCAGATCCAAAGGAAGAGAAGGAATATAGATCAAGGGTGAAAAAGACATCGATGCTTTGGAAAGCAAATTTTTATCTAGCTCTAGCTAGTTAATCCGATACAAGACCTTAACTGATGATAAAAACAAGTTCACAATAATGAAGCTCCATCAAGAAATAAATAAAAGAAAACACAAGTTGGTTTTAATTAAATATTAAATGTAACAATGAGAAGGGCAAGCATAAAGTGGTAAAGAGCTAGGGCAAAAGTATAAAACCAACACCAGTTTGTCTACACGAAGCAACAAGTCAACAAAAAGTACACACGCTAATTATCAAAAATGCATACAATTGCCTGTATTACGAATGCAATCCGTCAAAATACTAATGAAAAAAACAACAGATTAAAACTCTTACCAAAACAACTGCGTTGCTGTTTCTAATTATCACTTGGAAGGCAGAAAGACCACCGGTGATGTCCAGTTGGCTAAGCTACAAGAGTCCTTAATACAACTCAGAAAAGGGTGGTCCAGTATACGAGTTTCTCACCAATGCGAGGCTCAGGGAGGCAAAAACATACTCTGTCATAACCTCATTTCCAGAGAAATGGTGGGCTAATGCAGGTGGTCGGTACCTTTTCGGCCAGCAAAAGAAAAGCATTATATATATATATATATATAAAACCTAGACCTTTTATATGTAAATGTGGTTATATAGTAGGTAGGAACCAAATAACCTTGCTTGAACTGTTGAACCAAATTTAGGCTTTTAAGCAGAGTTCATGGATTGGGAAGAAATAAGAGGAGTTTGAGAATTCGAGATCAATTGCAACTTAACTTCAAAATGATAAAACCAACAAGCGTGTCTAGGATTTGGTAGATCTCTTCCGTTCTAGGATGTGATTTGTCAACGGAATAAAATTGGTAAACTTGGTTATCAACCTCAATCCAACTGCAACCTGGGGTTTTATAAGCATTTCGCTCCCTCAACACCTTTCTCACCTTCCGGGCGTCATCCCACTTCCCCAACTGCCCATATATATTGGCCAACATGATACCATAACCACCATTATTAGGATCAATTTGAATTAAATTTTTAACTGCAAATTCTGCGAGATCAGTACGACCATAAATCTTACATCCATTAAGCAGAGAACCCCATACAACCTCATCAGGTTCAATTCTCATTCCCCTCACAACTTCCATGGCTTCCTCAAATCGACCTGCTCGACCAAGAAGGTCTATCAAGCATCCATAGTGTTCTATCTGAGGCTCAATCCCGTGACCCCGAGTCATCAAATCAAAATAAGAAATACCTTGCTCTACCAATCCTCCATGAGTACAAGCATTGAATAAGCCAACAAAAGTGACCTCGTCTGGTCTAACATCTGCCCCACACCGTATCATTTCTTCAAAAACACCAATTGCATCGTTGCTTTGGCCGTGCAGAGCATAAGAGTTGATCATGGAATTCCAAGATGTCAAGCTTTTTTGTGAGGTCCTGTCGAAAACCCTTCTTGCCACTTTTAAGCTCCCACATTTCCCATACATATCCACTAGAGCATTGGAAACAAATGAATCTGGACCAAGCGCATTTTTGTAAATATAGCTGTGGATCCATTTACCAAGCTGCAGCATGCCAGTGTGACTACAAGCTGAAAGTACACAAACAGCTGTAACCTGGTTTGGTCTATTTTCTAGATTTTGCCCCCCATGCGCAAGAACTAACATTCTTTTGAACAGATAAATTGCCTCCGAGAACTCGCCGTTCTGCGTGCACCCAGCAATAACAGCATTCCAAGCAGGGACATCTCTCTCCGGCATTTTCTCAAACAACAAAATAGCACTGCCAATGTCCCCAACTCTAGTGTACCCAGAAATCATAGCCGTCCAGGACACGACATTTTTCTCAGACATTTCATCGAATACCTGTCTTGCTGAGCCAACATCTGAGCGGAACCTCGAGTAGGAATCAACAAGAGCTGTTTGTACAACTGGGTATTGACCAAAACCCGATTTCATAATGTGCGTGTGCACCAATGCAGTCCCATGAGACTCAAAAACCTCTGGACAAGATTTCAAGACGTGGGGGTAGATAAACTGGTTGGGTCGAGCGCTTCCCTGACGAAGCATGGATCGGTACAACAGAAAAGCAGAATGGTGGTGGGATTGGGAGGCATAACCAGTGATCATGGCAGCGAAGAGGTATACATTGGGGGAGCTGAGACAGTCGAAGATGAGGCGACCATAGGGAAGGTTGTCAAGAGTAACAAGGCAGAAGCGGACGAGCTTGAAGGCGTAGAGCTGATTTTGGGTGTATCCCAGGGTGATGATAAAGACTTGCAGTTGCTTTACATGGTTGAGGCTTTTGCATTTTGCAAGCAGTTGGTTTAGATTCACCATCTTCTTCCTTACTTTTGTTACTGAGGTTTTCGTCGTTATCGGTTTGAGTTGATAACCAGATAAAAATCTTGGGTATCCTTTTTTTTTTTTTTCCGACACTCCTTGCCTTTACATTCCCTTTTCTGCGAAGCACTCTTCATAAAAAAAAGACACCCAAAAAAAAAAAAAAAAATTATGCACACATGTTAAATTATAAATAGTAGAAAAATAAGGTAAATATTTTCCTTTTTTTAAACAACTTTATCTTATTTTCCATGTACCTTAATTTTCATCCTATCATAAATGTAAGAGCATGGCTTGGCTCCTCACAACAAATGAACGAGCACATTCTTACTATAAATGGAATTTTAACACTTTGTTAAATTTCAACGGGAAAAATAGTTAAAGAAATTCAAAAGAATAAAAATTTAAAGAAATTTGACAAGTGTCAAAATTTCATTTGATTTTATGAAACCAAACTTTTTCCATATTTTATTTTGTCAAATTTCCTACTGACTTAACATTCTTCAACACGGAAGACAAAATCCACAAATTCATTTATGAATACATCAGGATGGAGTAGGAGAATGAAAACTGAATGGAGTGTTTTTGTGTCGATTAAAAAGTTATATCCGACCAAACCAAACAAAGAAGTAAAAAGGAAGGGCTATCCAAAAGAAGTAGAGAGCAAACATGGTAGGATCGCATGCGGCACATAGAGTTAGAGAGGCAATCGTGGGGCGGTATTGGTGCGGCTGATGATATTGCTGGGCGAAGGAAGGGGATATGTAGGTGAACACGTCAAGTACATGTTAAGTTTTTAACAACACGAACGCAGTCAAACCGTCAAAGTTAGCAAATTAGACTCTGGACAGGAAAAAAAGAGAGTGGATTGTGGATTAATGGATTTGGAAGTTTTTCAGTTTTGGTCAGTTAAATTTCCTCAATATTTTGTTCCTATAAACACTCCCCACCCACTTTATCTTTTCTTTCTGTGTTGCTTCCGTATCCTTCTTTCTTGGACCTTGGCGCTCTCCTCTCCCCCCTCTCTCTTTCTATATCCAAAGTTTCCTCTTTTAGTTCTATTGTTCTCCTCCGTTATTTTACATTTTGGTCATGATTATATAATATAGCATTGGAAATCCCAATCCCAATCCCAATCCCAATCCCAATCTCTTTCCTGTCTCTCTCAAACTCAAACACAAACTCTCACTCTCTTGTCGATTGATCGAATTGAAATCTCTTGTCCGTTGGTCCTTTGTTTTTGTCTTTTTTAAGTATCAAGTATTTTCTTTTGAAATGTCTGGAATGCTCAGATGGAAGAAGGTGAAGCATATAGCAGAGCTCCAGCAGCGGTTCACTCAGGTATCCCCAATCTCGACGCACTTGAACCACCTTCATGTCACGAGCCATCGCCGAAGAGAGTCTCTGATCGGAGTGCAGGAGCGCTACAAGTGGGACCACGGCGGCTCTGCCTCCGGCGGCGATGTTCGCACCCGCAAAATCAGGGCGGAGGCGAATTGCCCCCGCTGCTCCTTCAACCGCATGGATCTCCTCTTCTCCGATCGGCGCTTACCCAACTTATCTCCTCCAGATGATTCCAGCAGCAGCACCAGCACCAAGACGACCACCAAGACCAAGGCTGACGACTCTGAATTTCATCAGTATCAGGCCCTCAATCTCTGCCCCAATTGCAAAACCGCCTACTACTTCCGACCCCACCAGATTGCTCCCCTCCAGGGCACCTTCGTAGAGATTGGGAGACTCACCAACACCACCACCACCTCGTCCAATCGTAACGCCTCCAGAACCAACTCCGACAACAAGTCCCATTCCAGAAATACCCAAAATACTAATAATAGTAATGGAGGAGGAGGAGGAGGAGGTGGTGGTGGAGATTCGATGCCTAATATTAACAGTAATGGGCTGAGGGTGTCTTTCTGGGACACTTTGAGGTCATATGCGAATGGGGTGGACCCGCCAGACAACTGGCCTCCGCCTTCTCCTCCTCCTCCTCCTCCAGGCAATGGGCTAGCCGTGCATACTCCTCCGGGCCCTCCTTTTGCCCCTGGAGTCAATGTCATTCGTGCTTCTGGGCCCCCTGGAGATGCTGGGGGAGACAACAACAATGCCTGGGGCGGGTCCAATTTGGGAAAAGATTTGCCCACGCCCAAGGAGATCTGCAAGGGTCTTGACAAGTTCGTTATTGGCCAACAAAGAGCCAAAAAGGTTCCCTATCTCTTTTTTCCTCTGCATTTTCGTTCAATGCTTTATTCCATGGCCCTTTGAAACGTATTCTGTGGATTATTTTTGCATCTCTGTTGGGCAGGTGCTTTCTGTGGCTGTTTATAACCACTACAAAAGAATATATCATGCCTCCTTGCAGAAAGGGTTGGTTTTCAGCCGACTTTCATTTTTATTTTCAGTTTATTGTCTGACCTCTCACTCTAACTGAACTAAAATTTATGCTCCTAGCTCTTTACTCAGACTTTTTTACCCTCTGAGTCATAATAATACTTTTGTAAGCTGTCAGAGGAGGTGGTCCTTTATGTTCTATCGTTTCTGTGTATCTATTTAATAGAACTGAACCAGTGGAGTTGTATACTAGGTCAGGAGGAGAATCAGGAATTCCAAACACAATAGATGATGATGATAAAGTGGAGCTAGAAAAGAGCAATGTGCTCTTGATGGGCCCAACTGGATCCGGTATGATTTCTTCTGACGCACATGGAGAAAACCTGGTGCTCTCCAATTCTTTATGTTCTTAGAGTGAGACTAATCATCTAAATTGATACCTGGCTATCTGGAAGTTGAAGTAAGAAGAAACTTAAGATGTTAACCTGCCCTTCTAACTGTAGTATTGTAATATAAAACAGGGAAGACGTTGCTTGCAAAAACACTAGCTCGTTTTGTGAATGTGCCATTTGTGATTTCTGATGCAACAACTTTAACACAAGTAAGTTTGTTTTTTAGTTACTTATCTACAACTATTATGAACTCTAAATACTCGAGCATAAAGATTGAATACAATATCTGTCATTTGGGCCAAGGTTAGTTTTGGCATGCTTGGTATCTTTTACTAACTGCAAACTGATTGCAATTGAATTTTGAGAGTCGGCATGTAGTATTGAAATTTACTTTCTCCAGCTTTAATTTAATCATTTACATCCAGCATTCTTTAGGCTGGATATATCTTTATCTATTACTGGGGAACTGAAAGAGGCAAATACTGCTATTTTGCAGGCTGGTTATGTTGGAGAGGATGTTGAATCAATATTGTACAAACTACTGATGGTATGGTATGCCGTATTTGCATTTATCTGACTTACAGTTCAAGTGACATTCAAATTGTTGCTTCTTATCCTTGCAGTAATATGTCTATCTTTTCCCATCTTTCTGGGGGGAATGTGCATGCATTTCTGTGTTTTCTCAACACTTAATCATCTTTGAAATGATATCACTTCTCTTCTTTAGTTGTGATGTGAGAGTGCATGGGTATAGCCTTTCCCCCCCCCCCTTAGTTGTGTATGGTTGTTCATATGTACTGATGAGAAAGGACAATCCTGAGGACAATGTCTATAACTTCGTGGTTATTTCCATCAAATGAATAGGTCAAATCAAATTTGTATGGGCAATAAAACCTATAAGAGCTTGACAATAATTTGTTCTGGCTTGGATCCTTTATCCACATGACCATGTACTGTTCTGATTTGATTTGGGTGGTCCAGTTATAGTGAATCTTTAAATAGCAATGCAAATTTCTGCTGTGTCAACAACATCTTAGTCATTGACAAAACTTCTGCTAGTTTATGTTGTTCTTGATTTCAAGCTTCAATTAGTCTTTTAACTTTGTGCTTGCACTTTCATTCATATCAGTGAACTCACATAGTTGATCTTGTAAATAGGCAGCTGAATTCAATGTACAAGCAGCTCAACAAGGGATTGTTTACATTGATGAAGTTGACAAGATAACCAAGAAGGTGCTGTATTTTTCTTTTCTTATTTCATTTTTTGATATAATTTGTAGGTATAGTCAGTCT
This sequence comes from Prunus mume, assembly GCF_000346735.1. The sequence goes on from NC_024130.1 coordinate 13,893,445, forward strand.
TAGTTTCTATAATGTTGGTTTTCAGGCTGAGAGTTTAAACATTAGCAGAGATGTTTCTGGAGAGG
>NC_024130.1:13893519-13937782 GCF_000346735.1 Prunus mume
CAGCAGGCTTTATTGAAAATGCTCGAAGGAACTGTGAGTCAGTTCTACACTGCAGTGTTGCTCATCAGTTTATTTATTTATATATAACCTTTTGAAAATGTTTTCTTCTCTGGATGCACGGAAACAAATCAAATGTTGGCTGTGGCTTTCTCTACTCAGTACTTCACTTTTAGTGTCTTTTAAATTCATAAACAGATGCAAGTCACTTTTTATGTATTTTCAAGTTAATACAAAGCAACTCTGATGTAGGAACACTGGTCACTTGGTGGAAAAAGTGAGAAGCAAACTAGAATAAAAGTTAGAGAAATTGTTAAAATCTCACAAGGACAACGTGAAATAAAATAATAATTAGACCCTAATATTAAAGCCACCAATTAACTATGCATTCTTAATTCTAATATAATAGAACTAACTTAAATAGGCATACTTTCTAAACTTCCTGCTGCACCTAAAATAAATATATTTTCCTTCCATCTCAATATATTTTCCTGGCGGGAGAAAACTGGACTTCGAGTTTCGTAATGTTGAAGCATCTTGAAACTTGGAACTTCAATGAACTTATCTTCTAAATGAGAGGAGTAGCAACAATTGCAACAGATCTTCAAATGTGGAACTCTTGTAAAGTTCTCTTCTCAGCAACAAATATTAGCCACAAAATTAATTGAAGAGGAATAAAGAAATCAATGCTTTGATTTCTTGAAGGGCTGTCTTTAATAAAAAGTAGCTACAATGTTAGAAAATCCTACATAATGGGTTTGAAGACAGGATTCTCTTTTAATGGGAGAAAACAATAGAGAATTCTGGCTCTACGCTTCTGGATTCTCATCTTTGGCAGTAGTTGCCGTTGTTCTTCCATAGTTGTTTCCAGTGCCTCTGAGATCTTACTTTTTAAAAAAAATTTATATCCATTTTAAGAAATACGTAATTTAGCATTTCCCATTTTATAAGATATAGAATGGGACAAATTGAGACCAATAAAATCACATGAGGGTGTTAAGGCTGTAGGAGGTTGGCCTATTCACCAACAGTTTTAAACTTTTGGAGTCCAGTGTATGTCTAACATCCCCCACTGTTTAAAATCTTTGCTTAGCCCCTAGCAATACCAGTAGTCACTTTCTTCCCAAATAAATTCCCTGGGAAGTTGGGAGGTTTTCTTTCAAATCTAAAGGTGTTCAACAACATTTCCATGAAGTGGGTACACCTCTTAGTGAATCGGGAGCAGGATAATGATTAATGTTTCTTCAAATCTGGATTACAGTTTAAGTTTACAGGATGTTATCAATTTATAAGAGTTGGATAATGTGCCTTTATACTGAGCTGACTTAAGGCTATCTGCGGAACAAAAATTTGAAGAATCTTTACATGATATGACATTATGATTAAGGATTGTAAACAGAATACTCAAAAGAAATAAGAAAGTAAATATTTATAACGTACATATAAAATATGACAGAGGCCAGAAGAGAAAATGCCCATATGTAATATTTGGTGGTCCTCCCAATTGCATCATTTCGTATTATCTTCATTGGCATCGCTGTAAGACAAATTTAAGAATTTAATTATTGAAAAAACATCTGAAGTCACAATAATAATAGTTCAGGAATCTAATCTGTTCCAAATCAAATTTAAATATTCTTTCGTTTTTTCCGTTTTATTTTATTTTATTGGGATGATCGGTCTTAGAAGCACGCTTTTTTATGAGCCTCTCCTTTACAGTCTTATCACTTGTTATAAACTCACATGTACTAAATTCTTTGTGTGTATCACATTAGATGCACTTCTATTTATAATGAACTTGCATAGCCCCTTAAAATCAGAGCTATAAAATTATCAGCGTAGTTTCTTCTGTTAACTGAAGAGTTATATTTTTCTTCTTGTTTAGATAGTGAATGTTCCTGAGAAGGGTGCAAGGAAGCACCCTCGGGGTGATAACATACAGGTATGGTGTTTCTAAATTTCTGATGTATTATCGTACTCGCAAATATGTTCATATCATCTTGATTATCCCACTTTTAGAACCTTAGGTTTTGTTTATTTTATTTAGTATTGAGCATATTCATATATGTTTACTGAATATATATATATATATATATTTTCATCTCTTAATATAAAATCCTGATTGACAATGTGTCTAGCTTGAAATATATGTTATATTTGTTTTATGAAAGCAATTATTTTTTTTTAAAGCTGTAGCAGACTTTTTATTTAACTTCTCTTAATTAATAGTTAAGTAAGAAACCTTTAGAAGATGGGCAAAAAAGTCCATCTAAGCACAAACAATCAGAAAGCTTCAGGAGTGGGATCGCACTGTTCTTTGAGGCCTAGTTTATTACTTTAGAGTGTACATTCATGTTCTAGGGTTTAGTTGATGCCCAAAACATGAGAGCTAACTCTCAGATTATAAGGCTAAGCGGGTGACAGAAAAAAACATAGGTGTCCAAGCCACCCTTGAGCAGATGAAAGTGCCGCTCTAGCGGCCAGGGATTCTAGCTGAGAGGGAGAACAGAATGAATCCTGCAGTATTCATTCCATTCAAGCTGTATCCTATTCGAGCTGAAAATAAACATGAGGCAGATTGTCTTTCCAAGAGGGAGTCTTACTGACTGAGTCGAGGTAAGTCTCCCTCTCGGAAAGACAATTGGCCTTCATCCATTTAATTTCTTAGTAACATTTTCCAACAAAAAACTTAATGCACACGAATTAGCCCAAATGGGAAGGCCTTAGGAGTTTATAGGTCATCTCGTCTCATAACACATTCCCCTAGCCAAGGACTCCATTATCCTTTCCTGCACATTGATGCCCACCGACACCTTTTAGGTATATTTGTTGTCAACCTTGGATTAATCCAAACCGTTATTTCTTGAGAGACTTTGTATGCTTTTTTGAATGCAGTTTTTTTTTTTTTTTTTTTTTTTTGGTAATAAAAAAATTCAGATTATAGAGTACCCTCTTGGGTCTCTTTGCCCTAGAATCAGTGTTCCAGCTTCGATCGCTATTGCTTTCCTCTCTCTGTCTCTTCTGTTTATTTCTGGAAGTTTATTTTGTACTTTGGTTTTGTACTGCTTCAGCGATCTGATAGCAGCTTAATGTTCTTGTCATACACCATCCTTTGAGGTCATTTTACAGAAGGAAAAATCTGCTATTAAGATTTTCCTTAAAAGGTGTGCGGGCAATGGGACAAGGGGTGCTCTGACTTTATTAGCAAAGTATTTTAAGTTTAGACATATGCATAAATATTCCTATTTTTCGCTTTTATGGTCTCATATTCTTAAAATTCATGTAAATGATCTGCAGATAGATACAAAAGATATTCTTTTTATTTGTGGTGGAGCGTTTATTGATCTTGAAAAAACCATTTCAGAAAGGTAATGCTTATTCATTTTCCCTCGCAGAGTTCATTTACCAAATGTTTCTTTCCCCTCTTCTTCTTTTGCTTCCCCTTCTCTCCCTCTCTCTGTCAACTTTTTTGTGGAAAAATAAATCTGCTATGAAACTGTCTATAATTTTGACCAGACGACAAGATTCTTCTATCGGTTTCGGTGCTCCTGTTCGTGCCAACATGAGAGCTGGTGGTGTGACTGATGCAGTGGTGACATCATCTTTACTTGAATCGGTATGAATCAGGACCTTTTAAAGTGAAAGTCATTGTTCACCATTTTCTTATTTCGTTTTTTTTTTTTTTTTTTTTTTTTTCTGGAGCAGAAATATATCTGCTTGATACAAAGTAAATTCTTTTTCACATTATCTTTTAGCGTATGCACAATTAACAACACCCCCACCCTCCCAAAAAAAGATTAAAGAATGAAAACTGAAAGAAGCAAATTAAGCCAAAGTAGTTCCTTAAAATGGGTCTGAAAGCTGCTATTTTTGTTTTCCAGGTTGAAAGTTCCGATCTCATTGCATATGGACTCATACCAGAGTTTATTGGACGTTTTCCAATATTAGTTAGTTTAACGGCCTTAACTGAGGACCAACTTGTTCAGGTAACACATAAATGCACTTGTATTTGGAATCAGCGTCCTGCTGGTGCTTGGGCTGGTGTTCCTTCTGTTTAGTTATTTTTGGGCAGGCGGAGCTTGAAATTATGAGGATCCCAAATTTTATGCTGTGCAGAAGTACGTCTTTGAATTTCTTCATAGAACTTTTCTTTTACAGGTCCTCACGGAACCAAAAAATGCTCTTGGCAAGCAGTACAAGAAATTATTTACAATGAATAACGTAAGCATTTTGTTTTATATTCTGGGTTCCCTCTCTCTCTCTCTCTCTCTCTCTCTCTCTCAAGCAACTAGAGTTAAGCTTCTGTATGATGAGACCTTGTACCCATTTCAGGTGAAGCTACATTTTGAGGAGAAGGCACTGAGACTTATTGCAAAGAAGGCGATGGCTAAGAATACCGGTGCCAGGGGTTTAAGAGCACTTTTGGAAAGCATTCTAACTGAAGCCATGTATGAGGTATGCAAGAATCTATTGCTTAGATGGATGAAAGAAACTTCTAACGTCGAAATGTTTTCTTTATTTATTTTATCAAAAGCACGGAAATGTTTTCAAATACATAATCTGTTTTGATGTGCTTATGTCTCAGATTCCAGATGTTAAGACAGGAATTGATAGAATAGATGCTGTAGTGGTTGATGAAGAGTCAGTGGGTTCGGTAAATACCCCTGGATGTGGAGGCAAGCTTGTTCGAGGGGATGGTGCATTGGAAAGATACTTGAGTGAAATCAAGTTGAAGCACTCAGTGGTATGATTCCACAAATGATTACTATGCATCTGCCCTTTCTGGTTCTAGGATCCATTACTTATTTCCAATATAACCTCAGGCAATTTGGCTTGTGGGACCCACCTGTGCAGTTTTTGTGGGGAATCATCAATTTTTATTTTTATTTTCTCACGAAAATTGGATGGTTTCATTGCAAAAACGATGACCATGTATTGAACACTGATTGTTTATTTCAAAAAAGGGGGTGTGGTCTTTTAATGTTCTCCTTAGAGTTTAAAAGAGAATCATAATCAGATTCAATCAACCTATGCAGGAAAATGTAGAGGCGGCTGAAGGGGAAGCAGAGGGTGAATCAGAACAATCGTCCAGAGCTATGAGCATGTAACACTTACACCACCGTAGTTATAATCTGTAAAATTTATGCCCTTCTTATTTGTAAAAATAACATTCATAGCCTGGTGTAATTGCCCCCTTATAAAACAGTGTAGCTTCTGTTCGCATTAACAGGAAAAGAAGAAAGAAGGCCAAAGTATAGCATTACTAATTTATTCAAAACATTGTACAAAACTCATGTTGCATTGGATTTATGGGTTTCAGTTTTATACAGATTAGTAGCCTCATTAGTCTTCAGGCTTTTAAAAAGGGAGATTCACTATTATATTCAATATAAGAACCCAAATTATAAAATAAACTTTACATGATCAAATAGATTTTAGAAATACACCCAAAGTTCATTTACAAAATAACAAAGAGACTTCGAACTTGTTATAAATTACAAAATTACCATCGATTTCTTACAACAAGTTCAACTCTAAAATCTCATTAAAAAAAACCCCAAAATACTTAATAGAGTATCAACGTAATTTAATAATTAATTCAATACGGCCATGAATCATTTTTTGATTTTTTTTTTTTTTTTGGGGTTTGTACAGTCAAGTTCTTTGCAAGATATCAGGAAGCTAAAGGATAAGTTTCCTGAAAGACAAAGGACCAAATAGGAACAACAGAAATGTGATATGTTACATTTGTTGGTATATAATATTTTAATGTGGACATCTAGTTAAATTATTAAAATTGGAATTACTGTAAAAGAGAACACAATGGTTTGATGAAGGGCTGCAGTTATTCATATTATTTAATAGTGACCTAACTGAGGTTTGAGGTTGCTCTCAAAGCAACAAAAATTAAGGTTTGAGGGGAGGGAGAGAGATTCACAAATCTTAGGATAAAAACTGAAGATAATTAAGAAATTTGGGATCATTATTTATTACCCTTAAAAGAAACATATAAACTGGATTTAAGAAACGGAACAAAGAAATTATCCAAAAATATGGTAATTAACGGACAACCACCAGATAATAAACAAGGCTAGTGTGATGCTAAACCAAAGAGGAAATGAAAACATCTTTTTGGATTTGGACTTGGAAATGAGTTCAAGAGCAGCAGACTGGGTTGGAAGAACTGGAATTGCACCCTTCTGAGTAGTACAGATTGCTCCACAAGCATTTGCAAAAGACAGAGCCTCCTTCAATTTTGTTTCATCCTAGGTAGTTAATTAAAGTTAAGGTTAGGCCAATTACAACCCAGAAATACAAGTTTAAAAAAACATGTCTAATTAATTTGGGACTGAACTTACCTCAAATATGGACATATCTTTGGCCATGGAAACCAAAAATGAGCCAACAAAAGCATCACCAGCACCAGTTGTGTCGACAGTTTTAACAGAGAAGCCAGGCACCTTTCCTTTAAATTTCTGTATCACATTTACATGCATCTATTATCAGGAAGCAAATTAAAGAAACAAATCAAAACAAGTACAACCATGTACCCGCAGTATTAAGTACTCATGAGTCATCATTGTGACATATTAGAGTCATCAAATCTGTTAACCGAATAGTTTGTTAATGAAGATATACGTGCCAGCTTCTTACAGTTACTAACTAGTACTCATTTTAAACGAAGCGGGCACACTGATTAAGTATATGTAAAAAAGGAGGAGGGGGGGAAGAGGAAGTGTATATACATGTATAGAGATGTTCAAGTGCAATGTGATCGGTACTAAGATTTTGAGAGACCTATGCGAAACTTAAATTGGAGCTCTCACATAATCTAATATGAAAATACTAAGAAGAAAGTATGATTTTTTTTTTTTTTTTTTTTGGTTTTGTTTTGAGTGGAAGAAATTACCTTTTTTTTTTTGGTTGGGTGTGATATATAATGCTGTTAGTTTAGTTGGATCGTTCCCTTTTGTTTTTTGTTTTTTGTTTTTTTTCATGTGCTTCTGTTTTTTTTGTTTTTTTTATAACTAATTTAAAATTTGTTGTTATAATGAAAAAAAATAAAAATACGAATAGAATAATATCAATGAGACCCTTGTACCAAGGGATATGAGCTAAAAACAAGCTCCACCAATACACTTTGTTTCATTATATGCTGCATGATAGAGTATATATTAGGGGTGACATTTTAGACCGAAAAACCGCATAAACCAACTGAGATATTACCGCATTTGAACCGAACAAGCGGGAAAACATACTGCAATTTGCGGTGTGAGGAACCACACCGCAATTGCGGTTGCAGTGGCGGTTTGGAAAATTCAAAGTTTGCAATTACCACAAACTGCAAATATTTTTTAATTAATAATAAAAATATGTTTTTAATTTCTTGATAGCCGTTAGATGATCATACTTAATCTAATTGATAAATACATAATTATTACATTATTTACCCTTTAAAATTTGTTTTCTAATAATTAATTTGGCTAAGTTGGTGTGTTTTATGTTCTATTTATTTTATTCCAATTTGAGAATGTGTTGGTCTATTATATTTCCAATATTCTCACTGCTTGGGCTTAGAACCATTGGAACCTTTAGAGACCTTTAAATAGGCTATCCATTCAATAGGGGAAGAGAGTTTCTGTAGAGGAGAAAGTTTCAGTAGATGGAGACAGATTCGGTGGAGGAGTGACTTTTTTGTTGAGGGAAAATTTCTGTGATAGTAATACCAATAAAAAAGGGTTCCCGCCAAAACGAAAATTTGGTGGACAATGTATAAATTAAAAAAGGTCTCATACAATCTAAGTTTAATCATAACTAGTTTGGTTGGGTTCACTAACTAGATGTCATTTACATTGAGTTTCTTTCAACCACTAACAGTGGTGTAAGGAGAGTGTGAGGTTGACATGCTTGAAAAGCAAAACTTGATACCTCTTTTTTTAAAGGGGGTTTCACTAAAACACTCAAAATGAGGGCTGAAATTATAAAAAGACCCAACACCCAAAACACTTTATAAACACACCCAAAACCCATCATTACATACACTCAAAACCCATTTATAAACACACCCAAAAAATATACAATTGTTGATTTTGGGGTTAAGTTTGGGTGTGTTTCTATGTTTAAATAGTGTTAGGGTTTTTTTATAAATACATGTCTAGGATTGGGTTTATTTATAAATTTGTATTTTTTAAAATTGAAATAAAGTACATATGTTGACTACACGCAAGCTTTGGTATATTGGTCTATAAAGCTATGTTCCATTTCTCAAACGAAATTGCATATGCAATCCTCATCCTCTAAAACAAATAGGATGTACTTCTAGTTTTCTTCTAGGATAATTATCTACTTCTGGTGATTTTATAAATTCTTCTAAATTCCTAATTTCCTTTTGGTATTCTGATTTCCCTTTCTTTAATTCCTGCAACCTTTTTTTTTATTCTAATAGATGTCCACCAAGGGCCAAACATACAAAGAGTTTACTGTTCTTAACTGATAATTCTGGTAATTAACAAAATTTTAACAGGTTATAAAACGTTGGTTTTTATCAGTTGTGTTGACTGACTTTTGTCCCCAAGGTACTTTACTGGTATAACTATATTATTAAGGTGCTAAACTAATGCTCTGATTCCATTATTTTTGAAGCGGGGTCTCGGTCAAGGTTTTCTAAAGGCCAAAATAACAATCAGACACCATGCCTAGAACATGAAACTAGAACATGGAACTGCAAAGACGCCAACTTAAAGGGCTATGGAGCAAAACTTAGAGGTTCGCCAGTTTAGCAAGATAATAACATAATTATGAAAAGTGTTTCCCTGTTTTGGACAAGAAGTCTACTAAGAAAAACAAAAATAAAAGAGAACAAGACTTACTTAATTGCTTATGTTGCTGGAACTATTGTTATCACCGGATATTAACAATGGTCGGAGATATTAACAGTGGTTGATGGTATTAACAGTTGTCGGAGTAAGAGAGTAATAAGAAAATAAGAGAACATATATGAACAAAAAGAGTTTTATTGATTGAGAACTGAAGGAGAAGTACATATATTTTTTCTTCTCTAGTGTTGTTCGTACTTCTTTCTTCGGAATTACAAACTATATACAAAATTTACACCGACTTCTACCATGGCTAAGGATGAGAAGAAGAGTTCTTCTCTACATGATACTCTATTTGATACACTCTCTATCTCTCTCTGAAGTTTCATAGGCACCTCATATGCATACACTATACAATCCAACGAATTTACATGACGATTTCAGATTCATATGCACAAGCAAACAAAGTTTTAAAATTATGTACTGCTACACTGTTGCTGCTACTGCTGGCACTGTTACTGCTGCTGCTGAAAAAAGACAAGGACTTCACATGTTGCTTTCGTCTTTTGTGGAGGAGAGAGACTTATGGCTTGCATGTCTTTGTTTTTTAAGATAAGGGGCTTTCGTGCCATTTTGAAAATATTTTGGGTATTTTTGAAAGTTGCTTGTTTCCTTTGGGGTTTTCACTAAATTTCGCTATGTAAAATCCTTTTGTTTGAGGTCCTGGGCTTGGCCCCGCGCTAGAACTGCTTTGTTCGAGGTCTCGACCCAACTCCTTCGTCTTCTGGGTAAGGGCAAACCTACCCAACCCTGATCTCGTATTTGAAGCTCAAATTATTGGTACGTTGTTCAAATTGCAAATTGCCCATGTTTGAATTTAGCTTATTTTGTTCATATTTTGATATGTATTTTTAAAGGTGCTTGATTTTCCATTCGGACGTTTTGGGTCTTTTTTGGTGTGGGCATTATATAATCCACCAAAGGGATGGTCCAGTTGAGAGCTGCTTTGGATGAGATATCTGCTCTTGACCCACCTCCTCCTTCGTCTTCTGTAAGTAAGCGCGAACCAACCCTGAGTTCGTAGCATCTTTGAAGCTCAAATTGTTGGTACGTTGTTCAAATTGCAAGATGCCCATGTGTGAATTTAGCTTATTTTGTTCATATTTTGATATCTGTTTTAAAAGGTGCTTGATTTTGCTTTTGGGCGTTCTGTGTCCTTTGTTGATTACTTTATTGTATGCGTTATCCTTGTGTAGCTGTGCTGGTTTAAATTATTTCAATTTGGTTGAAATACGTTTGCTTATGATAATTGTTTTAAGCAGTATTATTTAGCTTGGTTCATTTGCTTTTTCCGATTATGGATTTGGTTCAATGTTACTTTTTTGATTGATTGTTCATTTAAAGTGCTTATTTTTTTTTATTTTTTTTTGAACGGAAACTGAGGATAAGAAATCCTCGGTCACAAACACAACACTACCAGCACAGCAAACAAAACTGAGGATATGCATGCGATTCCAGCTCACTCCACTCATGACCAAATACTTGCGAAAGCTTTTCAAAATTTAATTTCCCATTTTAAAAAAAAACATTGATACGCTTTTACTCAACAGAAAAAGAATCACGAAGAGATGGTGCATTGGCATGGTACTTGGGTAGAATCACAAAAAATTGATGATGGACGACTAACGCTGCTGGTGCTCAGGGTTGGGCTTTGGGAAATTTTAAAGACTGGGAAAATTGATTGGGTTCCCAAGTGTTGAAGACCGAAATCATTGCAGGTTATATTATTGAGAGTTGTTTAGTTGGCCGGGGAGGCTTGGAAACTGGAAATTTCAACCTTTTATTTACCATCTGACATTGGTTGAAAGAACAAAAAGGGGGAGAGAGCTTAAGGCTTTAAAAATTAGGAAACCCAAGAGGCAGTCAACTCTTGTGTAAAGGCACAATAGGGGTGCTTAGTAGAGAAGCACCTGAAGTATTTTCAGTGCAAGGCCAAAATTCGTGCCCAAGCAAGGAAATCGTCTGGAAGGTTTCTGCAATTTCATGAAACTTCCCTGAGATTAAGATGGTTTGTAGTGTTAGCATGCTCTGAGATATCCTGAGCGAAATTTCAGCTGAAAATCTCTCGATAAGTTGACTGTGTGTCTCCCCTTGCAAACAAGTGAATTCTTTGATGAAACACTCATTAATTTCGCTTTTTACATTCATCTTATTTCTTCTTTTTCTTTTATCTTTTTTCACTTTTATTGTGATTTTTATGATTTACTCCTGCATGCTGCTTGTTATGAGCTATTTTGTCTCTTCTTTCTGTTAGATGGATCCACTGTATCTCCAGTTGGTAAATCAACTTGGGACAAAGCTAAGCCGGACCGGGATGAACACTCTGATTCTGTAGATATACAAAAAGAAACTGATTTGGTCTACTATTCTGGAGGTGTGCGCGCAAATGGTGTTGAAACCAGTGGTTTAAATGATGAATTCTTTGCTAGTGAAGGAAGTAGACAATGTGCCTCAGCTGAAGGAAATATATTTTTTTGACTCGGCTGTTAGTGAGCAACCTGAGGTGGAGAGCTCTGGTTCAGGTGTGAAACTTGAAAATGGATGGCCGCCTACCTCGTGCTGTGCCACTTGGTCTTGATGAGTTCAAGAGCGAAACATTTAATTCCAAAACTAAATCGGGAAATGGTGAGGCTGGAGGCATAAAACACAGAGTGGAGCCCTGGTGGTGCTGAATACAATTATGCTTCAGCTGCAAAGGGAGCCAAGGTCTTGGCTTTTAACAAGGAAGCTAAAGGTGCCTCAAATATCTTTGGCAGGGAGATAAGGACAAGTACCTTCGCAATCTATGTTCTGCAGAAGGAAAATTTGTCGATGTCGTTCGACTAGGTTCCTACTATTCTGTATTCTTCCTTTCCTGCCTGTTCGACAAGTTCAGGTATTCATAATTTATTTCTATGTCCGGTTTACTGATGAGTTATGTATGTTCAGACTTTTGATTGCTTTTCTGCCATATATCACACTCAATCATCTAGGTTTACAGGACCCAGAGAAAGAATGACGGAAAAAAGTTTGCGATTAAACGTAAGTGAAATACATCTTTCATGTACATTCTCTTTTCGACTGTTTCAGTTTCTTAAACCAGATGTTTTATATGGTGTTAATTAATGAGTAACTTAGCTTATGAGCATTCAAGCTTACAAATATAATCGAAATAGCTTACATGACTGTTCAAAAGTGGTGACAGTGAGTGCTTTATTTTGGAGCATGTTGAGCAAGATAGACCTGAGGTACGTATCAAATGCTTCAGTTCAGCTTTTATCTATTAATAAAACATTTGGAGAACAACAACCTGACAATACTTAAGCCTCTTTCAGCTGATCAGCTAACTATTGCTGAATAAAGGTTCCATTCTATAGAATTTTGTATCAGATTTTCCTTATACCTCTGTATTGATAAGTTGTGATCGAATTAAAACCTCATTTAGCTCCAGTGTTTAGCAGAACTACCATCTCTTTCTTCGCTCTTATTCAAGTTTCATCTTAACTGCTAGGTATTGAAGAAAAAAATAGATCTATACGAGCTCCGGTGGTATGGCTAGTGCATGTTTAGAGCCCTTGCATGCTTACATAAGCAGATAAGATCACTACAGTTGTTGTGCATCTATTGAAAGTTCAAGTAATTTTTTAGCAGAATACTCAATTTCCCAATTGTTTCGATGTGCTTCCTTCCCCCACATAAAGATGCAAGGAAGCGGGGTGGGAATATATTTAAAAGTCAAGGTGCTGATGGCTCAGGTATAACCTCCACGAAGGATGTGACAAGTGTCAGGACTCCATCTACAGAAAGAGCAAGGGAACCTCTACCATGCCTAGGAAAAAAAGAGTTGATCAGTCTGAGATTCTTAGTCCAAACCAAGGTACAATAAAAACTTCTTCCCAGAGGAAAAGGATTGCTGATACTCCAGGAAAAATTGAAAACAAAATCATCCATACAAGTCCAATGTCTCGGCATTTTACTGATATAGCTGTATGATATCACAATCATCGCAGGAATATAAAAGACATCGCGACGTTAAAGGGCAGTGAAGATTCATGGGAAGTGGCCAAGCTACATGATCGTGAATCCTCCTTTCCAGTGGTATTTTTTTTAATGGAGTTTTTTCTTTTTCTTTTCTTCTTCTTTTGACATTGAATACTTTCTATCTTCAAATTAATTGCAGTTCTTTGCTGATCTCATATTCATACTCAGACAGAAAGATGCATTGCTATTTTTGTATCATCAGAAAAACGAGGGTGCTTTGAGTTTTATTCATGTTATCTTAACTTTTTAACTTCCTTCACACAAGAGTTGCCATTTATGTTTTTGCTGCATTTTGTTGATTGTTCAGGAGTTATTGGATATCAAACCCTTGCCATCAATGGAACTGCAAAGTTGGAGCAAGGCTCGCACAAAAAGAGCCCAGTTTTTCAAGCCTATTCCAAGATCACTCTTTGATCTTGTGGACAAGTGCCTGACAGTAAACCCAAGGTTGAGGATCAACGCACAGGAAGCTGTGAGGCACAAATTCTTAGCCTCGTGCCTTGAGAGCTTGAGGAGGCAGAAGATGTTCAGGCGTGAGGTTATGAGTACCCAGAATGATCTTCTTGTACATGAAGTGAAGTGTAATGTAGTTTTGATCAACATATTTGAACAATGAATTTCATCACCTAGTTCTTTGGCTTAAAAATTGTATCCGCTATTCTTGCCCTCAATATTTTTTTATTTTTTTATTATTATGGCTTTTTGAAAAGCATCAATATGTAAATTTTTGAACATTCATTGTGTTGTTTCTTTTTTGATCTGATGGAGATAATACACAAGCAATTACTATCCAACGGGGGGAAGTAATAATCAGTACAAAGAAACAAACCAAAACTGTTTTCAAGGAAAATTTACACAGATTGTGGATCAGACCACCTTCTTTTTACCTCCGACTTTGATCGGACCTCCTTGAGTTTCCCATCTACTCCATAATCCCTCTCCATAGCAAGGTTGATCCCTTCATCTGAGTACCATCCGACTCCAATGCAAAGGATGCCATCCTGGTTTACATCAACATAGGCCGTGACACCACCCGGAAGCCAAAGCATAGTCACATCTTGCATGTCTAGCATCTCTTCTTCTCCAAAGTAAGCTGGATTCCCCGGCAAGCTCCTCTTCTTTAGAGTTTCTGTGCAAAGATAAGACATACGGAGTACTATCGTTTTGCTCCATTACCATCTGGTCTATCTCCTCACCAAATACTGGAGTGCCACTGACCTCAAACACCTTCCATGACCCAGTCAGCTCTGATGGTCGGGTTCGTTTGCGCTGAGAAAATGGTTTCAAATCGAACTCCAGATCACTGTTTATGGTACAATAGGAATGAAATGAGTTCTCCAATGTCAATACAGATAACAAAATCACTGCTATAGTTTATAAGCAACGCAAACCCTAGAAAACCCTATGCTCTACAGAACTCTGGGGCATGAGCCCCAATGACACATAAGGTTTCATAAGAACAAATTTTCCTCATGTGCAACCAAATGAGTTTTACAGATTATAAGTGCAAAACTATTTCTTTTATATCTGAAGTCTTTAGGACACTGAGTGCAAGAGGATACTATAGTTTTTCCAGAGATGTACTGAAAGAAAAAAATATATATGTATATTTCAAGTTTTATATCTCTCTTTCTTACTCCCTGTGGTATGATGCTATTACCATTGCATTAAGGTTTCCAGGACATCTATGTCCTACTGGCAAAATGGAATTTCCATTAATGCATAAGTCACAAAAGAAATAAGATTTCAATTAGATTTGAAGGTAACAATATGCAAAATCTTTATGGCTGTTAGAGTGGTCCAAACAGAAACTTTTGAAATTCTGATGCACCAGTCCTACTGAAATTACAAGAAAATAACATAAAACACATTTACGTTCTGACGAAATAGTACCAATGCATTACAAGTTACAACTTAAAACATTATGTAGCAAACTCCAATGTGAAATAAACTTTAGCATAGGATACCTTGGGTCAGGAAGATTGGCAGGACTAACCCACTGTTCTTCATAAACAGCAACTCTCATTATCTGTATGCTTGAACCACCATTGCTGAATTCTATAGTATGAACGATACGTAGCCTCTTGTGGCAACCTTTAACCAAGCACTGGACAAGGAAAAATTAAGAAAATGAATAACTAGTTTTTAAGTTTCTCGTTGATTGAGGTGGGTGGGGGAAGTGGTAGGTCTTAGGTTACGATCTTATCATTTGTAAAAATAAAATAAAAAACAATCATCACAACATTTATAAACCCACATCAATACAATAATAATAAAAAAAAATTTAAATATTAATCAACATATTTTAGAATTCAAGACCTTTGTTCTGCAATTATCACATCTACTGTTCATTGGCATTTATGACTACATTTGTACATGCACTTTTATTACAGATCATGAAAGGAATTTAACAACCTCTATCTACATGCGACTTGGAAAGTGTCCAGTATATGCCATACAAAACTTACTTGTTCAAATTTGAAAGTTGGTGAAAGGTAATACTTAGAGTCATCATCTTCACCAACCGGGATATCAACGGGACCCCTAGAATAAGATCCATCATGCACATTATCAATCAGAAGATTAAATAGTTCCCATTAGTATTCAAGAAAAGATGGAGGATACTTTTGTCTATTGAAAACCATAAATGAAAAATTACAGGAAGCATTGATGGGAATTGAACCCATTGTAAAATTTGAAAGAGAGAGACCTATAATTTCTTTTCATGAACTGATATTCATGCTGTGGATGTTTCTAAGATAATATGGAAAGAACTGTTGTAAACTCTGGAGAAGCTATCTTTATAATGAACAAGATTCACATTTAACAGATTCAAGGAAAAATACTACACAAGTGCCTAGTCATACTGTATTTGTTCCAAAAGTTGAATATGCATTTTATCATATAGGCTAAATACTGATGATTTATGAAATCTCTAAATTGGCCAATTCAATCTAGGGCCTAGGAGAAAATTGTTTAACATCTCTAAATACTGATGATTTATGAAATCTCTAAATTGGCCAATTCAACCTGTGGAAATGTTTTTGCAAATACTTACTAATAAAACAGCAAGTAGTAGTTACTTCCCAAAATCTAAATAATATTTCAACTTTTAGCACTCTCTCATTACCAAGAAATGATAATATTGAAATGCATGCAGCAAGAAAGTCCAAAATTTTGAAGTCTGCAAGCTAATAAATAATGTCAACACTTGTTCTTGGTACTGTAGTACTAACTTGGCATGCATTCTGAATAATATTGAAGAGGGGCAGGGAGCATGCGTACCTCAAAGAAAACAAGACCAGGTTCCTTATCCATGACATCTTCTTCCATCACGTCACTTCTTCCAAAATCAAAAGACTCAAATTCAGGCAAAACATGTTTTTTTCTGCTTCCATCAATATCGTTTTTGTGTGAAGCGGCGTCTCCGCCTTCATGCTCTTCTTTCATTCTATTGCTTCCTCTAATATGTTGTGGTATTTCACCGTAAGGATTTAAAGTCACCCAATTAATCTTCCTTTTGATTTGAGATGTTCGCCCTCCAGAATAGGATGGCACGGCCTCAATGTGGGAAAGAGTATAGCAATCATATAGATGTTCATCCCTGCTTCCGATTTCAATTGGCTCCATTTCAGCATTGATGGGTGAAAATACTGCTCCAACGCCCTTCCATATCCAACTGACACTACTAGCAAATGTTGTCCATGCTGGTCTTATCACAGGTTCCTGACAGGAAAAACCAATGTTGAGTTAGGTTAACTCTAAGACACCAAAAGTGCAGCATAAAATTTATGTATACAAACCGCAAACATGAATGCATACTTGTAACAGATTTTCTTCTTCCTGTCCTCTTCTTTTTCTGTTTGTTTTATTTCCGCCCGTTGGGCAGGGGGTGGGGTAGCTTTCTCTGAATGCCCCATAACTTTGCAAAGAAATCAAATTTTCAATTTTTTTTTTAACGGAAACAGTTCACTAATGTTCTGATTGATGGCAATAAGTTGTGCAAAGTTTCCCAGAAGTCCAGGAAAAGCTTCAAAGATAATACTTAGAGAAGAACTGAACAAACATGAGATCAAAGAACACTCTCTCAACAGAGGAGTCCAATCTATTATCGGCAACTTTTAGTGAACATATAAATTCATGAACCAAATGCTCCAGAAACATAGAAGCACCTGAGCATTAAAATATTTTCTACCAAGTGGCTAATTCCCATCTCTCAATACCCATTACCAAGTAGACAATTTCCAACTCTCAATACTCATTTCCTCTCCTTTTTTTCCCCCAACGTTCTATCAGCAACCGAACAAAAACAATGCAAAGCCATTACCCCAACATAGGCCAAACAGAATAAAAAATTTCAAAGTACCTGAGTTTGAAGAACGGTCTCGACCTCCATTAACATAGCACCAGAGACCAACACACCTTTCCCGCCACCGCCTTCACTTCTCTTCCTCCTCACAATCCTCCTTTTGCCTCTCCTCTTCGGGCTTCTCCCTCTCTCTTTCTCCATCGCAGCGAGCTCGTTGTCCACGCTCCACACATTTTCCGCTTTGCCCTTGACCTTGGCTCTACCACCGTTGTTGTTGGGTGCTGGTTTCTTCTGGCACTGGGCAGCGAGCTTCCGAGGGTATTTTGGGAAAGTGGAGGAGGGAAAGGAGAGAGAGGTGAAGAGGTTTTGGGCTGCCGAGGAGGAGAGTGTGTGGTTGAACCCCAAGTGATGGAGGTGGTGAGCGGTGGCGGATAACCGGAGCGACGGTGAGGGCATTTTGGGGATTTTGCTTCTGTTTTAGAGAGAAAAAGAGCAATGGTCAGTGAGTGGGAGGGATAGAGGGATAAATTTGAGGCCTTTGGATTTGGGCTCGAAATGGTTGCGCCTAAGAGCTTGTGTTGCCAATATTCAAAGATTGCGTTTGGATCCAAGAAAAGAAGACCTCTATTATAGATGATGAGGCCCATAAGGATACTGGATCAACAATGAGAAATTTGAACAAATAATTCATAACTTTGGAGGATTTAAATAAATTTAAAAAAAACCAACCAAGACGACTATAAGATGGGGACAAACTGCAATATAGCTTAAGTAGTTAAGAGCAGTTAATCTTGTATCCGAGATTCTATGTTCGAATTCCTCCGCCAACTCTATGTTTAGAGAAATGGGGTTATCCCATGTAGGAGTAATTCTTAAGTGCAATCGATTGTAGTGTAACAAAGAAAGAAAAAAAATTATGTGTTGAAGCTAGGTGGACTCCATTTCTCTTTAATATTTTTGTAGGCAAAAAGTTGGATATCTATACAGCTAGATTATAGTTTATAGAAAGCATAGGTCTTTCTCTTTCGGCACATATGGGGACCCTTAGGATTAGATAAAGGTATTTAAATTCTTGATTAAGTAAACCAAACCCAGTCATGTGCATGAATAGTCTTTCTTTTCTTCGAAATTAGATGGGTCTGTTGGTGTCAAGGTAGACAAGACCTTCAAGCAAATTAAATTAAGAAATTAATAGCAAGGAATTCATACTTTGGTCCACCCCACCTTTCAACATAATAGTGGCTCCACCATTGTTGTGCATGGGAGATGGATCATCTTTGGAACCCTAGTACTAAATATAAAGCAAACTTTTGTGAAATGGATTCATATTATATGCCCTTATAAGTCAAGTCATAGAGGAAATGGAACTCAATTAATTGAACTATTTTAGCATTTATTGAATTGAACTGTAGTTTTACTTGAAATAATACAGTTTATTAGCTTCAGTTTATTGGCATGTGGGTCTCATAGATAGTATATTGCAATTTAATAGAGGGTATCGCATAGCATCCTTTATTGCAATTGCATCTATTACAATGAACACACCATTGCAAGTGAGATTTTACTGTTTTAGTTCAATTTTATGTAATAAAATCATAAAATTGCAATGGTTATAAGATTGCATTGATCATAACCATTTGCAGATGCTCTAAGTGATGTTATTATAAATAAATAATAAGGAGAGATGTTATTACAGAAAAGAGACTGCATATCCTGAAAATAGTTAGATAGATGTTTCAAAACCTAGTTTCACTAAAAGTCAAACCTACAAAATTGAAAGGGAATGGCTATTGGCTATTGGCTATTGGCTAATCGAGTTTTCCTTGTTCCTAATTCATGGAATTTTTTCATGGATGGGTGTGTAGTGGTTTGAGTTGAGAAGAAGATTAACATAGGGTTAGTGGATTTTGATGGTTTCGATGGTTTTTTAAGTACAAGTGATTGTGTAAACTATAAGGGAAGGGGGGGTTTTCTCACACACACTACTACGGTGCCATGAGGGTTTGAGATTACTATAGTCTGCAAGTCAATGCCCTTTTTCACTGGGCTAGACCTCAGTTGGCAGATTTTGATGGTTAGACGAGTAATTATAGTGTGGTATTGGAGTATGGTCACGTGGTATAACTCGTTCACCTTTTAGAATATAAATGATTTTTTATCAATATTATATTATAAAAATGAGAAATCTTAACTATATCATCCACATTCATATTATAACAACGTGAACGAGTTGAATCAAACATTATAATTAGTTTTTCATTTTCTTTCTTTTTACCCAAATCATTTGATGAGGTCATTTTTACAACAAAGTAAAACCTATTACTAATATTTAGAAAAAAAAATAAGAAACGGTGAAAATAGAAAAACAAATTGAGGCCACCATGAGCTCAACAATGTCATGGACAGCTCACAAAGTTCTTGTCCACTAATAATGATTCTGAGTGACATTGTGATCTCAATGATTTTCTTCATGACCTAAAGATGTTTGGTCAGTGACCTGCAAACCAGTCCACACAAACTTGAATTAGTGGAACAAAATCTACAAGGAACGTCTGGTACATATATATAACCCCCCATGCCTGAAAAGGGTAACAGCTTTTCTTCACTTTTGCTCTATGCCATCAGGACCTCTAGCTGCTCCTCTATCTTTAGAATATAATTTCATTATTTCCGAACATATATTATCATGATGTGGTTGAAACATTATTCATTCCCATTCCAACCCTGCCCTCTAATCCCCATTTCATCATTTCTTATTGGTAGGTAAACATGGATTTGGTGTCTATATATTGTCCCGGATTCAAACCCCACCACAACTTTTAGTGGGCAATATGTCAAGGGAATTATCTCACTACACTATGGACTCGATGCTAACCACTCGTTTAAGCTCACTCGACAATGTGTTATATATGATCCTCTAATTGTTTATTTATTAAATCCTCAGTGAAAAATCATCATTATAAAAGTTTAATCAAATTTAACATGTTATATTATTAGACTGTTAATTATAATTGCACAGTTAAGCACAATTTTATGGTCATATATTTGCAATTTAATTATGTTTTTGTATTGTTAAATTAGAAAAAATAGATGTATTCAACAGATCTGGATTCTCAGTTGACCAAAGTTCCAATTAGTGTTTGTTTCTTTGGATAATCTCTTCACACATATCTATGTCCTCATAACATTGCAAACAGCACCACCAGGTGTGTGGCTGCATTCTCCAAAGCAATGGATAAATAAACAAACATATATATATTCTCCTACGAAATCATTAGCTTTCTAATTTATATAAGATTCAGAGTTCTTTAATCAATTAGAATACAGAGTCCAGATCACCTATCATTAGTTTTTTAAAGTTAAATCTTAAACTTGAAACTTTAGTATGCTTAATCCTAAACCTTAAAATGTCGTAATTATTGGCCTAAGTGAAATATGAATTTTTTTTTAATTTTGAAATATTCGGTCCGAACACATGAAAAAACTACACTTGTTAAATCATCATATTGAATGATACATTTGACACTCAATGTACTATGATGACCAAACAAAAATATGTATCGTAACCGAACCATTGGACATGATATTGATACCTGTCTCCGGTTCAACGTTGTGGTTGCTTTCTATTTAAGAAATATGATTAGACAAAGGTCTTGATCAAATAAAAATTCCACGTAGTCTTCAGTTGGCAAGGCAAATAAACTAACATTATTATCATGGGGCCATGGGCACAACATGACATCCACATCTTATTTTAGATTTGACTAAACCCTAACTAAATCACAAGATTGCGTCCATGAACGTACCACTTTCTTGGATATAGTTGTAGCTAGCGTGCAACCTAAAGCCAATTTCATACGTGAAAGAAAATAATTATATGCAAGTTCCAATGAGCAAGGCGAGTCGAAAAAGCAAAAATTAATTAATTAATTAATTTGTCCAAAAAAAAATCGTAGAAGATGCTCTTCATTGAGTTTAGCTTAGTTTAAAATCATGGTGGTGTGATCCAATTATCCTTAATTAATTAAGCTTTTTACCAAGTCTAATTAGGTCAAAGTGGAAGTTGATCGGAGTATTTAACTATTTATGCTTTATTTTTATTTATTTAATTTTACGCGGGTGGGGATTTCTTTGACTTTATCAGAATAATAATATTGCAACTTTTTTTTTCTCTTTTGGAAAGTTGGTCACTTCTTTATAAAAAGAGATGCTAAAAGTTGGTCACTTTTGTTCTACTTAATTTCCTTTGTAGATTTACGAACAGGCCACGTGTTACCAAATTGCGTGTGTGCAGGGCAACTCAATAACACGCAACAAATGACTGGTGATATTTTATTTTAATAAATAAATAATTATATAAAAAAAAGGTAACAACCTTTGTCCTCTAGAAATTTTAATTTATAATTATTCCACCGTCACGTGATGTTATTTTGGTTTTAGTAACTTGGTTATAACTCCAATGGTAATTAAACACCAAATCATACTTCATCTGCTCATGACATTGTTATAGAATGATCACTCCACCTTGAGTGCATAATCATGCATACGCATTTATACTTTTTGTGTCATTGCAACCCTAAACGTTTCAAGATACACCAATGAACTTGTGTTGATTGACTCTCTAATGCTATTATTTAGAGGTTCAGTGGCTGACTCAACCCCCACTTTGCTTAGATATTGTTCATAACTTAACCATTGTGTGTACATGGAGTGTTGAATTGTTGAGTTTTTATTTCAATAAGTTTTTTGGTGCAACGTATAAAGAACAAGTTACTTAATACTTTCAACAAAGATTAAAATACGACATGAGACTTTGACCTTTTATGATCCGCGTTCTTTAACAATTTCTTAATGTCCTCCTTTATTTTTCAGATGAATCTGACCATCGTTGTATTATTTGAACATGATTATACAACCCAAATGGCTTATACCTCAAATAATTGAGAGTATTCCATCTAACTTAATCTTCTTTTTAATTTCTTATAATTTAATATCGCTTATATTAAATAAATAAAAAATCGTGAAGTCATGATGCAAGTGTGTCTGGTATAGAATCTTCATACTATTTGGATTATTATCGCAAAAAAAAAAAAAAACAAAAAAAAAATTAATGCCACATACTTTGATTATCCAATGTTCTTCCCCAATAGATTAATTAATTAGTTTCGACCAGTTTTTTATTATAAATTAATTAGTAATATTAGCCCCTTCCTCCACCTTGGTGATATGCGCTGGTCAAAGTTGGTGAGGTTCTTGCGGGCTAGCTCGGCATGGCATCTGCACTAGCTCTTGTCCGTTACCCAATTTCTTGATTATCCAATGTTCTTCCCCAATAGATTAATTAATTAGTTTCGACCAGTTTTTTATTATAAATTAATTAGTAATATTAGCCCCTTCCTCCACCTTGGTGATATGCGCTGGTCAAAGTTGGTGAGGTTCTTGCGGGCTAGCTCGGCATGGCATCTGCACTAGCTCTTGTCCGTTACCCAATTTCCAGAGTCTCGTCCCATCAGATCAGCAGCCATATGCCTGACTGATTTCATATATATAGGTACAGAAAATCACATATATGCTCGTACAAAGCTCTGCCTGCCAAAGTCCTACATTTATTTGCCCACACCACCATATCCGTTGTATATTCTTATTTGACAACCCCCAGCCTGCCCAAGTGTCTGCCAAAATCTGACTGATACTGAGGAATTCAATTCAATCATTCTAAGAGATCAAATAAAATCTATACTTCAGTAGAGAATGGTTAACACGTCGCCATCGAACACATTTTTTTTAAATTTTTTTAAATTTTTTTTTTTTGGGTACAGAGTGGGGGATAAAGCCCCAAAAAAAAAAAAAAAAAACTAAACAGAAACTGGACGAGGTCTAGCAACACCTCAGCTAACATAGCACTAAGAAAAGCTGGAGCCTCCAAAAACACAGTTTCATTTTCATTGAGTGTAAATTTGTATTGTAGATAAATCACAAGTGATGAGTGGCAACTAAAATATCGAGTTTGTGGGATTTTTTTTATTGTAGATGAGGAACTTTAGTGTCGTCGAATTTTATCCTATTAAACATGTTTACAAGTAGCAGGAATAAGAAGAAATGAGATACGTTAAACAATGAATGGAAATCAGATAAACTACTCCTCTTAGTTTATTCAATTATTAATTTTTGGGGTATTTGATTAAGTATTTTAAAGTGGGAGTTGCATATCAAATGATTTTTTATGTGTAAATAAACGGATTAGAAGTCATAAATATAAATATTTATTTTTATTCCCATTGCTTGTGACTAAACGTATATCCCTAATAAATAATGAATGACCCACCGCATTGCGTTGCTATTAATTTTACATAAATCATGGCAATGGCATTCCAGTAAATCTGTTTTGTATAAATCAAATATCATGATGCTTGACAAATGGGTGAAACATGAATATGTCAGTGTCGCATTTGTGAAGGTCATGAACCCTAAAATTTTTCAACCCAAAAACCCCACCACCCTCCCATTTTTGGCCGACAAACTAAAACCCTCAAAGTCCTTTCTAAACCTACTTTTTTCCCATAAATGCATATCTGATGTGCCCAGCACGACTCAGAAAGAAAAGAAAAAAAAACTCGTGCCTTTGTTAATTGGAAAAGTCAATGTCGACTTCCATTGAAATGATGCTGTGGCTTGGCATCATAGGATTCTTGAATTCAGCAAAGCGATGTCGACTGTAGAACTCCAGGCTTGCACTATAGATATGGTCTCTCTGTGCGCCAAATGTCATCAAGAAGGCAATGTTTCAGCACTATGGTCCTTGGAGTTCTTTCTTAGACTCCAAGTTTGCAAGGGACAACACAAATAAAAGTAAAATAAAGCTTTTTGTATACCACTCTCTCTCTCTCTCTCTCTCTCTCATGTGATAGATTGAGCCCACAATCTTACATCTTTGTTATAAATAAAAGACTAAATTATTGTAACAATGAATCCTAAATTATATCTCGATTTGTATTTTCGTTTTCGAATTTCAATAATTATTGTTGTTATTATCAAATTAGGTCTTATGTTGTATTATTGATCATTTCCGTCAACTAATCCGTCAAAGATTTTAGTAAATTTAGGATAAACACAGAGGCTTTTGCTGAAACTTTTTGTGTGCCTCTCTCTAATATGTATCAACTTTGTTACAAACTCATGCGCGTGGACCATTACAATTTGAAGGCTTTAATAATATGGAACCAAAGTACAAAATGATGTTATAGGCTGGGTAGGGTCTCTTCACAAATTGAATCCATCCATCATGGCCTTGTTCCACGCATGGCTACAGCCCATGTGATTTTTTCCTCTCTTTTTCAAGAGGTCAAACTTTGTCATTGCAAGTCATAAAGTTAATTAAAAAGTTTTTTATTTATTTTTATTTTTATAATAATAGGAGAAAGTTCATTATTTAGTTATTAGATAAAGAAAACACCCCCATTATGTTGTTAAAAAATATGCCTATATGAAGTGACATCCTGGTTTAGCTTTTCTGTTTCGGGCCTTTTGGCCTCATTTGCGCCACATAAAAAAAAAGTTATATATATATTTTTTGTTTTGTAAAGAATTAAATGTTTATATGAAAACCGAGAAAATAAGTGTTAAACTTTGGAGTTTAAATGTTTATTGTAGCGTTGAAGTTTATCTTTGATAAAAATAAAAAAAATAAAAAGAACTTTGACGATAGATATGAAGGATGTTCTATCATAAAAGTTGCAAACCCTTGCAGTTATAAAAACAAGCGAAAATGTTTATCAAAATTTAAATTTAAATTTAGCTACAAATTCCCTTCCAATGAATGATGTACCACTATTTAATTTCTATTTTGTTGAATGAGGTTATGAGTTTATATTTTTCAAGAAATAAAATTTATTTTTTATTATTTTTAAATAACAGCGGAGTAAGCTTGAAAAAAGTAAAAGAATACCAATGTTCCTCACAAAATACCAATGTCCCCCTATATATGGCGACTCGTTTATGAAGCCCAGGTAGCAGAATCAAATTTCCTAGCTAACTTCTTGGTTGTGCCTAGAAAAATTACAGATTTGAAAACCAATTAAACATGAACCCAATGATGAAACTCGAAGAAGACTTCATTTAAGTGAAAACTGAATGAAAACCCAGTGGAAAGATGGTTGCAGACTAATGATCTCATGTGTAAACCTCCATGACATTTTGACAGTGTGTGAGAAAAACCCCTCTTTTTATATTTTTTAAAAAAGTAGTGGAAATCAAAGAGATCAATTCAGAAAATGAAGATAGTTAGGATACATTTTAGTGAGTATTTTATGACTATAGCTAAAACCCTTATTTATAGTGTACAAAATCTCCCAATTTGTTAGTGGGTATAACTCAATTGGTTGAGCTCTTTCATCTCCATCTATGTAGACAGAGGTTCGAAAATCCAAGCACCCAATAAATATTTGTGTAAACCTCCCCCCTCCTCCCAATCGTTTGTACTTAGAAACGGATTCTAATGGATAACAAGCGGTGCTATTTTTCTCCATTAATAAGGAGTCGTCATTATAGCATCCACAGTGGGGGGTGTATATAGGGGTGTATGTTAAATATACACCCCGAGTCACCGAAATCGTCTCCAATGGAGAGATGTAAATGGATGTAAATATACATCGTCACCATGGGGATGTAAAATAAAATGTATATTTACATATATTTTTACATCCCTTGCAGGCGGGATCCACCCGAGAAAAGAGAAGAAAAATGAAGAAAAGTCAGCATAAAAGACCGGGACCCACGGCTACACCCCCGAATTTACACCCTCTCACTGGAGCAAAAAACATATTTATACCCCTGGAGGTGTAAAGGGGATGTAAAAATGTCTTTACACCCCCGAATTTACACCCATCACTATGGATGCTCTTATAACTATAGCTTTCGAATCTCACATGACAATGAATTTGGTTACACTATGACATCATTTAATAACAATCCAAAATCCCATCCAAAAATGCTAGTTGCGTGAAGGTACGGATCATAAAAAATAAAATAAAAACCTTAATAAACTTTCATAAATAAACACATACCACAAAATTTGGGCCAAACATTATATTTTTGCACATATACACACAATTTTTCTCCACGTTCAACCATGTCCATAGAATATTAAGGGCCTATTTGGTATCCTAATTGAATTCAATTTTATAAATTCAAAAATAAATTTTAAGTCCAAAGCCATAAAAAGACATTTAGTAGGCTCATTTTTAAAAATTCAAATCCAAGAAAAACTCAAAAATATCCCCATTATTATAGTTTTTTTTTCCCTCTCTCTCTCTCTTGCTCTTTCCTCCTTGTCTCGTCTCCATCTCTTCCTCCTCACTCTCTCGTCTCTATCACTCCTCACTCTTCCGTCTATCTCTTCCTCTCTTTCCTTTTTCTTTTGTTAATTTCAATTTGGGAATCTAGAGTTTCTGATTTTCTGATTTCAATTTTTTTAGATCTTAAAATAGTTTGGAGTTCAATACCAAACAAGTTTTTAGATCTTAAAATCACTATTTGAAAACTCATGTTTTTAAAATAAATCATAGTTTTTAAATTTACTTTTTTAAGTAGAATACCAAACAAGGTCTAAGTGACTACAAATTTTTCAAACTTTGGCCCACATCCTTTACATACAATTAGTACTATACGCAAATTTATCTATACAAAGAAAACGTGCCAAGAAAACTAGGATACGATTTTTGGCCAAAGAAGCTACCCTAATATTATATGGTTTATCTTTTTAATTTCTTATAAAAAAATAGGAATTTTTTTGTAACTCTATCATTGTCCCATCCCCCTAAATAAAAGTATCAATTAAGAATTTACTTAAATGAAAAATACGAATACAAAAATAATTGAATTACCAACCCAAAGATGTTGTGGCTACATTGCAGCCGAGGACTTCGCACGCATGGGTAACAATCTTTCCTGGCGTAGCCGTTCAAAGATCATGATCTAGAGATACATCACGAATTTTTTCTATGGTTACATTGAAGGAAATCGAACTGTAGACTTATCAGTCGTGACACACTGCCTCGCTTTTCCCGCTTTACTGGTTTCCTCAGTTTCAACCGAAAATCCCATTTTTTTTGTAATTTGTTCCGATTTAATTCAAACCGCACTCTCTCCACCCATCGTTCTCATCGATCTCCGATTCCGTTACTCCGAAAATAAAATAAAATAATAAAAAAAAAAGGCCCAAAAGAGTTTGAGAATTTAAGACGGAGACTCGAAGAGAGAGAGAGAGAGAGAGAGAGAGTGCCGGCTTTACCTAATTAATTAATTTAAAAAATAATAATTATAATTAGGATACTTATTAATACACTTTTTTCGTAACCTCCGATTCTTCTCTCTCCAAACAAACAAAACGACGCCAACGCCACCGCACCAAACAAACATATATGCTCACAACTCACAGCAAACAGAAGAAAGAAGAGAGAGAGAGAGAGAGGAGAGAGAGCTTTGTAACCGATTCTACAATGGAATCTGAGTCACAGATCTTCGAGAAACCCTAGCTTTTTTTCTTCAAGATTCTCTCCCATTCCTCCAAGAACCGCTTCTAGCTCTCTCTTCACTTCACCTCCATCGCCGCACCTCTTTTGCTCGTCTTCTTCTTCACCTCCGTCTCCGATCGAGCTCTTTCGTCTTGCTCGGCGAAGTGCCAGAAGCTCCGGTGCTCGCTCTTACAGCTCTGCAATATTTCGGCGGTTCGGTGCCGGTTCGCGCCGCATTTCCGATTCCAGCAAGTTTCCGGCGAGACTGAGAGAGGAAAGGGAGAGGGAGCTTAGGGCTAGGACCTGAGGTGATTGATCGGATTGTTGATTGTGGTTATGGTGTAGTGGATGAGTATTATGGACGATAGAGGAGGCTCATTTGTCGCTGTTCGGAGGATTTCTCAAGGTCTCGACCGTGGCAACACCTGCCATTCAACTTCTGGTAGTCTACGCTTACTCTCTTTTATTTTTCTTCGCTTTTTCTATTTTTTTCCTATTCTCTCTCTCTCTCTCTCTCTCTCTCTCTCTCTTAGAAAGAAAACTTTTTCTCTCTCTAAAACTTTTATCTCTTTCAGCGTTTGTCCTCTAAAAAAAAATCGGAGCTTAGATCTGCTACTCAGATTTATTGAGCTCCTAGTATCGCTGAAGTTATCACTCCTTTGATGTTTTCTGATATTCTAGATTGCTGTGGTGCGTGAGCCAATTTTATATATATTTCTCTATTTTTTCCTAATTTTGTGATTATAGTGTATGCAAGTTTTGGTTGAATTGAAATTTTGATTCGTCACACAGTTACCTTTTCTCTCACTTCTGAATGCCTGTTTTAATTGATTTCATCCTAGTTCTCAACAATTGATGTAACTTTGTAATTCTTCAATAGTTTGGAGCTTTCTAGCTGAAACTAAGGGAAAATGTATGCAAAAATTGGTGAAAGAGCAACGAGTTCATTTTACAATAGTGTATGTGTGGTGAATTTTGAGTGGTTTCCTGCAACACCACTTTCATTGTTATTGCAAGTTTTTATCTACTTGTATTGAACTTTATGGTGCTGACAGGTGGCCAGAATTTTACAAATTAGCTTAGTAGTGTGGTCTGTGGAGACTGAACTGTTTGTCTTTAGATTTTATTATGATTTAGCTTGCATTAGCTGCTTATTATATTGTCCCTGTTTCTTGGAACTTCCTTTACTATGAAGTGTGGGAGCTCAAATTTCATTTCACATGCAGGCCCCCATGGGTGCTAAGAAATGTTATTTATTATTTTTATTAATACTATCCGTAGTTTTAAATAGATTGCATATTTCATAGTAATTGCAGTAGTTTAGCTGATCTTAACATCTGTCTTGTTCTAGAAATCATACAAACCTTTGTTATTTATCACATACTATTCTTATTAGCTGAGCTTAAATTAGTGAAGGGTAGTTGCACATTAAATCTGAGGCCCTTTTACCCTAGGATGGGAGATGAAATCTTAATTAATGATTTGAGCTTATATACTTTTATGTAACCATTTTTCAGTACGTCTAGATTTTCTTTGATGATTTAAAAACTCTAAACTTAATCATTGGGTGGTTTATTTTGTTGCAGCTGAGGTTGTGGCAGGATCAGCAGCGTGGCTTGGCCGAGGTCTTTCTTGTGTCTGTGCACAGAGAAGAGAGAGTGATGCTCGTCCTTCCTTTGATTTAACCCCTGTCCAGGTAACATGCTTGGAATTGGATAAACTGTATCTGTCCTTTATATACGCCAGTGTGGATTTACTTTTTAGATATGAGTCCTTGGTTAGCAGTTAATGAATTGTATTCGTAAAGGGAATTCTTGTTCTATCTCCAATGTGATGTACTTGAATACCAAAATTTCCTGAATGTAACACTTCTAGTTTCTGATTTTATCAACGCCTTTGATACATCCTATTTGTTTCTCACACTTGGACTTCTTTATGCAAGGAGTTGCTCTATAAATTTAACCAGATTTCTATGTTTTTTTGGGGAGTTTCTGCATGAACTTTTAGGGCTCTTTGCTATTTGAAATACCTGGTCAGTTTAGGCTAATCTGATTACACTAGTATTTTACTTTGACTGGGGGTGGAAAGAGATGTGAGGCTGTCATTAAAATTTAAAATAGTATCAGGACTTCTCTGTTCTTGAGATGAATGTATAGTTATTTTAATTAACCTAGCTTCTGTATTGATTGGCTATTTATCTAGAAAAAGTTGTGCTGCTGCTTTATCCATTCACCTTTCAGTTGCTTAAATTTTTTGTTATCAGCATTGGTAAAATCAAATGTCGTCATGATCTTTTAATAACCTTGAGTTTATATGCTAAATTTATACCTTTCTACTCTTTCTTTTTTTTACTTTAGGTTTGGTTTTAAGTTTTGGTCTGTGGGAAGAGGGGAAGGATTGAGGGGTTCAAGAAACAAATGTAGGAGTTTTCGAAGATCCAGTACAGCTTTATTACTTTAGTTGCCAATGGTCTCTATATAAATGCTTTCCTAGAACTGTAGCCCTCAAAACATATGCTTTTGTTACATGTACATGGTGTGATTGTTTGCTCTTTTGTTTGCCTTGATTTTGTCAGGAGGAATGCCTGCTGAGACTACAGAGCCGGATAGATGTTCCCTATGACAGTTTAGTCCCTGAGCATCAGGTATATATATTAAGTGATTGGTTCCAGGAAAACCTGATTGTGTTTGTGGGGAGGATTTGCATTATTTTTAATTTTTTGTCTGTGTACATAGTCCATCAACATATTACGTTGGCACTTGGTATGACGAATTTACCCTCTCTGGTTCACTCTAGGAAGCTTTGAGGGCCTTGTGGAATGCTGCCTTTCCTGAAGAAGAACTTCGTGGTTTAATATCTGAGCAATGGAAGGAAATGGGTTGGCAAGGGAAGGATCCATCAACAGATTTTAGGTAGATCTAGTATCTCCTTTGTGATTTGAACAGTTAATTTGTTTATTTTATTTATCTTTTTCCTTCGTTCTTGGGTTACTAATTGTTGATGTTGAATATTTTGCAGGGGTGGTGGTTTTATATCATTAGAGAATTTGTTGTTCTTTGCTAGGAATTTCCCGGTATGACCTCTGTCTGTCTGTATACACATGTGCACAAAAACAATTTTCACCTGCGAGATGTCGTGAACATAATAATGCTATTGACGGCATTGATCATGTGGTGACGTAAATGTGATAAACTGCTTTGAGAGCCCGACATCCCATACTTTTTTTGTTTGTCAAACCTGACATCCCAGACTTAACAAAAGTAAAAAAGCCTTTCTGTATATTACAAGAGTGAAAATGCCTTTTTCTGTATATTGTCTTGAAATCAGAAAATATACTGGTCAAAATGACTTGAATACTAGTTTGTTATAGGTTTTTAGGTATGCATGCAATTCTGTTGTTGAAACTTGGGGAAAACATACAAAGGAGATAGTTAGTAAGAGAATTAGATTTTTTTTTTTTTCCCTTCATGTTTATACCCTGCAAGCAAGAAAACTGATGGTAAAAGAGAAGAATTGGAATCCTAGATTTAAAGCCTTTGAAAATTCCAACCATGCGAGTTGGATTATCATATACCATTGACATTACATGCATTAGCAGATAAATTTTGAGACCTTGATTTTTGGTTCTGTCCATCTTTGTAGGGCAGTATGATTTGTTTTTCTTGTGTTACATTATGTACTTTCTGTTTATTTTTATTGTGAAAAAAACCAGCATCATTCCTCTCTGTGGGTGTGTACCAATATGCTTCTCTGTTTGGCTGTTCTTGCATGTGTGGTGTATGTTCTTTTTGGTTCTCGTAAAGTTGCTGGGCCCTATAGGGAACTGCGTTAGGCCCATCTTATAAGCTACTTGTCTCATTGAAAGTTACATACTTTCATTGTAGAAATCTTTCCAGGATCTTCTTCGAAAGCAAGAAGGTGATAGGTCCGTGTGGGAATATCCATTTGCCGTTGCTGGTGTGAATATAACATTCATGCTTATTCAGATGCTTGATCTTGAAGCCGGTTGGTACTTTTTCTTGTTCTTTTTTTTTCATTTATGTTCAAAAAGCGAAACCTGAGGAATCAAAAGCATAGTGATACTGAAAATATTTTTAGATAGTAGCTTTTCTGTTCTTTTAATGCTCTTTGACATGTAACAGTGTTTGTTTATGTGCAGTCAAACCACGAACATTGGTGGGAGCTACTTTCTTGAAGTTTCTTGCAGGTAAGTTCAGCTTGAATATGATGTTTCATGTATTTTGCTTAATATAATAATGTCTTTTTCTCTTGACAGAAAATGAATCAGCGTTTGACCTTATATATTGCATCACATTCAAGCTAATGGACCATCAATGGCTTTCTATGCGTGCATCATATATGGATTTCAATGTATGTATCCCTCAAGCAGAGGCCCTCCTTTTGTCTGCATTTGTGGCTAATCTTTTGATATATGTTATATCCTTCTAGTCAGCTTTAGTAAACCAAATTATGTGAAATTAGTGACAGTTAAATGTGTTTGTGGGGAAAACCTCTTCCGTCATCATGAGCTGGAGATGAATTTAGGGTTACATATTTTATCTTGTAGAAATTTCACACTTCTCTGGGGGTGGTCAGAGATTTTTAGGTTGGGCCCAAGGCTATAATGTGTTTTACACGTTTTGGTTTCTTTTGCTAACATTTTGTCCTATTTGGGTTGTGCTCCTAACAGACGGTGATGAAATCCACACGCCGGCAGTTGGAAAAAGAGCTTCTGTTTGAAGACATAACACGGCTGGAAGACTTGCCTTCTTATGGCCTTCTTTCCCGATAGCGTAGAAGCTTCTTCTAGAATCTATAAAATGGTCTGTCACAGCTAGTTACATGATCACCGGAAACACTCTTATTTCTAACTGGATGGTGTTTGTACATGACATGATGTTTCCAAAATTTGCTTGCTGCAAGTCTGCATTTTGTCATTGATTCTTGGAAAGGGTTTTTGGTGTTTAATGGATCGAGTTTGTTAGCAGCCGGAACCAAGTGTGATTTGATTCAGGTTTGAAATACGGAATATAATCTCGTAAATTTGGGGTAAGACCAGAGCGATACTACTCTCGGTTCTCCCACGGCCAACGGGATGTTATACATATGTAGAGGTATGATTGGTAATTTGGTAGAATATCTAGGAATGTGGAATGGAATGGGATTCTGTTTGGCTTTAACTTTTGAGTGCTTTCTGAAATATTATTATTTGACCAACTGAGAAATGATCCTTGGTGGGCACGGTACTCTTATGCCTGAAAGCCGCCCCGTTTAAAGTCTTGTATTTCTGCCTGACAAATGGAGATGGAAATTGTTCTCTCTTTTGGACATATGCAGAATGAATCTTCTTATTTTTCCATCTAGTTTACGTTTTAATTGCGAATCCTAGAATTTTCAGGTGTCTAGTCTGTCAACATGGTCGTAGATCACGTGTTATCAGTCTCAACTTTAATAGTCTATGCTCCCAAGTCTTTATTCCTGTTATTTGATGGAAATTGTTTTTGTGCAAAAATAAAGTGATCGTTTGCTAATGACATAATTATTACCATAGGCTGTCTTTTATTCAACAAAGCATCTTGGAAAATTGTTGGCAAAAAGAATATAATTCATGTTAATTCCCAATAATACTTCTAGTTAGGCAGTTAGGTAGAAATCAGATTCTAGATGACAAGAAAGAAACATGATTCTTGAGAAAAGGAAATTCCTCCTCACCAATATTCCATGGACAAGCTTGAAAAGCATACCAACAGCCTGATGGCACGTTTCCTTCGACCAAAGAATTTTATGCCAAGATGTTCATACACGTAACAAATTAAACTTTATAGCAAAAGGATATCTTACCCGTGAATCAGAATCCCACGTCGCATCTTCGACATCTTTCAAGAAACAACCTTCCTTAATCATTAAACTTTTACTCAATCCTCCTTAATTACAAAACTTTACGATCCGTTTGAATGAACAACCTAATATACCCAATTTTGTTGTAAAGAAAGTGGTGGAGCCCATATAAAGAAAAGAAGGAAATAATATTTGAAAAGTTAAAGGATGATGTTGTAAGCCATCCAATTTGTCTATAAATAGGCTTCCAATTGCTTAGCAAAACACGTCAACGAAGATGAGAGGTAAGAATGGGAGAGTAAGAGGAAAGAAGAGAGTGTGAAATCTGAGTGTTAGTGAGTTATATTTGAGAGAATTTTGTCAGTGTAAATGCCAGAAGAGCAAATATAATTCTACTCCCAATATTCAGTGATACTTTTCATACTTTGATTATTTTATTTTTATAATACGTTATCAGCACGATAGTCTCTCATCTTTACTTATAAATTTTCCCAGCTCAACACTATGTGGTTATTTCTCTATCTCCTCTCTGTCATATGTCTCCTCTCACTTTACTACTACGACAACATGCAAACTTTCTTTTTTGTATTTCACAATTTTTATGTTGTTTCATCCATGTTTATTTAATTTATTTTTTCGTACTGTAATTTGGAATGGTGCGGTTTTATACCCCATCATGTTATTTTATGGTGGTGTAATTTCATTACCCATCACATTGTAACACATATTATTGTAATAAAAATGATGGTGTTATATCTTGAATAGTGGCGTAGTTATATTGCCCACAATATATAATATGTGGTGGTTTTATCCCCGCATTTACTGTATGGTGTAGGTTTATTACCCATACAACATTATTTATTTAAAAGTGCAGCGCGAGTTTATCATCCACACAACTGCCTTTAGTTTTTATTTAAAAGTATGGAGTAGAATTAGTGTCCATATCAGCACGTTTACTTTATCGGACATTTACTTTATTATTTAACGTATAGTGCGGGATTAACTTCCATAGATGAAGCAATTTAATTTATGAATTTATTTTACCGCACGTTTACATTTATTTAAAGTATAGTGCGAGATGATCGTCCATACCAACAATTTATTTACAAGAAATTTATATCAACCTATTTTATGAATTAATTGTGTGATATGATGAGTTTTACAACTACTTTAAATCAGAACCAGAAGTTCCTTGATCCTCATCACACAACTACATCAGGACCTGAAGATCCTTGATGATGATAATGATATGAGAGCTGGCAGTCTCTTCGGTACTATATTTGTAAACAAGAGATTGGACCTGAAGATCCTTAATCCTTGACATGTAAATAAGGACTTGGAGTTTCTTGATAATGTAACAGTACCGTATTGGTTAATAGTGTCGTACACATGAATAGTAATTATACTGACAAATGTACTGTACGCATGAATAGACACGTATTCATGACTTGATGAATAGTATCGTATACATGAATAGTGACGTATACATAAATATTAATCATTTTGGATAAACCGTCACTATATACAAAAGGGAATCTGCAGTTCCTTAAACTCATGGATGAACAATTAAATGAAAAGCCAGAAGCTCCTCAAAACATGGACAATTTTGTGAGGGCCTGAAGTTCCGAAATATATACAGGAAATTATAAAAATGTACATATCATAAAAATATGCGATTTTGGCTTGAAGTTCAAAATCTGACAATATTGAGAACCTAAAGTTCCAATTTTTAAATGGACAACCCTTGAGGTATTATTGCAAATTGTGGTACACCACATATTTCTTTGGCATAAGAAAATGATGAATTTAATAAAGTTCGATTATGTTATAATCGACACCTCAAGGAAGAAATATATTTTGTGAATTCCGGTTGTTAAGAATACACTGTGAAATGGATAATATCATGATAAACCTTAAAGGATGAATTGAGGCTCCCCACATATTTTGTTATATTATGTGATCTAGGCCGGAAGCTTATGGATCCAAATATATGAGAGATCTCGAACCTGAAGTTTTGGGTATATAGTAGTTAATGCTCTTCACTACTATATTGCAATATTATCATGACTTTTACTCAATTTATATTTCATGCCCATTTGAAAAAGGCAAATAAATTTTCAAGTTGTGTTTTAACCTGGGCCATAAGTTCTGGACTCATTGAAATATGTAATTTGAGAGATTTGATGTGGTTATTTGAACCTATAATGCACAAGGTGGGCTAAATTTACCTTACGTACAAATTTGCAAAATTTCGATGGTTTCGGATCAGTGGTCCAAAAATTAGGAAATACCGACAAATTATTGATATCGGTACAAATTTGATAAAAAAATATGGAAATTATGAGAAAAATATGGAAATTATTAGTGAAACTTTAGAAAATGTTACATATTATTTTAACACAAAAGAATTGAAAGAAATATATATATATATATATATATATAAAGGAATTGAAAGAAATCTATTACATAGTGAGTTTGAGTGATTCAAGTGAGTATATTGCTAGTTGACAAAGACAGTAATTTATATAATATTAATGTACATTAATTAAAGTATTAAAACAATATATAGAAGCAATAAATATGGGAGTGTGTTAAATATTTAAATAAAAGTTGTAGTAGTTTGTTGATTGAGCCTAGTGAGGATTTCCATGATGGACACATGTTGGTTACAAAAATTACTTTTTTAGCATTTTTTTTAACTTTTTGGGTGGGCTGGGTATGATATTGTGGACGGGTGAAAAGAAAGTCACCTGGGCTATAGCCTAGGTTAGTCCAAGGGCAAGTTCATCCCTGTTTGAAAAAACGTAAAAATCAGAAGTGCAAGTTTAAGAATTTACCCAATTATTATAACAGGAAAGTAGCATACAACAGATAAATTTTTTTGCCTGCAAGGAAAGAGCAGGCTATGTAAATCCCTGAATAGAGATTATCCACGCCCTACTATAAAATAACGCTCCATTGGAGGTTAAGATCCACATTCTCACATAATTCATTCTATAAGAGATGCCTGTCTAGAAAGAGATAATAAAAACCCCTGAAGTGGCT
The DNA here is from genome assembly GCF_000346735.1 of Prunus mume. The sequence continues at coordinate 13,930,116 of NC_024130.1, forward strand.
TAGGTACCCAAAAGCAAAGAAATATTCATAATTGATGCATGCGCATGCACATGAGAATGGTGGGATCATGAATTGATGAATAATAATTTTTGGTTTTGGAGTATCTACTCAAATCATCAATGGGCTGTGTTGATTGGAACCACGTTCTATTATTAAATGTCGACAATATCATTAGCTATAAATAGAAAGAGGCAATTCCATTATTGATGAGAATGAACGTGAAAGAACAAACCCATAATACGAACCCCAAAGAGATGTTAACCCTGAAGGTTGCACATAAGTGTTGGAATAAAGAGGAATATACTCACTTTGTATGACACAATGTTTCTGGTATAAACAAGAAATGTTGGTTTACAGATGCAATCATACATTCTTATTGCATATTTACGGAGACCAACATGTTATCTTTAAGGGTCATTAAATGCACGGAGCATATCGCCAGAAGCGATTCCGTGAAGATATATAAATAGTTGGGTTAAGGCTATATAATGTGTCATAAAGTGCGATCCTTTAAATCCCTGAATGATTGAAATTGCATGAAGCAAGTCTCTGAAGGACATGTGCCTGAAGCACAAATTTTGTACTCAATACCAATATGTATAAATTGCCTCAGTGAGTACACTAATTATGATATGGTTGCAACACATTACAACTCCTGAAGAGTTGATAATTGATCAAAACTCCTGAAGAATTAATACTTCATCAAAACTCCTGAAGAGTTCAAAAAATATTTGTCTTGGCCTGAAGATCGAGTATTATGCCAACAAGATTTTTGCTTATACTAAGAAAGTATTGAAGCATTTTTATGTAGAATATCCGTTAGACACTTAAATGATTTTTCGGAAGTATATTGGATCGGACATTATATTTTCCAAATAGAGCTTAGCTCCATCACCACAACTTTGGGATGATGTGAGACATATTTGATGCTATCTCTGTATAAAACCATATATGGACATATTCTTTTCAAGTGAACTTGCAAATAGCCCAGGTTTTGTTTGATTTGCGGACTCTGGAAATTTCTATGATTTACATAGAGATAACTCACTGGAAATATATTTGCTTACTCAACTACACGAACTATTAATGGCTACATCATTCACTTAGTCCTAAAAATCTTCCCTCTAGAAAGATAGTTATGAAGATATCATGGGGAGATATTCTTCAGCCAACAATATTACAAGATTGACTCACAAAAGCAGTCTCAACTATGACATTCAAAAAGATGATTGTATGGCTTAAAAGATATTTTGCCAAGCATCAGGAGGAGCGTGTTGTCAATAAAGATCTTCACACACTATATTCTTTTTCCTTCGTCCAAGTTTTTATACTACTGGGTTTTTCCTGATAAGGTTTTAACGAGGAAGTGTAGCATGCATGTCAATATACACAAAATTTAATGTTATATACGGTTATGTACTCTTTTTCCCTTCGACAAGTTTTTTGTCCCACTGGATTTTACTGCAAGGTTTTTAACGAGACATATTTCATACATTGTGGTCTCCAAAGAGAAGTGTTGTAAAGAACGTGGTGGAGCCCACATAAAGAAAAGAATTAAATAATATTCAAAAAGCTTAATGATGATGATGTTGGAAGCCATCCAATTTGCTTACAAATAAGCTTCCCATTGCTTAGCAAAACATACTAGCGGAGAAGAGAGGAAAGAAAGAAAGAGAAGGAAGGGTGAGAGGAAGGAAGAGAGAGTTTGAAATCGGAGTGTTAGTGAGTTCTATCTAAGAGAATTTTGTCAATGTAAACACCAGAAGAGCAAATGTAATTCTACTCCCAATATTCAGTTGTACTTTCCATATATTTTATTTTTATAACAAATTCTCCTTAATTAGAAACTTTATGCTCCGTTTGGATGAAGGGATTTAAAAGAAAATATTCGAATTTCTAAATTTGCTAAGAAACAAGAAAATATAAGAAAATCAGGGACCTGGAATTGGATTTCGAGAGCATTATTTAATTACGAATTTTAATGATCTTAGAATCATTTTAAATCCATTTATTTTCTTCCATTTCATTTTTGTCCAAATCTTGACAACCATTTTCTTCATTTCATCTAAATACCGAGATTCAAAATCACTCGATCCAAATGGGGCCTTCACTTCAGAGGTTTCATTTCATACATAACATGCCAGAAATATAGATAAGAAAACATAATCAGCATGTATCAAATTCTAACAACTTTGGACAGCATTCAACAAGTGACAAACGTTCATAACACACCCAAAGGTTATTAGCTGTTAGAATTCAACAAGTGACAAAGGTTTCATGACTACTTAACTTGAAACTTCATTTCAAAGGGTACATAACACACCCAATGGTTCTTAGCTGCACTAAATAAGCTTAATCTCTCTGGCATATCCAATGCTCCAAGGCAATAGGAATCACCAGACCGAAACAAATGGCAAAACTTAAAAACTTCATTAAAAGACTAGTCCGAAAGTAAATAGGATGCTGAACAGCAAGCGGCAGACATCGAGCATGCTTTACTCATAGATCCAGTGGTGAACGCTGCTCTGCCAGTTAGCAGGGCCATCAGGGAACCACAGTGCAATCTCTTTTCTTGCACTCTCTGCTGAGTCACTTCCATGAATGATATTCCTGTAAGCCATCCAAATTTCATCGCATCAAATATATTCACACTCTCAGTGCCTGTTCTTTATGATTAGTTTGTATTCTAGAAGCAAACAGCAACCTCAGTGAATAAATCAGTCAAAATACTATCTCTGACGAAATTCACTAGAAATTGAAATTTATGAGAATAACACAGGAGATGCAATCAAACCATAAAACTCCTGGAAAGTTTGGACTATCGTGTTTCTGCCTAATTGGAACCATCAACAACTTTAGTAACAATCAAAGGTTCAAACAATCTATTTGAAACAGCTTTCCCATTTAACATAATAAGCTATTACTGCTGAGCATTTTCTAAAGAGAACAATTTGGGATCGCATTTTGGCCATCAACAGTACCTATATACTCATCTTTCAGAACAAAAAATTAAAACATAATAATTAAAAACGTTATAAATGCACAAGAGACTGGAAAACATGATAAATCAGGTTACCTGCCAATCTCAATTGCATAATCACCACGGATGGTTCCAGGGGCGGATTCTGCTGGGTTGGTGGCACCAATAATCTTTCGGCCAGTTAGGATAACATTCTTACCCTCCCAAATCATAGCAACAACGGGACCAGAAATAATATAATCAACCAATCCACTGAAAAAGGGCTTTGCAGACAAGTCCTCGTAGTGTTTCTCAGCAAAAGGACAATCCACATTGATGAACTTCAAACCTGAACAGATACCAGAAAACAAAACTTATTGAGAAGAACACCCAGATAAGTTACACATCAAAATTTAGTTAAGAACCCCAAAAAATTTATTGTAGTATAATTAAAACATAGAAACTCTAAACATTAGTTTCAATTTAGCATCTTTCCACACTCCTTAGATAAACAATGAAGAAGTAAGCCAAACTCAAATCAAATTTGAAGTCGGAATTTTTTGGCCAGAAATTCATCAAGTTGATACTCATGATAAAATAGGAAAGGCTTGTTAAATAGGGTTGTCACATCACAAATTATCAAAGTGCACATAATACTATTAGATCAAACATCGTTGGTTGGAAATTACCTTTCAAATAGAAGCCCTTCTTCTCAAACCTGCTAATGATGTCACCAACCTGCGACAAACATGAACCTCTCAGAAAATTTGAAAACGTTTATGCAAATAATTAAACAATACGCACGAATTAGATTAAAATAGTTTATTGGATTCTGCGTAAGAAAAAAACTATAGCCGAAGTTACAAAGGACGGCCTTTGTTCACCCACTTCACACATCCAGAGGCAATTAAAACGCAAGATTAATTAAAACTCCATGCATGTAAAATCCAACCACTACATAATACAAATATTAAAACTTCATGCATGTAAATAAAAACCTGAAATCCCAGCTCAGAATTATTAAAATTTGCTTGCTCCCCCAGTCCACCCAAAAGAAAACCAACCCCTTCAATTCCTAGGTTTTCCCACCAACCAAACACCATAGCAGTAACACTAGCTATGAAATTCATAAACAAAAACAAGAACTTAGGCAAACCCACTCAAACCCAGATAAGATTTTGCCCAGTTTTTAAAACTAACAGACCAAAATAAAGCTACAAAATTGAAGTACCAAAAGAATACAATAGATGAAGAAATTGAAGAAATTACCAGGCCTCTTTGAACCCCATCAGGCTTGATCATGATGAAAGTTTGCTCCATTTTTTCCGTTAACGATTTAAGACTGCAGAAGTTCTTGTTCTGAGAGTTGGGGGATATGCTATGAGACTAAAAGAGTGAGGGAACGAGGGTTTATATACACAGTCCACTGAAAGCAAACCCTAACACCAATTGCTATGGAATATTCGCGAACCATTTTTAAATTTTGTCATTTCCCTTTCTTTTGCTTTTCGGTTTTCAAAATAAAAAATAAAATTGGGCTTACCATGGAAGTTGGGCTTCATTATGTAACCTCTGAAGGAATATGGAGCATTCGACTTTCTTTGAAAATTGGGCTTAAATTGGGTTTTAAGCATAACCTCCAGCCCTGGTGACTGGTTCTTAACAGTGAAGAAACACATTGGGCTTTTGATTTCTCTTTCTACACTCCTTTGTGCTAGGGCGTCGCATGACTTTTCAATGCAAACTCAATTCTGGATGAAAATGTTGGGAACCCAAGTATTTGAATTGATGAATTAATTTGTATTTATAACTTATTTTTGTGACTATTTTGCCCTTGAAGTTAAGTAATGGAAACAAATTAAAATCCTTGATTTATATAGGAATGCTAGCAACCTTCTCTCTAATTTTCTCTTTTGGACCTTCTCCATTCTCCTCATGACAAATGTCACTTTCCTTACACTTAAAACAATATCATTAATGCATCACACAAGTTAGTTTTTGTTTTCCAAATTTACCCTTATTAAATGTATTAGTTTTTATATTTCCTCCAACTTATCCAAATTTTGTTACAAGAAGGGTAAATTTGGAAAATAAAAACTAGTTTGTGTGATACATTAATGACATTGTTTTTAAGTGTAAGGAAAGTGACACTTGTTATGAGAAGAAGGGAGAATGTCCAAAAGAGAAGGTTAGAGAGAAGGTTGCTAGCATTCCTCTTAAAGCATTGTCACTCTTAAATTTTGAATTTGAATTTTAAACATTTATGGCTAACAAAAAAAAAAATCAAAACTCATATAGATCAAATAAATAAAAAAATTTGGTATCATAAGTATGCACATAAGTGGTTATTATGTCATTAATTTCAAAGCAACTAAAGAAAGTTTTGTTTTTGTAAATAATAAATAAAAATGGATATTATTAGGAGTAATATGGGGGGGGGGGGTCAGAAAAGTCAAACTATGATCATTAATATGATAATTAATGAAAATTTTGATCTAAAACCCCCAAAAATAGGCCTACATATACATTGAACCTAAAAAGAACTCATGAGTTTTTTCCCTATGAATGCTTGCAGTTTTAGGTTAATATATAATTTTCTATTATTTAAAATAGATATAGGCAAGGCAAGGAACTTGTAACTCAACTCCGAGGTCTTGTGCTTGAATCCTCTCTTCTTCGATATCGCTTTTATCAAAATAGCAAAAAAGGGTATGGAAGTAGATATGGGCTTAGCCAAATTAATTAGAGCGGATGAGCAAATTACCCTCGAGTATTGAGCTTATGATTAGAAATGTTTTGGCCCTTTATTTGAAATATACATGGAAATCCCTCCCTCCCTTCCATAGGAATGGGTAAAATACCCGCATAGCCAGTCTAAGGCCAAGGGTTGCCTGCCCCCTCCCCCAACCCCCTTCTTGCAAAACTCCTAAAGGCCCTTTTGGTTCTCACTTGGATGGATCTGACTTCAGCGGTGGTAGTCTCTTCTGCCAGGGCTTGTCCTTCACTTGCTGTGCTGGAGGATCTGGTGGATAGGAATGAAAAACTCAGCGTAGGTCTTCCGGGAGGATTGAACTTCCCGACAAAGAACTTCCAATGTTTAATCCTACGAGATGGAAATGTAGGATGTTCATTCCCATGTTTGGGAACACTAAGGAAGACTATTTTCTTCCATTCCCATGTTTGGTTTGTACAATATTAGGAATGAAAAGTTGTTTAGTTTTTAAACAATACCCTTGATTATTTATTAATTAAAAGTTATTAATACTAATAGGTTTTTAAGGGTCAAAAGTGGTATTTAAAATTATAAGAAGGGTAAGTAAGTCCAAAAAAATTGCATTAAATATTTTCCCAAGTGGAGGGAAAAAGTTTCCCAAGGTGAGCCAAGGGTATGAAATTTTCCCCTTCATGGAAAGTTCATACTCATGAGTTAAGTATTATATTCCCGAGAATGCATTTACTAAACATGAAAATACAATTTCATACTCATTTTCAAGCTCTAAACCTTAACAATGCGTTTGGATGAGGAAATTTAAAAGTACAAAGAATTTCTTAAATAACAGAAGTTAAAATGATGGAAATTAATGTTCTAGAATTTGTAAAGTTTCTTGCTTGGGTGACGGATTTAAAACACGAAATTTAACCTTTATTTGTAAAGTTATCTTTTTTAAAAACTAAATCTCTCTTGGGATTTTAGAAATGATAATTGTTAGCTTTTTTAAAAACTAAATCTCTCTTGGGATTTTAGAAATGATGACTTTTAAATAGAATTTAAAATTGGGATTTATGATCTCCAAATTCCATGTTTTTTCCCACGTGGAATTTCTAAATTTCTATGTTTTTTTTTATCCAAACACGGGAATTGGTTTATGTCAATTTAGAAATTTTAAGTTTTGTCAAAATTCCAAGTTTATTTCCCTTATCCAAGCGCACCGTAAACCAAACAATATTTAGCTTTATTATATAAGTTCTAAATACTTATGTATTATCGTTGCCGACGAAGAAATGCATAGCGTAAACGTTTCTTCTGTTTTTTTTTTTTTTTTTTCTTTCTTTGCTTAGTTTCAAAACGATATCTTTTTATATAATACTAATTCGATCTGCAATCCACATTCGATAGTTTTAGTCAAAAGTATGAGACAACACAAAATTTGCTTTAGACTTAGATATAGTTCGTGATAGCAAAAGTTGGTGGGGATGGCTGAGTCTCACCTGCAGGCTGTAGCTAGAGACATTATAATACTTAACTTCAAAATTCGAAGGTGATGTTTTAAATTGATGAAACAAAAAATACAACGGTGGTGACTAGGGTTGAGACAAAAAAGGACCCACCAAAATATCCGATGGCTCACTCCATCATCATGAGATTTGGAAGACTTTAGAAATTGATTGTAAGGGTCATGATTGTTGCATGGAATTCAGCACATATACTGCCCCCTCTCTCTATCTCCAATTGCTTCGAATTGTAATCTTTTTGGGAGAACACTAATTACACCTTTGAAACTTGTATCTAGAAATTATGAAGATGTCGGATCCTTATAGGTAAACTGAACTCTTGCTGATTGTTTTTCATTGCAATTTCACAAGTAATGTTGGTTGCTTCAATTCATGGAATTGGTTTCATGAATAATATTTCTTCGTCTTATTGTAAGGTTCCAACCAGAATAGCAACCCATTCAGTTGCCTCTCTCTCTCTCTCTCTCTCTCTCTC
>NC_024130.1:13938192-13969810 GCF_000346735.1 Prunus mume
TTTCTTTGCTTAGTTTCAAAACGATATCTTTTTATATAATACTAATTCGATCTGCAATCCACATTCGATAGTTTTAGTCAAAAGTATGAGACAACACAAAATTTGCTTTAGACTTAGATATAGTTCGTGATAGCAAAAGTTGGTGGGGATGGCTGAGTCTCACCTGCAGGCTGTAGCTAGAGACATTATAATACTTAACTTCAAAATTCGAAGGTGATGTTTTAAATTGATGAAACAAAAAATACAACGGTGGTGACTAGGGTTGAGACAAAAAAGGACCCACCAAAATATCCGATGGCTCACTCCATCATCATGAGATTTGGAAGACTTTAGAAATTGATTGTAAGGGTCATGATTGTTGCATGGAATTCAGCACATATACTGCCCCCTCTCTCTATCTCCAATTGCTTCGAATTGTAATCTTTTTGGGAGAACACTAATTACACCTTTGAAACTTGTATCTAGAAATTATGAAGATGTCGGATCCTTATAGGTAAACTGAACTCTTGCTGATTGTTTTTCATTGCAATTTCACAAGTAATGTTGGTTGCTTCAATTCATGGAATTGGTTTCATGAATAATATTTCTTCGTCTTATTGTAAGGTTCCAACCAGAATAGCAACCCATTCAGTTGCCTCTCTCTCTCTCTCTCTCTCTCTCTCTCTCATAAACATACAGACAATAACAAATCAATGGGGGACTTGCCACCTCCACCTTTCTCTCTTTCTACCTTTAAACTGGGGGGTTTTAAGAACTAACAACCATTTTTCGCATTTGCAAGGGCATATTGATTAACAACTTAAGTGAATATAATGACACATTGAGATTAATTTAGTCTCTTGGAACTGTAGGAAATTGTCCATTTTTTCTTATTCTCCCCAACCAGGTTTAATCATTTATGTTATGACTAACTAACCGTAAAATTAATCCCCACAATTAAGGCAACTCTAAAATTTTAAGAGCCCTGTACAAAACGAGTAAGCAACAAAAATTGAAACAAAAGCTAAAATTTTGGGAGCCCTGTACGAATCCACTCATAACCTTGTTGAAATTTGACTTAAATTCAAAGTTCATTCGTGTGAGTACTTGCTTGGTGACTTGGGATTTTGAATTAATGCCATCTTCTATTCCACCCTAGAATTTTCCTGTAAGGACGTCCTTAATTATTCTTAAACAAAAAAAAAATAATTGGCCATCTTTTCTAGAGCAATTTTATGATACAGTTCAATGATGGAACTAATCATCATATACACAGCTCATAACTTCATTAAATCTGGATAATTGAGTGCATAATGATTTTATTTTTTCAATAATACGAGGGACACCAAATTTGATGATTTGGATCCCGAATTATGTGAACATGTATTTAGGAGTCATTATTTCTTTTTAGAAAAGGAAATAAATTATTATTATTATTTTAATTAATCAAAGGTCCCAAACAATTAGTACCGATGTATCTCACCACCACCTAACCCCCCCTTGCTCCGTCGCGCTGAACCACCATAGAGCTCCAACTCCAACTCCGACTCCGACACAATTATAAGTCATATTTCCCCATATTTTGCAGCATCTCATGCAAATTACCTTCCCTATATTTTCCCTAATCCCACCACAACCATAGTCTAGTCTTTAGGCTTCATATCCTTTCATTCCCTAATGTAAATGAGGGGGAGATGATGATCTGGAAGGGCTTTGACTTCATCATTGTAATTGAAAGGAATTTAAATGCGTTTAGGCCAGTTCATTTATTGCAAAAACATAGGCTATAGAAAGAATGGAAATTAAAGGAAATATGGCAAAATAAAATAAAATGATACTGATCTGATCTGCTTGGGTTAATTGTTAGGCGCTGGTGGGATATTTTGGTTTTGATTCGGGCTTTGGTTAAATCAATATTAATGTTTTTTTTTTATAAAAAAAAAATGTAACCTTTAAAATACATGTTAGAAATTTTGTTAAATTTTAAGTGATGATGTGGGATATGCCATATATTTGGGATGCAAATTTGGTGTTCTTAGCAATTTTCTTTATATATATAACATAAATGTTATGAAAGCTGCTGATGGCCCATGGCATATCCAAAAATAATAGTTCTTCTTCCTTGTCTATGTAACATCATGAAAAAAGCAGCACCAGCCTTCCACTATCGTATCCTTAGCACTACTACTACAACTACACCACTTTGACCTCCACAATCGTTGTAGTGCCAATCTGCAACTGCAATAATATGGTTAGTTATGCAGATGATGTCCCCTCACCTACACTACGCCAACAACTCAAATTTTCTTCTCTTCCTTTCTCAGTTAATTTGAGTCAATTTTTTTTTTTTTAAAGAAAAGAAAAAAGAACAATGCTGGGAACTACTTCCAGTTTGGCGTTGCTGTGCTGTAAAAATAATCATTGTCAGATTTGCTGTAAAAGAAATCAACTGTGAAAGAAAGCAGTTTGGTGTTTGATAAACTTTTTGTTAGAAATGCAGTTGGTGAAAAAAAACACGGGGTTATTTTTGGAATTTTGAAAGTTTCATTAAACCCAACGCCTCTTCAAAATTGATTCCTGCATAATCAAAAAACGAAAGCAGCTCATTACCTGCTTTCCCTAATTGCTTTCTCTCACAGCAATTATTCAAAATAAGTGATTTTATTATCTTTTACGAAAGAGGTTGGGCTTTCAAAAATTTCAAAAAAATCATTTATAGCCACAAATAAGCAATACCAAACGAGCACTTAGATTGTATTATAGTGACAATAGATGCCAGCTCATCAATCTTTCGATATTCTCAACACGCCTCATATGTATGTAAACAATTCTTATTAGGTGGCGTGGAAGGATTCGTTGGGCCTGTCACATAGATAACCTACTCTGATACTATATTAGAATGTGAACCTTCAATTGAAAACTAGTTGGTAAGATTGGATAAGCCTAAGATGTTTTAAAGACTAGAAAAAGCTTTCATCCTTCTCCATCAATCATGTTCTACTTGACATTATGATATGTGCTACGTATTCGTTTTTTCACTTTGCGGGCTCAATAGGTTCACACAAGCAATTCTAAGCTTTTACATGACTCGGCTGCTAAGAGGAAAGTTTTGTAAATTCTACACATCTGATTCCGTATATCTTGACATTAAGAAAGGAAAGACCCATTTGCAAACAAAAGGAAGATTTATATTTTTCTTTCTGTTATTGTCTTGTATTTCCACCATTTACAGCTACTTTTTTACCATTAATTTTGTAGTACCCCATGGGAAGGGTTAAATAAAAGAAAGTGAAGAAAATATACATCTATATATATATATATATATGTGTTTCTCTCTCAAATTTCTATATCTTCAAAGGCAAGAAATTTTTTCCACTATTACTTAATTTTAAGATGAATTTCCTTTGATATATGTAAGAATATGTAGAATATTTGCTTAACTTCTTATGAAGGAAAAATACCGAACCAAATCAATCACTAAATGAACTAATTTGGTTCAGTAATGCTACTCATTTGAGGCCTAAATCGAACCAACCAGAATAATGATATAACATTAGATCGATAAGTATTTTGAGGCCAAGAACTAACCGAACCACAACCACCCTAGAAAAAATTTAGTTCACGTATTGTGGATGGGCATGGTTCTGTTTAGCCCACCTTCGCCTCTCAACTGACGACGTGATATGAACAAATCTCAAGATGCATAGGCTTCGACACATGTGGTGAAATATGGTTTCTTTGTTGGAGTCTTCAACGATAAGGGACATGGTGTGGATAAATAGATATGAAGCCAGGGTGAGAGAGACAAATGCGAGATAACTTTGGAAAATGAAGTTTTGTATTGTGGTGGGAGAAATGAGGTTTGATGATTGGTGGCGTTTGTTATCAGGGTTCGAGGAATGAAGGAGACAAAGATAGGAAATGAGAAGAGATGAGTGGCTATAAATGGAAAGTGAGAATTTAACAAGTGGGTGAATTAGAATGCAACGATATCTGTCTTTTATGGTGTGTTTACTAAACATGAATTAGAATTCTCATCAAGAATTGAATTCCATATATGGAGGATTCTTACGTTTACTTCACATTAAATAATTGAAAAGTAAGTGGGGCCCATACAAAATTAAAAATTGAATTCCTGATTTTGGAGGAATTCAATTCTTGGCTGGGAGGTGGTATTATAATTCCTGAAGAACTAACCCATTAAGAATTCATCTTTTTTACCAATTATATCCTCACATAATTTTCAAAATTCCAAATTTGCCATCTACTTTAACCAAACAACGGGAACATTTTAGTAATTAGTACAACTCCTACTCCAATTCCATATGATTTAGTAAACAACTTCAATAAAAATTCATAATCTAATTCTCTTCCATTTAATTCATCATTATCTAATTACAGATTAGTAAACATGTGAGTAGGCTTATTAAAATCAAAATTGCAGGCAAACTGATTCATGCGAAATATATAGAAAAAAAAGAAAAAGAAAAGAGAACTGCCCAAATCGACCGAATCAATTCAATCGGTCCAATTCGATCGATCCAATTCGGTCGGTTCGATTGGTTCACCCATTATCCCCCACCCTTATCATGTAGAACAGTAAGATTGGCTATTTCCGTCAAGTACAACTACTATGATTGGCCAAACCTCGGATGTCCAGTCCCACTCCTCCTATCCCCTTTAAACAAACGGGAAAGGGTGAGAATCGTATTTTTGGAAATACCGTTTGAAAAGTTATGCCTTTACCATATGCTTATTATTCTCGATATACGTTATTTTTTTTTTTTTTCTTAAATAAAAAGTCAATAGTCAACAGTGTATAATCAAATCCAATAATTGTTACTACTCAATTTATTAATAAAAATACAATATTGACCCTTGAAAATAATTTAATCCTAACGTGCGTGTCATGATGCACGCGACCCAGTGACGCGTCATTGCTGTTTCGCCTGCTCTTACCTTCGTAATTATTTATACTCCCATCCCATCGTTTCTCGTAATTTATTTACACTTCTATCGTTTCTCGTAATTATTTATTCAAAGCAAAAAGGAAAGAAAAAAGAAAAAAGAAAAAAATTAAAAAAAGACAAGTCGCGGCGCGAACGCGTCTTTGATTAATGCAGAGAACGCGGCATAGAATTGGAAGAGAAAGGCTGGAAACAGAGAGGTCGTGTCAACACAAGCATCATCCTCATCCTCAACTCTTCTTCACACTTCTCTCTCTCTCTATCTCTCTCCTCCTCCTCTGTGACCTGATTGTTGTTGTTTGTCCATCTCTCTCTCTTTTTCTTTCGTGGCCACTGTGAATTCCATTTCCATTTTCTGTTTCAATTTTAATTGAATAGTTTTATACGTATAAGGCTCCACAACAAGACAGCCATGACCGGCAGAGAAATTCTCAATAAGATGAAGGTATGTTGTGTGCTACATGTGTACTTACACTGCTTCATGTTTGATGTATGTGCTTTAATGAGTTTTAATCCTTTTCTCAATTGGCTTACTGATTTGTTCATTATTTGGCTTGTTCTTGATATCTGCCTGATCTGCAATTTGATTTGCATCCACACCCATGTAGACAAATTATTGCAGATCTTTGTGGTTTATATATTATTGACAATAACCCATTTCTCTAAATTGTCTTGTGTTGCAATTTTAGATCTGAAACTCTGATGTTTCTCTGGCTCTTGCTACCTTGGGTTTATGGATGTTGCAAGAGGAAAAACCCTTTCTATGATCTCCAAAACCCCACTCTTCCTTTTGCTCTTGCTACTTTGGGTTTATGGGTGTTGCAAACATCATGTTTTATTTACTTCACTTAGGAGGATTAAAATGCAGTATGGAATCTTAGTGAAATTAATCAAGACTAAATAAAAGAGAGGAGAGTAGGTACTTGGAGCCAAAGACAGAACATTTAAAAAGATGTATAAGTAAAATTCATCTACTTTTTTTTTATTGCTCTGCTTTGATTATTTTTATTTCTGGAAGCGGCCAGCAGGGTTTTGTGTAGCCTTTTCAGAAATTTGTATTTCACATTGAAAGGATTAAAACTACTTTAGAAGCTATAGGTTTCTATCTTTAATTTTTTCCCCTTTTGGACTAGTTAACCTAATATCAACAATTGTAGTACGCTTTATGGGTACCTAGCAATTAGAGTAGAAAATAAAATTGATCAGTTTTTAACTAGCTTCTCAAAATATGTAGGCTTTTTGCTCTCTCTCTCTCTCTCTCTCTCTCTCTCTCTCTCTCTTGTGCTTTGTCTTGTTAAATGTGATTGCTTTTCAACGTTGTCTTGCTCGTTGCCTATAAAAAATACATACCCTGATATTTTGGTTTAAGCTTTCTGATTGAGAATCTAAATGTGAGTTTGTTTAATGTAGGAGAAAGTTTTAGGTCCATCAGACCCCGACTCTGGAAAAGGAAAGAGCAAAATGTCACACCATATAACACATGGCTTCCACTTGGTAAAGGGAAAATCCCATCATGCTATGGAAGACTATGTTGTTGCACAGTTTAAGCAAATCGATGACCATGAGCTAGGACTATTTGCAATTTTTGATGGCCATTTGAGCCATGAAATTCCTGAATACTTGCAGTCCAATCTCTTTAACAATATCTTAACAGAGGTAATGTATGCGGTAGTATCATGATATATATTTTTACGTTCTTTCATTTTGTAGTTTGCTAGAAGCTGTTGTAACTAAGGAGGAACTCCTCCTCGGAGTAAATAGGATTTTGACACTTGTCAAATTCCAAAACAAAGAAACTTAAAATAATAAAAATCATAAAAAGTTAACTGAAATTAACAAGTTTCAAAATCTCATTTGTTTTGAGGAGGTGCTCCTCAGTTTTAAGGAGCCAAGTTTTTTCCTTCCATGAACCGCTTTGGAATGTGAAAAATTTCCTTCTCTAATATGGAGGTATTTATAAAGAAGTACAAAGATGTGTTAAACCTAAATAAAATAAGAAATAAATCTCAATTACAATATGACTAAATAAACGCGTAAGTAACTAAAATCCTAATTCGCCAACACTCCCTCTCTAGTTGGCGTAAAGATGTTTCGCATGCCCAACTTAACAAGTGAGTCATAGAACACCATACTCAAGATTGACCAATCGAACCAACAATAGAAAAGGTCTTGTTGTAGCCACGAATTAAGAAACAAACAAACCAAAGCAAATATCTAAGCGGAAACACAAGAGAAAACCATAAAAAATAAGGCCAAAGCAAAGCAGGGTTAAAAAAGGCAAAGTAAGGCAAGGCTGGAAAAAAACAAAGGAAAATAAAGGTAAAGCCAAGGCAAAGCAAGGCAAGGCAAGAGCAAAGAAAGATAAAGGCAAGGAAATGGCCATGGCAACGACAACGGCAACGGAAACACACAACAACAAACCAAAAAAAAAATATATATAGGGCACATCAAGAGGCAAAAGTAAGGGCAACGTCAATATCAACGACAACGGAAAATGAGACCATAACGGTAATGTAGAATTCTTCCATATCAAATTGTTAAATTTTAGAGGGACGGGTTAGCGGCCCACTACTAGCAACACCAATATTGTCTCTAACTTAACCACCTACAAAGCCTAGTTGGTGTGAGGTTTTATTACAAAAGACCTCGGTGATACTAGTAGTGGAACCATTCATTATATATTGTATTTTATTTAGCCAAGTTTCCAATGTGGAATTTATATTCTTTAGCATGCTCATTCACGTGGGACCACCACATAGTAGGCCATACGTGGAGCTAAGTCCACATCAGAGTCACACATTCTAGCCCATCACATGAGCACCACTTATTAGGTAGGGGTAAACATTCAAATCCAATATGTGAACATCACATGTTGGGTAAGGGGTAAAGGTAAAGGCCCAGTAATTTAGGTCAAGTCAATCAACCAGGTTCTGATACCATCTTAAATTTCAGATAGACGGGTCATCGGCACACTACTAGCAACACCGATATTGTCCCCAACTTAACCACCTTTAAAGCCCAGTAAGTGTGAGGTTTTATCACAAAAAGCCTTGGTGGTATTAGTAGTGAAACCATTCATCATATGTTGTATTTTATTTAGTCAAATTTTCGATGTGAGACTTATATTCTTCAACAAGATTGCTCTGGCATGACTTTAGTACGGGAAGGAAAAATAGTGTGACACATCCATATGATGACAAAAACATGCAAATTTGGATGTGGCATCGAAGTTTGGGACATCCGTCTTTTGGTTATATGAGACACTTGTTCCTCGATTTATTTTCAGATTTCAGTGATTCAAATTTTAAGTGTGACCATTTTAGCCTAGTCACTGTGTGTCTTACCCTTTGAATTCAAATAAAATACTTTTCCTTTTGCACTAATTCATTATGATGTTTGGGGTCTATCACATATATCTACCTCTTATGGCATTCGATGGTTTATGAAATTGGTGGATACTTGTACTCACATGACTTAGCTTTACTTGATGAAGAATAAAACCGAAGTGTTTACCATATTTTAGTCCTTCCACAAATAGATTCAAACTTAGTTCTCTGCCAATATACAAAGTGTCCGCTCTGACAATGGTGAGGAACATGTAAACCATGACATCAAAGTTATTTCAAGCCGTATGACATTCTACATAAGACAACTTGTCCTTAGACACTACAACAAAATGGTGTTACTGTACGAAAGAACATACAGATTCTTAAAACAGCTCAAGCACTTCTTATAGGAGCTCATGTACCTCGAAGCCATTACGATGATGCAATTGTTACTGCGGTATACTTGTTAAGCCACATGCCTTTCAGCGTCTTAGACTTTCACACTCTATTACAAGTGCTCGTAAAACACGGACCCTTTGTTTCTTTGGATGTGTAATTGTCTCTGGCTAGGTTTAATTGCAGATAAGATCTTCAAAAAATACAAGACATTTAATACTTTCCAAAACTTAAAATCAGAATAAATTTGTTTAATGATAATAGTTACTTTTTCCAGCAAATAATCTCCTCTATCACTCCCTTGTTCATGCAGGAGATGACCTTATTCCACCTTCAGCTGCTCCTAGTCTTTCAAATATAAGGGCTGATGATTCCTCCAATTTGAAGGAAATACTTCCCATGGACAAACCCTAAACCATCGGTGGTCGCGTTCTTGAAGAAGAAAATGAGATGTCATTCCACATTTTTAGCATGAATGATATGTCACATGTTGTTCAATGTTGGAGAGGTATAATGACCAACAACACTTATGATACTCATGCAGAGAAAATCGAGCTCGAACTTATGATCAAGGGAAATCTGGATAGGGGACACTTACCCCCACCCTTTTGTGTAACTTCAATAGAATGAAGGTTGCCATTCTCCAGTAGATGAACCTATCGTCGAGGGAAGTTTACTAGGAGTGGCTATTAGAAATAACATATCTTAAAAGATTGTTTCATTCTAATCTTCTGAATCCAATGGGCTACTCGAGTAAGGAAGATTTTCTATTTATGGTTTATGAGCTAATGAAGAATGGAAATTTAAAAGTCTATCTTGAAAGCAACCAATTAGTCATGTCTTGGGATTACATGCTAAAAATTTATATTAAAGATGCTCGCGGCATTTCATTTCATCACATTGCACCATTTAGGGTAGTGGGTTTTATCCCACTTTCAAAGATGTAAACCTCTTGCTGGATAAGGTTTTTAATGTAAAGTTATTTGGTTTTGGGCATGCAAAACTAAGATCCCTAATTGTGACATAGAATCTTTTACGCAACGATAATATAGCTTATATTGCTCCAAAGTATAGTGAAACAAATGAATGGTCTACATAATATGATATTTATGAGTTTGGCGTGATTCTGACTGAACTCATGAAACGCAAAATGAGCAAACATAAGTTTGAGGGGCTTCTATTAACTCAACAAGTTGTAATTATTATTAAGGTAGTGATGCATCTTATCGGAGAAGGAAAATGTCACGAGAGAAAAAGATAGTGAAGAAATTTGTAGATCCAAGGATCAAAGAACAATACAAATCCCTTATAGCATGGAAAATGCTAAGACACATTCTCGAAATAGCCCAAGCACTTCTTATTGGAGCTCATATATATCAAAGCTATTGGGAAGATGCAGTTGTTATGGCGGTCTACTTGTTACAAGTGTCTTAGGCTTTTACACTCCATTACAAGTGCTCGCGTAACACAGGCCCTTGCGCTTCGTTTTGATGCTTACGCCTCTTATCTTTGGATGTGTGGTATTTGTTTATCTTCATAAGAATTAGCATAGCAAACTTGATCCATATACACTCAGGTGTGTTTTGGAGGGATATGTCACACATCAGAAAGGATATCAATGTTATCATTCTCATAACCGATGAACCAACGTTACTTTGGATTTGCATTCTTAGATTATGATATGTTTTTCCCTAGACCTAAACCTAGCCAGAGATAGCTGCTCTCAACCTAGAGCTTTCTAGCTAGCTAGAGTTATAGAGATGGGCAATTCATCATTGGTATGTTTCGTTAATAAAGATAACATTTTCTCGAACATTATGAATTAGGAGAACCCTAAAGGCGACCTTGTTCCTCCTCCAGCAGATAATCTCCTATCTCAATCCTTTGTTTATGCAGGAGATGACTTTGTTCCACCTCCAACTGCTCTTAATCTTGCAAATATAAGGACTGATGATACTTTTGATTGGGAGGAAATACTTCCTGTAGACCATAGACCCCAAACCTTGTTGGCCGTGTTCTTAAGGAGGAATAGGAGACGTCATTCCACGAGTTTAACATGAATGATTTGTCACAACTATTTAGTGTTGGAGAGGTGTAATGACCAACAACACTTATGATATTCGTGTAGAGAAAACCAAGCTCGAACTAATGGATGTTGCTTAACTTTTTTTGCGTTACTTCGTGGCTATGGATGTTGTCATTCTCTGAGAGGTAAACCCACCGTTAGAGGAAGTTTACCAAAAGTGGCTGTTAGAAATGACAAATCTTAGAAGATTATTTCATTCCA
This sequence comes from Prunus mume, assembly GCF_000346735.1. The sequence continues at coordinate 13,949,148 of NC_024130.1, forward strand.
ATCTTCTGAGTCCCATAGGCTACGTGAGTGAGAAAGATTTCCTATTTGTGGTTTATGAGCTAATGAAGAATGGAAATTTAAAACACAAGTTTGAAAGCAAGCAATCGGTCTTTGTCTTGGGATGACATGCTAAAAATTTCTATTAAAACTACTTGCGGCATTTCATTTCATCATATTACACCATCTAGGTTAGTGGCTTTTATCCTAGCTATCAAAGATGTAAACCTCTTGCTATATGAGGATTTCCGTGTAAAGTTATTTAGTTTTGGGCAGGCAAAACTGAGATACATAATTGCGACATAGAATCTTTTTCGCATCGATAATGCAGCTTATATTGCTCCAAAGTATGGTGAAACAAATGAATGGTCTACAGAATGTGATGCTTATGGGTTTCGTGTGATCCTCGTTGAACTAATGACAGGGGAAATGAGCAAACACAAGTTTGAGGGGCTTCTGTTAACTTAGCATGTTGTAATTACTTTTGAGCTAGTGATGCGCTTAATCGAAGAAGGAAAACGCCATGAGCAGAAAAAAAGAGTAAAGAAATTTGTAGATCCAGCGATCAAAGGACAATACAAATCCGTTGCAGCATGGAAAATGCTAAGACTTATCCACATGTGCCTGTCATGCAAACTTGAAGGTGGTCCCTGATAATGGATGTTTTGAAAGAGTTGGAGCATATTCGGAGCATAAGAAAAAATTGAAGAAAAATCCACAGCCTTCTGCTATGCTATGAAATCCTTACTTCTTCCTTAATAGTTGGTAGAATAAACTACCAATTTTGTATGCTAAGCTTAGATTAAATGTTCAGAAATTTATTTCTTTGTTTTTGTTTTTGTTTTTTGTTTTTATGATACTAAACTTTTGAATGCATGAAGAATTATTCGATTTTTTTTATTTTAAAAACGTGATAAATTTCAGAGAGTCGGCTCAGCGGCCCAATACTAGCAACACCCATATTATCTTAAACTTAACTACTTGCAAAATTAAGTATGTGTGAGGTTTTATCACAAAAGGCCTCTGTAATATTAGTAGTGGAACCATTCATCATATATTGTATTTTATTTAGTCAAGTTTATGATGTGGGACTTATATTCTTCTACACACTCCTATACATAGGACCACCACATAATGGGCCACACGTAAAGCAAAATTCATATCGAAGTCAAACATTTAATCTCAACATAGAACACCACATATTGGGTAAGGGTAAATATTCAATCCCAACATGTGAACACCACATGTTGGGTAAGGAGTAAGGGTAAAGGCCCAATCAATCAACTTTGCTCTGATACCAGCCTAGTCCTGATTTTAGCAAATAGGCTTAGAGGTGAATTAGGTATTTTAGAAATCAACCCACACTCATATACTAACGCCAGCCCATCCCTCTATATATAAATAAGCCCATCCTTATTTAAAAAATAAAATAATGCTACCCACTTAAGTATCTTTAACCACATAATCACCTCATATTTTCCCAAACCCTAGCCGCTCTCTCCCTCCATGAGTCCTAAAGGAAAATTCCATAGAGGAGGGAGGAAGAAGCGTCACTGCCCCTCCTCCCCTCTTATCTTCTCATCTTTTCTTTTTAGGTTAGTGAATAAGTCCATTGGGGCAGTTTGAATAAAAAGCCTCTTATGGTGGTTTCTTCTAAATTATGGTTAGATTGAAGTTCCTCATCACTCCTTTTAGTCTATGTTCTCAATCAAATCCTACTCCCAAAACCCGCTCCCTAAAGCCGCTCATGTTCTTTAAATTTGATTTTACATCATCTTTGACGGAGGTTGTTGCAAATCACCCAATTGTTCTTTGGCAAAGTTATTGTTTTCTTTTATTTGTTCGTTCTTATGCTCAGGTAGATCGCTGGAAATCATGTTTTCCCTAGATCTGTTATGGATGCGGTGGTGGGTGTGGCCGCCACGGCGCTTCTTCAAGTGGTGGTGGTATGGTTTATTTAGGCTCATGGGTTGATTTAGAGTTTTTGTTATGTTGGGTTTGTAGGCTTTGTTTGGGCTTATGGTTAATTATGGTGATGTCGGCTAGTAGTTTTAGTGCAGCTTTTGTCTGCATTAGTTTTGCTTTTAGCAAATTAGTTTGTTGCCCTTTTGGTATTGATATTTTTTATGTCTTTGATTGTACTGTTGAAGTTTATCTAATGAAATTTCTATTTGATAAAAAAAAGTATCTTTAACCACACACACACATGCAGTAAAAAAAACAAAAAACACATAACAAAACCTCCAACTAGGCAGCAAGTCAAACAAAAAAAAAAGAAAAGAAAAAGACGCCTAAAAGCAAGAAAGAGCCAAAGACAACCAAAGAAGAAGCGACTTCTTCCTCTCCAAAATTGTATCAACATATCTACAGATTTCAATGGTTCTTCAATCTTGGTAAGTTTCCCTTTTTGTTTTTATTCAATTTTTAATTTTAATTGTTATTGTTAAGTTTTTATGATATATGGTTTGTTTGTTAAGTTTTTATGATTTTAGAATTGTGTTGTGTCACGTATTGGGTTGTTATTGTTTATATTTGTTGCTGATATATGTTTTATTTTTGCAAATTGAATTATTAAAGAGGAAAAACTATTGATTCATTCTTCATAAAAAATGACAATAATAATGAGAATATACACCTTATATAGCTAATGTTGATACTTCAATTTTTGAGGAACTTACTCATCTCGGACTTCAAATAGTTGAATCTAAAAAGTTTGATGATACTTCTTTAGAACGAGATCCAGGGAAACACATTCCAATTTGTGAACACCTCATCAATCAACGTGAAGAGATTCAAAAGGCATATATCAAATTGGGGCCTTATCAACTTAAACTTTTTGAGTATCCAAGAGTTATGTTCTGGCAACAAAGACGTCGGTTTCAATATTCTTGGTTCTCACAATTTTCATGGTTAGAGTATTCTCCTTCAACATATAAGGCATATTGCTTTTCATTCTTTATTTTTTTTTTAAAGAATCCAGTAAGTGGGTCCACACTAACTACTAATGGATTCAATAATTGAAAAAGAATTAATGAGGGAAAGAATTGTGCATTTTTGCTTCATGTTGGAGGACCATCTTCATCACATAACAATTGTGTACGATGTGCTGAAGACTTAATGAAATCATCTCAACATATTAAGAAAGTTATTCATAAATAACTGAAAGAGCAAATTATGAAGAATCAGTTACGGCTCAAGGCAACAATTGAGAGTATTCAGTTGCTTACATATCAAGCATGTGCATTTAGAGGTCATGATGAATCTATTGACTCAATGAATTGAGGCAATTTCATTGAATTGATAAAATATACAGCAGAATTGACTGATAAAGTTGCTAAAGTTGTTTTAGAGAATGCCCCAAAAAATGCTAAAAATACAGCACCATCGATTCAAAAGCAAATTTTTACACATTCTTGTTAACAAAGTGAGAACTAAAATTCGTGAGGGGAATCAACTTATTGTATTCTTGTTGATGAAGCAAAAAATGCATCTAATAGAGAGCAATGTAAGGGAAGGTTTTTTTTATTTTTTATTTTATTTTTTATTTTTATTTTAAGATTGTGAGGGTTGAAGACACTAGTTCATCAACACTTAAAAAGGAGATATCTCAAGTTCTTATTAATCAAGATCTCTAAATTGATAAAATGCGAGGTCAAGGATATGATGGTGCTAGCAACATGCGAGGTGCATAGAATGAACTACAAGCATTATTTCTTAGATATTGCCCATATGCATATTATGTGCATTGTTTTGCTTACATATTACAATTAACATTGATTGCAGTAGCAAAAGATGTGGCTCCCATTTGGCTATTCTTTTCAACCTTGAATTCAATTATCAATCTTATTACTTCTTCTCCTAAGCGCAATGGTAAGTTACAATCTACGCAAGCAATTGATATTGCACATATGTTGCATAGTGGTGAACATAATATAGGTAGATGGGCGAATCAGATTGGTACCTTGCATCGGCCAAGAGTTACTCGTTGGGGCACTTACTATGATTTTGTTTTGGACTTGATAAGTATGTATAATACATCTTATATAGTTGTTGAGACCTTGATTAAGGATTGAGGAACTAAATCTATATGTGGGGAAGCTATTGGTACTTTCACAGTGATGGCATCTTTTGAGTTCATATTTGTTTTGCATTTGTTGGAAAAAATTATGGGAGTTATCTGATAGCCTTTATCTAGCATTACAATATAAATCTTAAGATATCTTGACTGCTATAAATTTAGTTCGTAGTATGAAAGATGTTCTTAAGAAATAGATTGGATGGTTGGAATATTTTCTTTGAGCAAGTGCAAGCATTTTTTAATTAAAAAAAACATGACATTGATATGCTGGATATGAATGCTTGTTATAAATTTGGTACAAGTTGTTTTGTTAAACAACGTGATGATATTACAGTTGAGCATCACTACCAGGTTGATTTATTCAATGATACCATAGATTATCAATTGGAAGAGTTAAACACTAAATTCAGTGCATGAACAATATAATTTCTTATTCTTAGCTCTGCTTTAGACCCTACCAATAATTTTGAGGCATTTAAGGTTGGTATTTGCAAGCTTGCAGAGAAATTTTATCCTGGAGATTTCACTACTAAAGAATTACGTTTATTGAGGAGCCAACTAGAAATTTTTGAATATGAAGTACAATTTGATCTTGATATCTTTCGGAATATGTCAACTCTTTCTAATCTATGTCATCAAGGATTAGTTAAAACAAACATAACAAAGACATATTATTTGATTGGTAGGTTGATTAGTTTAGCATTCATTCTTTCGGTTTCTACAGCGACTACAAAACGAGTATTTTCAGCTATAAAACATGTGAAGTCTGTACTTCGCAACAAAATGTAGGATGAATATCTATTAGATTCTCTTACTGTCTACATAAAGAACTTCCTGTGAATATTGATTCAGATTCAATAATCTAGGATTTTGATGCACTTAAGGAGCGTAGGGTTCTACTTCACTAGTTAAGCTCTTTTAATTTCTTTGCAAATGCACAAATTTGTTTAATGTTTTACAATATGTATTTCATTTTATGTTTCTTTTTTATATATATTATGTACGTCTTTATGTTATATTTGTTCATTATGTGAATGAACGTGTTTCACTTACAAAATTTTACTTAGTTAAGAAAAATAGGTAATATAATGAATTACCCATAAAAAAAATATTAGCCTACTTCTAGAAATTTTTTTGGATCCGTCATTGTATGGAGGTATTTATAAAGATGTGTTAACCCTAATGAATAAATTTTAATTATAATAGAATTAAATAAATGGGTAAGTAACTAAAATCCTAAATTATTAGAATTTATGAAATTTTTTATTGGAAAATGTCATGTTGTGAGTAAAGGAAAGTTCAAGTCAAGTTCCATAAATCCAACAAAAACGAAAAACGTCATAATAGAATGTGCAAAGGAGAGTTCAAGCTTTTTCGTAAAGAAGTTCAATGTTGGTTAAGGATTTCATTAGAGGCGAGCTACATGTACCTTACAAAGAAAAATTAGAGAGGGATCTGATTGAGTGACTAATCTGCTGGTTCTAGTTTGTTGATGTTGCTGCTGCTGTTGTTGGTGTTGTGGGGGGAGTTGGGAGGGACTTTTCATGGAGAGAGAGAGAGAGAGAGAGAGAGAGTATATGTACTGTGGATGAAGTAACAGATGAAAGTGAGTGGGGAGGAGACAGATGCCAAGAAATGTGATTGTCGGGGTTATTATTATAGTTGTTCTCTCTTTTCTAGTCTTTCTGCAGAGAAGAGTGCTCTGAGTGGACAAATTTCTGCGTATAATATATATTGGAATTTGATTTGGCAGCATCTGACAGGCTATATCCTTTTTCCTTCTTTCAACTGCCATAAAGCCTTAGGCATGTTGACGTGGATCGATGGAAGTTTGATGTACCGTCCAATACTCATTGCCCTCAAGACTAAATCTCTCTCTCATGTTGATGTCTAGTATTAAGACAGAGTCATATCATCTCTCACCCTAATTAATTGGCATCTATATAATTTGAAACAAGTTTCGATGGATGTATTATTGTTATATTACATTCTTACACTCTTGTATTAGGGTTTCTATAATTGTTTCCTTTGTTGCGATAATCTCTTTGGCAAAGCCAATATTATTTTATAGTTAAAAGAAAATTTATTAGGGTTTATCTTCTATTAAGAGCACATATATTATTATTGTTTTTTATAAAGCAATTCAAATTGGGGAGGACAAATTAGTTGACTTATGACGGAATTACCTGCGGTACATTCATAGTAGGAAGTTGTGGTATAATAATAATAATAATAATATGTGAATCATTTAACTTAAAATTAATTGACAATCGTGAAAATGTTCAAGATCTTTAAAGTATTATTATTATAAAATTTACATCCTTCAATGTAGTATACTCTCAACATTCGAATTTCGCATCCAACAGAAGAATATATTGTCAAATTAGGAATTTTTCTTGAATTTGGAACATGCAAATCCACACAAGACATTAGGGAAGTCTGCTTATAATTGCTAAAACCATTGTCCATGTAAATGAGGAAAGACTATCTGACTCTGGATGCATGAGTGTGCAATACACCACTAAGGTTACTATGATTATTCATCGCGATGACATCCACTTCGTGTTGAAAACTTGAAATGACAATGTAGAAAGAATAATACAATGAACACGTTTTCATGGAAAGATAAACTACCATTACACTTTCGATGGCCGAAAGCATGCTTAAAATGTGTCCAACTCCGTCTAATTTTCACCCCAAAAAAAAAAAAAAAAAAGATACAAGAAAGGAAAATCATTATGTCAAAATATTGGTTGGGAAATTAATTAAAAATTTGCAATGTACTTTAGAAACCCATCCCCATAGGATTCACTGATGCTCTCATCTCATGTCCACTTATTTTAAAACCTGAAATCAAGTGAAGATATGATACAACATAAAGAAATTACGACAAATCACTAGAGTATTCTAAAGTACAAAGAAATTATTGTGTATATTGATACGTGATATATAATGATATTACGAATCTACATACCTAAATTATAACACGTGTACAATATCATTAACATCTATATCATAAATAAACCCTACGCAACGTGTCATATTACATATATGTATATGGATGGATTCGTATGACCAGTGACGCATAGAGTATACATTAATATATATATGTGTATATATATATATACATGTAATTTCTTAATTTTTTGGGTATAGTATCTTGTCCCAGCCAGCCCATGTGGTACACAAACCACACATTCCTTTGATAATTTGTTGGTACTGTTCATATCATATATATCTGTCATGCTCATCCTCATATATATGTGTGAGTAGGACAGAGAAAGAGAGATATAGAAGTGGCTTGTGCTGTTGTTTAAGTCTTTCTGAGTCTCTACAGTACTGCCTCCATTTACACAACCTTAAGAAGACGGTAAGGAATATTTTCCAGCATTTTACGTTTACTAGTTGACCACACGAACCGCACTGTGAATTGCACAAACAGACCTTTTTCATACCAACAGGTTGTACGGAAAAAGTGCTTGCACCACAGCTAACTCCACTAAGAAGAAGAAGAAGAAGAAGAAGAGGAGCTTAATTGATTAGTTGAAGAGCGAATATTTATATATGGAAGGAGATCAAAGAGGGGTTCCGAGTTATGAAGTTCAGATTTCGTTTTCGAGCACCCCAAACCCTCAACAATCGATCCACGAAATGGGGTTTGTGCAGTTCGAAGATCATCATCCTCATCATAATCAGGTTTTGAGCTTCATGGCCCCATCATCACATATACAGCAGCAGCAGCCTAACAATTCTCATCACCCTCATCATCATCAGCCAGCTGAGCTCAGCAGCGGTGCCTCCGCCGCCACCACCACCACCAGCAACGGGGTTACCGTGGGGTTTAGTACTCATACTGACCTACTTGTTGCAAGACCTTCTTGGAATAATAGTAACGACCAGGTGGTTCAATCTTGAATTTGAAAAGAAGCATGAAATTGGAGACATTTTCCTTGCTTTTCCATGTTATATATGTTAATTTTTTGCCTGTCCAACAAATGGGTTATAGATTTCATCCAAAGAAAGAATCAGTTATACGCGTTGTCGGATTTTATTTTTGTAGTCTTATAATTGTGTCTTTTTTATGGAAAATTTAGGTGGGAACGTTGGATCCAAAGGCTATTAGTGATGAAAATGGGACTGGTAATGCTAGTGATTGCAGCAACTCATGGTATTTACTTACTTTATAGGTTTTAATTTGTTCCTCTCTCTCTCTCTCTCTCTCTCTCTCTCTCTCTCTCTACCTAGCTAGATCTCAATCTCTCTCTCCAAAGTACACACATGCATATGTACATGCACAAATGCGTGCGCACATCTAAGAACGCATTCTAAAAGCTCTTCTACCAGAATCTTAGAAAGATTTAGCCACTTATAGAAGAGAGAGAGAATATTGCTTCTGTGTTGCCATTTGTACGTCCTACACCATGTTCTTATATATTCTCTCTCCCTCTCTCTCTCTCTCTCTCTCTTTCTCTCTCTGCGTGTGTGCCTGTGCCAGTCTTTCGTTGTGGCCATATGGCAGTATATCGATCAAGTACTTAACACAGAGATTCCAATTATATAGATCCCACCATGACAGGATACAGATCTTTTATCTCATTTTCGTATCACACATTAATTTGTTCTATATATATATAAATATATTATTGTATAAAAGTAAATTAAAGAGATCAGGCAATCAATTAATTAGCGAGTAGATGAGTGGTAAATCTGGTTTTCATGCATCAATTAGCTAGTATATATGTATTAAGAGAGGAGGAGCTTGAAATTAATTAATTATTTGACAGGTGGAGGAGCTCAAGCTCAGAGAAGAGCAAGATGAAGGTGAGGAGAAAGCTTAGGGAGCCAAGATTCTGTTTCCAAACCAGAAGTGATGTGGATGTGCTTGATGATGGTTACAAATGGAGGAAATATGGCCAGAAAGTTGTCAAGAACAGCCTTCATCCTAGGTATACTTAATTTTATTTCTATGGCTAATTTAATCTTTCATATTTATCGTATACATCATAAATTGGTGCACATGCATTTCTATAGAGGTCCAGAATGTGTATATGGTTTGCACCAACTTTCAACTTTTTTTGTACAAGCCATATTAGGAGGGAAGAAACGAACCTAAGACCTCGGGTGTAAGAGTAAATGTTTTAAACCACTTTTCAGCTACAAGCCCCTTGCACACCAGCTTTCAACCTAGGTTTTACTTAATTGTTTACCAATGCCTAGGGGTACAGAAAATATATGCAGGATATGATTGTCTATTTTTAGTATTTAGATGTATGCAATCGGTGACAATTATTTACAAATTTAAAAATTAATGGTATACATGATTCGCAATTTTTGGCACCAATAGAAAAAAATTCTGAGAATACACATGTGAAATACACTTTACATAACTGGAAATGTTCATCATTCTTGAAGGAAGTTGGAGTTCAAGTCCCAAAACCAACTAACAATTTGAGGAGTGAATCGATCCTTATAAACGATTGCAAAGTTTCTTAATTTTCCTATGTGGGACAATTCTTCACATCCTCACACACAATTTCTAAAATGTAGACAATTTAATAAATAACGTGAAGCACGTGTGACAGTTAGACTTTACACATAGTACCACGTGCTTGTCTAACAAAGTTATAAGGTTGTTATCAATTCTAAGATCATGTACTTTCATCTATGACGTGCCTGCGCCACATTATTTTTGCATCATCTATCTTGTGCGTATATATATGTTTTCTTCTCAAAACCACAATTCATTGGTGTTGTATATATCAAGAAACACCTTCCATAATAGTTACTCCTCCACCTTTTATTACTAACTGGTTTTGTGTTAGATGCTCTAATATTATTACGCAATTCACATATCCAATTCAACGGTCACGTGCTTTAGCGTACTTGATTCAAGTTGTTTATGTATTTGACTCGAATCACGCCACATGTGAGGAGCGGTGTTGAGAACGTTATCTCATATTATCACTAGTAAAAAAAGTGGCAACAATCACCATTATTTGGTGACATTTGTGGCCGTGACAAAAGACATTAGTTAGCTTTTTTGGCTCGCATTTTTTGCTTTTTTTGGTGACTAAAGCCTTTAGTCACCCTCACAACAGTCACCAAATGTCACCAAATAATGGTGACTATTACCACTTTTTTTTTTTAGTATATATTACAAACTTCCCCTTTCATGCATATGTATATATTGTTTGTGTCTCTACCGATTTCCAATTGATTATGAAAGGGTTTACGTGACATAATACTCTCAACAAGTCCGTCGGTTATAATCGTTTGCCACTCTGAAGTATATACCACGTTGCATATGAGTGATATATTTAGAGATCATGAGAGGGTTTTAGTTTATTGTTGTTGTGCTGAAACTGATGAATGGCATAAATATATGCATGCAGAAGCTACTACCGCTGTACTCACAGTAACTGTCGGGTGAAGAAAAGGGTTGAACGACTGTCTGAAGATTGTCGAATGGTGATAACAACCTATGAAGGTAGACACAACCACACCCCTTGTGATGACTCTAATTCCTCCGAACATGAATGCTTTAGCTCTTTCTGATCATATATAGCTCATCATCAATTACAGAACAGAAGTATATTTAGTACGTAATATTGTTGTAATGATTACAATATTTAATGTATCCTTATTAGCTTGTTCTGTACAATCTTTTTCCAGATTGAGATAATATTTTTATTTATTTATGGTAATTTATCAGATTGATTTCTTTTTCTTTGGGAATTTCATATTCTGAGTACATATTATAATGAAACTAAGGCATGCATGGCAAAATCATATCCTCTGCATTGCCTGATTTAATTTGGGTCAAACCACTGTTTAAATCATGAGCTTTGTGTTGATTGGTAACCTAGCAGGGACGCCCTAAGCAGGCAAGGCGGCTGCTTACTTAGGCCCCCAAATTGAGAGGGCCCCAATTTGTATAAACCCTATACATACTTATGTTATTTTAAAAGAATTATATTATATAGATATTACGTAAAGTTAATTGATACTTTTGCATCGAAAATGGAAGACGAGTGATATTTAAGTGATGTTTGAATCTTGATGCATTTTATAAAGTTGTTATATAAATTACATTATTTATTTTATATTACAATTGTGCATTTGAGTTCAAATAATATTTTTCTAATCTACCGGAAAAAAAAACACACAGAAATATACATATAAAGTAGAAGGCCCCATTTAGGTTGTTTGCCTAAAGCCTCCAAAACGTAGGACCGCCGCTATAAACTAGCTTACAAAATAGTCCACCACACATGTTTTTGTTTTTTTGGACGACACCACACTGGTATATAACCGAGTTCTTGTGTGGAAAAGTAGTTATGAAGTAATGCGAGGATTACATCCAACTACGGATATAACTTTGAACTCCACTGCCCTCTATACCAATCCACGACACCAGAAATAGGACAATGCAAACTCAGATTTGGCCATGCCACGTTTCCTCATATTTTATACATTCAATATTTAATGTATCATTACCTTCTTGAAAATAATCCAAGAGATTGCTTGGGGCTTTGGTTACCGTTCTTAAGGAGCTTGGTGATTCGGTTGACTCATGATATGATCCTGCCTTTTTCTATTTTTCTTTTCAGTTACTGACCCCTAAAAAACAAAACAAAAAGGTTACTAGTGGCTTTCCAATTAATTCCCCTCATGACTTTATAGGAGTTATTATTGAGTTGCAAGAAGTGCAAATAACAATAATAATGATAACTAAAATTAGTAGCAACTATCATTAAGTGATGATCTAGTGACTAATCAATCATTAATCATTTTTCTCAGAAGTTAGTGAATATAAGAATCAGTGCACACCCACCTGTGTTCTTTTTCTCCTTTTGTTCTGGTCATCATGTAATCAGATTTTACATGGAGTTACTATAAACCATCAACACCCTCTTTTTTCGTATATTGTTAGAACTCTCGATACATATATTCTTGTATTCTATTTCATATTGCGAGGAGTCAAACTTTTATTGTGAGCGCAAGACTACACTGTCCAAATATCTAACAACGATGTCCTGATTTGGCATAATCAAGCATGACCAACTTCACCCAATTGTCAATGTTAATGAGTTTCACCATTGACACAGATGTAAAAATCGTCTATAGCTGATTTTGTTTTTGGGTTGTTTTTGGTTTTTATTTATTTATATATAAGTGATAGTCTAAAATAATCTAATCAACGAAAAGATTAATACAAACTTAGATGTAAGAGGGTGAACTCATTACCCTGACCTACTGACGTATGCTTGAAATTTGAATGTCACAACTCACAAACTATGCTGCTTTTTCTGTTATCGTTTTTCTGGCTAAAATGCCAATCCACCAGGTGCATTTAATTGAGCTCAAAAGGAGTTTATAAACGAGGCCCATAACTCTCAGCCTGTTGCAGAAGGGCTCATCGCATATCTCAAGCCCAATGTTGCATTTTTATTTTATTTTATGAAGAAGCCGAATGGTTTTTTTGTTGTTGTTGGAGAAGCCGAATGTTACACGGGCTTGTTATACCCTCGTCGATTTTATTCGGCCTCCAATTATTACAAGGAACTTTTCCTTCGCCATTGCTTCTTTTCACCGGCCTTTTGGCACTGTCCTTGATTTCTCCACCACTTCTTGACGTTTTCTACCATCATCTTTAGGCAAAGAGGTATTAGTAATGGCGGACATATTAAGACGCAATGAGGTGTATCTGCATTTTTTTTCGTCAGAAAAATCATTGTGGGTGCTTTAAATTACCCATTTGCTTAGTTGGTGATGGTGCACAGATTACTTAGCTGGTGATGGTGCACAGATTACCTTATTACCTAAATGTCTTTGTCTTTTTACTTTTATTTATTGTTATATTACTCTATTTACTTAAGTTTATAATGTAAATAAGGAACTACCCTCCATTTGGATTTTTTTTTTAAAAAACTAGAAAATCAAAATCCCACCGAATCAAAATATGAAAAATCGGTTTTAGTGAAAAATACAATTTATGCTAAAAATGATGGCTCATTAAGTCAATATGTACTTCATAATAAATCTCATAAAATCAAGTTTTCTTATTTGATGTGTAAGGAATAAAAGCCGCCAAAAATTATATTGAGAAAATGATTATTTTGAAAAACCTTTTTTCATACTTAGTCAATATTTTTACATAAAACAATTTTTCATGTATGCTATGAATGAATGAAGGGACCTAAGGTCAATCTGGGTAAAAAGCCTAGATGTTCAATTTACAAAGAGTTTTTAGCCTTTCAAAATTGCACCTTTACTAAAAAATTCATGAGTCCGCCAGTGGATATTAGGATTTTATTTTCTTGCAAATCGCTTTAACTTTGTTTGCAAGCAACTCCATTTGCCTAATTAGTTTTTCTTAGCCACCAATTTACTTTGTTTTGCTTGCAAGGCATATATATAATGCAAGTCAATTTTTCTTTTCTTTCTTTTTTCGTGAAAATTTATCGCTCAATATGCATTTTAGTTTGTGAGTATTAGATGATTGTTTAGTACACCATAACTCAACTACGAACTTAAAACTGATATTCCACCCTTTATCTCAACTTTCTCACATAGAGGAAATCTTCGGCCAAAAAAATATATATAGAGTAAATCTTTCTTGATTTTGTAATAGGTAAAAAGTAATTTTTGGTCATTGTAGTTTGTTGAATTTATCATTTAGTCCTCATAGTTTCATTTATGTCAATTTTAACTATGTAGTTTAAATTCCTCATAATTCAAGGACACATTACAAATTCAATTAAATTCTTTCAAAATACCTTTCCACGTTAGGAATATTTGCTTACTCTATCACGAAATTAGACGGAAATTTGGACATATCCTTAAATTGTGATGAATATCAAACTATATGGGTTAAATTGTTAAAATTAGAACCACAAAAACAAAAGTGAAAAATCCGATGAACTATAAGGAAAAAAAATTCACTTTTTGGCTTTGTAATATCATGAAACTCATACCCTCCGAGGGAGTAGACCTGGCAATATCATACACGACACGAATTCGTAAAAAAAATTCAGTATTCGGGTCTGTGTTATCGTGTTGTGTTGCTATTGTGTCAACCCGTTAGCCACACTGTAAGCTAATGAGTCGTTTTCGTGTGAATTCTCGAAAACACGAATCAACCCGTTAAGCGGGGGTATTTTTGTAAATTTATCTCTCTTTTTCCTTTTCTTTCTTCTCTTTCGTCTTTTCCTCCCCCATTCCCCCGATTTTCTTTGCTTTTCTCTTTCTTCTTCACTTTCTTATTCTCTTTCGTCTTTTCCTCCACCATAATTATGCAGCAACTTTTCTCTTTCTTCTTCACTTTCTTCGTCTCTTCCGTCTTTTCCTCCACCATAATTATGCAGCAGCAAATTGTCATCAATCAAGAGCATCAATTTATGAGGAAGAAGAGGAATATACTCTGGAGGTTTCAAACCCAAGCTCTCAAAGAAAGGTTCAAACTCATTAAGAGAGTGGTAGTGCAAATACCCCTATTCCATCTCTCTCTCTCTCTCTCTCTCTCTCTCTCTCTCTCATCCTCTTCCGGATCATGTGATTGTTTGTTTTTAATTATTTCATATTTCTGTTTTTATTTATATTTAATATTTTTTAATTCTTATCTTGTGAATCATATCGTGTCGAATTCGCGAATTGTAACGGGTCGTGTTTATATTGGGCATTTCCAACCCGTTTTCTTATCGTGTCATGTCATGTCATGTCAACTCGTTAAGAAAAACGAGTTGATACAAACACCACACAAACACTGATAACACGACATGAATGCCAAGTCTACAAGGGAGATGAGATACGCCTTGGTGTCTGATATATTCACGACATACTTCGATAACATTTCTACTCCCAATAAAATTATCGTTTGTTCCCACGTAACCCTCCATTTAAAAAAGTGGGTCCCAAATCCGAAAGCATGAGTGGATGGAGAGTAAAATGCGTATAATGCATGCATTAATATAATAGGGTTGAGTGGGAGGCTGAGATCAGTCCTCTATAGACGGCCGACGTAGGGAATCAGTGGTCCATTTTTGTCATCATTCCCCCGGTATCATACCAACACCTAATTGTGGTATCAAACTCTAAATCATTGTCTTATTAGTGGTTCTATTAAACAAATAATCTGCCCACTTTTAAATATCGCCCTCCACTTTATTTGTATTTTACCAAAGTGCCATTTCTCTCTCCTCTACTTAATCACAAGTAATAATTACTAAATTCCATTTTTACAAGTCAAAATTAGCATTAAAAGTGCTTGCTGGTCTGAAATAGGGACTCATTCTTTGTGTGAGACGAACAGATGGTAGATAGGGCAACTTCATGTGTGTGTCTCTGTGTTCTGATTCGGATTTCATGGCATGTTTCCTCTATTATTTTAGATTTTGGTATTACCTTGGCAAGCATTCCCAAATAAAAAACACACTGGCGAAGCAGATCGGCAAAGTAATATTGATTTGATTATAGCTTCGAATTACATCGAATTTGATACGATGTCGCAATAACAATGTACGTGTGGCATATACTCAAATTGTATCAATTGATCAAACTATATGGCAATTGATATGAAAATGCGACTACTTTACCATTATTTAAAAATCAAAATATGTAACCAACTAGCTTTTATTTTAGTGGTAGTTTTCTTTTAATATTGAACGATGTTTCAAGTCAAAACTTGATACTCTCAATTATTTAAAAATAAAATCATATATATGTATTTTAAAATTTTGTTTAAATAATTCTAAAAGTTGTAATTGAAAAGTAAATGGGAACGTATAGTCATTTTTTATGCTTTTTTTTTTAGTGCTTAATAAATATGTATAACAGCTATACTACGTGACCGTACTATTCTATAATTCTCCTATGAAAGTCTGTGGGTTTTCCCTGTCATCTCTACTGTCCAACAAATTAAAGCAAAATACAACCAACATACATAATATATTAAATGTAAATATCTCTTGAAGGAAGAATTCTTTTTAATATAAATAAATAAATTCTCTGGCCATAACAAGTTTTTTATAACAAAAAAATAGTAAATCCCAAGCATTATGTCTGCCATTTAATCTGCAAATTTCTTTGCCCATGTCCTCCATAACCATACATGCCCCCACCATGCACTTTGGAAGGGCACAAAGTACAAACCCGAGCCACAGAAGGGATGGCAAATCCGTAATTAAACCAAGTTTCCAATGGCAAATCCCACCACTGTGTCCTTAAGCTTTATATAATTTCGAACCATATATATATGTGTATATGCTACCACCATTTGCTTCATCGGCAGCTCCTAAAACTTCCAAAACTCACCACCCCAAAAAATGCAAGCCAACCCCAACCCCTTCCAAATTATTCCCAAACAAATCTTCCCTTCACTGGTAAAGCTACTTCCGGTGCACCAATCTCCGTCACCAGTGCCCACCAAACCACCGCGTGCCATATCAATCTCCACACCCAACGAAACCGATCGCGGTCCAATTTCCATTTCAACCGTAGACGTAGTAGATGACTCCGTGGCTGCATTTTGGGACTACCAATTCCTCTTTGTGTCACAGCGCTCCGAACAAACCGAACCCATCGCGCTCAGAGTCGTGGATGGTTCGGTTCCATCGGACTTTCCCTCCGGCACGTACTACTTGACAGGGCCGGGGCTCTTCGCCGACGACCACGGCTCCACGGTGCACCCATTGGACGGCCACGGCTACCTTAGGGCTTTCAAATTTGACGGGTTTGGCGAAGATGTCAAGTTCATGGCCAAGTACGTGAAAACTGAGGCTCAAGTGGAGGAGCACGACCCTTTGACTGACACGTGGCGGTTCACGCACAGGGGGCCGTTTTCGGTGTTGAAAGGTGGACAGAAAGTTGGGAATACTAAGGTGATGAAGAATGTGGCGAATACTAGTGTGTTAAGGTGGGGCCAGAGGCTGTTGTGTTTGTGGGAAGGTGGGGATCCGTATGAGATTGAATCTGAGACGTTGGATACGATTGGGAGTATAGGTCTGATGGACGGTTGTGATTCGGGGGGGGAGAGTAGAGAGAGAGGTGGCGGTGTATGGGATGTGGCTGCAAGTTTGCTCAAACTGGAGAGTAGAGACCGAGGTGGCGGTGTATGGGATGTGGCTGCAAGTTTGCTCAAACCAATTCTGTACGGTACGTGTGTATGCAGAATATAATAGATGAACAAAACAAAGTAAATTGCTGAATTTTTAAAGAGAAAGCTTTGTTTTCAATCTGTTTCAGATGGGCATTTGGAGAATAATATTAATTAGAGATTAAATTTGGAGAAGATGACGAGAAAATAAGCATGAACTGAGCTGTAAATTTGGAGAGTAAAGATTAAAATATTTGTGCAAATACATATAAGTTATACACATTCGATATTTAACTAATAGTCTTATATAAAAAGGCAATGGAAGTTTTTGTTTAAGCAGATCATGACGAGAAAATCTAAGCAGAGAATCCAAATCTACGTTTTATTATATAGTTGTTTAATATTGTTCATCATACTAAGAGGTATATACCTTGTACAGGAGTTTTTAAGATGCCTCCAAAGCGACTGTTGTCTCATTATAAGCTTGATGCTCGCAGAAACAGGCTTCTTATGGTGTCGTGCAATGCAGAGGATATGCTTTTGCCATGCAGTAACTTTACATTTTATGGTAATTAAGGGCATATGCATGAGCCCTTTTATTTAATGATTTCCACGCTCTAATTTTATCTATTTATACTTTTTTTTAGTTACAAAATAGAGTGTAAGTGGATAAAATTGAAGTGGGGAAATCATCACTTTTATTTAATTATTATGTGGATTTTTGAATATATAATATATATTGTTTTTGGTTTTTGTGCAGAATATGATTCAAATTTTAAGGTGTTGGGAAAGCAAGAGTTTAACATACCTGATCACTTGATGATCCATGATTGGGCTTTCACAGACACTCACTATATATTATTTGCCAATCGCATCAAGCTTGATGCTGTCGGTAGGTTAATTAAATAAGTTATCGTCATTTTTTAAATTATATATTAGATAATTATATGCGATCTAGAGAATATTGAAGATCCTTCCATCTTTACAAGGTGAAAGTGTACTCACCAAATGCACTAGGCCTCACAATGCTTTTTAAATTTTTTTTTAGTTGAATACATGTAAAAGTCTAAACTACAGGAAGGAACATGGCGTTCCATTGAAAAGTAAAATAAAAGTTTCATGCTTAGGTGTTAAGTTTGTTAATTTATGTAAAGAGGCCTACTATATAAAAAGTAAAGAAAAAGTCTCAATTTTTTTTTTTTGAATCACGCCTGGAAAGCATCAGTTACACATATAAAAATCATTTTTTTTTGCTACTATATCTCTAGCGTTAAAAGGTGTTATAAGAGGTCTCATTTTTTTGGGATCCTGTGCTATCACCCAGCCCGCACAATCTGTGGGTTGGGCTTGGGAGGGAGGTTTCTCACACACGCTATCAAGGTGTAATGGAAGTTCGAACCTGAGACCACTAATTTGTAAGTCAATGCTTTTTTTCAACTGGATGTTGACCACTTTTTAATCATTTTAGATTATTGCTCAACGATATGATTGCTAATGAGCTATAAATTAATAGGAAAAAAAAAAAAAAACCTTACTTCATACAAGATTTCACCTCCTTTTTTTGCGGTTAATGTTCTCCACGTTAGAAACAATTAGAAAGGATGGCCAATGGTTAAAGTTTGTGCAAAAGCATATTCGATACAACCATATTGTTGTTGGTTAAAGTCCTACAAATTTATAGTGACAGACAAACATATGTTACATCGTCAGGTTAATTGTCTATCAATTATATGTTGCTAAGGACATATATTATGTAATCAAACTGTCGAGATAAAATTACTAAATAATATTAAAATGCAGGTGCAATGACTGCAGTTTGTGGGACTTCTCCTATGATAACAGCATTGTCGGTGAACCCTAGCAAGGCCACATCTCCCATATATTTGCTTCCTCGGTCTCCTAATGAAAATGGTCGAGATTGGAGAGTGCCTATCGAAGCTTCTTCACAATTGTGGCTCCTACATGTAGCCAATGCTTACGAGAATCTGGATGAGAATGGGAATTTGGAGATTGAAATACATGCTTCGGCTTGCTCTTACGAGTGGTTCAATTTTCAAAAATTATTTGGTAAATTTTTCAACTCGTGACATTTAGTCTCTACTTTGTTCGAGAAAGTTCTGACTTCAAATCTCATTACTATCTACAACTGCTAATTAAGACTTATTTTGATATTGCTTCCATGGTACAGGATATGATTGGCAAAGTGGTAAACTAGACCCCTCGATTATGAACATAAATGGAAGCCAAAGCAAGACGCTACCTCATCTTATTCAGGTCTCCATAAACTTGGATGTGAATGGAAGCTGTCAAAGATGTGATGTGGAGCCTTTAAACCAGTGGAACAAGTCATCAGACTTTCCAGTTATCAATCCAGCCTTTTCAGGAAGCAAAAACACATACATATATGCAGCAGCTTCTTCAGGTTCTCGCAGTGCATTGCCTCACTTTCCATTTGACATGGTGGCCAAGCTAAATGTTTCAACGAAATCTGTGCTTACATGGTCTGTTGGGAGCCGGAGATTCATCGGAGAGCCCACTTTCATCCCCAAAGGTTCTGAAGAAGATGATGGTTACATTCTTGTAGTTGAGGTAATACATTTGTTTTTTTTTTTACTAAAAGAATTTATAGACCCAAAAAAGAAGAAGAAGAATTTGGGTGTTCAAAATTCTGAAGTGAGACTTATGGTATATATGTTTCTTGTATTGCAGTATGCAGTTTCAGTTCAAAGGTGCTATCTGGTTATCTTAGATTCCAAAAGGATTGGAGGAGAGGATGCACTAATGGCAAGACTTGAAGTTCCTAAGCACCTAAATTTTCCTCTTGGTTTTCATGGTTTCTGGGCCACTGCAGAGTAATTTCACTTTTGGTTAAAGAAAAAAAAAATTAAGAAAATGTTAGACAGCCCACGTAATATGGGCTTTACCCCTCAAATTATAGTCACGTCTCACATTGTTCTTCAAAATTTAAAGTGACTCACTTTGCTTCCTTGACTGATGTTTTGCAATTCACTTTGTCCCTCCATCGTGAAGTCTGTCAAAAATTATTTTAAAAACACTGATGTGGCATGAATGGAATCCACTTTTTGTTGATATGTACGTCACATAAGTGCCACATGTAAAAAAAAATTCTTTAAAAATAATAATTTAATAATAAGAATAATTTTTGAAAAATTGCTCTCTCAATCTCAACCATCACACCCCACCCCTTCCCCACTGGCGCTGCACTAGCCACATGTTTGTGCAAATAATCTCACGGGAGAATATTCGCTTCTAGATCCTTCAACCTTCGATCTTCCTTCTCTCTCTTCCTCGATTCCTGTAAAACAGATTGGAGTAAATAGACCACACCCGGGGGGTGTTGGCCAAAGGCCCTCCGATGCCTAAGTTAGTTCGACTGTTTGTAGAAAACAATAGCTAAGCAAAGGGTACGGAGTAGTGTTTATGTAGGGTGTGAACCGGGCGGCCGGAGCCGTGTGTGGTGGCCGGAGCCGTGTG
>NC_024130.1:13979291-14015296 GCF_000346735.1 Prunus mume
CCACACACCTACCCCCACCCTCAATCGCCCCATGCCATCCAACACCACCACTATCACCCCCAACCGCCTCATTTGCCTATTGTAGGAAGGCCAAGAGCCACTAAAAACGCGATGCCCACTTGCTCACAAATGTGGACCTTCTAAACCCCAAATTTACAATTCCATGAGTGAGTGAGAGTGAAAAAGAATACAGCAAAACAAAAAAGAGAATATGCCAAACCAATCTGAGCTCATATTATATTGATATGGGCTAACCCTAAAAAATAGGAAACTATAAAGAAACCCATATTTAGTTATAGAATCATAGAGAAACTCTACATGAAATTGACTTTATAAACACACCCTATCTTACATTAAATAGACTTTATAAATACACCATATCTTACATGAATTGACCCATTTTTAGTTATTGCCATCTATCTTTTTTTAATATTTGATTTCCGGGTTTACCATTTGGTGTTGAATTCATATTAAATTTTTTTTTACTGCGTCTCTCTCTCCCTTCGCTAAAACCAAGCCCACCAGTTTTTGCCAGCAATCTTGGTGCTCCGGCCACGGCTAGACACGTGACCGGTCGGAAAATGACCAAAGGAGGCAGGCGATCCATGCTTAATCCCAGCCCCGGCGAGCCCAGCCTCCCTTCACCATCACGAGCTCTAGGAACCTTCGAGGGTTTCGAGTATTCCGACACCTTTTTCAGCGGCTTCGACGACCATTGCCGTCGATCCATGTATGGATTTCGATCATCTCCTCATGCTCTTACTGATAGTATAGTTATTTGGGATCAATTTTAGCGTTTGAGAATGTGAAAACGTTGTTTTTTCACTCCTTGTCTTGCATTCAACTCTTTGGTTGCTGGACTCTGAATTCTGAAATTGTGTGAGAGCTTGTTGAGCTGAAACAGTTGATTGTTTGAGCTTTAGCTTTAATCAAGAGGTACGTAGAAAAATGGCTATTAGCGGTTTGATCTCAAACCGGAATTTGGTAGCAAAATGGCTATTGGCGGTTTGATCTCAAACCGGAATTTGGTTCTTTTATTGGCTCAGGTACTGTTGCTTTACTACCTTATCTTGATGTTTTTGTTCTGATTAGTTTTTGGTATTTTGATTTTGGTTGCGTTTTGTGATTTGTAGCTTCTCAGTGGAATTAATACATGTATGTGGTTTGAATTTTATAATTTTATTTTTGAATTTCAATTTTTGTGAGCTGAACAAATTTGTTTATTTGGTTGCATGTTGCTTCTCCAGCTTTGCATTATCATCTGGTTATGTTGGTAAATTTTCGGTTGCAAATTGTTGATTTTGCTGCTGAATTTTTCAAGGAATGCAGTAATTTAAGCCGAGTCTATCTTTAATTCAACAATTCACCAATCAGTATGTATGTACGAATATATATACTAAGCAATTCTGGGTTGAGTGTGACCAAGTCTACCTTTAATCCATATATATATATATATACTTTGTACTTTTGAGTGTTTGAGTGCTTGAGTGTTTGAGTGTTTTTATATTCAAAGTGCTGCTTCTGCGAAGCTTCTGTTAAGCACTGCTGCCCTTCTACTTCTGTGTAAGTTTGCTAAATATTAATGATATCGTTTATATCGTTTTTTATTTCGTTATATTCTTATTCCTGGTTTTGGTTTTGTATGTTTGAATTTCTGATAATTTGAAATTGGTACTTAGGTGGTGAGGGTACATTTAAATGATATTCAAACAAGACACAACAAACTTCACACACAATAGACCTTGACAAAATACTCTTATGATTAGTCAACTGTCAGACATGAATTACCACAACCAAGAACATACACAGAGCATACCAAGATGTACCTGCAAGCTTAGTAAATTACTAGTGACAACCTAGGCACTTAGAAAGACCCGTCAATCTAGGCATCCCTTGTGCTAGCAACAACTATGATGAAAGTGTGTGAAGACATCATAATCAAGTAAA
Organism: Prunus mume; assembly: GCF_000346735.1. The sequence goes on from NC_024130.1 coordinate 13,981,239, forward strand.
CACCAAACAACAGAAAATGATGAATAGTCAACCGCAAGAACACAAACCTAGAAATACATGAACATCATGCGATGACTAGTCAACTGTTAAGAACACAAACCTAGAAGTACATGAACATCATGCGATGACTAGTCAACTGTCAAGAACACAAACCCAGAAAATTACTGAGATGCAAGCATAAATTGTTCGCCCAGAAACCCACAATTGGGAAAAACTATGGGTCATCAACCGACCTGGAAATCCACTAAGCAAAAAGATTTTTACAAAGGAACACTAGCAAGCTCAAGAAATCCTAAGTCTATTTAGGAATGTGAGCTATACCTCCTTTGTACAATCTTCTTCTCCAGCTTAGCAAAACCAGTAGCTTAGCCCTTCATGGTAGTGACAGCTCATTCTTCAATTCATTCATCCCATGACACCAGTTAGCTAGCTCCAACTCAGACAAAATAAAATTTGGATTCATGGAGAAAATGACCAATTTCTTCAAGAAACCATACTCTTGAAGAAATCAATCTTGAATCTGACATAGATATATATGAGAGAGTGTTTGATCTAGCAAGATGAAGTTTTTATATTTCAAATGCAGTTTTTGAAAATCAATTTGGAAAACTCAAAGATGAAAAATATGAAGGTTACTCTTGAGGAAGAAGAAGAGAAAGTTTGCAAAAAAAAACTTTTCCAAAACTTACACACAAAAGAGACAGTTGCCAGATGAGGAAATCTTTGGCTTTTACCCAAAAATTCTTAGGTAAGAATAGACACATGGCAGCTGAGAAAGGGACAAAAAAATCATTAAGACCCAGCTGGAAACAGTGAGCTGGAAATCCTAATTGAAACAAAGGTTGACTAGTCATACGAAGGAAAGATGACTAGTCATAATCTTCATAAATTTAGTGAATGCAATGTAGAGTTTAGCTTTGTCAAAACACATTGTTGTCCATTAGAATGTAGCTAGATAAGAACACATAGAGAAGCAATTCTTAATCTAAACTTAGAGCTTGGGAAATTACAATGATTGTCCTATTACAAAATTGTCAAGGGAAGCCAAAAGAAAATCACAAAATGCATACACTTACAATCTCCTCATTTTTGGCTTTCCTTGACAACACACTCTCTAAATATACTCAACCCATAACCAACCCATAGAGATGATGAATATAAGTACCTGCAAGAACAACCGATTTAGGGTTGGCAATGGATCGTGTCGTGTCGGGATAATAAACGTGTCAAGAATGCTCAACCCGAACCCAACCCATTTAATAAACGTGTCATGCTGGGTTCGGGTCGTCTTTTATCGTGCGGATTTCGAGTCGTGTAACGGGTTCATAAATAATAACATGCATGTTACGAAACTCATAACTGAAAAAATTTAAATTTAAAAAAAAAAACAGAGAGAGTAGATAAAATATAAGGACAAGAAAGAAAAAAAAGATAGAGAGAGGAAAGAAGAGAGAAGGAAAATAAAGGAAAAAAAATAGAGAGAGAGAGAGAGAGAGAGAGGAGAGAAGATTGAAGGAAAGAAAGAAAGAAAAAAGAGAGATGAGAGAAAACTAAAGAAAAGGAAAAGAAAAAAAGAAAGAAAAGGAGAGAAGAGGAAAGGAAAAGAGAGAAAAAAAGAGAGAGGAGAAAGAAGAAAGAAAGAAAAGAAAGAAAAAAAAAGATGAGAAGAGAGATGGAAAAGAAAGGAAAACACAAAAGAAAAAGAAACATTATAAATATTAAAAGGCATACCATAAAATCACAAAGTTGTATGTAGCATGGTGGATAAGACGCTTGAGAGAAATGAGGGTGGTAAGGGTTTGAAACCCCTTGTGTGTGTGTTGAAGTCTCCATTTCTCTTCATTTTTTTAGCGGGTTAGCGGGTTGTACACGGGTTGACACGACCCGTTTAATAGACGGGTTAGACAGGTATTATAACGGGTTGACCCGAAACCCATCCGTTTATTAAACGGGTCAGAATGGGTTGACCCAAAATTGACCTATTTTTTTATCGTGCGAGTTGAACCCGCTAATTTCTCGTGCGGGTTTCGAGTCGTGTATCGGGTCGTGTCCGAAATTGCCACCCCTAAACCAATCTCCCAGGCACAAAACAAGTATATTATACCATAGAAATTTGAAACAATATGCAATATGGTTGAGAGTGTTCTCCCCCTTGTTGATAAGGAAAGTACAAAAAGATAACAAGAGAGAATCATCACACAGTTTGATTAAACATAAAGGACATAGCATCGTTTGATTAAAGCAAAAGTCATTTGTTCAAAACAGTACAAAATAGCTCCCCTTATCAAACTACAAATGGTACAAAAGCATAACCCCTGATTTTACTACACCAAGTGCATTAGGCTAAAGGAAATATGAAATGTAGCACAAGGTGCAAAGAATGATAACCAAAGATGTGATTGCAGCTCCCTACAAAGAAACCACTTTCCTTGAAGATAGTGCCAATAATTTTCGCACAGTTAGTAAAGAAGATGTAGGTGCAGTCATTCAGCATAATAACTACACCAACTTGTTTTACAATCTTTAGGACAACAAGTTACCATGATTGAAACATCTGTTTCCTTGAAGGAACAGAAATTTGAACCAGGTCCCTCAGAAACCAAAAGGAATAAGGAAGCAAGTCAAGCATTCTTCAAACCACCTCCTGCCTTAGATAATAAAAACTTTAAGATGGGAATGACATTATCTGAAGATGAAAACTTTGTTGACGTCATGGCCAAAAAATTATCAAGATTAAATTTGTCAGATAAAGGAAAGGGTCCTCAAGTGTCGGTTCTCACTGAAAGGGAAATAGATAACTTTGAAACAATGTTTAAAGAAGAACAACCTGAAATTAATAGGTTAATAATTGAGAAGAGGTTTACTCAAACTACTACCTTAGACCCACACTAGTAGATTTACAGAGGAAGATGGAATGTGGAATTCCGCTTAGTATGACGAAAGCTCCATAGTTGAATGGAATATTGATGGTCTGACAGAATATCGAATCATTAATACAATGAAACATATGATGATATAAGCTATAGCCTCTAAGATAAAAGGAAATGGAGGTAGGATGGTGGCTGAGGCTATTATCGTAGGCTTTGTTAGTCAATTAAAGGGATGGTGGGATTTCCACCTAAGCGACTCGGCCAGGACTCAGATCTTAAACGCTCAAGTGGCCATTGGCCAACAGAGTGTATAGAATCCAGCAACTGGAGTCATTAAAAGTAAAAACGTTCACCAGAAAGATGCGGTAAATTCACTAATTTACACAATCACTCTACATTTTGTAGGAACTATACAATTGTAGCATGATAGGTCTAGAGAACTCCCAATGAATCTTAAATGTCCAACCTTGTCCCATTTTAGATGGTATAAGGATGTATTCTACTCTAAGATATTTACGAGACAAGACTGTAATGCTGATTTTTGGAAAGAGAAATTTCTTTCGGGATTACCAATTCTATTCGCTGAAAAGGTTAGGAATAGAAATAAAGACAAAAATGGTGGTGTCATTCCTTATGAGTCATATACTTATGGGGAATTATCCTCTAAAATCTGCGTAGAAGGATTAGCCCTTTGCACAGACATGAAATTGAAGAAACAGCTTGATAAGTAGAAGACCTTATGAAGAAAAGAATTAGGATACTTTTGTGAACAATTTGGTTTTGAACCAGTAAAATCATATTCACATAAACCACATAAAAAGGGAAAGAAATTTGAGTGTTTGAGTGCTTGAGTGTTTGAGTGTTTTTACATTCAAAGTGCTGCTTCTGCGAAGTTTTCGTTAAGCACTATTGCCCTTATGCTTATATATATATATATATATATGTGTGTGTGTGTGTGTGTGTACTAAGCAATTTTGGGAATGCTTTTATCTCTCTGAGTTCATTAAGGACTTGCTTAATTTAGTAGAAGAAATTTAAAAAATTTATATGTCGAATTGGAAATAGATGGTGGGATGGATAATCTGGGAATGTTGATTAACATAACATATTATCTTCATTTTGATCCTTATGAGGCAATTCCCTTGTTAATATCTGTAACTCTTTGATATTGGCAGGGAAAGTATGTCAAACAAACCACACTATTGTGATTCCCTTATTACTATCTTCATGCATGGACTGCCAAAAAGTCATTCTGAATTTTCATCATCGTTAACTGTTTCACTTGCAATGTCACTGGCTTCGAGAGTTTCTTCAAGGAATTCATTTTGGTACTCAGGTTCTTTTGGACTCTCCTTGATGATGTCTTCTGACCCAATTTCAAGATATACTTTGAATATATCAGAATTTCCTACTTCCGACAAGTGTATCTCTTCTGTTTGTGTGATAAGTGGAGTGTCTGGTTTACCAGAGGCCTCATTTGCCTTCTTCCCTACTTCAAGTCCAGCTTTTTCTTCATGATCATCTATTATAGATGTCTTTTGTAGCTTGTCCTCAGCACACTATTGTTGAGATGAAGTCATTCACTGTATTTTTATCATTGTTGAGTATTGATTTTGAGTGGTATGAAGTTGTACACTTTTATTGTACCTATTATACAAATGAAATGATATTGTTGTTAACTTCTAGTAAGTGATATGAACAGTTGTTATACTGTTCATACCCTGCAACTGAGTTGATTTCTATAACATAGTATTAACAGATTTTCAGTTACAAAGCATGCTTTATATTTTGCTTTATATATAGCAGTGCACTTGAAGTTTATGATATGTATAATGTGATTTTTACTATAACATAGCATTAACATTGTACTTTTTTTTTTCTTGTAAAGGTATTTCCTTTTGCCTTTGCGATTGTTTTTTGTGAAACTAGGTGGTTTCTGTAGAGGATATTGGATGTCTTTCTGGGCTTTTTTGGGTTTTTTGTGTGTATAAAATGGTATTAACAGTATACTTCTATGACATGGTATTAACAATGTACTTCTATGATATGGTATTAACAATGTACTTCGGGCTTGCTGGGCTTGTTTTTGGTTTTTTTTTTTTTTTTTTTTTTTTTTGGGGGGGTTTTTTTTTTTGTTGTGCTTGTTTTAAAGTTTATTAATGGCAGTTATGTAATTTATATGAACTTCAACACTCATTTCTTATGTAGTAAATTAATTTTGAGTGTGTTTCTAAATTGGGAATCAAAAGATTAGGGCTTTAGGGTTCGCTGCTTGTTAATTAACCACTTCAACACCTTCAACTCTCTCTCTCTCTCTCTCTCTCTCTCTCTCTCTCTCTCTCTGTTATTAATATAACCCTATGTTTTCTTTTTGGTTATTGACAAACTGAGAGAAAAAACAACCATGGCTTTTCTGTTGAAAGTTATACCAAGTCCATGTGAAGTTGAAAATTTAAGGGCTCGTTTGGTAACATTTTTGGATAATATTTTCTTAGAATATTTTCAGAGAATGAAAACAAGAAAATGAGTTTGCATTTTCAAGAAATAAAAATTCGTTTGGTAAATTAATTAGAAAACATATTCAGAAAACAAAAACAATGAAAATGTGTCTGGTGTTACAATTTGAAATAATAATATGTGAGTTATTTTTATGAAAGTGTTTCTCATGAGAATGAAAACAACCTTTTTTATGTTTTCTACAATGTACTTGTTTTCATTTTATGAAAACATTCTCAGTATTTTCTATTTTTGGTGCTACTGAACGTGTTTTTACCTCATTTTTGTCCTCTAAAAATGAAAACAACCCTTTAAAACATTACCAAATGGGACCTAATCGTTTTGAGAAAGCACCAGGATATGGTTCTTGTAGGCCACTTGACTTTTAATCTTTTAATTTGTCTAGGAGGTATGCTGTGGGTGGGCTCTTAAGTCTTTAGGCTACTTTATCTTCTTTTGTTGCACCACCTCTATATGAAGGTGTTGCGTGTTGTCGTTTGTTTTTCTAAAGACCCAAGCTTCCTCCTTTTGCACAACCTATATATTGGTCTTGTTTTCCTCGAAGTACGAAAGAATGTTGCAGATTAATAAAATCGTTCTCTTTGCTCCAGTTCAGGTTTTTCTTTTTTGGTTTCTTTATTGTGTGAGAATACTGAGTGTTGTAACTCATCTGCGTGAGTGTTCTGTTTGTTGGTTCTAGTCTTTGTTTAATTTTATTTTCTACATATGGTATCATAGCTTAGGCTCAAGAATATTTTTCTGAAATTAAGTATTAAGTTGGATGACTTTTTTTGTCTTTTTACACAATAATTAAATTTATAGCTTAATGATTTAAATATTAGAGTGAACAAAGAATATTGTGGGGTTTAAATAGAAAATCTCTTTTATTATTATTATTTTTAAGCTTGGGGTGTATTTAAAGGTAGTTTGGGAAGATAGTGGGGTTTTCTTAGGAATTATAAAAATTTAAATTAGAAGTTGGGATGAACTTCGAATATAGGGTGAACAAAGAAAAGTATAAAGTTTAAATAGAAAATCTCTAAAAATTTAAAATACAAATTTATAAATAAACTCAATCCTAGGTATGTATTTATAAAAAAACTCAAACACTATTTAAACATAGAAACACACCCAAAATCAATCCCAAAATCAACAATTGTATATTTTTTAGGTGTGTTTATAAATGAGTTTTGAGTGTGTGTAATGATGGATTTTGGGTGTGTTTATAAAGTGTTTTGGGTGTTGAGTTTTTTTTTTAATTTCAGCCTCCATTTTGGGTGTTTTAGTGAAACAGACCCTCTGAAAATGAAAGCGTTAACCCAAAAACTCCAACTTTGAAGAGCCTCAGTGACACTGTTAGAAGAGAGCAGGGAAAAGAGAGAAGAGGGAAAACAATGTCGGGCTTCCCATTCGGATCCTCCTCCTCCGCTTCTTCTCAGTTTACGCCTTTACCATCGACCAAACCTCCTGTCATTTCCCCCGCCACGTCAACCGGGTTCTCATGGTCCTCCGCCCCAGCTTTCGGGTCCTCTAGCCCTAGCTCCGCCGCGGCCCATTCTTTCGGATTCAGGTCCTCAGCAGCGTCCTCCGCTCCATCATCTTGGTTTTGCTCCTCGGATTCAACTGTATCGGCATCCAGTTCACCCCTGATTGGCTCCGCTTCCGCTTCTGCTTCATCTCTGTTTAGCTCATCTTCCTTCACACACAGCGCACCCTATTCCCTGTTTGGCTCATCTTCCACAGTTTCTTCAACACCCTTGTTCAGCTCTGCTTCATCGTCTTCAGCTTCAACCACACCCTCATTCCCAAGCTTCTTGAGTTCCTCTTCAGGCTTCTCGTTCCCAACAGCCTCACCTCTTTCAAAGCCACCAACAACCTCCACACCCACCACTGTTACTCCATCAGCAACGGCTTCAACCGCTCCAAGCTTCTCGTTCGCACCACCCACTTCCTCTGCTTCACAACTGTCTTTCGGATTCTCCAATGCCGCCTTATCAGCTGCCCCCATTTCTACCGCAAAGCCCACCTCGCAGTCCTTCTCAACTCCTTCTGCCCCGTTGTTTTCGACGGTCACCACCACAAGCGCTTCTTCGACTCCAGCTGCTAGCACTACAACCCAAGCCTCTTTCTCTATGCCGAGTTTCGGTGCGACTCCTCCTACTTCTGCAGTTTCGAGTACAGTTGCAACCGCTTCAATAGCGGCACCTGCCAGCTCAGCTGCGCCTTCCAGCAGAGCAGGTTTGTTTACAGGGTTTGGAATGTCCTCCGCAGCTGCCTCTTTAGGGACTACTACTGCTGCTGCTTCTTATACTGGCTTTTCCTCGCTGACTCAAGGGTCGACGCCTGCTTCCTCATCACAAGCGCAACCTAGCACCACTTTGTCTGCTTTTGGTATGCCTCTTACTACTTCTGCAGTTTCAAGTACTGTTGCAAAGGCTTCAATGGCAGCGCCTGCCAGCTCAGCTGCTCCGTCCGGCACATGGGGGTTTGGAGTGTCCTCCGCAGCTGCTTCTGTAGGGAATACTGCTGCTGCTGCTGCTGCTTCTTCTTATACTGGCTTTTCCTCGCTGACAAAAGGGTCTTCGCCTGCTTCCTCATCACAAGCGCAACCAAGCACCACTGTGCCTGCATTTGGTATATGGGTAGAATGCTGAATTGCAATGCCAGAATTCTGTTGTGTAGGAGTTTTAACTTTGGAGTCTACTTGTATAGAGCAATTTGAGTTCCTTGTGCTTGGTACCTGAATTGGTATTTGTTATCACTACACAAGGCACATGAAAATACCATTTCAAAATAACCCCATTTTTTGCTGAATATGTACATGTCTAGCTCGAGTATATTTTTAGTTTGTTAGAAAGGTTCTCATGAAGTGTGCAAATGTAATTCTGTAGGTGTTACTACTTCAGCACCTGTAGCTGCAATGACAACAACTCAGACATCAACGTCACTTGTTGAGGCTTCAACTAGTGGGTCTGTGTACTTTGCCTTAGTGATAACATTGCATTATGTTCTGTTTTTTCTTTAGGGTTAATCCTTTTCGGTATTTCATAGCTCTTCTTGTTATAAACAAGATTTCTTAGGAAGAAACAAACACGAGATTAAACTTGAAACATTAGATGGAATGCTGTTGTGTACTTTGTGGTGTACCTAAACTATCTAGTGACAACCGAAAATTGAAAAGAAAAATAAATAATCATATCCTTATAAAGATTTGGGACTTCTATCTGACGTCTGCTATAATGTCCTGCTTGTCTTATAGGACAAGTTCAACTGTCAGCACTACAATATCTACTGCACCAAAATTACCTTCTAAGACTCTGGAGGAGGTACTTCATTTTTTTTCCTCTTCTTTTTAACTACTGTTGTTTTCCAACCCATGCCTTGTGTTCTCATTAAAAAGAAATCTAGTCCTTGTGATGCATTTTATTTTTTACTTTAATTGAAGATCATTAAGGAGTGGAATGCTGAGCTCCAAGAACTTGTTTAAGTATACCGGTTGAGATATATGAACTTAAAGCCAGTTTTCATTCTGTATGTTGATACAGTAGTAACTTCATTTACGTGATATCTTCAGTGAGTAGTGCTTTTACTCGAAGTTGTGTATCATATCCATGTAAGTAACATGGGACAATCAGTTTGTGTTCCTTCTTTTGCTGTATTGAAAATGACTAGTTATATAAGCATGCACAGATTGATTTTTCCATTTCTTCAGTGACTAGTGTTGTCTTCTTATGTTGGCTGATTCTGAGTTGCTCTGACCATTCTTTCTCTGTTTTGTCAGGCTCCCCTTACGTCTTTCAAGCTTGCCGCTGAGGTCCAGACTTCTACTCCCATCTCTCCAGTACAACCCTCAAGTCTGGATTTCGATGCTCTAGATCTGGAAACTCAATTGGCATTAATATGTGGAGGCTCTTCTAGTTCTGGCCTTGCTCCCAGCGTCAAGGCTGAACAAGCCATTTGTAGGATCAAGCTCTGGCAAGCCAAGGATTTTGCTGTGGAAGAGGGCCATCAATCTGTGGGTGAACTCATCAATAATTTACAAATTTTGGCTGAAGAGAATCTCATCTCCAAGTCTATTTTCAGTTCTGGAGTCACTTCAGCTCAAGAGTTTCAACAAGCTGCAGACTTGTGGGGAACAATTCACACTTCCTTCGAGCAAGCTATCACCTCTAGAAATGTCTATCAAAGATCTGCTGAAAATTTAGAGAAAGATAGATCTCAATGCTTTGCTCAGGACTTCGAATTGCAGTATCTCAAAAATGAAGCTCTAGAGGTAGAAGCAGAGATTGCCAAATTGCAAACACAACTCAAGGCCATCAAGACTAAGGAAAAGGAAGTACGAATTAAATTGCAACGTAACCTTAGAGATACTTGGGAGTTGCAAAAACAAATCACCACTGCCCAACCTGGATTGGAGGAGTCTCACGCATTAATTCTGAGAGGATCAAAATTGAGAGCAGACATGGATGCCAAGTTTAGAGTTTTGAAAGTTATTTTAACCAGTATCGTAACTTTGATGATCGAATGAAATATTTCAATCTGTCCTCTTGTTACCAATCTGATTTAACCACAACTTGGTCTTTTGCATTGATAAGAGGAATCGTTTTATAATATATTTAACATATGGGCATTTTAGTCCTAAATCCTAATTGAGAATAAACTCACTTAAATCATTATTTCCAAACCAAACCAACTTCATAAAATGCCCACAAATATTGACACAACATAACATGATTTTTCAGAAATATAATAACAACAAAACATTAATTTTAAGGTTATTACGGGGGAATGAAACCTACAACTAGTCCCCGTTCGGTTCATGGAATGGATTTGAGGGGAAATCACTTCCCATGTCATTTCCCAAGAAATGAGAATGAAAGATTCCTTTCCCACGTTTGGTAATGTCGGGAAAGTAACCGGGAGATTTCACTTTTTTTCATTTCCCATGTTTGTTTTGAGTAGGAATGGAAAACAAAGTTTGTACAATTTTCCAATTATACCCATATTAAATCAAATAAAAAAAGAATGCATTTAATGATATGTTGTAATTATAAATTGTTCATAGGGACAAAATAGTCATGAAAATTGTGCATTGAATGTTAGCTCATTTTCACAAACTTTCCTAGGAGGAGAGAAAACAAAATCCAAGTTGAGAAGAGGGCTTCACTTTCTCCCCTACTTTCTCATGTGCCAAGCAATCATTTCCCATGCCTAGACTTACCAAACATGTGAAAGCAATTGAATTCTCATTCCCAAGCCTCATTTCCCATGAATCAAACGGGGCCTGGATGTGAAGGTAAATGTTCTTAACCATTTGAGCTACAAACTTGCAAGACTAAGTATAATCTTTGACCAACCTTGCAAGACTAGTATAATCTTTGATCTAAAAGAGAAGGAACTAGTATAATCTTTTACCGAAAAGAGAGAGCGCGTATCAAGAGACTAGTATCATCTTTGAAAATAAACAAATTTAAATGCTGTTGGGTGTCCAAACAAATTCTATTTTTCTAAAATTGGGTCATGGTATTGGGTGTTCAGAAATAATTTCTGGGTGTTCATTATAAGGTCCAGCCCATGAACTCTTTTGAAGCCATTGACAAGCACCTGCACACTGCACACTTCGGAAACAATTAAAAATAAATTTTAAAAAAAATTTAAAATAAAAAGACGCTCTCTGAAAATGAAAGCGTTAACCCAAAAACCCCAAATTTGAAAAACCTCAGTGACACTGTTACAAAGAGAGCAGGGAAAAGAGAGAAGAGGGAAAACAATGTCGGGCTTCCCATTCGGATCCTCCTCCGCCGCTTCTTCTCAGTCCACTACGCCTTTCTCATTCACCAACCCTCCTGCCTCTTCCCCCGCCACCTCAACCGGGTTCTTACTCGGGTCCTCCCCTTCCCCATTCGGATCCACTGCCGCACACGCCGCCACCTCCACCTCCGGGTTCTCATTTGGAACCTCCTTCAGTGCCTCCACTTCCTCAAACCCTTCCTCCTCCTCATCTCCCTTCCCCTTCTCCATTAACACCACCGCCTCCCCCTCCGCTCCCGCCTCCGCCCCCGGTTTTGGGTCCTCTAACCCTAGCTCCGGCCCGGCCCCTTCTTTCGGATTCGGATCCGGAGCCTCCACCGCCACCGCAGCCTCCTCTGCTGCCGCCCCTTCTTTTGGATTCGGGTCCTCAGCAGCAACCTCGGCTCCATCATCCATGTTTGGCTCCTCGGCTTCAACTCCGCTGTTTGGTTCATCTCCATCCCAACCCCTGTTTGGCTCATCCGCATCGGCGCCCGCTTCCGCTTCCGCTTCTACTTTATTCGGAGCACCGTCGTCCACCTCTTCGTCCTTGTTCGGGGCAACTGTATCGGCAGCCAGTTCACCCCTGATTGGCTCCGCTTCCGCTTCTACTTTATTCGGAGCACCGTCGTCCACCTCTTCGTCCTTGTTCGGGGCAACTGTATCGGCAGCCAGTTCACCCCTGATTGGCTCCGCTTCCGCTTCTGCTTCATCTCTGTTTAGCTCATCTTCCTTCACACACAGCGCGCCCTCTTCCCTGTTTGGCTCATCTTCCACAGTTTCTTCAACACCCTCGTTCAGCTCTGCTTCGTCGTCTTCAGCGTCAACCACACCCTCATTCCCAAGCTTCTCGAGTTCCTCTTCAGGCTTCTCGTTCCCAACCGCCTCACCTCTTTCAAAGCCACCAACAACCTCCACACCCACCACTGTTACTCCATCAGCAACGGCTTCAACCGCTCCAAGCTTCTCGTTCGCACCACCCACTTCCTCTGCTTCACAACTGTCTTTCGGATTCTCCAATGCCTCCTTATCAGCTGCCCCCATTTCTACCGCAAAGCCTACCTTGCAGTCCTTCTCAACTCCTTCTGCCCCGTTGTTTTCGACAGTCACCACCACAAGCGCTTCTTCGACTTCAGCTGCTAGCACTACATCCCAAGCCTCTTTCTCTATGCCAAGTTTCGGTGCGACTCCTACTACTTCTGCAGTTTCGAGTACAGTTGCAACGGCTTCAATAGCGGCGCCTGCCAGCTCAGCTGCGCCTTCCAGCACAGCAGGTTTGTTTACAGGGTTTGGAGTGTCCTCCGCAGCTGCTTCTTTAGGGACTACTACTGCTGCTGCTTCTTATACTGGCTTTTCCTCGCTGACAAAAGGGTCGACGCCTGCTTCCTCATCACAAGCGCAACCAAGCACGACTTTGCCTGCATTTGGTGAGTACTTCAACCCTCTTTGGCTATTTTGAATATTTTATGAAATTTTCTTGGGTTAATTGTCTCTAAATTGGTTAAATTCCCATTTAGAATAGGTGTATGGGTAGAATGCTGAATTGCATTGCGAGATTATGTTGTGTAGGACTTTTAACTTTGTGAGGCTACTTGTTTAGAGAAATTTGAGTACCTTGTGCTTGGTGCCTGAATTGGTATTTGTTATCACTGCACAAGGCACATGAAAATACCATGTTTTTCTGAATATTTACATGTCTAGCTCAAGTATATTTTTGGTTTGCTAGAAAGGTTCTGATGAAGTGTGATTGTGCAAATGTAATTCTGTAGGTGCCACTACTTCAGCACTTGTAGCTGCAACGACAACCAGTACAAGTACCACTGCAATTCAGACATCAACATCACTTATTGTGGCTTCCACTAGTGGGTCTGTGTACTTTGCCTTAGTGATAACTTTGCGTTGTGTTCTTTTTTGCTTTAGGCTTAATCCATTTCGGTATTTCATATGTTCTTCTTGTTATGAACAAGTCTTCTTATGGAAGAGCAGATTAAACTTGATAGATTAGATGGAGTGTTGTTGAGTAATTTTGTGGTTTACTTAAAGTATCTAGTGAAAACTGAAAATTGAAAAGAAAAAAAAAATGTAGTACAAATTATCATGTTGTTGTAAAGATTTGGGACTTCTATCTGACTTCTGCTCTTCTGTCCTTCTTGTCTTATAGGACAACTTCAACTGTCAGCACTACAGTATCTACTGCACCAAAATTACCGTCTGAGATCACAGGGAAGACTGTGGAGGAGGTACTTCATATATTTGCCTCTTTGTTTTTAGTAATGTTGTTTTCCTATGCAGCTTTATGAGCGAAGTGCCGCTTAAATCCAACTTTCATATGCTAGGCTTTATGAACAAAATATTTTGAAAATTCAACTAGCGAGCATTAAATGTGGTGAAGGCAAAATATATTCTGTCACACACACATAATATTATACTATAAATTCAGTCTTGCACAACTTAAAGAATGGTTTATGTTTTCGTTGAAAGGCTAGTCCAGGAATTGAAAAGAATAAAAGGAAACTAAGAATGAAAATCCGTGTTTATCCAAATAACATTTGAACCCCCTCAGAGATAGGCCATTGAATTTACGATACCCTCTACAACTATGTGGAGTACTCACTTCAATTTTTTTTCATCTTTTGTTTGCTACTACTTTCATTTTTAAGGTCCACTTATATATTCTTGTCAAAAGAATGAAAGGTGACACATCTCTTTAAGGAAATACCTGTCAATACCAGTTTCTCTACCCCACTCCCTCTAATGTTATCAATGCAACTCCATTTTATTACCGATGATAAATTCTTTCTGTATTATGACCTATCTAATCTATTCCTTGTTTTCTCATTAAAATTAAAAAAAATTATATTCCTTGTGATTCATTTTCTTTTTTTACTTTAATTGAAGATCATCAAGGAGTGGAATGCTGAGCTCCAAGAACGTACTGGAAAATTCCGAAAGCAGGCCAATGCAATAGCAGACTGGGACAAGAGAATTTTGCAGAACCGTGATGTTCTTCTTAGACTCGAGGTGATCTATTTCCCAATATATCAGAGAACTCGTCTAAGTATACTGGTTGAGATATATGAAGTTAAAGCCAGTTTTCAATTCTGTATGTTGATACCGTAGTAAACTTCATTTAGTTGATGTCTTCAGTGAGTAGTGCTTTTACTCATAGCAATATATCATATCCATGTAAGTAATATGGGACAATCAGTTTGTGTTCCTTATTTTGCTGTATTGAAGATAAAAAGACTACTTATATAAGCATGCACAGATTGATTTTTCCATTTCTTCTTTCTTCTACTATGCCTATCTGTTTTCCTTCATCTGCCGGTTTTTCTTTATTTATTTACACTGTTCTTATGGAATTGTTTAGAATTTGTTTTGATTAATAATAATGTTTAACTTCCATATGTTTTAATTATTTAGATTGAAGTGGCGAAAGTGGTTGAAACCCAAGCTAACTTGGAGCGGCAGCTAGAGTTAATTGAGACTCATCAGCAAGAGGTACTTTCATAAGTCTTTTGTATTTTTACCATACACTGCTATAATTTGTATTGCTGGGCACTAATTTTGGGATAGCCCTCATTATGCCCGTCTTTGTATATAGTCTATACTGATGCATCTCAATTGTTGTTTCCTTGATTTATGAAGCTACTCTTTTATTTGTAAGATGAGGTCTGCGATTGATCCCCTTAGATTTGCATGTCGTGGGCACACAAATAAAATCACACATTGTGATTATCTTTGTGGAGGCCATTATAATTATTAAAATCTTCTCTTTTAACTTTTGTGTATGTTTCAAGCCGTAAAGCTGATACATAGAAGCTTACTTTTGTTAGTTCAGTTAGTAGCCTTCCAGAAATTTGTAAGCACAAGAACATACAGAGCTGCCTATAGACCACAGAAATTGCAAATATATGCATGATAAGGTTCCTTCTTCTGGTTATATTGTTAGGTTGATAAGGCTTTGCAAAGCATGGAAGAAGAAGCTGAGCGTATATACAAGGACGAGCGTGGATTGGTTCTTGATGATGAAGCTGCATCAACAAGAGATGCTATGTGAGTTATTGTACTATTGCTATTGTTTTAATTTATGTGATGGAAATATTTTTGGCAGCTCTATGTTTCTGGACCAATTTCATATGTTTTTTCTTTTCCCTATTCCAATAGTACATTTTTCACATTAAGAAATCTGAACATTTTGGTGTCACCATTCCTGAAATCAAATTGTGAAGTGTGTTCATACTCAATTGAGTTTGGTGACTTGACGTGGAGTATAGGGAGCATGAACTAGCCAATTATTGTTGGTTTATGGGATTAGTCTGTTGATTGTCAGGCTATATTTTGTGGAAATTGGCATAAAGGTTCCTCTTTTCTCACTATTCTGATTTCAATTGCAGGTATGAGCAAGCTGAGTTTATAGAGAGAGAACTGGAGCAGGTGACAGAACAGATCAAATCAATTATTCAGACCCTAAATGCCAACCAGGTAAAGGTTTTCAGTGGTGTTTCTACTTCTTAATAAGCTTTTCCAACATATGTAGACGAGTATAACGATGCTTTCATTTTGTCTAGGGAGGAGAACTTGATACAAATGATGGGATGGCTCCATTAGATGTGGTTGTACGAATCTTAAACAATCAGCTCAGTTCTTTAATGTGGATTGATGAAAAGGTTAGTATCTTTGTTGCATAGTTTTTTGAGTTATTATAATTAGCTTTAAAAGGGATGCACTTAGTTGGTTTTATTAGTAAATAGGAGGTGTAAAATACAAGGACTTGCTGATCTGGTGTTTGTTTTGGGCACCCATGTGCTGGTAGTTATGGAAGAGTTGCAAGTCTGGAGAATCATAAAATCTCAAACTCGCTGTTTCCTTTAAGTTAGAAAAGTTGGGGAGGGGGAAAGTGCACTTGTTCTTATTAAAGAATCTCAGTTTATTCTTTAGTTTTTTGGTATTTTGTTATTTTGTTTTCGTACATACCAACATTTGTAATATCGAAATGTGTGCAGAGAAGTGTTCTTCAAATACACGTGTTACTATTCTATCTATATTTTCAGATGCACGTTGATTTTAATTGGAACACTGATCTTCCTCCATTTCATCAGGCTGAAGAGTTCTCGTCGCGAATTCAGAAGCTTGCCAATCAAGGTCCTGCTGCAGATCGTGAATTAATGAGTCCAAAATACTGGATGTCCTGATCTTTAGAAGTGTAAACTACCTTTATTTTCCTCCAAGATCAGGTTCTAACTGTTTGAGATTGATGTATGCCAAATATTCATTGTAATCACCATTGCTCGTGCATAAATGTTCTTCCTGGATAAGATGATTATATCAGATATTCAAATCTCTATAAACAGTTTGTGAATGTTTACTTGACCTCCATAATGATTTTGCTCTTTTGTGTAATTGACTGTTTTAAGAATCCCATCTTTCTTACCGAAAGAGGTTTTGCAGATTATTCCGAATGTGGTTTCGTGGATTATTTTTCTACCTTGATATAGTAGTCTAGTAGTCCCCAGTGACAGTGGCAAAAGATGATTTAAAACTTTTATTTAATAAAACAATATTTGTACATAAATGGGACTTATGATGGCCAAGGTGCTTATCTTTGTACAACCATTTTCCGAAGCTGATCTGGTGATCAGGCCTTGTGGAATCGAGTAACAACCACAATTAAGAGAATCACAACAGAGAGAAGCAATGAAGACCTAACTTTTGCTTCGAACTGATCATCGTCGTCTGCCGTAGGGTTTTCACTCTGAGGAGTTTCTGGAGGTAGAAACATCTCATTCACGAGTGATTGAAATGTCTCAATAAGTTGCATAATTTTTGCTTTTGTAACATCCATAATCCACCTCATAATTCGTGTAGATAATTCTGGTTCTTCGTTTTCACTCTGAGGCAGCCCTTCATTTTGAGCCACAAAGATAGAGATCAGTGTAATGAAAATAAATTTAGTAGCAGCCAATGTTTATTGCCATGGAAGAATAAAAGCAAAGTGGTTTCCTAGTTATACTTTTCTGTTTATCAAAAACACTACTTTAAGACCAGTTAATGTAGAAAGACAACTGATAACAGAAAAAATAAAACAAATATGCATCAATGAAATAGGTGTTGCCCGGTTTGTGCATCAGAAATCTATTTAAGATACCCCCAAAAAAATATTTCCAAGTAAATTAAGTATGAGATAAGTGGAAATGCATACCAGGGAAGATAGGCTCTTGGAGCTTCTTGACCAACTCATTGTTGGTAACAGCTTCCCATAGGGCTTTATCAGATGAAAGGGAGACCACCAGTCTCTGCATTCGAGTTAGATTACTCAAGTAAACATTTTGGGAGAAAAAACAGCACAACGTAAAAGACGAGCAAGGGACTTGTAACTCAAGTGGTTAAGAGAAGACACCTTAACACAAGGATCCGTCTGCAACAATTGGAAAGCCTCATAAACTCTTCTTTGTCCATAGGAGAGCAACTTTCTTGTAACACAGCAATCCAATATTTGCTGAAGCCATTGAAACTCTGGCTGAGATGAAGTTATCCCTTGCATAAAACTGGTCAAGATGGAAATATGATATCAGAAACATTCAAAGTCTCAATCAACAAGAAGTTAATCAAATCACTTAATCAAATAAAATAATTTATTAATGTTTAAGTTAAGCTTGTGTAAGCAATCATTAATGAACACAGTTTTTCCCTCCCTTCATTTCATCAAGTCAGCTAAAAGAAATTTGCATGGGAAATTTGATCAGTTTTCCAAAAACATAAAACTAAATTAAGGTGAGAGGAAATATAATCATCAAGTAAAATAAGGAAAAGACATCCCAAGGAAATATAAACATAAAAATAAAACTAAAGATTTAGATTATATGAAAATAAGTAAAATCTTGACTACTTTTCATGGGATTGATTGAACATCTCCTCCGTGGACAAAATTTGAGTTCCATAACAGAGTAGATAACATACCCCCATCAAAAGAATCATACCCCAAAAATTTACAAATTTTGTAAAGTTAATAATACTTACTTGAGTTCGAATCCCCCTCCCGGTAATTTAGATTAGATTAGATTAAAGTAAAATATCGTTTGTATAAAGAAAATAAAAATAAAAATACTTACTTGAGAAGAGCAGTTATTGCCTTTTGGACTTCAAATTGGGAAGGAACAGGCCCAAAAACAGAGCTCAGATTAGACCCACTTGCTCTTTTGTCTTCTTTTCCATATGCAAGCTCTAGTTTTCTGCAACTCTTACTTCCACAGAAACAGTATGTAGCAGAACAAGAGGGTTTAACAGTGGCAACATAACTGGATGAAACTGGAAGCTTGGAAGAAGAAGAAGAAGAATGTTTGATGTGGATGGTGGGCAGGTCAATAAGCATGGTTCCTCCTCCCATGGCTGTTCTTTCTTTCTTCAATCTGCTGAGGCTCGTCTGAGTTGAAGTGCAAAAAAAAAAAGAACTGGCGTTTTTCTCTTGTTAATGTTGTTTGTTGGTTTTCATATCCACACGTCAAGGATTCAACACCTGATGTTTAGCCAATCTGTTGTAAACTATTCTGAGAAATCTCATCCTTTCCCAGAGGCCCATGTTGATATATTTTGGGCCGTTGCTTCCTTTCATATATGTTTTTTTTCTTTTCTTTGGGGTTCAGAACGGTAAGATGGATACATAGAAGATTTTCAATCATTTTAAAGAGCCAATAGTAAGGGCTTGTAGCTTAAATGGTTAAGAATATATATTTATGCATTCCACGTCCTAGACTCGATTCCCTCCTCTTTAATATCGCTCGTATAGAAAGAAAAATAAAACAAAAAAGCTCCAGTAAACTAACATTGTGATAAACCATAAATAAAACCTTAACTTGCCATAAATAGATATCCAAAATTGAACTTTATTGTGGTTCTAAGATTAGTAACTTAGTGCGGATGAAATAGTTATCACGCACTCGTTCAAGTATAAATACTTAAGAGGACCCTCTTTGTCACCCAAAGACGGTTTAATCTCAACAATACCCTTCAAATATTAGACAAGTTCAATACCAAACTTAGAATTTGAAGATAATGTAGTAATTACACTCCATTTTCACACCTCATTTTGGACAAATATGAACAAACTTTTTTTGAACTCTTCCACTTCAAAAGAAATTTGTGAGTTGTTACAAAACATAGATAGGTTCTCTGGTTGGCTCAATCCGCCTCTATCGAGAAAAACTCTCATGTAATGGGAATAACACCTTTTACTATTCAGGTCAATAACACAATGACATATGTGATAACTTTTTCGCGTGTCATCATGTTATTGACCGAGATAGCAAAACAATTATATTCTCGTTACAAGTAAGTTTTTTTCGTCTCGATGACACTACTTAAAAAGCCAAAAAACAATAATTTAAAAAGATCTATGGTGGAAATACGACGTCGTTGTTATATACTTAATTTGTTCCATTAATGCAAAATTGATGTACATTTCCAATTGCTGCTGCTATTAAGACATGACGTTTGAGAGTGAATGAAGAGCCGAAGAGGACGCGTTGCGTTGAGAAAGAAAGCAACAAAGAACAGCCTCATAGATTTGTACACCATTCTCTCAGAAACTCCTCCACATCTGGAGTAGCTTTCCCATTTTTTTCTTTTTTTGTGTTTCTTTAATTCCAAGGTACATTTTCCTCACTGATTTCCATTTTTTATCCATGTTATATATAAGAGTTATACATACATGTATATCAAATATGAAGGAAATGTATAATGTGGGTTTGGGTTGGACCAGATGGCTGATGGAAATCCCCAATCGAGGTACGTGAAGCTGACGAGGGAACAAGAAGCGCCAACGGAAGATATCAACCCTGGAGAGCTCAACCAACCGATTCAAATTCATCAGGTCCTTCTTTCACTTCCTGGGCTTCGAATTTTTTTGCAGAAAATCGCAAATTTGGGTTCATATCTGAGAAAAATGATAATGTTGGATGTTGGTTTTCTGTTGTTTTTGTGTTTTCATGAGGATTTCTTCTATCTTGTTGCAAATTAGCTTCTGGGTTTGCTTATAATTGATATTCTTAGAAACCTCTCCTCTGTTTTTAAATTATAAGTGCAATGCTAATGCTATTTCTGACATTGAGGTGACATGTTTTAGTGTGCATTTATCTATGTGATGTACCTCAATCTAATGTTGAAATATTGTCCTTGTGTTTTTTTTTTGTTGGTGTTGATGATTATGTTTAGTATTGGACAGTTAAGTGTTGATAAATGTGCGGAATGTGGGCAACCCCTGCCTGAAAGATACCAACCCCCAGCTGATGAAGATTGGACAACTGGGATATTTGGCTGTGCTGAAGATCCTGAGAGTTGTAAGCGTTCATCTGGTGTATCACTTTTCGTTGTCTTTTTTCTCTGGATGGGAGGCGGTTTGAAAGCCTAATTTTCTACTTTTGTTGATTAATCAGGCGAAGAAAAACAGGGTTAAATGTGTCCCACTTATGATGATTAATAAGGCAAAGAAAAACAATGTTGAAATGTGACCTAATGATTTGGAAGTCAGACCTTTAGATTGTCCAAGTTAAGCAAAATTGCTTTTATATGCAACCAGTTCTCACCTCAGCAGGTCAGAAGGCTTTGTGTATCCAAAGAGGAA
Source organism: Prunus mume (assembly GCF_000346735.1). Next base: position 14,002,014 of record NC_024130.1, read on the forward strand.
TAGCATTTTGGAAATTTATGTTACTCTCCTAGTTTTTACATATTGTGTTCCTTGCTGAGACCATAATGTGCCTAGATTTGTTTGGATTTTCTGAAGAAAAAGAGTGAAGATTTTTAGATTTTAGAGTATTAGTTGAGTGAGATAAAATAGATGTCACTACCCTGATGGAATATATTTTATCACATTTTCCTGATCATTCATAATTCCTTGAATTTATTGTGTTTATGTTGCAGGCTGGACTGGACTTTTCTGTCCATGTGTGCTGTTTGGGCGTAATGTTGAAACAATACGAGAAGATATTCCCTGGAACAATGCCTGTGTTTGCCATGCCATGTGTGTTGAAGGAGGAATTGCAGTTGCAGCAGCAACAGGATTCTTTCATGGTCTTGATCCTAAGACTTCAGTTCTCATCTGTGAGACATTGCTATTTGCCTGGTGGATGTGTGCAATCTACACAGGACTGTTTAGGCAGTCATTGCAAAAGAAGTATCATCTCAGGGTGAATTTCAGTTCTTACATTTCTTGAACTTGGAATTACATGCAAAATAAATCAGATCATCTGGAAGAATAGAATGTGAATAAATTTTCTGAAATGTAAAAGGCCTGTGTACTTTAGATAATTTTATGTTTTCTCCTATTTATTTTGTTAAATTTTTTCCCCATGATTTTGCATTGTACACAAATGGCTTTTGGTGATAGGCCCTACTTTTAATAAGGTGAAGTTTTTCTTGTCTCACATATAATATATAGCTTCTGATGTGAATTTATGTCATACTATGAAATGTTGATTCATGTGTTTGACTTTCCCGTTCAAGTGTGATGTTCTTTTGTTGTGTGCGTGTAAACCAGATGGTTTGTTTGCTAAATTGCCTTTGCACTATCCTCAGCTGGTCAGCAAATCAATTATCTACATTGTCTGCTATAAAGAGCTTTTAGATACAAGATTGTTTTTTAATCAGTGTTTACTTCGATAATTTTATGTGTTAGTAGCACTGATGCTTCAGAAAGAGCAGACTTCATTTATTTTCATATATATGCTTGAAATTTATCTTTCTTCAATACTTCCTTCTAAACTTAAGTAGGATAAAAATAAATAAAAATTCATTTGTTAATCAGTTTCCCAGATAGAATGTGAAATGGATGAATTTTAGCCTTTAAATGTATTTGTTTACTTTTCTGCTATCAATATCTATATTTAAATTTCTCTGATGACTAGCATTGCATGCTGAAAAGATGTATCTAAATAAAAGACCTAAGTGGTCATAGAAAGAAGCCATCAACACATTAGTAATCAAATGGTTTAGATACTCCAAATTTTAGAGCTAATACCGGGGCCCTTGAGACATGATATCAAGGGTTCCTGTTTTCAAAACCTCAAGATTTACAGCTTTAAATTTTTGGTGGAAACACAGAATATTTTGTTTATGAAAGAGTAGCTTGAGGTTTGTAACAATTGCTTTCAGAAAAAAGTAATTTAGTGTTAGCTTTTATTATGGAAAGAAAGCCCTGAAATCTGTTTCCCTTCCTGAAAAAACTAATGAACTCTTTTAGGATTATTTCATTTGAACATTAACACCTATAGTGGTGATGGGTTCTGACTTAGTGTGCTACTTTTCTGCAGGATTCACCCTGTGATCCATGCCTGGTGCACTGCTGCATGCACTGGTGTGCTTTGTGTCAAGAGCACAGGGAGATGAGGAACCACCTATCTGATAATACTTCCAATACGATGACCCTTGTTGCCCCTCCACCAGTTCAAGAGATGAACTCTGGAGAGAACAAGGATGCTGCTTCGTCTTCAGAGTCTACGGGTCATGAACACAATGATGCTGCTTCGTCTGCAGAGTCTTCTGATCATAAAAACACCAATATGGAGTTGGCCCTGCAGCCTGTGTAGAGGATTTGCATTTTGCTACATACATGAAAAGAATCTTTCTTTCCATACATTTCGAGTCTTTAGAAGATCAACAACCTGTGCAGAAATTTGAAGACCCTCGAGCATCATTAGGATGCAAGATCTGTTGCTTTTGAGAAACATCATATGAGGCTTTGTTATTGTCATCAAGTTGATTCCTTTCTAAGGGTTTAGAAAGGTTCATTATTTTGACACCAATTTCATTGACCCATGGATTTTGCCTTATAGTAGTCAACTAAGAAACTCCTACTTCAAGACTGTCACACCTGTGCAATATTATCAATTTTACTACAAAAATTAAGCTAGAAAAATGTAAGAATTGTTCTTATTTTATATTTTATTTTATACAAGCGATATTAGGGGTGTGGAATCACATGCACTACCTCACACCGGTAATTTCCTGATTCAAATGATTCATTTGTTAGTTTTTCCTTCAAAGATCATTCATGTAAACAATCTCAAAATTGGAAATTCATTAGATATTTAATTTTTATTATAGTCTTTCAAATGCTTTTAGCCAATTCACTGTGATTAGTTTTCCAGTAACAACTAGATGATTAATTATTCTTGATTTGGATTATTTTACCTATGAGTCGTGTTTGACCTGGGTCATAAAAAATAGATGGTTCAGATCATGAAACTAAAATTTCAAATAATCAGACCGGACTAAGGCCAACCCGAAATATTTTTTATATGTTTTATTTTTTCCACCTCATCTCTCAAAATCTCTTCATAAGGCCATCTCCAATCTATAAGGCCAAACCCAAAATATCCCAAATTATAACCAAAAACTTCTTCCAACCCAAGAAAATGAAAGGGCCAAAATTTGGGAAAACTCAAACTTAGGGACAAATAGCAGTCCAGCTATTGCCTAGACCTAAAAAAATTTCAATGGAGCCCACATGCTGTTGGCGTAGCCCATGTGCAAGAAATCAGATTAGGGCCCGCGCTGCAGTGCTTGTCTGCTGCCTTACGCAGCAACTTGCCACATGTCACATTTTGGTTATGTTGTCGTTGGAATCCAACGATAACAATTCAAATTTCATTTTTTTTATAAATATTCTAATAGTAACTTAAATCAAAGATATAGATTAAATCTAAGCTATTTTAACGGTAAAAAAAAAATTCCAACGGCTAAATTCAAAGGTCAAAATAATATTTTAAATTAATATAAATCAAACTCAACCCTAAAACTCACTCCAAACTCTATAAATACTCACCCATTTCTTAATTAATCTACCAAAAATATTTTTTTTTATTTCTCAATTTATTTTTCCTTTGTCAATTTCATCAATTTTCTTTCATTCTCATACTTTTCATATCATTTCAAACACATCATCTTCTTCATTCTCATACTTTACTTTTCATATCATTCAAGCACATCATCTTCTTCATTCTCATACTTTTCATATCATTTCAAGCTTTCAATGGATAACCGTGGCAAGGCCATCTTTTCCTTTATGTTTATTGATGATTCAAATGATGAGGAACATCATCATAAAGTGATACAAGCCATTGTCCACCATACTTCACTGGAGAATGAAGTCACCAAATATAGTGGGTCGGTAGTCGGTCGTGAGTACAAGAACCGTGAAAGGGAAAATCGTCATCGCAATCTCATATCCGACTACTTCGTTGAAAGGCCACATTTTAATAGTACGGACTTTCGTAGGTGGTTCCGAATGCGGAAAGAGTTGTTTTACCACATCTTGAATGATGATGTCAACCACAAGCCATATTTTCGCCATAAAAAAGACGGGCTTGTCCTACAAGGGCTATCCCCTGAGCAAAAGTTAACCGTTGTCTTTTGTATGCTCGCATGGGGATGCTCGGTTGGCACAACCGACGAGTACTGTAGATTAGGTGAAAGCACAGCTTTGGAATCACTCCGTAAGTTTTGTTGCGCTGTTGAAGCCGTGTATGGACAACGGTACCTCATGCCTCCAAATCCAATTGACCTTTACAGGCTATTGCACAAGGCAAGCCGTTGAGGCTTCCCATGCATGTTAGGAAGTTTTGACTGCATGCACTGGGAATGGAAGAACTACCCATATACTTGGGCATGCCAATTTACCGGTCACCCAAAAAAAAAAAAAAAAAAAAACTGATGTGCTAGAGGCTATGGCCTCGTACGACACATGGATATGTCATGCCTTTTTGGAGACGCTGGATCCAACAATGATATCAACATTTTAGCTCGTTCTCCATTGTTCAATGATGTGGTACATAGAATGGCTCCTTATGTTGGATATATTGTCAATGGAAATCAACACCATTTGGGCTCCTATTTGGCAGATGGGATCTACTCCTGTTGGGCTACTTTGGTGAAGACCATCTCTTCTCCTCCTGATAACCTAAATAAAAGGCTTTTTGCACAAATGCAAGAAACATACAAGAAGGATGTTGAAAGAGCATTTGGAATACTACAGGCTCGATAGGCTATTGTTCGGGGCCCTGCACTTATGTGGTGCAAGGATAACCTCCACTCAATCATGATGACGTGTATAATTTTGCACAACATAATTGTGAAGGATGAGTATGAATATGTTGAAAAGGAATCTGATGATGAGGATACGTGTTCACAATGATCCAGAAGGGCCAGGGCAAGACAATATGAGTTGGAGCCAAGCATTACATACGAGTACCACAAAGATATGCAAACTTTCTATGATTACATGATTTATCATAATAGAGTTCGATCTCCACATGTTCATCAGTGTCTCTGACATGATTTGATCGATCACATTTGGAAGAGCTTTAGTGATGGTGAATGAGGTCAACAATTGTTTCAATCCTCCTTTTGTGTTCTTTTTTATGTTGTGTGTTTTCTTTTAGAATAAAATTATATTTGTGGAATTTCAATTTTTTTAGGTCAAATTGTTTAAAAAATTAAATTATGAAGTTATTTAATAAGATTAAATGAAGAAAAGTTATTCATAAAAAAATTAAACTTAAACTATTTTTAAACAATTTAATAAAGTTGCGGATTTAAAATTGGGAGTTTCACTAAAACACCCAAAATGGGAGTTGAAATTATAAAAAAACCCAACACCCAAAACACTTTATAAACACACCCAAAACCCATCATTACACACACTCAAAACTCATTTATAAATACACCTAAAAAATATACAATTGTTGACTTTGGGGTTGATTTTGGGTGTGTTTCTATGTTTAAATAGTGTTTGGATTTTTTTATAAATACATGTCTAGGATTGGATTTATTTATAAATTTGTATTTAAAATTTGTGTCCAGATGGGTTGGGAAAAAAAAAACGAGTTGAGTCCAAGTAAAACTCAAATAATTACTTTTTAAAGGGGAAAAATTTGGGTTTAGCCCAAATGGATTGTAAAAGGCCTAGGCATAACTCTCAAAACCACAGGCAACTCGCACTGTGTGACAGCAGAGAGGGCAGTGTGCCAAAGGGTTCAGGGTTTTACGTCAAACCCCACAAAAGCCCTAAAACGAGACACCACAACCATGGCGCGCTTCTCTCGACCCTCCACACCACGCCTCCTCTACACCCTCTACACCAGCCCATCCAAAACGGTACAGTCTCCTTCTCCATCCCCATCTCCCTCTCCATCACCAGCCTCCTCTCTCCTCCTCGGCTCTTTCCACCTCCGCCAATTCTCTTCCGGTAATCTCGCACGTGCCAAGGAGGACAAAGAGCCATGGTGGAAGGACTCCATGGACAAGCTCCGAAACATCGGAATCTCGGCCCACATCGACTCCGGCAAGACCACCCTCACCGAGAGAGTTCTGTTTTACACTGGGAAGATCCATGAGATTCATGAGGTTAGAGGCAGAGATGGAGTTGGCGCGAAAATGGATTCCATGGATTTGGAAAGAGAGAAGGGGATTACCATTCAGTCTGCTGCCACTTATTGTACTTGGAATGGCTATCAGGTAATTGCAATTATTGGTTTTTGGCTTTGCTTCTGTCTTTTACTCGGAAAGTAATGGGATTTGATGGAAATTTGAATCTTTTAATGGTGGGCAGTGATTTTTTATTTCAAAGTATGGGGAAATGGAAACTTGGCATATAAGATGTAGTTGGGTTGTCAAATTTATAAACTTGTTGAAAATGGAGGAAGTGATCACTCTGATATGCTTCTACTTTTAATGTTACAAGTCAAAGACAATTAAATATAAGTTTTGAATTAGTGAAAATTCTAGCAAATGTTTGAAAATCTTGGATTTTGAGTTTTAAGATATACATGAATATCGAATGACAATTCGGTTTGTTGCTTCTTTCTATACCTGGAACGTGCAAGAGGCTTGAGCTAGTTCTATTGCATGAAGAGAATTGGTCGAAGATGGACCTGGGTAATCTTTTATTGATACGTTTGTTCTTACTTGAGAAACCTGGGAACACCAAAGGGAGTGCGTAGCAAATTAGAATGTTACCTTACTCTTGGAGTTAGTAGGAACATGCAGTATTAAAATGTTCTGTCCGAAGCTACTAATGCTAAATGAAATTAGCATTGTAGATATTTGGCGTACTGTCTTTTCCAACATATATAAACTAAAATAAAAACCTTTGAAATCACCAAGTAAGATTTAGATTCTCTTGCATGTTTCCCTTCGCTTCTTTCTCTTTAGTAAAACTATTACTTGTCAAAAAGTAAATTGAGGTTAGTAATCTTACCCTTTTGCCGTGTGGTTAGTCTTGAAACTGATGAGTTAATATGTTGAATTTATGAGCTGCAATACTTCAACTTTGTGTTTATGTTAAATAATTTGCAGAATAGAAGAAAAAAAAATGTTTCCATTAACCATAAATTTTCTATCGCAGGTTAACATAATAGACACCCCTGGTCACGTTGATTTCACCATTGAGGTTGAGAGAGCTTTGCGTGTTCTTGATGGTGCCATTCTTGTCCTTTGTAGTGTTGGTGGTGTGCAAAGTCAGTCAATTACTGTTGATCGACAAATGAGAAGATATGAGGTTCCAAGACTTGCATTTATAAACAAACTTGACCGTATGGGAGCAGATCCGTGGAAAGTTCTGAACCAGGTGCATTTCAAAATTGACGAATCATGGAAACATCTTGGTATTTTAGGTTTGCTTATTGTTTTACTACGAGGGAAGATAGAGCATTCAGTATACTGTTTCGTTTGTCATAATGAACACAAACCATTAACTAATATCTCAGGATATTGGCCGCCTAATTATGTGCTGAGCTTTTCAGGTTGTAATTTACCCAGAAAAAATTGATTTTGATGGCTATGTGTTCTTAAATCTCTATTTTTAGGGTATAAAATTATTTGGTTAACATAATTGTAAATTTGTAGAATTTGTGTGATGAAGTTCAAGGAATTAGAACTAATCTTAGTTTGGGTCGATTGACATCAGTTTCTATTTCAGTATGTTGAGGAATGCATTATACATGATTGTAATTTGTGCAACAACCTGATACAGCGAGACATGACTTTTCTAGTTCTTTTATACAAAACATGCTAAAATGAAACAAGGGACATGAACAAGCTAGATTTCCCTTGATGGTTCAGATTCATTTTTTTATATATTTAGGATAGTTGTACATCATCGTGTAAATTTTATTGAGTTTTGAACCTTAAATAGTGATGTGGTCGTGAAATTGATTCTCCTGTAGGCAAGGGCTAAGCTCCGGCATAACAGTGCTGCCATGCAAGTTCCGATCGGGTTGGAAGAAGATTTTAAGGGTCTTGTTGACCTTGTGCAGATGAAAGCTTTGTATTTTCATGGTTCCAGTGGGTCTGTTCTTAACACTATTGTGTTCACACGGTTCCTTTTCAATATGCATTTCCATTTCTATATTTTTTCTTATTGTCTTGTTGCATCTTTTAGTGAAAAAATCGTTATTGAAGAAGTTCCTTCTTATATGGAGGCGTTAGTCACAGAAAAGAGGCGTGAGCTAATTGAGGTTGTATCTGAAGTTGATGACAAACTAGCTGAAGCATTTCTTGCTGATGAACCTATATCGTCTACTGATCTTGAGGTACATTAGACAAAATTCAAAAGAAAAAAATTCTGAAAATGTTGTGGAAAATGAATACAGAATATTTTGTCTTGACTTGTTAGATGCAACATAAGCTATAATTTTCAGTTATCTTTTTCCATTTTACTCGTCATGGGTTTTGGTGGTTGGATGTTCCTTGCAAGGGTAAAATTATGTGGTGGCATATATTTCTATAAAGTTCTAGGCAGTGCTATCTCCAAATTTTGTTTTTGTTCAAGATAAATTAATTTCTGCATATATCTTTCTGTGCTCTTGAAGTTTAAAGCCTGTTGTTTTGTTTTTTTGTTTTTTGTTTTTTTTTTGAGTAGGAAGCTGTGCGGAGGGCTACTATAGCACAGAAATTCATACCTGTGTTCATGGGTAGTGCATTTAAAAACAAGGTACTATCTTCTTTTAAAAAACTTAGTCCTTCTAACGACATGTGCATCATTGGTTACATTTTCTGTTGTTATTTGTCAGCAATCAACTTCAAACACTTTTAGGTTGATGTGTTAAATTTCACGTACTTTGATTACTTAAGATTATGATGTATTATACTTTATACAGTAAAGGATCCAAACATTTATGGTCACCAGATTAAATCTATGTCATCTCTGAACAGACAAATTAGTAGACTCCTCAGTGGGTATAGATATATCATAGATCTTAACTGCCGGTAGGTTTTGCTCTTTTATGTAGCTGTTTGGTTCTACTCAAGGTAAGGTTAATTAGGTAACTAACGCAGGGCCCTTGCTGTTATTTTTGTTTTTGGTTTCTCCTGAATGGCTTTGTGGAGACTATATGGTCTGTCTTGGTGCAGTTCCATGTTATTACAGCATGACAAGTTTGGAACTTTTTTAGCAAACATTGAATTTCTTTGGTCTGTTGCTTTGCCTTTTGTTCTCTAGAGTAGTTATCCTTTTCACCATTTAGGTAAAATGATTTTGTACATGCAACTTGCTCGTCCCTCTTAATAATTTTCTTTATTTTCTGCCATTTATGAGTACAGGGTGTACAGCCACTTTTGAATGCTGTACTTAGTTATTTGCCCTGTCCAATTGAAGTCAGTAACTATGCTCTTGACCAGTCTAAGAATGAAGAGAAGGTACTAAGTTGGTGGAAATTCATCCTGAAACTTTTCTTTTCTTTAATTCTCCAAACCTGCCTGGGTAATAAACAAAAAAAATTGCCACAATACTGTAGGTTGCATTGGGTGGAACTCCAGATGGGCCTCTTGTAGCACTGGCTTTCAAATTGGAGGAAGGTCGTTTTGGTCAGTTAACATATCTAAGGTATGCCTTAGAGGTGCTGTCTTTTAATGTCAATGTAGCTTTTCTTATTTTTGTATTAATGTATTATGTTATAATAACTATGCTAACAATTATTTTGTTGGGGAAGAATCTATGAAGGTGTCATTCGGAAGGGTGATTTTATTTTCAACATTAACACTGGTAAGAAGATTAAGGTAAGTCCAAGGAATGCAATGTTTCATCTCCTGTTCTCAGTTCAAGTTAAGCCTTTATGCCTTATGGGCCTTCTGCTGCAATAATTGTTTCGTGCCACCAATTTCTTCCATCTAGTCTTGTGAAATCTAATTTGATATTTTTTTCTAAAGCAATTGGTGGCTAATTACGATATGTGGATTATCAAAACAAAGTTATAATGTGAAATGGAATGATCTGGGGTTATCTGATTATTTATGATAGTTTAAATATGTGAGGCACGGCGATTCCTCTGAAAGGGAGTGGTCATTCAAAGTAAATAAGATGAAGAGTAGTAGAAACTGATCAGTTGGGTATGGTTACCTTCTGTGAATCACTAGTGGTGAATCTTTCATTCTTTTCTTTGCTGGCAAGTCTTATCTTCATATCAACGGTATGACACTTTAATTTGTATCCTTTTGAATGTTTTGCTGAATTCTGTGATCTTCTAAAAACAGGTTCCTCGCTTGGTCCGGATGCATTCAGATGAGATGGAGGTTAGTTTTTTGTTTCAAATTTTTGCTAATAAAATTATTTGATCTTTCAGTGTGTGAAAATAATTTTTACAATAAAACATCTCGAAGATGCTCTAGTGATGGGTTTTTGTCTGTGGTGGTAAATTTACTGATATCTTTTATTTTTTGTGGGATATCTCATCCACAGGATATTCAAGAAGCACATGCTGGGCAAATCGTTGCTGTATTTGGTGTAGACTGTGCATCAGGTTTGACTTCCTTTTATCATGCACAGAGAATCCTATGTCTGTTATGAAAAAGGGAATCTTTGGATGAAGGAAAGATGTATTGATTTTTTAGATTTACACTATCTACCTAGTAGTCTGAGTAGGGAATAAGCAAAATCTTGTTGAGCTTTCTAAAAGATGGAGGGATATGTCAGAATGGATGTTAGAGAGAGTCATTCAGAAAATATCTAAATTTTCAATCATGATGAAGTCATAGCTTTCTTAATTTTGTGCATGACATTGATAACTGGTTTGAAGCGATATAACCTAATGATTATAATGCTTTGTTCCTGTTTTCTACGCATTTTATTCCTTTCATAAATTTGTTCTAAAGCATGTTTTCTTGTATCTTCAGGAGATACATTTACTGACGGGTCAGTTAAATATACAATGACTTCTATGAATGTCCCTGAGCCAGTGATGTCCTTAGCTGTTCAACCAGTTTCAAAAGATTCTGGAGGACAAGTGAGCCGATTCCCTTTGATTTTGTGTGTGCATGTGCCGTGCGTGTGTGTCTCATTATTCAATGGCACTTACATTAATCTTCTTCTTTTTTTGCTAGTTTTCGAAGGCTTTGAATCGTTTTCAGAAAGAGGATCCTACATTCCGTGTTGGCTTGGACCCTGAGAGTGGACAGGTCTGATGTTCAACATGATCTCTCTCTCTCTCTCTCTCTCTCTCTCTCTCAATTGTTCAAAGTATATTTCTTTTCCACTTCAAGAAATAATTCTTGCCTTACATTATTGTTCCTTGAGTAGACAATCATCTCTGGAATGGGAGAGCTGCATTTGGACATTTATGTTGAACGCATTCGGAGAGAATATAAGGTGCCTGGCCTGTTCTCTTTTTGCAATATATAATATCAGAAATTTTTTTGTTAGGTAGGTTAAGTTTTACCTTATACTGCTGCTGTATTCCAATTCCCATATTTGTGCTAAACAGGTTGATGCCACTGTTGGAAAACCTCGTGTAAACTTCAGAGAGACTGTTACTCAACGGGCTGAATTTGATTATTTACATAAGAAGCAATCTGGAGGACAAGGTCAATATGGGCGGGTGTGTGGGTAAGTCCAGCTGATGCCTTTATATGCACGATGTTCAGACATGATTGTATTTGTGCGATACATGTGTACATAATCTTTTACATGTGCTCAAGTTACTTCTTTTGGAAACCTAATAATTGGCTTTCTTATTGCCACTTGGTGTTTTCTCCCCTGCTTGTAACTTGTTTCTTAATTGGCACATTGCAGATTTGTTGAACCACTGCCTGCCGGGTCACCAACCAAGTTTGAATTTGAAAACATGATTGTGGGACAAGCTATACCATCAAATTTTATCCCAGCTATTGAGAAGGGTTTCAAAGAAGCAGCCAATTCGTGAGTCCCCGTCTGGTCTTAAAAGTTGGCTATAGAAACAAGGATAATCCAATATCTAATCCATTCAGGATTTCACACTATAAAAGTTACTATATTGCTATAACGTCCTTGTCTAAATGTCTGTCCCTTTCTATTGTGTTTGCTCATAATGATATCCCTTGTACAGGGGTTCCTTAATTGGACATCCAGTTGAACATGTTCGTGTTGTTTTAACTGATGGCGCTGCCCATGCTGTGGATTCCAGTGAACTTGCCTTTAAATTAGCTGCAATATATGCATTTAGAAAGGTCCTTGTCATATCCTTGAGTGAAGTGAATTCTTTTTAAATTTGATTTAACACATATTCTGGAACCTACTTTTGCCAGCATGATCTATTTTTCAACTCCAAAATTTTGTCCACTCCAGTTATTAAGTTCTGAAATTTTCAAACAGTGCTATACGGCTGCAAAACCAGTGATATTGGAGCCTGTTATGCTCGTTGAGTTGAAAGTACCTATGGAGTTTCAGGGAACTGTAGCTGGTGATATTAATAAGTGAGTGTTTTCTTACTTGAATGAAGTACTAGATCTTTCTTTTTTCTTTTGTTTTCTTGTCAATCAAAATATATGGGTCCCACTATTTTTGACTGAAAATGTTACTGCTGTCATTTGATAGGAGGAAAGGTGTTATTATTGGAAATGACCAGGAGGGAGATGACTCTGTTATTACTGCCCATGTAAGTATCTCTTGCAGTCTTGTAATGGTAGTTCATACTTCTTCCTTTTTGCTTAGCCAATAAAAGGAGGTGCTTTTGCACAGCTTGACTTTAATGCTACTAAGAAAATTTTTATATTTTGTCCAACATCTGTGTAAGATTCAAGCATATATGGTAATACAATACCATACTTCCGGCTTCTCTTCTGGTTAAAAGGTTTGGTATGTGCGTCAGGTTTGTTCTTGGGAGATATGGGAGCTTCTGTCGATGGTAGTGGTTTAGAAAATGTAGGAATTCATTAAATTGTCAGCTATTTGTACTTTGTAGGTATGCTCCTTTGTCTGAAAGAAAAAGTCCTAACCAAAAAGAGAACTTCTCAGTTGGAGTTAGTCCCCTTATACTTGCTTGTTTAAACCGTATGAATGTGTAGATACTTGGTTTGATACTTTTACAATATTGCAGTGTGAAAACACTCGGCAGATCTGATATTTCTTGCTATTCATCATATTATTTATTTAGGCATCGTTTCTTTTTTGGAGTAATTACTTACATGTCTGATATAAAACATTATACATGTTGAAACATTTCCCGTATTTATTAAATTTGGTTGGAGTGGTGTTTGCATTACCTTAAAATTAATGGCTGTTTTTATGAGACAAGTCCCTGAAAAATATCGTGTATTGGCTCTTAGGTTCCTCTGAACAATATGTTTGGGTATTCGACTGCTCTTCGATCAATGACACAGGTAATGAAGAACATTCTCTTTCAAGTGCAAAAATATTTCATTTCCGAATTCCCACTTGAATTGTGTGTAAGTAATTCTTCTATCTCTGCAGGGAAAAGGTGAATTCACAATGGAGTACAAAGAGCACTCGCCGGTTTCTCACGACGTGCAAACGCAATTGATAAACAATTACAAGGGCTCCCATGCTGCTGAATAGCACACGGTGTCTGGACACAGTTGGTAAACAATTACAAGGGCACCAGTGCTGCTGAATGGCATGTGTTTCGTCGGATGCATTTGCCCCTTTTTCAAGTTGCCGGAGTCCAATATGTTAGTTATAATGTTAAAATTTTGGAACTTTAATAT
>NC_024130.1:14035923-14075743 GCF_000346735.1 Prunus mume
CCCCCCCCCCCCGCCGCCCCCGCCCGGCCCCCGACCCCGGGTCGCCTCACGCCCCGCGGTGCCAGGCCGAGGGCTGCACGGCGGACCTCTCCCACGCCAAGCACTACCACCGCCGCCACAAGGTCTGCGAGTTCCACTCCAAGGCCTCCACCGTCATCGCCAACGGGTTGACTCAGCGATTCTGCCAGCAGTGCAGCAGGTTCAAAATTACCCCCAATGCCCCTCCCCCCAATCGCGTAATGACCGAAATGCCCCTGGGGTCTTGCTTGCTGTTCTCCTCCCGCCCGGCCAATCCCGTTTGCCGGACACGGGGGTCGATCCCCAAAGGCATTTGCGTCCGTATACAAATTATTACGTGCCCCGTTTTCCGTTTGGTTTGATAAATGCACGTGAGCAAGGGTTTTTCTTGTCTGAAATGATAAAAAAAAACCCTGGTCTTGCTGTGGATTGACGATAATGGCCATGGGAGACGAATCATGCTTGGTGCATGGCCCAATGATTGGCGCGTCCGTACATTTGGGCGATCCCGAGGGCATTTCTGTCCGTGAAAAATATTATACCCTTCTTTTGGTTATTGCGCTTGCCGTTTATGGACCGTGTTGCTTTACTTGTTATGGAAAGAATTTGTTGATGTTGATTAATTAGTATTAATTAATAAACTATAATTAAATGCAGCATTTTGACTTTATTTTGTGGTAACTTTTTTTCTTGCAGATTCCATCTTCTTCCCGAGTTTGACAACGGAAAGCGCAGCTGCCGGAGGAGATTGGCCGATCACAATCGTCGCAGGCGAAAAACTCAGCAAACAAATCAAGAGAATCACAACTCACAAGTACAGCAGCTAGTGGAAAATGCCCGGAATTCTTCTTCAGATAATGTTGCAAGTAATTAATTAACCTAGTTCATAAATTGAGACTTTACCAAGCTTTCTTTAATTTTGTTTTAGTATGTGGAAATTGAACTTTTGTAACATTTGGTTTTCTGGGATTTGTTTGGTAGGGTCTCCGCCTGAGTCGGCAGCTCATTCGGCGTCCTCTGTGACCGTGGCCCTGTCGCCGCCACGAATGACGTTGGATTGTTTTAGGCAAAGACCCTATCAAGCTGCTGCCACAACTTCTTCAGGGTCATCAAGCTCACTTTTTTTCTCAAGTGGGTAAAAGCCAATTAGAATGAGTTAATCAATGGCGTTGTCTATTTTTAATTAGTCTAGTCTTCCCTAAAATTTCAGTCTTAGTCTGAACGAATTTTAGTCACATTAATTACATGCAATATTGGAGCATGAATTTGGCTAGCTATTCTCTATATTCTATGCAAGTAGATTCTTTACCATTTTTATTTATTTTTCTCTGCAATTAATGAATGCATTTTAACTCAGTGGCAACAAGGTTGCTGGAAATTAAATTGGAAGCTGTTTGTGTTTGGTTCCAGAGAAAGTTATGTGTTTGTGTTTGTCTTGGTGCTGGAATTTTCCGGGAAAATGCAGGGAAAGATAGAAAGAAATTGACTGCAGCACTAGTAGTAGTTTCAGTTTTGTACTTATAACTTTAACTTTAATCTGAGGAGGAATATAATGAAGGATCGAAAGAGGACGTGAAGCCGTCAAGCTGTCTCCCAAATGGAAGCTGTGCTAAAAACCAAGTTCATTATCAAGCAGCAATTTTGATCAAAATCAATCAATCACATGCTGCCCTCCCTCTCTCTCTCCCTCTCTCTCCCCGTAGAATCGCTGTGAGCCGTACATCCACATTTCAAAGGTCCCCGTTGGGGCCTACTCGACGGAAATCACATGGAGGGTAGAAATTGTTAATCATGGCAAGCAATTATTTCACCATAATATGAATATCTCTCCACACAGGGACATAAAAGCTTGTGTTTTGGAAGTACTTCTTTCAACAGCCCTAAAAAAACTCTTTCAAGTACAGGTGAATTTTCAACGAGTCATGCGAGGGTACATGGAGTCGAATTTCAATCATCTTGTTCGTGTTGACGAAATATATCTTGATTAGACTAATTACGCTAACAAATCGGGAACTTAACGAATTATTTATTTTCGAATTAGGTCGATGAGTTTCTAAGGAACAATATTGTACCCTTGCGTAATGTAAAATAAGAACAACATTAATTCTGTCAGCTAGAGCTAGTTGATGTTACTTTGTGAATTAATGTATAGCATATAGTACTAAATTGAGGGTTTGTTTTGTCAATTTTTATTTTGTTTGGGTGTGTTTTTGCAACAATTACGTGATGGAGTTGCAAGAACCGTAGCAGGCATGCAAGTCATGCAAAGATCCTTGTCGTCCTTTTCTAGAAGAATTGTTAGTGGGGGTGACATTGACTTACAAAATTAGTCACATGACATTGTGACATAATAATAAAAGTAATACTCGTTGTCCCAATTGAAGATTACAAAGTTGCATGATGTGGAAATTTAATACTGGGGGTTTCCTTTTCTTGTTTTCTTATGTGCTTTCATTAATCTTTTTCTATCATCTTCATATATATGATGTATGATTGTGAGTGATGGGTTTTTTTCATTCTCTGATGTGGAAGTGGAAGCCTCCTTGCACTTTCCAGGAAATTTGTTGTTAGTGTTAGGCCTTTTCCTATGTGTCTTTATTCATCCTACTTTTTTGCTAACAGCTTCAATTAAATTGAGATATGCTTTTGTTCTAAATCAAGACAAGCAATTGATCTCCTTCCATTCATTTCAAATCATGGATGTGTTGAAAACTAAAAAAACATTACTTTGCTAGTTGTAAGTGAACTCTCACCTCAAGACGTATACGGTTTTTTTAGGTCAATCAATCATATCCGTCACACTCTATTTCAATATAATTAAAAAATATCGCAAGTCTCTATATTTAGAGTTCATGTATTTACTCGCATTTCTAACATATAAACCATTAAAATCAATAAAGTACGAGCGTTATTTTTTTAATTTTTTTAAATATCAGTCCAATAATGTGAGAGCTATCTCGTGTAGTTGCCTATAATTTTAAAGTGTGTATGACTTGTGGCTGAAGTAGGAAATCCCATCTCATCCGTCATCACTGATGAGCTCATTTTGTAATTGTTTGGAGAGAGGTCACTTTCTTGCACCTCTCACTTTAAGTTTCGTGTCCCCTTATCCTATATCAAGCACAAGAAAAGTAAAAAGGCTATAGCTACCCCCTCATCAATTGGTGTTCATTACTTTTACTGACAATATAAAGAAAAAGTAATTAAGACAAAAGTCACTTTTGGTTCCTGTAATTTGGTATTTTAACCACTTTTGATTTTGTAGTTTTAATTCCATCAATTTTGCCCTTGTAGTTTCGTATTTGTAGTAATTCAAGGACATGTTAGTATTCTTGTCAATTTCTTTAACAATGCAAGAGGCAATTTCGTCAACTCAAATCCCTTGAGCGTAACAGCTTGTCTAAAATTCTCCTCATTTCATATTAGGACTCGAAATTCAACCACTAATCCTAATTTTTGAAGAACTCTAAACCCAAATGACCAATTTCAAGCCCTAATATGAAATTAGGGGAGTTTCAAACAAACTTTTATGCTCAAAGATTTTGAGTTGACGAAATTGCCATTTACACCGTCAAAGAAATTGACAGGAATACTAACTTGTCCTTGAATTGCTACAAATACGAAACTACAGGGTCAAAATTGACGGAATTAAAACTACAAAATCAACAGTGGTTAAAGTGCCAAACTACAGGGACCAGAAGTAATTGAAACTGTAAATCATATAATTTGATGTGTAGTAATTTATTTGTACTGGCTATTATTGTTTGTGAGTTCTAAAACATCTTGCATATGACAAAATTTACAATCTTAATTGGAATGCCTATGGCAGAGTTTCTTCGATCATGCGTGATCGTTAGTGGAGGCACACTAGATTGTCTTAATTTTGATGTTAGATCGATTTGTTATTGTAATGGCCCTTTGCGGCTAGTTTATATTGGTCCTTTATGAGTAGTGATTTTTTTGGCTGTATTATGAATGCAATTCCATACTTTTTCAACAACAAAAAAAACAAAAAAAAAAATTTGCATATAGGAAACATTTACACTAATATATAAAGTATAATATAAAATAATCCAATACATACGGTAAACCTCAAACATAAGGACTAATAACCTTCAAAGCAAACCAATCATTATATTCATAACCTTCAAAATAATTCCAACTTAGGTAAACCTAACAATTGGGTGTTTCTTAAGTAAGCACTTCCAAGTGCTTTTTTAAAAAACGTTTCAATTTTTTTTTATTAAAATAAAATTTGTTGTGCTTAATGAAAGCGCATATAAACAAAAGGATTTTATTACTACTTTTTACAGAAACACTCCCAAACCGGCCATAGTGGTAACGTACACATTTTCTGTTAATTAATCGTTGATTGGCCAAAAAGAAAACGGTCAGTGGTCCAAACTTTGGTTAATAATTAGTATTTTGTGAGCTCTCAAGTCCTCCGCAGGGAGGAGTAGTGATCACAAGTCAGTGAGTGGTCCAAATTGGCACGCAAACAATCAAAATATATTGCAACCTCTTTGTTTAAAGAGAGAAGTCAGAAGAATAAAGGAGGTACATTTCATGTTTCATTCAATCAGTGCAACATTACCCTCAGCTCCCCAATCCCCAATGAAATCATCCCATTTTTGTGGGTCGCAACCGAAGCACATGTCACACTTCCTGGCTAGCTATATAAGACTTTGGTCGTACTCATTACCTCGCCATTATATTATTGAAAAGTTAACGACTTTAACACTTCTAATTTAACTATAACGAAGATTTACTGAGAAAGTACCATTGTATGATAGAAAGAGTAGCGACTTTAAGATTCTCAATTTAACCGTAAATAAGATTTACTGTGAAAGCCAAAAGATGTAAAGGAGCAAAACATATTTGATTGGCATAACCCTCCGAATTCCTATTGTGAGGATAAAATAAGGGATTTTAACTGCAATACCAGATTTTCATTTTATACTTGAACTCATTTTTGAGTCATTACGGATTTTCAATTCCCTTACATTTTTCAATTTAGTCATTATTAAAGAATAATTGCGTCAAAATTAACGATTTAACTCCTCAAATAGACGGAAAAAATTAAAGAAAATTAACAAAATGACTAAATTGAAATCCATGCGAGAATTGGAAAACTAAGTATAAAATATTGAATTTGAAGGTAGCATGGAAAGTGAACTCAGAAGTTGAAATTGAAAATCAACACATTTTTTGTGATGAAGGGATTTGTAGGGCCCCCGCAAATTTCACTGCAAACCGATCTTAAAGCCACTGTCGCTGTGGGTTGTTCTTGTGGCACAGAGAGCATACTTTTCAAACCCTGCACGTGGATACTTGTTGTAGGCTCCTAGTTCTGATACGTGGGGCATGGATGGAGAGTACTTGCAGGTCTGGTCACGTGCGACGCACGTGACAATACGAAAATAGTCTTTGCCCGTTTGCAACTACAGCTGGAGAGAGAAAAAAAAAGGAAGTTGCTAGGTTGATATGAAATGCGAATGATGAATTGGTAGGTGTGTGTTGTGGAGGCAAAGGCTTTTCTTTTGCTGTGTGTTCTGTGGTTGGACCACGCAAAATAATGTCACAAATATGGATATGGGGTAAGTCGGTAAATCTCCGTTTTTTTTCTTCTTCCAACTACTTATGGAATTCAGCTACCTATTCTTAGTATGTAGATTGTAGAGCCAACCCAAAACCCTAGACATATAATGTGAGGTGTTATAAAGAAGTGCTCGTGTGATTTTACGAGATAATTTTTTGTGTTATATTGTCGAATTCTTAATTTGAATTACTCACGAAAAGGCTGTGATAATTGAATTACTTGTTTAAAAGTTATTACATATATAGAATCTTATTCGACCACGAATGTTTAACTCATGATCCAAAAAGTTCTAATGAACTTGAACATAATGGTCGATGATTAAACTCAAATTCCTATTCAAACTTCGAAATCTACCTTAATTTTGAGTTATGAGATCCAAAAAAAATCTATGTTCAGTCATACACACCTGTCGATAGGGGCAAAATCATGATAGATGCAGGAGCAAGCACATCAAGTTATTGATCATATAGGCAATAACATAAAGTGTCACATAGGGCAGAACAGAGTTACGGTCATAATCTTTCTTCTTCTTCTTCTTCTTCTTCTTCTTCTTCTTCTTTTTTTTTTTTTGGGGTAATATTTGCCAATTCGTGAGAGGACAAAATTATGAGTGTCTCCGAGCTTATGAGTATCCCATGACCATAATGTCTTTTCAAAATATTTCATATGCTCAAAAAGTTTATTTTCTCATCATTTTTCTTGTTTCTACATAAGAAAATTCTATTAGTGCAAATGTACTCATTAAACAAACACTTTTATGACAGTTGGGTGCACTAACGGATTTATTTTTTCAAAACAGGGTTTTAATTTGTGAGTTCGATATTAAATTTACCTTGATAGTGTGTGTGTAAAAAACTCTCATACTCTTTAGATTACCACTTGTATTAAAATAAAAATAATAAAAATAAATTATTTTGGATGATTAAGCCTAGTGGACCTCTAAGAGTGAGATTTTAACATTATAATAATAAATAAATAAAGGCTTTTGTGCAATTGGCAGTAAACCATACATGAACTTTAGATTATTGGTGTATTTATGTGATGTGCGACTTACATCACATCATGACTTATATCGAATCAACACCTGTAAAAAATTGTTAATTATGATTTACTTACGGGGAAAAGTACTTGGTTACAGATGCTACAATGAAACAATGGCTACACCATTTATGCCCACCGCAAGATTTAGATGTCATATACATATGTAGTGTTTGTGACCCCATACAGAACAGTGGCAGTTTTTATTTCTCTACGGAGTTTCCAGTACTAGAAAGCATAATTTCTCAAGTCTATGTCGTCCTTAGTAAAAACTTTCACACACGAAGCAGAAGACTTGGCATATAGCAATCGTTATTATTTTTATATAAAAGAGGACATTGGTACTAGTATTATTTAATAGGAGTTGTTCTGAGCTTTGGCGTTACTGGTCAGGGACTTTTAGAAGCAAACTTAATAAAGTAGGAAGGTCTGAAGATAATGACTTGCCAAATGTATGTAAACTTTGAAGTCTTGCAAATGGTGGATGCTCTCCATCACATTTTGACCGTATTTTACAATGTACTCTCAGTGATTTTTTTAAGTACAATGGAAATTACGAAAAAGATACACGCATCTTACGATAAATCTAAGGAAAATTGTTAAACTATATATCAACGGGAGTGTACGTACTATACGTGATTTTGTTTGTTAACGGTGTGGGAACACAGATTTTCGGCAACCACTCAGGTGACGCCACGTGAAAGATCGAATATTCCCTAGGTCATGTGATTGTGTCAATTAAATTTCCATTTAATTTGCAAATTATTAAGATTTAAAATAGAAATATCTCCATAAATCAAGATCAGATTTTCATTGGCTAGTTTGACATTATTGTGCTGTGAAAATAATTGTTGTCAGATTTGTTCTAAGAGAAATCAGCTATGAGAGAAAACAGTTTGGCGTTTGGGAAACTTTTTGTTAAAAGTGTTGTTGGTATTGATTCCCGCATAATGAGAAAATAATTCCAGCATAATCATTAAACCCAACACCTCTTCGAAACTGATTCCTGCATAATCAGAAAATGAAAGTACTTCATTAGTTGCTTTTCCTTTTAGCTTTTTCTCACAACAATTTTTAACAATAAGTGATTTTCTCATAGTTTACCAGACAAGGTGGGCTTTTCAAAAAATTTTAAAAATCACTTATCATCCCAAATAAGCAATGCCAAACAGACACTAAATCTCATTGATTTACACAATCTCCCTATTTATGGAAAAGAATAATTTCCTTAAAAAAAGAATTATTCTCCCATAAATCATACCAAACGAGGATATATAGAGGCAAACTATTTTCACACATGAGGTAAAATCCATCCCTTCAGTATTATCTGCATCTTCCTGAGACCTGTACTGACTTAGGCATCGGAGGACCCTTGGCCAACACCACACATGCGTTCTCCGATTGACTGCTTTATTTTGTAGGGTTATAGGGAGAAGATAATGAAGAGACGCAAGGATAATGAGCACCGATTTGTTTGTGCAAATTTCCTCCCCTGGAATATTCGGAGAAGATCCTTGCATCTCTTGAATGTCCTTTTCCTCGAACCCTGCAAAATAATGGTGGTCAATCGGAGAACTCTGATGCCTAAGTTAGTAAATGGTCTCAAGGATATGCAGATTATACTGAAATAATGAAGTTTTCTCTCCATGGAGATAGTGAGGAGCAGACATCGGGAGAGAGAGGGGACGACGAGAAGCCGAGTGAGAGAGATGAGAGAGAGGTGGTGTGTGAGCCTCGTGTTTTTGCTAGGGTTTTCGGAATTACCTCATGTGTGAGTTATGATTGCCTTTACATAGAGTCTCCTTCTTTGGTAGGTTTTGTGGAGAATAATTCCCTTTTAATAGGAATTATTCTTTTATATATAAAAAGATGATATGATAAATTAAAGAGATTTGGTGAAAATCGAATCCTTGATTTAGGAAGATATTAGCACAATTATTTGACTTAAGGAATATTCCATCTTCCATATGTCTCCTACTAAATGGCTGCAGAAAATATGTGTTCCCACAAATGGGATTTTTGTTTTGTTTAAACAATCTGGAAATTTATTGAAAATGTTATCTCGGCATTTTGGGATCTTGCATTAAGATTTGTACACGAGTCTTGAAATATGCTATTTTTTTTATATGTAGGATCTTGAGTCCTAACGTTCCACTCTTCTTATGTACCAAACATTCTCGTTGGCCAACTCTATTGACACTGGTCCCGCTGCTATGTAGCTATGTAGGAATCTTTTAAGATTAGGACGTGGATAGAAGTATATTTGATCTCTCATTTGTTTAGATCGATAGTCCTGATCCATATTGATTGCAAAAGGAAAATGGAGGCCCAATCATGTTTTTCAACTAGCTCCATGTTTCAACTAGATAAGTTCTTGATATACCTTTGAAACTCGTAATCAATCTTCAAACCTTTTCATTTTCTCGTTCATATTCCTCCTTTTCTTACAGTCCTTAATGAATAAAGAGTATGAAACTAATAAAAGCAACAAAATAATCAAATGTCTACAATGGGAGTGAACTTTATCAAGGACAAATGCGTTTAAGAAACAAATACCCAGTATAAATGGGAGACAAGAGGCCTGTCCCGACACATAAAGAAAATATGTAAACCAGCTAATTAGAATGTACTAATAATATCCATCAACCAACAAAAGAAATATACAGTTCGACAAGCAATTAGCCTCCTAATTGAAAAAAATAACGAGCGTGACAGTAACACCACATAACATATAGATAACGTCATGAATCTACTCAACTTATAACACAAACATCATATCCACATGCCGCACGGTGTTACATACCATGAATCTGGAAAAATTTATCGCCCTAATTTGTCTAATTGGCTAACTGACCTCACACTAAAACAAAGCAATCAAAGAATTATCTACCTTTTTCAAAAACAAAATATATATATTGTTAGACCACACTGGCTCCATGAAAGGAGTTCCACAAATCACACTCTTGATCTTCTTCAGCCTTGGTTTTGCCCCTTTCAGGCAAGAACCCGTATGCCGGGCTCGGAGCTTGCCGGAGATCAAGCGTCAAATGCGCACCACTGCCTTCATGGAACCTGTCCCAACCATGTTGATAATTATGATCAGA
The DNA here is from genome assembly GCF_000346735.1 of Prunus mume. The sequence goes on from NC_024130.1 coordinate 14,045,683, forward strand.
AAACATCTGGTGCTGCTGTGGTTCGACTGAATTGGACCATGATTGGCCATGATCACAAAACAAATCTTCGGTTGCATGGTTGTTATGTGACGATGAATCCCAGTTTCTGTCTTCCGATGAATTAATGAGCTGGCGAGCCAAGACGGCTGCGCGGTTTTCGGCAATGAGCTCACGAAGTGCAGCACTGGATCTTGAGGAGAGATCAGAGGGAGATACCCAGGAATCAAAACCAGTGTTCCTGGATGACAGAAGAGAGAGAGCACGTCCTGTCGGAGTTGATAAGTATCCAAACCTCCCCTTTTCTGTTCACAAAATGAGAAACTCTCCATGATTAGCAATAGGGTTTTCCTTTCATTAATATCAGAGGTTAGCAACAGGATTTTCCTTTCTATAATCTCTTTTCTTTTGGCGAAACTATACTCGCAATGGCAAGCATCGATTCGGAAAGACTCAAAGAATCTCTAAAGAATTTCAAAAATAAAACTCTTAAGAAAGCTAAAAACAAAACAAGAAAACTTAAGAACCTGATAAGGAGATAAAATATACACACCTTGAGAAGAAATTCTGGACAGGGAATCATGAGAGCTCTTTCGTCTTCGCTCATTATGGCCTGCTAATCTCCTCCTACAACTCCTCTTAGACTCGTCAAACTCTGACACTACATGAAACCTATACCCATTTACCGATTTACCCACCCATTAGAATTTAGAACAACCAACATCATCATCATCTTAATAATACCAACTATTGCCAAAAATATAAAATAAAGTGTGATGAATCTTTTTTTTGTTTGAACATTTGCTGACATAAATGAATGGGTCAGACTAATTCTGATGTATGAGAATGTATACGAAAACGTTGCTAAAAAGTTAGCTTAAGCCCTTTTAAAAGAAGCATCATCCTATGATCTTCATCAAAGTTACTAAAATTTGTCATGATCTTACAATTAAAGCAGAAATAAAACTCTTCTTGAGGCTCAAAAAGTATACCCTTCCTATTGAGGGATCTCTCAAATAATTTTATTTGAGGAACACCCTTTAGAATCCCCTACAAATATTTTTTCAATGATCAAAACCATCTATTTTTTAAGTCTACATTCATAGATCATTCTTACAAAAGATTAGACAAATCGGAAACCGTTTCGATATCCAATTGTGTCTTACAAAATCAATGAACACGATGCTTCAAGAAAGTACTAAAATTTCAATAATTCAATTGAGTGGTCAAATGACATCGGATTCAAATAAGTTTTTGCAGAGATGATCTTTGAATGAATATCTACAAAATAGATGGTTTAAATTAGTGAAATATAATACAGAGTGGGCCCTACAAGGATGTCTCTCAAATAAGTTAATTTACGGAATCCCTCAATAAAAGCTATTTGTATATATATATATATATATATATATATATCTATCCGCCGTATCTTTCTCTAATCATTTTAATGTAGTTAATTTAGCAATAAGCCCCAAATAATTACTGTCCAGTTCAATAAAGGATCACATTTTTAGAACAAAAGGAAACCGATCGAAACTAAGGTCAAAATTAGAATCCGATTCGCCTTTTGGCCACTTTTGTAGTAAAAAAGAATAAGTTAGAAGGACCGGATTTTTGAATTGCATTAGTGATTGAAAAATGCAGTCATAAATAAGTGGTTTTACTACTTTAGGCAAAGAAAACATTTATATATGTGGTATCAAGAATAAAGTTGTTTCTTTTCCGGTCTAATAGTCTAGCCTCCCATTCATACTCCTTCAAAGAAATGATGGTAATTTGCACTTGGTTAATGTTCTAGCAAGTGATGATAAACCAAAAACAATTGTTCTCTAACGATCAAGTTCAAGATGGCAATTTCCACTAGGTGCCAGTTTTTTTTCTGGGAAAAAAAAGGTTAAAATATTTAAAATATTAATAAAAATGGAACGGAATTGTAGTTCAGATTATCAACTTTATCCATAAGAATAACAATAATAATAAGAAGAAGAAGAAGAAGAATTCAGCACAAAAATAAAGAAGAAATGAAAGGAAGTGACCTGCTGCACTGCTGACAGAACCGCTGCTCTTGGCCCAAGACCGTGACCTTGGAAGCCTTGGAGTGCATCTCGCACACCTTGTGCCTCCGGTGATACTCCTTCGCGTTCATCAGCGGCACGTGGCACCCCTCCACCTGACACCGCGGCACCACCTTCAACGCTAGCGTCGCCCCGCTCCCATACAGTTGCTGCGCCGCCGCCGCCGCTCCTCCTCTGCCTCTCTTGCTCATCACGCCCACCGGGAGCCCCGCCACGTGTCGATCATCCAGGGCATGAGCATGAGCATGAGCTCGAGCATGATCCTCGAAGTAGTGCCTCTTCCCCAGCTTCAAGCACATCAGGTGTGGGTCCGGATGGTAATGGGAGCGGGCCCCGCCGCCGTAGAAACTAGAGTGCTGCTGCTGCAAGGGATGGCCCATGATGAACGCGTGACAGCCGGGGCTGGCCTCGGAGCACGTGGCGGAGCTGGAAGCCCCCGCCGTTGCGGCCACAGTGACGGCCGCCGGAGAGTAGAATGAGTTGTTGTTAGTGGCAGCAGCAGAAGTAGAAGTAGCACCACCCCATATATCCCAATTGGTGAGGTAGGTGTTGTTATTACCATTTTGCCCTCTGCTGCTGCTGCTTATGTGACTATTATTATTATGATCATGCCCTAACATGTTCATGTTCATGTTCCCACCTATTTCCATATCCCTCCTCCACTGATCTGAGAAAGAGAGAGAGAGAGAGAGAGAGAGAGAGAGAGAGAGAGTGGGTTTTTTGGATAGTTTTGGTGGTAATATGGGTACAAATTATAGGCAGAGATAAAGGACTATCTGCTAGAGTATTTATATGTGTGTGTGTGTGTGTGTATATAAGGGGTAAGAGATTTTCACAGAAATGGGGGAGCAACAGGCCGTAGGAGTTGCCTGCTGGTTGGGTATCACATATATAAGAGGAAAGGGGCTTCAGAAGAGAGAGAGCGAGAGAGAGGGAGAGAGCAGTGAAGGGTTCTCTCTGGGTTTCTTTTGTTCTACACCAATGGGGTTAAAGTGATTAAGCAAAAGGCTGCAAATTTTAAGTTCGCTCACAGAGAGAGAGAGAGAGAGAGAGAGAGAGAGAGAGAGCCCAGTGACACGTGAGAGGGAATGGACGGACATGGGAGTGCACGTGGGAACAGTGGTAGGTGGAGCCAGCCAAGCTCCTCTGGAAAATGATTTGATTGAGGAGAGTCACTGCTATCATCAGTATTCAGTATGAGAGAGAGAGAAAGAGAGAGAGAGGTAAACTTGTGATTAGACCAGAGAGGGTACTGAAACAGAAAGAGAGACGGACACGTGGCTTCCTACTAATTGATCCATAACATTATCGTTTTCAAGTTAAACATTTACCCAGTCCCGTAGCATGCAATTTTCTTACAAAATGTCACAAAATAGTACTTCTAATAAGCTTAATTACACCAATATTCCTTAAAATTTCAGTCAAGTCTCACTTTGTCACCCAAACTTAAAATGGCCCATTTTTATCCTTTTATCGCGATTTGGTGACATATTTTACTCATACTGTTAACTCCATCTAAAAGTTTGTTAACTTTAATAACGTGACAGAGGTATTTTTGTAATTTCATACACAGATCATTATCCAGAAATTAGGTGAGTGACGTGGCAAGTGCACCCACCTCCACATAAATAAAAATATAATTAAATATTATAATAATTAAAAAGAACTAAAATTAAAATAAATCAGAAAAAACATATTCAAATAATTAAAAACCTTACCCAGTCCGAATACCGACCAACACTCATCCTTATTACATCACGAGTTCATAGCTTCGCCGACCCAGAGAGAGAGAGAGAGAGAGAGAGAGAGATTGACATCACAAACAAAAAAAACATATAAGAAAAAAAGAAAAAAAGAAGTATCATTCTCATTTCTCAATTTCTGATCGATCTCACATTTTCATACCCGTATGGGTTTTCGGCTTTTATTAGCCTCTTTTTCTCACTCGCTACAAATTTAATCAAAGCCACAGACCTTTGGATCCTATCAGAACTATCACTGTTTTGTCATTGTTGCTCTAGACTTCAAGTCTGCCACAAATATTTACCCTCAGCATGATTCCCATATCTCTCCCCCTTGTAACTTCACTGGAAACAATCTGTCTCCAATCACATACCACACCAAAGTAAGTTTCGATGGAGCTTGGCTTGTTGTCTTATGCTCGGCGGGTCTTGGAGTGATCAGAAAGACTATTGATGGCCATTTTGGAGGATGGCTTGCAGAAAAGAAAATTGTATCCTCTGCTCTATACGCTGAAGCAGAGGCAACCCTACGTGGTATTTCAATGGCACGAGACTTGGGAGATCGTAAAGTTATTTTCAAATCTGACTCCAAAATCTTGATCAATAGTATTAACGGTAATATGGGCAACGATCCTTGGACCATCCTTCCACTTATCAGGGAGATCAGGAGAACATCATCCTTCTTTGATTCTGTGGAGTAGCGATGGATTCCACGTAACTAAAATCAAGCAGCTCACATGGCTGCGAAGATTGGATTGCAGACGGTGGCTGTAATACACTGGACTGATTGTCCACCACCTTCTATTGTTCGAGTTCTAACTTCTGATGGCCTTCTTGGGCCACCAATGTAATTTCCTGTTTTCCTTCTTTTTAAGTCTAGGTCTGGGAACTTCTTTTTGCACCAAGCTGGTTTTGGCTTAGGTGTGTTTCATTCTCCTGTTGTATCCTTGTTTGTGCCTTGCCTTTTGGCTTATTGAAGTATCTTTTCGACCCAAAAAAAATAAAATTCAAAGCCACAGAAAAATACCCAAAGAGTTTCAGGTGCTTAGTCTTCAGGCACATGCAATATCAAAGCGCCTAAAAATACAGAGCCATCTTTGGGATCTCGGGGGAATTCAAGAGAAGCAAACCCATATTTACACGAGAGAGACAAAACCCAAATTTGGTTTATGTATGGGGTTTTTCGTTCCAGCAACTGCAAATAGGTCTGGGCTCCTGTAAATAGCAAATGGATGAAGTTGCCCATGTGTTTGAGTTCAAGAACTAGGTCCCAAGAGTGCTTCAAAAAGTTCGTGAAGCCTTATAAAGCACTTTGGTTCCTTTCACCAACAAGATAGACAACTGTTACAGATCAATATTATGGCTTGGCCTGAGGAGCTTGTGGCATGAGAGCTAAGCCTCAATAAGTTTAGCAAGAGAGAGAGAGAGAGAGAGAAAGAAAGAAAGAAAGAGATAGCTTGAATTTCTTATGGGAAACAGAGATTCAGAGCGAGGAGAGAGGGAAATTTGGGAAGATTTGATGAGGGAAGAGAGGGAGAGATGGGGATAAAAGGATGGGTGGCTTGAGTAGATTTTCTAGCAGCTTGACGATTGCTTGGTCGTGCTATGAATGGTTCATGGAAGAGAGAGGAAAAAGATGGAAGAACACTACTTGAAATTGAAGCTTCCAGCAGTGAGTAAGGATGTTTGCTAGCTCTGGATAAGTTAAGACGATGGGTAGGAGATGTCCTCTTTTATAGGCGCTGGAAGCCCATTCTGGTTCAGGAACCCTAATTGACTTTCCCAAAATTTTGCCAAGTCATCTCCTCTACTTCTCTTCACTTCCTTTGATTCAATCAATTTTGGTGAAAATTCTTTAATCCAAGCACATTAGGACAGAGCATTTTGGGGTTCCCAGGTTTTCCTGCAGCTGACTTCTTCCATCTTGGGTGAGGCTCCTCTTGCTTTTCCTCCTGATTTTCCTACCAAAGCATGTAAAGGAAAGAATAGGTAAGAGTACTGGTCTAAAATGTGTCTTACTTTCAACAGCCCGTGCACATAGGTTTCACTTGGTTTTAACAATGGCTTTGTTTTAATTTGGTTTTTATAGGGTGCTGGGATATTTTCTCAGGTGCTAAACCATTTCTCTAGGGTACTAGGTCATTTCTTTAAGGTGATGGGCTATTTTTTTTCTTTTTTGTTTACCCATATATTTGGGTTCAAGAAATGAGGATGAGTTTGGTGCTCCCAAGCAGCCTAAAACTTCTGCTTCTTGGACCATCAATGAGCCTCATGAACACTCATAACCATCTATACCGCAACCCACTCAGCAAGACCCAGGCATTTGCGTGACTTGCGTCCACTTAAGCTTGTAGTGTGGCTAGGTACTAAAATAAAGGTTTTCTTCACTCGACGTTGCGTGTCTTGTGGCTTGTTTGTGCTCGGGCTCTGCCTTATTGTAATGGGCTATGGTCGGGCCAAGCGATGCTTGATGGAAAAATGAGCGCAGGTTCATGGAACCAGTACATTTTACAGGCTCATATTGGCTTGGCATGGCATGCGGACCATAACTTGTGTAAGCGCATACGACAAATTCCTGCATACCCCAGTCGGGCATAATGTTTGGCATAATGAGGTTTTACTCTTTGCTTGCTTTAGTATAAGAAGACTTTGTATTTACACATGCATTCGAAGTCCTAGTTTGGATTCCTCTATTTCCAAATATCATTTGTATTAAAGAAAAAAGCAAAATGAAAAAGTTCGTATCTTGCCTTCGGTTTTACCATTTACTTAAAGGAATGCCCAAATATGTGAAATTTTACTATGGGGGCTCACTTGTGTAAAGACAAAAATGTGGTTGATGGGGACTCTTTTTTTCTTTTTTTCTTTTTTTCTTTGTTTTTGTTTTTGTTTTTGTTTTTGTTTTGTTTTGGTAGCTACTAGATTAGGGAGGGGATCATGAAAGGTTGGTTATAGACAATAGAGGATATCAATGTGGTATCCGGTACCATCATGGCGGGACATGTACCTGATTCTGTAGGGGAAGTAAAATCTTTTATAGGGGCCCCCTGACATATACAATTAACAGATTAATAATGTAAATAACTTATTTAATTGAAAAGAGAATAATATTGACAAATTTTCAAATTAGCTTCAAATCATATATACGTAGCCTTCATGCCAACATTGACAAAATTTGACATAAAAAACAAATAATAAATAAATAATTTGCAAATATACGTGGCAACTTTGGTGTCAGTCATTCCTTAAGTCGTTTCATCTTTTACTTAAACTTAACAAACCCAGAATTTACAAATTCTTGCATTGACCATACCTTTTCTGTTGGTCATGCGACCCTACTAATTTTGTACAAAAATTTTACAATAAAATGCGTGCAATGAAATACTTGTCTGTTCTTGTACGAACTTGCCTAAATATTTTGAGCTTCATATTATTCATCCGACCACAAAAAGTTGGAGAGAAATAGGTCAACTCACAGACCCTTTTTTGGTTTTTTTTTTTTACCTTCTCATTTTCTCAATATCAATTAGTTAAAAAAGAGTATAAAAAAAAACCCCTAAACCCACATTTATGTCCCTTCTCAACGAGAAAGACTTCCATGAAACATGAATAGCACATGATAACATTTCCACGTGTCATAGTATTATTAGTTGGAAATAGCAAAACAGTGTTATCCCTGTTCCAACTGAGTGTTTCTCCCTTCTCAACACCCGTTCTTAGAATTTTTTTCAGATTCAATCAACTAGACTTTTTGGATTGGTGTTCTTTATATATATATATATATATATATATATATCCTATATATAAAACTGAACTTCACTTGGGTTCCACCTTCAAATGCGATCATTTTGGTTGGGATGGTGGATGACAATGTTATTATTCCACAATTAATATAGGATGAAAAGTTGGTTTTGAGATTTTACATACCCCACTCATATATTTTCTCCCTTGTGAGGTCTTCTCTCCAACCACGTACTCAAAAAATGATATGAATATCCACCACTCTTTTGCTCACAAACAAACATATTCCAGCATCGTAGACTTTCGACATAATGACCCATATCATAATAGTGTGAGTGAAATCATTGAATATAATTGTGACCAGTGACGGATCTGTATGGGCACAGGGTCAAAAAATTTCAACAGTTTGATTACTTACAAGTAAATTGTGTACATGGATCTTGAAACTGTGCTTTTGTTTCTTTGTCATCAGAATTAAATCGAGATATTTGGTAATATATTTATTCTTAGTATTAATAATATAAATAAATCATACACCATTTAATTTCTATAAACAAACATAAAAAAAAACTCAAAGAATGACAGCTAACTGTATTGAATTTCATTTTGATTATTAAGTTACTTTGATGCTCCATTGAGTGTTTTGGGGCTTTTTTATGAGATTTTGGGGTCGAGTTTGTTTTAAGAAATCAATGACAGTTTTGTAATTTAAAAGAAGGTAAAAGACTTTTTATTATATTGTAAATGAGTTTTGAGTGTGTTTCTAAAGTCCATTTCGTACATGATTTTTTGTATAATTTAGACTCCTATATTTGGTATAATAATGAATCTCCCAGTTAAGTTTCGGCAGGACATAAATTTGGTTGTAAATACCCAATAGTGGGAACTGGGATCCGTCATCATCATCCACAAAAAAAGATCTATGATTTCCAAATATTACTCCTCACATTGGCTGATTCTTTTTGGATGGTCAGAAAAATAATTCATACTTGGAAGACTGTTTTTGCTGACAAATGGTGGTTTTGAAACCTAAACTTAAGTCATTAACACGTACCAAGCTATCTAGAAACTCTTCTGTTTCTGCATAATCTTCTTATCATCGTTTACTTATTCAAGTATAAGTAAACGAAACAATTGAGGATACTGCGTAAGAATCCCAAGTGGCAATGCATGCCAATGTGAAAACAATACAGTTTCAAAGTAGTTTTTGTATTTGGAACAATTATTCGGATCCAAAACAAACCAAATTGTCCTGACATTACTACAGGAAATCGTGGAAAATGCAGTAATAATGACAGATCGAAGTACTTTTCTGAACAGCCATCCCCAAACGGTACCAGACAGCTGCAAAACGACCGTGAAAAAAGGGTCTTGGAATTACTGTCACTTTTGCTTCAAGTAAAATAGTAAAAACTAACTATGATAATTGAGTAAAAGCAAAAGTACTCTGCTGTCTGCTCCTATTCAGGGAACTATGGACAACTTTTTTAATCAGCAGTCGGTGCACCCACAAACGAAAACAAAAAACCACATATTAGTACTGCCCGACAGTCACTTGTCAACCCTTTTTCTTTTCTTTTCTTTTTTATTTCATTTTCATTTTGAGAAAGCATCATTTTGATGTAGCATGTACTTATCACTCCAGTTAATGATGCATAATATGCATATCATGTAACTTCCACATCCCTTCTTTCATGCATCACTCTATCTCTATCTCTCAAATGATTAATTAGTTCGTACGAGAGATAGAGAGAGAGGGTATATGAAACATGTGCGACACTTACAGTTATACTGATACGTGATGTTATTAATATATTTATATTATAACACGTGTATATATTTATTTATACACACTCTATATTCGTAGTACAATTACATATGTAATTTTGGGTAAACGAGATTATGATTTAATCATAATATAACACCACGTAATATGTTTCATTGAATAATATGATCGCGATTTATGCGCTTCTCCTGGCTTGCCATCAATGCCCAAGGTTAAAAAGAAGACTGGGGAGGAAATGAGCATCCAAAGAACTGGGACCCATGCCACTGATTAAAACTCTGACACCTGCGATTGTGCCACGTGTATGGTCGTAAAGTTCACTTGTGCATCGTATGGTCTCTTTAAACGTACATGCGCAGAAGACTCAGAGCTCAAAAACTTTATGTGGTTTTGTAGTTTGCGGGAAATTATTTAGAATTTTCCCCAAACATATAAGATCAAGAAAGAAGAGAGAGAGAGAGAGTGAGGAGGAGGAGGAAATTCTAACTGCGGACTTTAGCTTTGTTGGCTACATGGCAAAGTGGGTACTCGACACGTGTCCAAACAGACCATGGTTTCCCAAAAAAATGTAAGTACTCTAATAACAGAGATGATCGTGCAAGTTAACTGAGTGTACGATACACGGGGAGCATGAGGCTACGTTGTTTCTTTTAATGAAACACCAACAAGGGATTACAAAAGAGATGAAGAAAGCATTAGTGGGGGACCATTTATTTATTTATTTATTTATTTTATTTTATTTTCTGGGTTCATCTTTTAAGGGTGATGATGATGATATAGGATAAGGAGTGGGGGGGACCATCAAACCATGTTTTTAATTTCACTTGGAGATCTCATCGACTTTGGGATAATCATTGTACGAGAATTCGGATATTATATTTAAAGCATCACAATTATGGTAATCATACTTACACTCGTGAACTTTACGCATGGCTTGTGTGATCGAGTCCTTATTCTTTGTAGAGGTAGCTATCTTCCAGCTTTGATAAAGGCATCTTTAATATCCATAAATACGTCATATCATATGATCGTATATATCCAGAGAGAATCAATCTTCCTCAAAGAAGGTACACCCAATGCCAATGGATCGAGCAGATCTTAAGATACAAGCCCAAGGGTGGTAAAAGTCAGTTAAAAAAGAGAAGATGATTGCGACCTTTCACTGTGAAAAGAAACTCCAAAGTTCACTGTTCCTAAAGAAAATCATTCAAACGAAAAACACAGTACACAGCTCTGTATAACATTATCCATCCAGAATATACAGGGGAGAGAGAGAGAGAGAGAGAGAGAGAGAGAGAGAGTTACATTAGTTGCGTTAGCAAAATTCGTTTTGGTAAAGCAAAAGGGTAGAAAAAATCCCATTAACAAGGATGGTTTCAAATTTGAAGACATGGAAAGTTTTCACCAAAAAAATAAAACCTAAAGACGTGTGTGGAAGCAAAAACGAGACTGACAGAGGAGTTATTGTATGAATCTGAGACTGCTGAGTCAATCTGGGGGCCATGCTTAAGTGCTTAGCGCACAACCCTCCATCTTTCTGAGTTGATAAAAGAAAAGTGGGTGCAGAATATTGTAGGTATATATACACATATATTATATGGACCCTACCAGCTAAAAGCTAATCTCCCATCATTTTCAGCTCCATAGATGTGAAACAGAAATCTCCCCATTTACTTCACATTTTGAATCATCTGTTTCATATCGACGACTAAAAGGATGTCTACTATAGAAAATTCAATTCCATTGGAGCTTTGTGCCTTTAGAGGAGTCACATGCGTGCTGCTTTGGATGGATGAGCCAGAGGGCTCACCAGATCCATTGAATTCAATTGATGAACCGTGTGAAAAGTGTGTCAGATATATACGTAGAGCTAGGATTTTGGTCTCCATTCCATAGTGCTCTTCTACTGTAACCCACTGGAAAATTCTGCCATACATCAATCAACCACTTTGATCATGTTTGCGCTCGGGGTAATATTCTCTATAATAAGGGAGTTTCGAATGATAGAGATTTAACTAAACTCCATACCAATGCATGAATAAAACTCCTTTTGGTTTATGCCAACGGGGTCTAGCGTAGTAGAAAAAGGCCTTAACTTACCAGTGGCCTTAAGTTCAAACCCCCACGGTACCTTAGCAGTGTGTGAAAAAAATCCCCTCCCTCTTCTTCACTTTGGCAAAAACTCACTTTGGTTTCTATTGTTATTCCTTGATATTACAATTGCGTGAAAAAAGGGGCTTGGCATTGGCATTCAAAACTAGCTACTTGGGCTTGTCCTGGCCCACGTTCAGCTCTACGGTTGTAGAGTGTTGGTCCCATGGCAAATCTGGTGTCTAACTCTGGAACCAAGAAATCCAAGGTAGGACAGATGAGCTGTAGAGTAAGGAAAGGATCGCATAGCTGGCAATTGTTGGGTTGGGGGCCCAGATTTATTTCCCAAGGAGCTTGGTCTTGTTTGGTTCTCCAATTTGAGGCCTACCAGAAATCACATCACATAAGTATTGTACACCATCGTCACTGTCACATCACATAAGGACCTTGATCTTGTCTCTTATGTAAATTTTGAACATTGTAGTCTTTAATTTTTACTGACATTGTTTGTATAGGGACCCGCGCAGGAGAGGGTAGACTATCTGTTAGTCCTATGAGCAAGCTCTCATGTGTTAGAGACGTTTGCGTAATCCTCACGGCTTTCTCTTGTCGGTTGTAATTTGGTTTCTCAATAATGTACATCACATTTTTTCAACCACAAAAAAAAAACACTTCCATCGGGACTTTACTTTTAAAAAAAAATCCATTAATCTAACTTAGCTGGAGCTGTTAGCCTATAGGGCACATGAAGGAAGTTAGACAGATATGGGTCATACATGTTTACCTGAATATTTTGTTTGATGAAATTATAAGCCCAACAGAAACAAGTCGAGCCCAGATTTGCTTACTACCTGGAAATTCATACTCCACTATTACTAATTAATTTTAAATTAAATGTTCACATTCTAATATTTTTTTTTAATATAAACAATAGTCTAAACTACGAGAAAATAAGAGAGTTTCTCACACACATTATCAATGTGTTATAGAGGGTCAAACTAGTGAGACCACTGATCTGCAAATCAAGACCCTTTTCCACTAAGTTAAACCACATTGACATTCACATTTGAACTTATTCACTCGAAAGTTGGCTCGAATGCCATTGATGAGTTAGATCTTGATGGTCAGATACCTTTGATAAATTTTCCTCCATTGCCAGACTTGTAAAAGCTTCCTGTAGTTTGGGATTGTTTTTCCTTTTTCTGGTGAACAAGTTAAGACAGCCAAACATAAAATTGATAATAAAAAGGAAGCACACATATTATTAATTCCATGACTAACTGGTCCATGGTTGTTATATTGGTTGGCCTATCAATTGCTGTTCTGTAAAGGGAAATAATTTCCAGCAGGAACAGCATAGACTAACTACCAGCAGTTGGAAATTTGAGGTTGCAAAAAGTTACTGTATACCAAGACAGTTTTCTGTTACAAAATTTGGTTTGGTAGTGTCAAGTACTTCGTTGACAAGTTATATATGAACTAACAAACTGAGAACAAGCTAGCTAGACACAAACTTGGGCCTCAATAGAAAGTAGTCAGGAAGCAACACTCTGGTTGTGTCGTGGCCTAACACGGTTGTTGTTTGTGACTTTCCAAACAAGAAAGTATGAAACTGTTTCAAATCAAATGCTTTCTCAGAGTTTGACTGATTGAGTCATCCACACGCCTAAAAAAATTATCACAATCCTAACGACCACGAGTGCAAATTTCAGACGTTTGAGTTAGCTAGCTACCTTTTTATCCTTACCATACATGCACCAAACTTGGATTTGAAAGCTAATGATTTCCCTAACTTCTAAGTGGGTTTCCACCCGATTTTAACTATTTGTCAAGAAATGTTAATTACAGGTCTTATAAATGGGTTTCCAAACTTATGAGAGATGCGATTAGTAATGTTATCAGAACATATAACTCTGTCGTCTCTATTGAAAATACGAAAAAGAAAATTTGTCAAAAATAAATTTTTAAGACAAATGATCATAAGGAACATTTAATATTGGTGAATTCACTCCTTGAAACCTTTAAACACAAGATTTGAAACTTCATTTTATAGTAGGATCACATATTCACATGATCATCACAATTATGTCATTGACTCATATATAATAGAAATGTTTCGCACATCATGATAAAAATGTTTCATTTGTAGTAACCCCACATCCTTAAACACAACACACCATTATAATTTCCCTATCATAAGATGTCTGCTATCTTATCTTCCATCTGTCCTTCTATATTAAAGCTTCCTTCCCTAACCTCGAAGCCCCTTTAACGGCTCTACCTGCCATGTCTCTGTTATTCAGTTATTCCCTCTCCCTCTCCCTTTTCTTCTTCTTCTTCTTCCTCAACGTCCATGCTCTGAGAGCCAGCCCCGACACCGGAATCTTATCATCAGAGCATACAAATCATCACTTCACGTTGCATGGCACACAACGTTACGTCTACTTTACAGGAAAACCTAGGTGGGTGCGTCCCATGATGCCCATGACACTCACCTACGCTTTCTCTCCTGACAACATGATCAACTCCTTGAGCTTGTCCGATATACGACAGGTGTTCAAACGGGCTTTTGCCAGATGGGCATCCGTGATTCCGGTGAGCTTCGCCGAGGCCGAGGACTATGGCTTCGCAGACATCAGAATAGGGTTTTATAGTGGTGATCATGGGGACGGAGAGCCGTTCGATGGGGTGCTTGGGATTTTAGCCCACTCGTTTTCACCGGAGAGCGGGCGGCTCCACCTCGACGCAGCGGAGACGTGGGCGGTGGACTTTGGGACGGAGAAGTCCCCGGTGGCCGTGGACTTGGAGTCGGTGGCCACGCATGAGATTGGTCATTTGCTAGGGTTAGGCCATAGTTTGGTGAAAGAGGCTATTATGTACCCGAATTTAAAGCCTAGGGATAGAAAGGTTGATTTGCAGCGTGATGATATTGAAGGAGTGCAAGCTCTGTACGGATCTAATCCAAATTATACGGTTGGAGATTTATCGGAGTCATACATTTCGACAAATTTGGCCGTTGATTTCAGAACTTCTAGACAATCAAAATGGGCCAATTTCATCCTGGCTTTGATCATAATCTGTTTGTGCATATGTAATTGATTAGCATCACAACTTTGTTTTTTTTTTTTTTTCTTTTTTTTTTCCTTCATTTTTTTCAGTTTTTTTTTTTTGGGGGGGCCAGATCAGATCAGATCAGAGAGAGTAATGGTCCTCTTTTGCATTAGCATAAAGGTTTGTTCTTTTTCTTTTTAGAAGGTTTTGAAGTTCACTAATGTCACATTTGAGCTTCCATATTTAAGTTTCAATATGGTAGTTCCTATAAAATTCTCGAGATAAACTAGGTATAGCTTGGCTGAGCTCCAACCTAGCCCATATAGGCAAACTTGGGCCAGCACTATATGACATCAAATTTGGATCAAGTTGGGCTCCAGTTGGACCTGATCTCTAAAATATACCTTAAACTAATGTATTTTTTTGTCATTTGCTAGGGAGGGGAAGGGGAAGTATTATATTGGGTTGCCTCAAGATTGTCTCTTACGTAAATCGAACCCGGATGCACACTTGAAGGAAAAGTGAGAGTTTGACCCACTTTTACATTGTGGTGCCACACCCATATGCTACCTTAAACCAATGTATACGAGATGCTAAATATGTAGATGGAAAAAAACTTTAATATAAGTTGTGATTAGTCATTATTATTGGGCGCACCAACCAGATCTCTATCGTTTTCCTACGTGGGAAATCAAGCCATAAAGTCAAATCGGAGTCTTAATCAAAAGGTATTCTTTAAACCAATATAAAGGAAAACATGGTGGCCAATGATGTGATTAATTTGTTTGGACCCATTGGACTATAGACGACAGCATTGATTAAAACATATTATATATATAAATATGTGTGTGTGTATACATATACCATGATGCAAGTGTTGAAGAAAAATGAATCTGTAAAGAGAATTTCATTTGTCATTAAAGAAAAACAAACAAACAAACAAGAAGAAGATCTAGCAGGAAGATGTGGAGGCTGGCGGAGTAAAATAATATCTATAGATTGGATACAAGAAAGAAAAACGAAAAATGTATTGGTGGGTGGTTGGGAGGTCGATGGCATTGGCCATTGGCAACTCATTTCGCTCCCTTTTCTCTCTCTCATTTTCTCAGATGGAAAGCAACTTTCATCTCAAAAGTCAGTGAGCGTGTGCCTGTTTATAAAATTGATATCTTGACCTACAAGCATATTTCAATTTTTAGTTATCCCCCACAGACAAAGAAGTTTGTAGCTCTAATGATTAAAGGTATTGCTTATACATGAGGTCTTTCGTTTTAATTTCTCCTTTTTTAATATCGCTTGTGTAAAAAGAATATATTATCTCAGACGTGCGGCTTGGTTTGTTTGCAAACAATCTTGAATATTCCTCATGAGGATTTTTTATTTATTTAGAAAAATTAAAAAAGAAATCTTTATTGCTCATGAATTTTAAATTTTTATTTTTTATATAATATCAGCGATAGTCTAAACTTCAAGGATATCGAGGTTTTTTTCACACACATTATCAATGTGTCATGGGAGTTCGAATATGAGACCACTGACCTACAAATCAAGACTCTTTTCCACTGGACTTACTAATTCTGAATCCTAGTAAATGTTTCGTCACAATTTCGTCTATTTGCATTAAAAAAGAATAGGAAAAAAAATAATCCATGTTTAGAATTTTCTTTAGGTAGCATGCGCATGCACTCTGATAAAATCAAGAAAAATTAATGCTTAAGTGCTTGACTAGTGGACATCTTTATACTAAAGAACCCATTATCAAGATCTTGTCTAGTGTACCTTATATTTAATAACCCTTATATCATCGTGATAATCATTTGTGTCCCTGCCAGAGTCATATATTATATATTTCACAAATCCAAGTGAAATTGACCAACATGTTTTATGATATAAAAAATGTGGTTTGTGAACTTGAGATCATCTCTCACAACCCAAGTAAATGTTTATATGTTTACCTATAATAATGGCGGTGAGAGATATACTAAATAATTGCTTAAAAGAGTCTTTACATGCCGATGTGGTCTAGCTCAATAAAAAATGACATTGGTTTACAGAGGTGAATTAAGACAGAAAATCTCGAATGCAAGAATAACTTCTCTTAATCATTTAAGCTACAAATTCTTTACGTGACAATAACAATACATCTTTAATTTGACTTGCTTTACACATAAGAGGACATTTCTGATGGTGGTGATCACTTTCCCTCATCATCACAACATCGAGAAGTACTACTTAAAAACGCGAAAAGATTTCCAGTGGAGAGAGAGTTGACATTTCGATGTTAATTAATGAAACCTAAGTGGCTGATATAAAGCAACTCCATGTGTTCCAAGACTTTGATTACAAAATCCATTATTTCAGACCACAAATTAAGATTTGTTTTTGTCTAATTGAAGAGGTCAACTATCGTTAATTAGACGACACTGTTTTGTTTTGTGGATTTGAAATTCTTGTAAAAAAATATATATACGTACGTGAATGAAGATATTCTTGGTTTTGTGATGAAGTTATATATACGTACGTGAATGAAGATATTCTTGGTTTTGTGATCAAGAAGATGACACCCAATTAATTTTCTCTGGATGTTAGCGTAGAGGAAATGCCCACATGCTTAGAAATTAGAATTTTGACATGTTAATTGCCCCAAATCATCACGCAAACCATCATATATTAACATCACCAAGAGAGAACAAAAAAATAAAATTATCCAAGATTAGTATTATTTTGTGGCCAAGAACTCTAATATGTTATTTGCAATAATACTTTTTAATCACGAGTGTATATTTGGATATATATGATTTCATATCATCGATAACTTTGATTAATAATAAAATAAGAAGTGCTTTCTTAAAATTTGAATATCAAACCATCAAATTTTAGCTCAAATAGACATCAAATTTCTAACACATAGAAAAATGTTATTTTATCAAACTGTGAATACAGACCACTGATCAAATTAGTTCTTGTCGAGCTACGTAAGATTGCTAAATCCATTGAATTTGTAACAACTAGATTGAAAATCAAGGAAATTCAAGATAACCATAGAGAATCCGTTCCCATTAAGAGAAACAAATTAGTGACGATCTTTTATGAAAGAAGATATACATTGAAGATCGATAAGCATATATGCTTTCTACTAATCATTCTTTGTTACTAATTCGGTGCAGCTCAAAATAAGTAAGGGAATCAAATAGAACGAAGGATTGGGGTTGTACTGGAACGAACGAAAATAGCACTACTTTCATGTGCTTTGTTGCTAGAAACTGCAAATACAACTTACTGATGCAGCTTTGCTTGTAAGTGGGATAAGAGGAGGTTGAGGGTATGAAGGCGAAGCAAACCATGTGACCCATCTTAATGACAGTTTGGAAACAAAGGAAAGTGTGGACCAATGGAGGAAACGTCTCTTTGGTAAATCATGTATTATTTTTAGTTAGTTTCCTTCTTCATTTTTTTATTATACAAACGATACTTTAATTTAATCTAAACTATAGGGAGGGGGAGTCGAATTCATATGCAGAATATGGAGCACATTCTCTCTAACCAACTTGGCTAAAGCCATGTTTCCAGGACTTCATTTTCTATTGAGTAATTGTATAGACATCAAAACAAAATATTAAACTTTTAAATTCCAATTGATGTTGTTTGGAGAGAGAGAGAGAGAGAGAGAGTAATATGATAGAGTTGGGCTCGTTTGGGAATTTTTTTTAAGAAGCACTTTTGTTTATAATCGCTTCTAGTAAAAGTGCTTTTATTATAAAAATGTTGAAATTTTCATATAAAAAATTCAAGTGCTTCATGGAAAAGCATCTTGAAGTGCTTTCTGAAGAAGCACATTATGTGCTTCTCTAGAAAGCACGTTTATGACTTTGAAGCACTTCTAAGTTTTTCTGTCAAATGTTGTTAGAAATATTTTTAGCTGTTTCAAAAGCACTCTCAAACAGGGCGATGAATGTCTCTTACGAACAAATAATTTAAAGTAATTGTACAGAATTCAAATCAAAATATGTAAGTTTGAGTTCTTAGATGATGTTCCACCAAAAAACCAAAAAAAAAAAAAAAAAAAAAAAGAATTCTTAGATGATGCGACACTATTTTCTTTATTTCATTTCTAGTCTATTCTGTTAAATAATATATTCGGACTATTTGTTGACTGATATTTTGGGAAAGCTCTGATGACTTTTTGGTATGATTTGTGTGTAATTTATTGAGTGTTTGTAAGTCCAATCAACCAGAGAGAATAAAAATAATAAGAAATAATAATAAGAAATAAGAAGGAAATAGAATTGGATATGGCAGAAAAAGGATGGCTTCATTGTCAATTCAAGAGACCCCCAATGAGGAGGAGTTTTGTTGCTTTCTCATAAATGGCCAAAACACGTACAGTGGAAGAGACCTTATCAGCTTGTGTACTTTGGAGATATTTCAGAAACGAGCATGTGTAAGCAGAAGAAAAAATGATTAAGAATTCATGATTTAAATGAATGGCCTAGGAAGCAACAACATCCACTCAAATTTCACATCTCCAACCCTCAAATTCCAAGCACTCCCTCACAAACAAAAACAACAAAATAAAGAAAAATCTTGGGAGAAAACATATATATATATATATATATTTCTTCCTTAGTTTTTTATATAGAAAATGTTAGAGATACCAACTTTAGATACCAACTTGTGTACTATCTCTCTAATAGAGCGTGAGACCTATTGTATTAGTAGGCTCTACTTCTATTAGAGAGATGATACACAAGTTGGTATCTAAAGTTGGTATCTCTAGCATGACTCTTTTCATATTGGTGACAATAATGGAGAGGGCCTAGCTATCTATTAAAGGCCGTCCTTCAATGAATCTGTCAAAGTTAGCAGCTTTAGGTACTATGAATTCTTTGGTGAGAAGGCATTCAATTCCTCACTCATCAGCACAGTCTTAACCAAGCAAAGAGGAGGGTGCAAGTAAGTTGTTTCTTTCCAACTCCCCCAAGAACCCCCTGCTGTGCCAGAGACAAACCCTACACTTTTACAAATCAAATACTCTACTCTCCTTGTACGTACAAATCAAATACTTCTTCCCTACGTAAAAATCCGTCGTCTACGACCTTTTTTTTTGTACATTTGGGTAATCAAATTGATAAGAAGAATCACAAATCTGTATTATTTTAATTAGCATCAACAATCCTACCTTAATTGATTAATTATCACATGACATTAAGCTTTTTTTTGTACTTCATGCAGGAAAAGCTTCTTGATTTGTAAATTAATTAGCTCATGACATTCATTGATCCCAACAAAGCTTACGTTATTTTATTTATAACTTAATTACTGAAAAACCACACCACAAATTAAGAAAACAAAACACTAGACCCCCCATATGGAAAACAAGTTATATATATAATTAACATAATCTACTTCTATAAACACTTAAACCCTTTTAGTTTGACGAGGCTGCTGATCATCATGGCTAGCTGTTTTGATATCACACTCACACACACACAATCTTAAGCTGTCTTAACACATTACATCCTTGAGAAGCTTGTACCTTCGTGCAGTGGGTCTTGGTGACGGCACGCCGCTGTTCTTACTAGCCTTCTCCCCGCTGCCGCTGCCGCCACCGTCTTGATGATCACGGTGCTGTTGATGATCGTGTTGCTTGATCTTGTGGTCACCGGAATATTCGGACCGGCTCGAAGCGCCTCCGGTCTCAACTCCTCCCACCATGCTCGATTTCTTGGAAGAGCCACCGTGCCTCGCGGTGCTTCTCTCTTGATCACTTCGGCACCAATCGCACAGTTCAATTGGCTCCGCGTACTCGCTATAAAAGTTACTACAATACCTGCATATATTTGAATACATATATATTAAGTTTTGTTTCTTTGATTTATTCAACAAACAAACTGTCGTTCATGAGATTTGATTGCGAATGGTTTCACAAAGTAAATAATAGGCACAATTAATCAGGCGCCAAAAAAAAAAAAGTGTAACACAATTTCACATGGGTATCATGCTTAATTAGTAAATGATTTATTTATTTTTAGTATCAGCATTAATTAGATTATGACATTATAAACATGTTTATATACATATAAATGTTGATGATGACATAGGATGGTTTTGCTATGGTACTATATATGATGAGCATCATATATGTGCATGGTATGGTACCAATAATAATATAGGTTGGTTGGGTGGGTGTTTTATGGAGATGGGTTTCTACCTATTCAGTTACCAGTAGCTATCACACATGAATCATGATGATCATGATGATGATGGTGATGATATAAAACATCATGATTTCTATTTATACACACCCACTGACTCACACATACATACATATCTATACACAAGCTAGCTAGCATATATTATATATCCATATATATATATGTATGATGCATGGCATGTATATGATGATGATGATTATGGTGATGATGGTGAAAATCCATACGAGTGTTGAAAGCGGTTGCGGCATTTGTTGCAGCGGAAGAGCTTGTCAGGAAAACCCACGTCACCACACATGCAGCAGACAGTTTGAAGATCCACCATGGCTGATTTTTCTTGAAGCAATTCAAGAGCTACGAACCCTTTAATTAACACACAGAATATTTTCTCTGTATCAGGAACAAACCCAAGAACCCAAAAAACCAAACCCAAGCAGAGAGAAAAGATATACAGAGAGACTAAAAGGAGAGAAAGAGAAAGAGAGAAAGAGAGAGAGACTTAAATATAAAGAGAAGAGATGAGAACTAATGATTTTAAATCGGTGTGTAAATTCGATGTTTATACATGAAATAATTAATAATTATAAATATAAATACATATATTGGAGGATATATATACACAGGTAGACCACAGGTTGCTTGCAGTCGTTTTCAGTTAGGGCAGAGGTGAGAAGAATGGTGAACCTTAAAAAAGAGGTGGGAAAATGACACTTCTGCCCCGGGCTGAGCTTTGCCTTCTTCCCTACCTATCATTTCTCTTTTGCATTTCAATGTCCATATCATAAAAAAAAAAAATTTAAAAAAATTTAATGGCATGTTCCATCCCAATAGCTATCACTACGCTCCTCTTTAATTGAGTGTGATATACGCACTTGGATTTATATATTTGTATGTGTATGAAATTTTTGCCCACATTTCAGATTTCATCGTACACTAGTAACAACTTTTTATATATAGACAGTGTCACTATTTTTCTATTGATATTAATTACTTGCACTTTACATCTTGATGTGGTTGCTGTCTACATTTTTTATATTGAAACAAATGAGGTAAGAACAACTTGTTGGCTGCCTTGAATATAGGCGCATGAAGCATTCCTTCATCAATACTCAAATGCACGATGGGAACTCATTGGGAATTTTAGGTAATAATTAAATTTAAATTTTATTACGAACAAGATATTCCACTTTAAATAGATTTATTATGAATAAAGAATATGTAATACGTCGTTTTAATTATACCTCGACACTAAATATTCAGATGTAGATATTTGCGAGTCAATGTGTTATATTGTTTCTTATAGGAAAACGGTTTAAATCATATTGACACATTTAGATGCTTACATTCTAAGATTATATATATTTTATAGTGTATAATAAGACAATTCGTTCACTAGTTATGCGAGCCAGTGTAGACCCGTCCCACCTCATCAAATTTTAGATTGATGAATTATTCTAAGTACCAACCAATAAAGCTTCATGCCATCAAACTAAACGTCAATGCTTACCTTTGCCTACCTCCAAAGTTGGATTTCTAATAGAATAATATATTTGCAAGTTGCAAAACAACTTAATGTTTTTACTAACAGAGATGAGGAATTCGAATTTGTAACATCTTTAAATACTGATAAGATTAGTGAGTGAGAAATTAACATACACGTAATGCATAATATTATGTTGTTTTATTATTTTATCATATCTACAAGAAGCTTGCAGCTCAAGTAGTTAAAAACATTTACCCTTATAATCAAAGTTTTAAGTTCAATTCCCCCTCCTCTAATATTATCGGCCGTATCATTTTATCCTCTTTAAACAAATTTGGCTTATATTACCAAATTATTTTACCGAAGTGTGCATTAATTTCTAGATATTTCTAAAAGTTACACCAAATCCTTGACCTTCTCACATTGTACAGTAAATCCAAAATGTGAAAGTCGGGAAAAACAAGTGGGGAGCAACTTCACGCGCTTTTGGAGAATCACGGTTGCAAGTTCCAAGCATTGCAGTGTGGTAAAAGGGTAAAAAGTAAATAGTATGGTCAACATTTTCTGGGGTAAATTAATAGTTTAGTCAACTTATAAAGGTAGGGGATATGGCCGTCAATAACATATTTGTACTGGATAGATTAGGAATATAAAGAATTCCACGTACAGTGCTGCTTTTGCTAGCTTTAGACAAAGCCCACACCACTAAAAATAAAGTAAACCTGCGATTTGCTACAGTGCTTCGAGGGGTATAAATATACGAAACAGTACCGTGATCATGACGGTCCAACAAGGACTGAAAGCTAGCAAAGAGAGAGCGTAAGCAGATCAATCCAACGGCCAGAGATCGGTTTCAATGTGCAACTCATGTGCGATATTATAAAATTGTACCTCACCCCAAGTCGCTGATAAGCACAAAGTGGGCCCGGATTTCACTTTTGGTCTGCTTTTATTTCGAATTTATTTATTGGCATGCGAGTACCGGTTTCAGCCTCCAATTACTGGTGCCTGTTTGCCCTTTTCAGAAGAAAATGTAATTTTTTATGGGGATTCTTTTGTCACTTAATGTTTTCTTTTTTCATGTACTTTTATATTTTTAAAATACCCATTTATTCTTACTTATCCTCTTTTCAGAAATTAAAGTTTTTTTTTTTTTTTTTTTTTTTTTTTGGGGTTGTTTTGGGGGTTGGGGTGTGTGTGTGGAAAATATCTTCTCCACCACACCTCACATACTCTTTTCCCTATGTTGGGTAAGACATGAATGCATGGATGCGGATCAAGAAACTAGGGTTTGGTAATTTCAAATTATAGATCGAGGAAGTTGGCCAAATTAGACCCATTAGCTTGATTTTGTTTGGTTTTTTTGTATGTTGGGTGAGACATGACTGCATAGGAGCAGATAAAGAAACTAGGGTTTGGCATTTCAAACTGTAAATCGAAGAAGTTGGTTAATTAGACCGATTAGCTCAATTTTGTTCCCTTTTTTGTTTGTTTTAAAATTAATTAGTGTTAAACCGAATCAAACCGGCTATTTGTTTCTACGTGTATTGATGCTATTAAATGGGTTTTAACCTTATCATACTCTTCTCTCAACATCAAATTTCATCTTCTTTCGCTTCTCTGGAGACCGTTGTATTTCTCTTTTCTCTCCATTTCTCTTTTAGTCGTTTGTAAATCATTTCTTATTTTCTCTCACATTGCAAATATCGCCGTAAATAGCAATCGTTGCCGTGATTTCGTGAAATGATTAAGATAATTAATTTAAATGTTAAGGGTGTTTTGATAATTAACATTTGTTCTACTTTTAAGCCACTTGCTTTCTCTCTCTTAGCATAGATCAAGAAATTTTGACGGTTTGATTAAAGGAATTTCTCCTTAATCGAGCTATTGGAGTTGCTTTCAATGACTAAACACCACCAAATTAAAGTTAAATAAATCCAAAATCGCATCTCAGATCCGCTCAGCCAACATTAATCTTGTGGACTAGCATTCTTATGACATTTCTTCCTTTATTATTGTCCTAACACGCACGTTGATGGATAAATTAGTTACAAATCAATTAGAAAGGTCGGCAGAAGGAGCTAATCATCATCAACTGTCATAAAAAAACTTATAAAAAAAAACTCTAGCAGTGGGGCTGATGGATGGTGATGGTGAAGATCGTGAAGGAGGTGATAGGTGGGTTGGCAAAGCTACCTCCCCTAATCCCTTGTGGGGTTAGGAAATTTAATCTGATATTAATCTCTAAATTCTGAATCAACTATCACAAACAACGACACAAAACTAACTTAGCCATCATTCTTAACTAACTAGCCCATAATTATTCTTCAAAATATTTAGCTACTTTGTCATCACATCTAAAAGCAATCATCAAATCAATTATATGATGAGAAAATTAAACCTAATCTATATGATTAAATAATAATAATAATTATTATTATCACTATTATCAACAACAGCAAAAGATAATCAAGTGATGGAGTAACAGTATTGTACGAGGTAATCAGATGGTTGGGTGGGAGGGGACAAATGTAAACCAAAAGATTGAGTCGAGCAAACCGGCCACCACAATCGCAATCGAGAAAAAGGTATCCAGGCAGGCAAATGACGAATTCATTGGTTTCTATTGGTGAGGTAGAATGGATGGTGAAATGTGTACTTATGTATTAATGTTATACTTTAATTTCATCACACATGAATTTTAATACGTGAATTAATAACATTACGTACGATCATTCGTATATGGTATGTGTAAAGCTATCCTCCATTCCCCAGGTGGAGAGGGTGCCACGTCTCCTTTTGTATCAGCAGTTCTTAATCATCATGGATTAAATTCTTATGTTAGACACGTCGCATACATGCATGATTACTAGATGTGCATACTGCATGCATATGCTATATCAACGAATTCATAGATATATGCATGCACATGCATGCATTCATGTTACCAGAGGGCAAGCTAGTGTTTTATCTCTGGGGACCAGGGCTATATATAAAAAGAAAAGAACATTTGTAAGAGTGTACCTATTTTGGGGTGTACTCAAAGTATGTATGAAACTAAAATGTGGTTATGCATATGCCAAGTAAGTTAAGTCATCATCAAATCATTGAAAGATGGATCGACCCAAGCCCAGCTGCTACCCTCCCTGCATGTGGCAATTCAAGTCATCATGTTGCACAAAACGTTACTTCCACGGTTACATGATCCGAGCGAGCTAGAGTGATCATGGAAGTTATATACATCTAGCTAAAGTAGAGGAGATGCATGTTAGTCGGTATGATTACTTAATATTGTATGCAACATAAGAATACTAATTTTAAAACTCATCTATCGTTCGTGAAATTTGAACTGACGATAATTTTTAACAGAGACCAAATGCCACACTAGTATTTTCTAGTGATCTTATATGGTAATTTCGACATATCTTTTACATTGTCACACTACTCAATACCAATGCTTTTATATTGTCTGCATATTTTCAATTTTATCAAAATAGTCCCAGAGAGAGGTGGCAAAACAAAAGGGCAACGTCAACAACCACACTCAAGTGTTTCCCAAAAGAAGGACAATTTGGCAGCACCACTTTCAATTCCATTGCTGACGACCAGAGCCCATGAATCACATTAATTGGGACCGCCTAAGATTTGCACCACACTTTAAATTTCATACTTGGGCAATTCTACACTAGTCTGAATGTGCAGACATTCTTAAGTGCCCACATACAATCTCAACCGCCCACGTCTACATGATCTGCTCATGCATTCTAATGTTGAGATAAATTAGAGAAATTATTGTATGCCCGATTGACACTACACTATTCGAACACGTTTTATTATTATTTGAGTTTTTTTATTTTATTTTATTGAAATATGCATTTGAAAGATTCTTATGATCATTTAGTTGCTGCATTTGAAAAATCACTTGAATCCAAAACTATTTAAAAAATTCTTATGACTGTCTTCAAATATGCAAGAGACAAACTTCTGTATCATCATTGTGTACAACTTTTCTTTACGTCATGTGATGAGAAAAATAAAGAATCGAACATTTTTCTTCACATGTAAGTGGGGGTGATTAGGTTTTAATTGTCAATTTGAATTTTTTTACTCTCCATCAAATTGATCATCTTAATTACTGAATTCCCATTTGAGAAAACTTTAGGCACCCCAAACCAAGAGCATGAGAAATTGCTCTACTTAGATATGGTGAATATGATTTTTCCGATTATGTGAGATTAGTGCTCAAGTCAATCACACAACACAAGAAAAAATAATCATAGTTTACGCCGAAAAAAAAAACATCATCTTGCTGGCAGGAAAAAAAAATCTTCATTTCATTGTTGGATTTAAAAATATGAATACTTTATGCATCCATCACTGGAATGAAAATGAAGTGAAAAGACATCACATAAGAAATCATAAGTGAAAATCCACTTAAAGAAGATCCGTTTTTGTTGACAATTTTCGACTTCTTTTATCCATACTTTATAATTGCTGTTGTGAGATTTGAAAGCTTCAACTCACTAATAAAATAAGGTTATAATTAGGTTAAATAGTCAAAAACCTCATTTTCAGAATGGCTCTTCCACTTTAAAGAATTTAAAAATAGAGATATACAGTCATGATTAGAATCGACACCTACCTAATATATCTATATAGTCCTTTTTTATTGGGAGATTCCTCAAATAATGGATACCTTGTGCGGTCTAATATGACTTTTACTTTAATAATTTGAATCGTCTATTTTGAAGTCTTCATTCATAAATCATCCAAACAAAAAATTATACACATTTTTTTTTTTGAAAGGAAAGACTTCATTCAATTAATCAACATGACAAAGGAATGTCGGCATGGGTAGTATGGCCTCATTAAAACCTCCCTAAAGAAAACCCGATGGGAAAAACTTCAGGGGAGGAAAAAGAGTGCCACATATGCCCGATTACACATGAAGATATTAAATCAAACGACAGTAGGCTCGTGCCAATCATCATAAACAGCATCCATAAGCCACAAAGGACCCACATCCAACCAGATCGACAAACTTTGATCGCGCAGACTGAAGCGGGCAATGCGATGGGCAGCCTTGTTCGCTTGGCGAGGAACATGTCGAACAGCAGTAGACGCGGACCTGACCAGAAGGCGTCGCACTCCATCCACCAGACCTCCCTCAGCAGCAAGGCATTCCTCCTCACTGTTGACCATAGAAACTGCCTGCAAGGAATCAGATTCAATCTCCAGAGGCAGTAGAGACACATCCAACGCAAAAGAGATTCCAACTTTAAGAGCATACAGCTCTGTTGCTAG
Organism: Prunus mume; assembly: GCF_000346735.1. The sequence continues at coordinate 14,073,165 of NC_024130.1, forward strand.
TACAGAGATCCGACTTGGTGCCCGCATAGCTAGAGCCCCAACCAGATTTCCATGAGAGTCACGGACGATGGCACCAGCTCCCCTAGCTCCCGTCTCCATGTCAGTGGCCCCATCCACGTTCAACTTGAAACAATTACCCGTAGGAGGCCTCCATTTAATATCACGAACCAGCGAGGATAAACTCCTATGATTGGCAGCAGAATATCGTTTAAATTCAGCATCATAGTCCTTCGCTCGTTGTACCAAAACTCCGGAAGGGGTGGGTTGAGAGCCAAACAGCACCCCATTACGTTCGTTCCACAACACCCACACAGTAAATGCAAAGAGGGACTGCTTATCAGGGGGAATAATAGACCAAGCTGCATCCATCCAGGTTCCAACGTCAGCTACAGTAGGAAGAAGGAAATCCCTGGGAAAATCTAAAGCCTCCCACACCTGCAGACAAACAACACATCCAACCAACGCATGCAACGTAGTTTCTCTCGGAGCAAAACAGCGACAACAGACCTCCCCCTGTGTAATCCGACGCCGGAATAAGACCTCCTTGGAAGGGAGGATATCTTGAGCCACACGCCATAACAGATGAAGGATTTTTTGTGGCACTTTCAGCTTCCATAGGTGCTTCCAACTCTTCAACGAAGAAGAGGAAGGGCCAGCGACGGTCCCTGCGGACAGCTCCTCCAGCCTCTTGTATTCTAGAGCAGCCCAGTACCCACTCTTAACCGAGTACCTTCCATTTTTAGTAAAGTTCCAGATTCTCCGATCCAGATTATCACCCATTAAGGGAATAGATAAAATAGCTTCAGCTTCTGGAAATGAGAAAGTAGCAAAAACCTTCCCAACATCCCACCCGCCACTAGCGGTAAAAAGATCACAAACTCGGGAGGTAGCTGGAAGAGTAGGTATCGACTGGATAGTGAAAAAACGATCATAAGGCACCCATGGGTCACCATAGATATTAACCAACCGGCCATCACCAATGCGCCACCTTAGGCCCAACCGGAGCAGATCCCGCCCCCATAGTAACGACTGCCAAGTAAACGATGGAAGGGACCCACTCGAAGCTGCCAAAAAATCAGAATTTGGAAAATAACGAGCCTTAAGCATCCGGGCAATCAGTGAGTGAGGAAATTCCAGCAGCCGCCATCCTTGTTTACATAGAAGAGCTTGATTAAAACTTGTCAATTCCCTAAAGCCTAGCCCCCCATCAGACTTGTGTTGGCACATAAAACTCCACTTTTTCCAATGAATACCTCTACCATCATTTTTAGACCACCAGAATTTGGCAATGATACTCTCAATCTCGCGGCATAACCCGACAGGTAATCGAAACACACTCATAGAATATGATGGAATTGCCTGACATACTGATTTGATGAGCACTTCTTTCCCGGCCTTAGACAGAAGCTTACCTTGCCAACCATTAACTTTATTCCAAACTCGATCCTTAACCGTACGGAACAGTTTTTTCTTATCCTTACCGACGATAGTAGGGAGGCCCAAATACCGCTCATGACAAGGGACAAGAGTCACGTTCAACAGCTGACGAATGTCGTCCTGCAACACCCTTGGGGTGGAAGGGCTAAAGCAAAGAGCGGATTTTCCAAGGTTGACCTTTTGACCAGAAGCCAACTCATACACTCCAAAAATACGTTTAAGCTCTAGGGCCTCAGTTGTCCCAGCATTACAAAACAGAAGGCTGTCGTCAGCAAAAAAGAGATGGTTAATAGAAGGAGCAGAAGGGGCAATGGAGACACCATGTAATCTAGAATCCCTCTCAGCCTGCTGGAGGAGAGCAGAGAAGGCTTCAGCCACAATAAGGAAAAGATACGGTGATATAGGATCCCCTTGCCGTAAGCCTCGAGAAGGGATAATACGCCCAAATGGCCGCCCCTGAATTAACAACGAATAAGAAACAGTAGTCACGCAACCCATAATTAATTGAATAAACCGAATTGGGAAACCCATAGTCCGTAACATCTGCTCCAAAAATTGCCATTCAACTCTGTCATATGCCTTGGCCATATCAAGCTTCAAAATTAATTTCTTTTTGCCTGTTTTTCCCCTTCTCTTCAGACAATGGACCGTTTCAAAAGCTGCTAAGACATTATCCAAAATCATACGGTTGGGAATAAACGCACTCTGGAACTCAGAAATAACCTCAGGTAACACCTTCTTCAGTCTATTGGCAAGAGTTTTGGAGATAATCTTGTAGAGGACATTGCATAAACTGATAGGACGATATTCCGAAACACGGGTGGGAGAATGAACTTTCGGAATCAAAGCCACCAACGTATGATTGAAATCGTTAACACCATCGCTACCATTTAAAACTCTCAGACACAAATCACTAACCTCCGGACCCACAATACTCCAATATTTCTGATAGAAGAGTGCAGGCATACCATCTGGACCTGGAGCTTTTGTCGGGCCAATAGAGTTAAGAGCTACTTCGATCTCATCCCTAGAATACGGGAGAAGCAGATTATGATAAGAACGTGAGGACACTCGCGCTTGGACAGCACTAAAAACCTCCACATCAGCAACTCCCATATCCGATGTGAAAAGATTTGTAAAAA
>NC_024130.1:14083366-14121289 GCF_000346735.1 Prunus mume
CTCTGCCGGACAATAAGCTGAATTCCAAAATTAGTCATGCTACTTAATCCAACGACCTAAAGAAATTATTGATAATCCTTAACAAATAGTATTTAAAATTGCTTCTACAAGCCAACATTTGATTTTGATATCAAGGAATAGGCCTGAAACAAATAGGGCAGGGCTCAAGTTAGTTTATATTCATCTGATATTTGAGGCTGGTTTCAAGCACATGGCACGCTCAGATAATAAGCAAGCTCACTTCCTACATAATAAACGAGATGGACAAGCATGCTCCTTTAGTAGTTAAATCCCAAATTACAAAGTAAGCCTCTCTTTTCAAAACAGTTCTATGCTGCACCTCAAAATAATTAAAAATAGAGAAAATTAAAGAGGGCTCATTCCAAGCAAACCAAGAAACTTGTGAGAATTCAGTTCAGACATTGTCACAAAATTTAAAGGGAGTGCAGCTTTCATAAATAGAAATTTCACCGGGAGGTGAGCAGTGATGAGAATAACCTATTGTTGGCAGGAAGAATCCTAAAGATTTCCAATCATTGGCACTTGCAACTAAGTGATTATGTTCCCCCTTTATTGAGGAGTACTTGGGTTTAAATCATGGAAAGTGAGGGATAGAAAGGCAGAAAGTTATCCCACCTCTATAGACTATGGCCTGTCATTGCTATTTCCCATTTGTTTCAAAAGGGGAGAAAAATACCAGAATGCACTTATAATAAGTCCACTCTCATATAATTTAACAGAACAAAGCAAGGAAAACAAGCTAATAGCTAACATAAACAGAGACATTGAAGATGAAATTATAAAGGCATTGATAAACAGAGGCAAATTATCTATCTGTAAGTGAATTTTAACATTTCTAACTACACAAACAAAACCAGCAATCACTTGGGTATTTGTTATGTGAGAATGTGAAGGTAAAAAGTCCCACATTGGAAAGTTAGAAAACCTTGCAAGGGCTTATAATGAGTTGGGCTACTTCCCCCATTGCCAATTGGTTTTGGGGTGGAACCTCAACTTCCTTCATGGTATCAGAGCGGGTTACCCACGTGTGAAAGCCCAACGGCCACACGTGCTCCACGTCACCTAAAATGTGTTATCCACGTGTTAGGCTTGAAAATTCGCCACACGTGCGGGGGCGTGTGAGAATGTGAAGGTAAAAAGTCCCACATTGGAAAGTTAGAAAACCTTGCAAGGGCTTATAATGAGTTAGGCTACTTCCCCCATTGCCAATTGGTTTTGGGGTGGAACCTCAACTTCCTTCATGTTAATATCACAAAATAAAGCAAAAGAACTCACCAACCCTGCCCAAACGGTGGCAATGGAATCTCCCAATTCTTCCCTCGTAGAACCGCACTTGTAAATCTAGCACAACCCAACATCACTAATTACAAAGCAACACCAAAACATAAAAATTAATACAGAGAAAAGAAAAATTCCCAAATTTCCAATTTTTTAAATTATTTTTTGGTTCATACTAGTACGAAATACCAATGCATACTTAAAATTGACTCTCTGCTTTGAAGCGACGGCGATATCAGAGCGGACGAAGAAGACCCCATCTGGAGGAAAAGTGATGACATTGTTGAGAACCCTTTGCTCAACATCGATGACCTGCAAAACGTCGCCGGTTCGCGTGCCGAACAAGGAAGCGTTCTGGATGATGAAGAGCTGCTCCTTCTCCGTGGTCCAGAGCAGCCGCCACGTGGCCGACAGTGACCCGCCGGTGGTGATACTATCTTTTCCCAGAGCAGCCAAGTCGTCAATGGCGCTGACGATTGAGGTGAGCTTTGCGGGGTTGTTCTGTGTCTTGAGGCCTCGATCCTGATCGGAGATGAGGCTGAGGAGGTGCTGCTTGGCGAGCTGTGATTGGGCTGTCGTGGATGAGCAGGTGATCTTAGCGGGGCGGGGGAAGGGGATGGTGCCGAATGGGAGACACGTGGCCATTTGAATTCGGGGTTTTTGTGAGAGAGGGAATGGTGTTGAAGTTTTGAGCTTTCGAGTTCATGGCTGGCACTGGTAGTTTTTGTCAACTGGATAATTGGCGGTTGAAACTTGAAAGGTTGGAGATAATTAGGAATTCTTATTTAAAAAATGACGAATTTATACAAGGGCTTCAAACTCTAAGGAAAGCTAAAATCTTTTTAATTTTGTATGGTCCGGCCCAGATAGATTGCGAAATCTTCCATGGTCCAGTCTGAATGGAGTTGATGGTTTAATACTGACAAGGCCGGCCCAGAAATTTTGTTTTGTTAATACAATCAATCTAATCTACGGGAGGACTCAAATTTGGGAGTAAGGAGGCGGGATCACTGCTATAGCCAACTGGACAACTGACTTAATTCATATATACGATCCGTAAATGAGTTTAGGAATCGTGATGTAGTAACGAGAATTCTTCAACTCAAGCACTTAACACAACTGAAGACACCCACTTGGACTACAAGAGAATAGGCATTGTTTCTTACAAATAGAGAAAGACGCACAACATAAATCAGTCTGACTTTACAAATTTGTATTATTTTGAGCATAATAGTATAGCAATCTACTCTAGGAGTAGTAATACTAGAAGCACCAAGTTTTTTTCTCATGGTTTATCCACCAAATGATCTGTTAGAAATTTGAATATAAATGACTGAATTACAAATTAGTAGACTAACAAAAACTCGGTGAATAAACTTGATGCGTGTAGTGACAAATTCCTTACAAGTTGTATTAGTAAATATAGAAAAAGAATAGTCGCATATCTAATGGTACTTTTTTTCTATAGAAGATCTAATGGTCTTTATTAAACTAGTTTTTGTTTTTGTTTTTGTTGAGAAATTGTGGGATTGTATTCATAATTTAGTTAAATAAGCCATTAGCCACAAAAGGTCATTAAAATTACGGAGAAATCTAAACTCAACATTAAGAGAATCTGGTGTGCATCCACTAATGATCACTCAACTCTGGCATAGGCATCTAAATTAAGATTGCAAACTCTTAACAATTAAAAAGAGATAAAGCTTGGAAAAACCAAGTCATAAGAATACAAATAAAAACTCTCACAAAAGAGATGTGAAAAACTCTCACAAAAGAGAAAACCCGAAAAGAGTTTGTGCGACTTATCCCAAAAATAAAGAAACTAAACTAATCGGATTGCAACCTTGTTGTCACAAAACCAACTCATTGTCCGCAAGCACTAAAAGATAACAAATTTATACCAATCGATTTTCCTCTTTGACAAATCGAGCACATACACTGAAAAGGATAGATCCTCATAAATATGTTATGGAATTATGTCATAAACGAGACAACGAAACAGAGAGGAAGATGAAGCTGAAAGGGGGAGCAAAGGGGATGTGAAGGGGAGGATGTTGAGAGAAAAGTAAAGAAAGAGGAAGATGGGACCAAACTCATGGCAGCCACCACTCCTTTTTGGGTGGGGCTAGGAGTGTTCTCTCTCTTAAACTAGTTAAGAGTTTACTTTTCTCATAACAAATATTATCCTTAGCATAGCAGATAGAGACGGAAGAACTCACCCCAAACTAAACTCTGAAATCCATGTGATCACAGAGGATCATGATTGTGAATTTGTGATCTTTTTTTGTATTATAATACAATATAAACTCCAAGGCATGTGAGTTCTATATGGCCATATGCTGCAATGCCTCGCTAGTTATTGTACGGACTCACCAAGTCACGTGGCGTCCCCCATTTCATGACCCTTTTTTCATTTATCAGCCATTTCATGACTATTAGAAGAATTAATATGATTTTTTATTGTCTAATCAAACAGATTCAGATAATCTATTTAAGAGCTTCTTATTTGTTATGAGGTTTTGGGCAAGATTACCTCCTTCATAACTTCATTTAGTTATCTTTTTAACAAAAACTTTTAGCAATTGATGCCAAGCCAACACAATATCAAAGTTTTTTGTTCTTATTTTTTAATATAAACGATAGCCGAAAGTATAGATGAGGATAATCGAATTTAAATACAAAGAAGTGAACACATTATGTTGACCAAGTGACACAATACAAGTCTATAACATGTCAAAGTTAAGAGGAAATTATGCTTATTATTCTTTAGATTGTTCTTTTATGCTGTATGTTAGGATGTTGTTATAGTGTTGACACCATATATTTTCTACTACCCGTTCCTCTTTTCTCTCCGTTTACAATACCGTCCACATGATAATAACGTCTAGACATCCGAATGAAAAAAACAACTGATATACAGATTTATATACACACAAAAAAGAAATGTTGGAGTTTGAGGATTCTTCTGAGAATTGAATTTTTTTGAACCTGTTAAGCCCATTGCAGAAATTTATAACTTCAAAAAATATATATATATATTGAAGTCTTACAACCAATGGAAACGAAACACAGAAGAAGAACAAAGTCCAAATTTTGCATGCAAAAGGGCCGTCTGATCAGAGAAGTGTCTCCTATCACGGACGCAGAACACGTGCCCAAAGCTGATATCTCACTTATTAAGAAGTGATGCGAGCCTGGCCCACAGCCCATATCCACCGACATAGCCCAAATTAATATACTGTTTTTTTTTTTTTTGGTAACTTGATTGTTATTATTGTTATTTTCTTAATTAATTAATTCCATTTGAAAATTGAGAGAATCAGAATCACTTGTCCAGAGAATATATACGGGGGTATTGGCAGAAATATATGATGATGGATCAATTGACGCCATTAATTAAATAATTAATTGAATTGTTTTTTAATTAATCAGGATCAATGAGCACATGAGCATGCACATGCATGCACTGTGGTGGGTTACTTTGAGAAAAGAAAATGCGTTAAATATCGGGATCACCATTTTTGCTGTCATATATGTCACGTGATTCGAGGCATCTCTCTCGCTAAGGCCAAAAGTCCCACAAGCTTTGCTATATCTTAATTTGATTTCCTACCAATATTATAGAGCATGGTTGATGATGTTATCAAGGGAATTCATATGGAAAGGTAAAGAGGGAGCACAAAGAAAAGAAGATTACGCAGAAGAATAAGAAAAAAAGCTCTAAATTTAACGTCTGTTTCGAGAAAAAGAAAACGAATATCAAACATTGATACAATGGATGTGTAATTCAAAGTAAATCAACGATCAGAAATCACCTACAAACTTGCGGTGTCAAAATTCTTCTCTTAAACTAGATGCCACTCTAAAAAATAATTAAGGTAATGTAACATTTTGCATGAGGATATTCAAAAGCCTTTCCTCTCGAAAGTAATGTGATGTATCAAGAGAATCACGTCAGATTATGAATCAATCAAAACAAAAGGAAAAGGAAAAAGGGGGACGTACTTTCCTCATAACAAGTGGCGCATCGTACGGCTTGGTACTCTTTCTTGTGCAAAATCTTTTGTTTTTCCCATGCAACCCCCCCAATATCAAAATGGTGGGCCTCCAGCACCGCCACCTTCTGCTTCCAACACGTGCTTGCTGATGAAGCCTATCCTTTTTATTAAATCCCACATATTTACATAGGGGAGTGTTCATTGTCTATCGCATTTGGATATCCATCAATTTATAATACATTGTAGATGTTTTCTTAAGAAAAAAAAATGGTAGCAATAATCGCCTTTTTGGGGACTTCCATTAACTAATGCAAGAGATCTTTTTAAAAAAAAATATCGGATACTTGATTAAATAAATTATAATATATAATAAGTGATCTCATTATTAATAACATCGATATCTTTTGTGATAAAACTTTATACTTATTATGCTATATAAGTGGTTAAGTTATGGACAATATTGATATTGTTAGTAATGGGCCGTTGACTTATCTCTCTGAAATTTAACAAATATCACGTACATATGTGTTTCAAATACTCGTTTATGTAAATACTAATAAACTTTGAAAACAAATTATTGTGTAAAAGTGATGTTCATTTCTTTAGAGTTTGGATAATTAATCAAGTAGATTATTGTTAAAATATAGGACTCTCGTAGAATAATATTTACATAGATATTTTTATAATGAAAAGCTAGTATAAAATAGGGTAAAGTGTCGAAAACTCTCATGAACTATAACGATTGTTGAAATGTCCATCATAAATTATTTTTTCAGCTAATTTAGCCCTTATAATAAATTTTATCACCAAATTAACACCTACCGTCAAGTTTCTACACTTCCATTCAATTTTCTGTCAATTATAAGGGTAAATTTGTCATTTTACAAAGTACAATATTGAAAAAATAAAAATAAAATGTAAAAACAAAAAAAAACAAAAAAATTCAAAATAGAAAAAAGAAGAAGAAAAGTAAACCAGCTAAATTTTATTAGTTGCTGTTTGCTTTTTTGAAGGCAAAATGGTCGGCATAACCCCATCTTACTGCTGACCCAATACTTGCTGCCTCATTTGCAATTTTGGCATTGCAACAACTCAAGAGAAGTTGATCCCCTCCATAGCCAAGGACTCGAGAAAGCTTGAAAGGGAATTCTGACACAATACAATTTGTTGACAGGAGATTCTTTTTACTCCGATAACCAAAAGGCAGGATCAAGATATAAAATCCATATGCCTTCTTCTTCAGTTTACTCTTTCCAGCAATAGCTAAGTATAGATATATATATATATATATATTTTTTCTAATCCAGTTACGTTCCCCTTAAGATGTGGCACCAATTTGAGTTTAGGGATTTCTTCTCCTTCCTGTTTTGGGTTTAGAAATTTACAAATTATGGCTTGATGGTCTGCGATAGCATCAGCTGGGTTGGGTGATTTGAGTTTTAAAGGTTAGGGGCTAAATTGAGTTTTTGGGAGATGAGGTGGGGAAGACGTTAATTGTTAGAGTTTTTTTAAATTTTTTGTTTTTTTTTTTTTGTTTTAAGTTTTTAAAGATTTAATTATTTTTAATAGAAAATTGGATGAAATTACATGAAAACTAACAATATGGGCTAAATTGACCATTTAAAATAGTATGATGGTTAAAGTGTCTGAAAAAATAATTTATAATAGACATTTCGACAAGCGTTATAGTTCAGGAAAGTTTTCAGAAGTTTACCTTATAAAATAAGAAGAAACAATATTGACAGCTGGGAATAGCTGTCGGTGGTGGCCATGCATGTCCATATCCATGGTCAAGTAATGCCAGAAATAAAGGGGTAGTGGGGTGGCGTCAGAGAGGGATAATTAAAATATTAAAAACAATCTAATTTTCTTCATGTCTTCTCTTCTCTTCCTTTAAATTCAAGTTCTTCCTTCCAGTCCTCCTTTCACATTCTAAATACCACCCCACCCCGGAGGTGTCCATTTCATTTATGTCCTCTGTCCCGACCCTCACATATATATATATATATATATATGGAAAATGCTAGGAAGACTAACTTTAGATACTAACTTGTGTACCATCTCTCTAATAGAGCGTGATACCCATTGTATTGGTGGGCTCCACCTCTATTAGAGATATGGTACACAAGTTTATATCTAAAGTTGATATCTCTAGCATGACCATATATATATATTTCTTGCCATTCTAGGCTTCTACACTACACCTATTCAATTTTCAAAACACATCTTTTTATTATTATATATGCATATAAAAAGAAAAGATGTTCAAAATTTATTATGCAGTTGTTAATTTTGGCATCTCAGGGGTCAGGCTCATCAGAAAATGCATCTTAAATTAGTATTTCTTAGCCTCCAATCCTCTATCTTAAAATAGTACATTGAAAAAGAAAAAGAAAAAGAAAAAGAAAAAGAAATATATATATATATATCAAGCATTGCGAAAGTAGCACTTGAGGACAAATTTCATCTTGTATAATAAGTCATCGTATAACCTATCTATTTAAAAAAGTAATTGCATGTGAGAAACTATGGGCCTATTTGCTATTCAACTTGAATATAACTTTGAGTTAAAACGATGAACAAAAATACTCTCACGGGATTACATCCAATAATTAACTTCTTTTTTTCTATTTTTTTGGTGCTTACCAATTATTTACTTAGGGACTGGAATAAGCTTCGAACTAGGTGTCCAGTTTGACTTGAGGGAATTCCCATGTATCTTCAATCTGAGCTGGTATATATAAATTGACTTACCCTTATTAACTTCTTGTTTATCCAATTACTTGTGTTTTTAAGCTACCACCCACCTTATCATTTTCAGATTATTTGAGAACCAAGTGAGCGCGAAAACTATGAGAAACAGATTGGTACAAGTACAAGGTGTCAATGCCCTATATTTGTATATGGAACTTGTGAAGCTTTCTTCCTTGTGGAACAAATGTTACTATTTCAAGTATAAATTGATGGACTCAATCTCCATCAATCCATTTTGTGCTTACAGCTCAATTCCTTGATAAGGTTTGTTTTAAGTTGACGATCCATAATAACAATTATTTTTCACCTTATTATAAAGATAGTATTTCTACTCAACACTTTTAATCGGTGACGAGCATTACCACAAAGTTAATCACCGTTGAATAAATATGATTTCGCTTATCTGCTACACGAATCTAAAAAATTAAACTCATCCAACAACAGACATTAAAATGTATAATGTCCGCTATTATGAATGCACAGCTTGCACTGCGATTCAGGTTACCCCTCTAGCTTATAGCCTTACTGCTGTGTACAACTGTAAATGGGTAGTGTTATATATGGATTGCATGAGTAGCCACGTGTTCATGATTGCGTGAAACCGACCATACACTTGGCTGTTTCCATATTAGCATCATCATCACCACCATCCATAAATAAATAAATAAAATAGCAAAAGCCATATTTATAAATAAACCCAATTCTAGACATGTATTTATAAAAAAACCAAAACACTATTTAAACATAGAAACACACCCAAAAACAACCCCAAAGTCAACTTTTTGGGTGTGTTTATAAATGAGTTTTGAGTGTATGTAATGATGGGTTTTGGGTGTGTTTATATATTTAAATAGTACTTGAGTTTTTTTATAATTTCAACCTCCATTTTGGGTGTTTTAGTGAAACTCCCTTTTATTTATCCATGCTGGGGTTTGGAGGGTTGTAGAAGCACTGCTGGTGTGTTGTACTGGGCGGCACTAGTGTGCTTTCTGCTGCTCTCTCTGCACTGCCGTGCTCTCTGCTCAGACAAAAGAAAAAAACCCCAAATTTAAAACACTCATTTCTCTCTCGCGCTGTGCACGTTCCTCTGCTCCCTCTTCCATCAATATATCAACCCCCATTCTTCTCTCTCTCTCTCTCTCTCTCTCTCTAAGAACAGAGCTGAGAGAGCCAGAGAGAACCCGCAAACCCATTTCTTTAAAATCACTCAGCTTTTTTACTCTGACTCTCTGCAAATTGGTAAGAACAATAATGGAGGACGTGTACGGAGGAGGAGCATCTGCTTCCTTAGCCCAACAGCAAGACTACTTTCCCATTGACGACCTTCTCGACCTGTCAAACGACGACCTTTTCTCTTCCTCCACTTCCTCCACCGACTCCATTGACCTCCACCCTCCACCGCCACCTCCGCACCCCCACGTCAGCTCCACCCCCTTCAACCCCACCGCCGCCACCGACTTCACCAACGACCTCTGTGTACCCGTAATTGCCCACATTTTCTTTTCCCTTTCTCTTTTTCACTTCAATTTTCCCATTTTGTTTTCTTTAATTCTATTCTAATTTGGGTTTCTTTTATTTTTTGGTTTTTATTTTTTTGGGTTGAATTAGAGTGATGACGTGGCGGAATTGGAGTGGTTGTCGCGCTTCGTGGACGACTCCTTCACCGACTTCCCCACCACCAACGTCTTCGGCTCCGCTTCCTTCCCAAACGACACGTCGTCCTTGTTTCCGAGCCGGGTTCGCACCAATCGCTCAAAATGGGGCGGCCCACCCGAGCCCAGCGACTCACGGGCGAAGCCCAAGAGAGAGCCATCGGAAGCTTCTCCGTCGCCCTCCAAGCCACGCCGGTGCGCGCACTGCGCTTCGGAGAAGACGCCGCAGTGGCGGGCAGGTCCAATGGGCCCCAAGACGCTGTGCAACGCGTGTGGGGTCCGATTCAAGTCTGGTCGGCTCGTGCCCGAGTACCGACCCGCGGCAAGCCCAACGTTCGTGCTGACTCAGCACTCCAACTCGCACCGGAAGGTTCTGGAGCTCCGTCGCCAGAAAGAGGCTTCAGAGCAGCAGCAACCCGAAGAGCAACACCAGCAGAAGCAGCAATTCTATCTTCACCTTGATGAGTATCAAGTGTGCTGACGTGTCATGTACGTGTCAGTGTCTCAGTCGATGGGTCAATGAATGTGAAATTTGGATGGGCAAGGACATCGTCAATATTTTCCACTTACTTTTGGTTAATTTTATAAAAAATGAAAAAGTTTTTTGTTTTTGCGTATAATTTATAAATGTATTTATTTATTTTATTTCTGTGAGCGGGCAAAATTATTAAAATTTAATAAATGGATTTGGGGTGGGCCGGTGGGAGGGGGTTTCAAGTTTCAACTACCAATGCAAATGCAATGCTATCTCTCTCTCCTTTTTCTTAAAACATGGCGGGCGTGATGGGGTTGGGGGGAATGAATGGCACGTGATGAAGTGGCAGATAAGGCTGACCAAATATTCTTCAATCTTCACAGAACCACACTTCTTTTCACATTTCGATTGATAGAAAGGAAGTCTTGGATCATAGGGTTGTTGAGTAATTTGAGGGCATAACACAAAAGAGTTGTGCTAGCAACAGTTGTCCGAATTGCATGAGTGATTGTGATTGTGAGTTGGTGATGCATTCTTTTTTTCTTTTCTGGTTGTAACTTGTAAGGGCTTATAAGTTCTTCTCTGTCTGATTTTTGTCCTGCATGAGATATGGGGTTGTTGCAATCTGCTTTCTGTCTTGAAATTGGGTGGTTTTCAAAACTGAGTTGGGTTGTTCATTGAAATGTATGACAAGAAGGGCATGATCAAGGCAGATAAACTCTCATAAGCCAATTTATCAGCAGATAATTAACAAAAACATACAAACAAATAAACCCCCCACCAAGATTGATCGCCTATTCAGATAAAGTACTTTGACAGGAAAGAGAGATAAGGCAAAGAGATTAGAGAAAGGAAGAGAAAGAAGACTGCAGTCATAATGAGAATCTTGTTGCCTCTGCTTGCCCTCTCTGCTTCTACTAATGTTTCGGCTGCTGCTACCAGTGCAAGCGGCTTGTCACCCTGCTGTATTTCTTCTTTGTCTAGAAAACAAAACATACAAACACCATACATAGAACATCAGAGGAATTAAATTCTTTAAAGTGAATGAGGATGAATTTGCATGTGTTCCATTTCGTGGAGTGTCTAACTATCAACAAAGTAAAGGCAGCTGCTATATATTCCCACTCCCACATTATCATCTTTCACTCTAAAGTTAGTATTTTATCGTTTTGTTTAAAGGCATTGCATACAAAAAGAGTGCAGGATGACAAACTGGTAGTACGAATAGCATCACGCCCATATGAACTCAGTGATTGGCTAAACACCATACCTGTTTCTTCTTCAGAGTCTCCAGAGATGTCATTGAACCAAACTTCCTTTTTCCAACCCAAAACATCTTCTCTAGTTAGTCTGAGAAAAGGTCCACCCCCTAGGTAGTATGTTCCTGGAATAAATTCTGACAAATCCCGACCAATGGCAGATGCATAACTAGGAACTATAGTGTTGTGTTGGGTACTCATCTCGTCTTCTTGCTCATGCACAAGCTGGATGCCGCATTCTTTCACACGAAACAAAGGTTTCGTAAACACTGAAACAGTAACTTCATTGCCGCCTTCCAATCCACTCCCCAACTTCCAATGACTTAACCACATCACTTGTTTTTCGTTGTCTGGAACGCCATGGCATGATGGTGTATAGATCCACTTCAGACCCTTTGTCTTATTACAGACTCTGATAAGTAGTGGATTAGGTATGCTAGAGGAGGAATAACCGTTGTAACACTCTGTGTAAACAGTGAAGATGTTCAAGCCTCGAATCCGAATATTGGGAAGTAAAGGAGGCACAGTAAAAGATACTGAGGATCCTTCACTTCTGTCACTGAACTGTCCTGGAACCTCATCTCCAGGAAGAAATGTGCTGAATATACCATATTCATGCAGTCCCTATACCAAATGTTGATATCAGTAATTCAATTCTTACATATACCAAATGTTGATATCAGTAATTCAATTCTTACATATTATGTGTGTGTGTCTGTGAGAGAGAGAGAGAGAGAGAGAGAGAGAGAGAGAGAGAGAGATGGGATGCATAGTCCCATCTCCTGAAGAGAGCCTATCTGGGGTGTACATCCTAATGGCTTCCATGGAATTCAAGTTGCACAAGCCCAAGAGCTTTCTCATTTCAACATCCACCATTCCAATGGGTTCTAACTTGTACCAGTACTCAATCTCAGCTAGCTTGAAGTTGTAACCATAAATAAACTTTTCCGGTAGGCACGAAATTGATTGAAATGTAACTCTTTCCAACGACTCACAATGGATCGTAACAAGTTCTGTTATTCGTGGTAGCCCTACAAGCGATTTGAGCCTTGTACACTGCGAAAATGCAAGGTGATCAAGCGCGGTAAGGCCTCTGATGCAATCTGGTAAGCTGCGAATTGGATTATGACTTAAATCCAAGCTCTGCAACGAGGATAAGTTACCAAAATCCTTTGGGAAAGCATCATCAGAGAGATTACAGTTTGTTAGACTTAAAACAACTAAATTGCAGGGTAAAGTGGAAGTGTGTAATTGATCTATCGGAATCCCATCTGCTTGAAGCACTTTTAAAGATTCCATTTTCCCCATCTCCATTGGGAACTCATTAAGACTTGAGCAACCAGATATAATAAGTGTTTCAAGTGATGTTAGCATAGAAATGCTCTTTGGAAGCTTTCTAATATTTTCGCAATCTTTCATATTCAAGTAAACAAGTTTCTCCAGGTTTCCAATGGATTCATGGACATCAACCAAGCTCCTGCATTTATTAAGAATCAACCTCTCTAGATTGGTGACCAAAGAGAAATCCCCAGTTTCGATGAGGTGACGGGAATAGCTGAGATCAAGGATCTTTAAAGATGGAAGACTCTGCAAGAAGACAGGGAGTTTAATCATACACATGTATAATCATCAAAATCCATAAATAAAATAATTAAATTAGAAAAAAAAAAAAAAAAAAAAAACGCTTGGAGGAGTAGCATATATACCTTTGTTCCCTTCCAGATTTTTCTTAAGCTACTGTAGTGCATTTCAAGAACAACCAAGCTCTCCAAAAGAAAATCACAGGGTATAGAATCTAAAGGAAATTCAAGCCAATATAACCATCTCAAACCTTTAGGAAATTCTTCATAACCTCCATTGAGTTGTACGGCACTAAGCTGTAGTAATCCTAGTTTCACCATCCTTGTAAATGCAATGGTTTCCAAGACCACCTTATTCGAATTTCTTGAACGATTTTCTACAGGGTACATATGCATGTTCAGGGCAAGTCCTTCAACTTTTTTCGAACCCTAACAGGAAAAAAAAAACACTTAGATATGAACCAACAAAAATGCACACATGTACATAAAAGAAGCATGTTTCTTACATTCTTTTCTCTCAATACACTTAGAGAATCATTATGATGCCATAATCTACTACGCTTCTCAGGCTGCTTTGATTCGAGGCGAACAATTTCTCTTCCCATGTCACGAATCATTTGATGCATCTTCACCTTTTTATACTCATCAATTGTTACCAAACATCTATCGATGAGATTTTGCATGCCAACAATTGTAAAGAAATCACATCCATCTAGTATTGTGACAACAACATCCATGTCATTTCCAATAAAGAAACATGTGATATGGAGAAACAGATTTTGGTCATGGTCATCTTGTAAAGAGTCGTAGCTTATTCTGAGCTTACTCATGATGTCACTATTTGGAATAACTTCCAATTTCTTTAATGCACTTCCCCATACATCTATACTTTGCCCTGATAGAGAAGAACCCAAAGTTTGAAGAGCTAAAGGAAGCCCTCCACTGTGCTTTACTATGCTTTCTGAAAGTTCCACGTAACCTCCAATCGGATGGTCCTGTCTGAAAGCATGCCAACTAAAGAGCTCCAGTGATTCAACATGATTTAAAGTTTCAATGTTATGCACCTTAACATCTTGATGAGCCTTTAGCAACCCCACAGACCTAGTTGTTATAATGATTTTACTTCCTGCGCAAAACCAATCTTTCATTCTAAGTATGGCATCTAATTGGCGCATATGATCCACATCATCGAGAATAAGAAGTACTTTTTTACAGCTTATGACATCTTTAATCTTAGTGATCCCCTCACTAATATTGTGTATTTTTACTTTTCTCCCATTCAGAATATCAGAAAGAAGTTGCATTTGTACTTGAACCAATCCATTGGGTTGTTCAGAAATTTCCCTTATATTTTCAAGGAAACTTCTTCCTTCAAATCTTGAAAAATTTGAATTGTAAACAACTTGCGCAATGGTTGTCTTCCCTATTCCCCCAATCCCATAAATTACACATATGCCAACATCGGAGGATCCATCTTGCAACCATGAATTAATGTCTTTCACTCGATGATCGATTCCAATCAGGTAAGGGGAAACACTTAAGGGAGTGCGACTTAGCTTGCCTTCAATCACTTTAACAATTTTCTTAATAAACTTTGCCTCGTGCCTAGAAAATTGCAATCAAAATGAATATTATTGAATCAAACATGGCATGCCATGACTTCAAATAATTAAGCTATTAAGTCTGTGTTATATGGAACTAATTGTGAATACTGTTTGGCTCTTCCATGTAAGTGAAAAGAAAAATTATGCATACATGTCAAATTGTGATTGTCGTGAATGAATAATAACATTTCCTAGTATGTTCCAATAATTACAACATGAGAAAGTTATGTGTTGAAGTACTATAGTCTATAGCCAGATAGGAATCTAATTAATGAGGCTACATAAAATCTACCAGTTGTAATGGGAAAAGAATGATTACCCATCAGCTTCATTTTGTAAGACCATCCCTGCCAGATCTGCAACTTCTGTAAGTGCTGCTCTCCATCCACTTATCCTGTCCTTGTTCAAAGATCGGTTCTGTCGGTGTCTAGCAAATGCTTTTGCCAAGCTTCCTGTCTGTTTCCTCACCTCAGATGGGTCAATGTCATAGAAGACTGGTAAAATTACATGCTCATTAGAGGCCCTCTTGCGTTCAAGGATCTTCACTAGTTCGTCAAGGCACCATTTGGAAGACGCGTAGTTTTTCGAGAACACAATGACAGAACTTCGTGAGTGTTGGATTGCTTTCTCCAGCTCTGTCTTGATCCCTTCCCCTCTCTCAAGTTCATCGTCGTCTCGGAAAGTTTGTAGCCCTGAATTGACAAAGGCTGTATAAAGGTGGTCAGTAAAAGTCCTGCGAGTGTCTTCACCTCTGAAGCTCAAGAACACGTGATAACTACAACCACAGTTAGCATCAGAAGAGGAGGCTTCTTGAGATCTTACAAGGGCCATGGATGAACAAAGATGCAATAAACTTGCCTATGATCTAGGGAAATATCAGATGACTTGTTGCTGGTTTCTCAGCTGAGATATCATGATAATTTGATAGAAGCAAGCAGCTCATGTATGTCCTTACTTTCTTGGTCAAGCAAAATAAAGTTGGGGAGATTCTCATTTGGCATGAGTCAGGAAAAGCTTAAAGCTCTCTCCACAATCACTTTTTATGCACTAAAATTTGATACGAAATATATTCTTTGGATTAAGTCCAGTTACTCCACTTAATAGTTTTCTATGGTCCGAACCCAATTGATCATATTTTAGTCAATGACAATATTATCCTAGTACTCTTCCAAGTCCCATTGGATTAATAAATTAGGGGAGTTGGGACTACGTGCAAAGTGGCTAACCAGCTGTTGACCACAAAGTAAAAGGCGTACTTTGATTTCAAATTGGAAGGTTAAAAGTTAATCAAATGCACCCCAAAGGGGACCATATACTAATTTATTTATACATGCAGCTGCCTGCTATTTATGCTCTCAATTGTCGGGAAATATTTTCTTTCTTAAGATGCTTATATTGTTAAATTGTGAATATGAACTATTGATCAGGATAATTCTTGCATGAATGTGTGACTTAAATTCACATGCAACATAAAACATCACCGCTCCGCTCGGTTGTCATCATGAACTCTATAGCGAGGATACTCCTAACGCACAACTGGTCCATACTAGTAAGTGAGGATACTCTGGAAGGGACAGCCCAAGACCAGCACTTCTAGCTAGGAAGAGTACATGAAATTCATCATCAGGAAATTTTTATACGAGCAGTCGGTGGATCAGCAGAAAAACAGAGGGAGGACAGATCGTATTTGTACGTGCCCTTTCACATTTTTCTGAGTGGCTGGTCTCAAGTAGCAAGCTCGTGTCCGGGGATTTTGCTTAGCTTTTTTGTTACCAATTTGCAAGTTATACTGTATAAGAAGTTCCTTTTACATCTACATAAGTTTAGGATTAAAAATTTGCCAATATTGGTAAGAAGTGAGCATAAATGTTAAACAGAATCAATCGATAATGTGTCCTTAAAGATTAAAAATGAAGGAAGAACAGCTCTTATCAGCCAATTAATCACCAAATTAACAAAAATATAAATTAAAAAACCACCAAGGCTAATCAATCACAATCATTCAGAGGGAGAGAGTAGTAGAGAAAGTAAAAGAACGAAGACAGCGGCCAATATAATGATAATCTTGCAGCCTCTGCGACGGCTGTTATTGCTTGCCCTCTCTGCTTCTACTAATCTTACTGCTGTTGCTTCTGCAAGTGCAAGCGACTCATCACCCTGTAGCTTCCTTTCTTCTTTCTCTATACCAGTTTCTTCATTAGAGTCTCCAAAGATGCCTTTAAACCAATCTTCCTTTGTCCAGCTGAAAACATAATCCCTACCATCTCCATTTACGGGTCCGCCCCACATCAAGTATGTTCCTGGAATAAATTCTGGCAAGCTCCCACCAATGTCAAATGGATAACAAGGATCTGCAGAGTTGTGCTGAGCACCCTTGTCTTCCTGCTCGTGCACAAGCTGGACACCGCATTCTGTGACCTGAAACGAATGTTGCGTAAATACTGAAACAGTCACCTCATCCCCACCTTCCAATTGATGATCCCCCAACTTCCAATGGCTTAACCAGATCACGCCGTTATCGCCATCTGGAACACCATAGCATGCTGGGGCATATATCCACTTCAGACCCTTGCTTTTATTAGTGACTTTGGCAATTACTGGACTCATTATCGTACAAAACCGATTCGTCAAGATGGAATTTTCATAGACAGAGAAGATGTTCAAGCCTCTAATCTTCAGAATAGGAATTACAGGCACAATAAAAGATATCGAGGACCCTTTACTTTTATTGCTGAACTGGCCAGGAACATGGCTTCCCGGAAGAAATGTGCTGAATATACCATATTCATGCAGTCCCTATTATGCCAAATATTATAAAAGTAATTAGTTGCATATTATTTCGTGTGTGTGTGTGTATGTATGAGAGAGAGAGAGAGAGAGAGAGAGAGAGAGAGAGGCACCTGTATGGGACGCATTGTCCCAGCCGCTGAAGAGAGCCAATCTGGAGTGTACAGCCTAATGGCTTCCATAGATTCCAAGTTGCACAAGCCCAAAAGGTTTCTCATTTCTGCATCAACTCTTCCAATGGGTTCTAACTTGTACCAATACTCTATCTCAACAAGTTTCGAGGTGAAGCCACTGATAAACCTCCCTGGTATACAAGAAATGGATTGAAAAGCTACTTTTTCCAATGAGTCACAACGGATTACGATCAACATTTTTACTCTTGGTAGCCCTACAAGCGATTTGAGCCTCGTACACTGGCCAAACGCAAGTTGATCGAGTCCTGTAAGGCCTCTGATGCAATGCGGTAAGCTACAAATCGGATTTTGACTTAAATCCAATCTCTGCAATGCGGGTATGCTATCAAATTCCCTTGGAAAAGCATCATCAGAAAGATTGCAGTTTATAAGACTTAAAACAACTAAAGTGTAGGGTAAAGTGGGTAGTTGACCTATTGGAATATCATCTGCTTTAAACACTTCTAGAGATTCCATTTCCCCCATCTCCATTGGGAACTCATTAAGACTGGAGCAACCAGATAAAATGAGAGTTTCAAGTGATTTTAGCATAGAAATTCTCTTTGGAAGCTTCCTAATATTTTTGCAATTTTTCATATTCAGGTGCACAAGTTTCTCTAGGTTTCCAATGGACTCATGGACATCAACCAAGCTTACACAATCTTCAAGAATCAACCTCTCAAGATTGGGGACCAATGAGAAGTCACCAGTTTCAGTGAGGATACAGGAACCACTGAGATCAAGAATCTTTAATGATTGAAGAAACTGAAAAAAATGCAAGAAGGCAGGGAGTGAATTTTTACACATCTATAACCAGTGATCAAATTCCCTAAAAACACAAAAAGAAAAGTGTGGAGTAGCATGTATACCTTTGTTCCCTTCCATATTTTTCTTAAGCTACTGTCGTGCATTTCAAGAACAACCAGGCTCTCCAAACGAAAATCAGAGGGTATAGAGTCTAAGGGGAACTCAAGCCAATACAACCATCTCAATCCTTTAGGAAATTCTTCATAATCTCCATTGAGTTGTACATAACTCAGCTGGAGTAATCTTAGTTTCACCATCCTTGTAAATGCATTGGTTTCCAAGACTACCTTATTTGAATTTCCTGAAGGAGTTTCTACATGGTACATATGCAGGGCAAGACCACCAATTTTTTTTGAACCCTACAAAAAAAATACACCATTTAGATATGAACTAACAATTCACTCTAGAACAGAAAAAGCATGCGCATATGTATACGTAAAAGGAGCATGTTGCTTACATTCTTTTCTCTCAATACACTGAGAGAATCCTTACGATACCATAATCTGCTGCGTTTTTCAGGCTCCTTTGATTCAAGGCGAACAATTTCTCTTCCCATATCACGAATCATTTGATGCATCCTCAACTTATTATCTCCATCTATGGTTACCAGACATATATCAATGAGATTTTGAATGCCGACAGTCGTATAGAAATCACATCCATTCAGTATTTTCACAGTGACATCCTTGTCCTTTCCAATGAAGAAACATGCAACATGGAGAAATAAGTCCTGGTCATGGTTATCTTGTAAAGAGTCATAGCTTATTTTGAGCTTATTCATGATGTCACCGTTTGGAATAACTTCCAATTTCTTTAATGCACTTTCCCATACAGCTATACTTTGCCCTGATAGTGAAGAACCCAAAGTTTTAAGAGCTAATGGAAGTCCTCCGCTCTGGCTTACAACCTTTTCCGAAAGTTTCGTGTAACCTTCAATGGGATGGTCCTGTCCAAAAGCATGCCAACTAAAGAGCTCCAATGATTCATCATGATTAAAAGTGTCAACGTTATGCACCTTAACAACCTCAGCCTTGAACAACCCTGCACATCTAGTTGTTACAATGATTTTACTCCCAGGATAAAAACAATCTCGCATTCTAAGTATTGCATCAAATTGGCTCAAATGATCTACATCGTCGAGAACAAGAAGAACCTTCTTACAACTTATGACATCTTTAATCTTAAGTATTCCTTCACTGACACTTCGTACTGTCACTTCTCTCCCATTCAAAATATCAGAGAGAAGTTGTATTTGCATTTGAACCAAGCCGTTGCGCCCTTCAGAAATTTCTCTGATGTTTTCAAGGAAACTGCTTCCTTTAAATCTTTTAAAGTTTGAATTATAAACAACTTGAGCGATAGTGGTCTTCCCTATTCCGCCAATCCCATAAACCACCAATATTCCAACATCGGATGATCCATCCTGTAACCATAAATTAATTTCTTTTACTCGATGATCCATTCCAATCAGGTAAGGAGCAACACTTAAGGGGTTGCGTCTTAGCTTGCCTTCAATCACTTTAACAATTTTGTTGATAAACTTTGACTCATGCCTAAAAAATTTGCAATGAAAGTGGAAATAAGTAAAATCAACCTGCCATATGCCATGAATTCAATAATATTAACGTTGACATTATAACTAGAAATAGATCCTATAGTTAATCAAGAGTGGTAATGGAATTTACCCATCAGCTTCGTTTTGTAAGACCATGCCTCCTAGATTAGCAGCTTCTGTAAGTGCTGCCTTCCATACATTTACCTTGTCCTTGTTCAAAGATCGATTTTTTTGGTGTCCAGCAAATGCTTTTTCTAAACTTCCTGTCTGCTTCCTCACCTCAGATGGATCAACGTCATAGAAGACAGGTAAAACTACATGGCCTGAGATCCTCTTGCGTTCAAGGATCAACACAAGCTCGTCAAGGCACCATTTGGATGACGCGTAGTCTTTCGAAAACACAATGACAGAACTTCGCGATTCTTGGATTGCTTCCTGCAGTCCTGGCTTGATATTTTCTCCTCTCTCTAGTTCATCGTCGTCTCGGAAAGTGTGAATCCCTGAGTTGACGAAGGCAGTATAGAGGTGGTCGGTAAAAGTTTTGCGAGTGTCTTCACCTCTGAAACTCAAGAACACGTCGTAACGACAAGGAAAATTCTCGGAAGAGGAGGCATCTTGAGCTCTAACAAGGGCCATTGATGAAAACAAGCTTCCCTCAGGCCTGGGAAAATCTGAAAAAATGCATTCACTACTTTCTGGTTTCTCAAATGAGAGTGAAAATTAAGGCTTTTGGGTTCCTACACTTCAAAGATGATAAGGTGAAGGAAATAAAGATATTATCTTCCCATCGATTAAGAACAATTAAATGCAAGTAGTATATAGATGCACGCCCCTTTCTTTGTTTCAGTCAAGCAAAAGTCGAGGCAAAGATGCAAAGGCTGTTGAGATAGGTAAAATCTCATGTGGGACCCATGTAGTAAATAACTGGGACAGCAAGTTTTCGTTTTGGTTTTGGTTTGACTTTTTTGGAGGGAGTCATGTTGTATTAAATGAGTGGTTGAAATTGAAGACTTTTTAGTTCTCATTTGTGGCTACCGACATTAGTGTAAAATATTCTATGAATTTGTTGTTGCTAATAAAATATTCTATCACTTTCTATTTTAAAATCTTATTTTTTATTTTCAATGGATATTGGTATTATTGATATTCATCTTTTACCATTATGCTTTTTTTTTTTTCGGGTGCTTATCTTAACATTTAAATACCTGAAAAACAATAACTGCAACATATTTTTTTCGTCAAATGACTATAAATTTGTTATCATAGAAGTGACATCAATTTTTTTTTTGGAAAAAAAAAAAACCATTCTCTTTGAAGATTTTTTTTTTTATAAATAAAAATGATAGTTTTTCTTATTTAATTTTTGTAATAAGGTGGTAATATATAGAAACCGGTGTTTCCCCAACAAAGGCCATGGCAGCTGGTGTGAGTGCGCAGCTCATGAGGCCAACATGCAAAATTCCATGACTTCAAATTGAAATAATAATGTTTAAGGATTCGGAGAAGGACATAAATATATAGAAAATCATCAATGAGTTCAATAATCCAAATTTTGTGATCCAAATATAAACCTTGGTTGACCAAATTTTGTGATCCAATCCAATTAATAGTTTAAAGGATGCTTGAAGTTTGTTGATAAGAAGCACTATATGAGTTGTCAAAATTGGAACAATAATATATATCTTCGAAGAAAGTGGCAGTTTTTAATGTCTTTTGTTTTCAATAAAAGTTCCAAGTTGGCCAGATTCTGTCTTTTGCCAAAGATGGCCTTGGTGAGGATCATTCTGATGCATCAGAATTTGACAAATTAGAAAACTGCCCCCTTGAGGACACACTAAAAACCATTTTCAACCTTTCAATTGCTTTAGACAAATTAGAGATAAAAGTATGATTCCTTTACCAGACACCAAATTATTTCAATATATACTCCCAAAGATTGCTTCCGGTTCAGCCCCCAAAAAAAAAGACTGCTTCCAGTCCGGTTCATGGTTTCGAATTTCTGAAACCGGTTCATGGTTTCGAATTTCTGAAACCATCTGATAGCATTGATGGAGTGTTTGGCTTCTTCAATTATAATTTCATTGAATTGGTTTTGTATATATGACATATATATACTACTCCCCGTGGATGTAGGCATATTGCCGAATCACATTAAATTCTTGGTGTCCTCTTTTATTTTCTTGCTTGTGTTCTTGATTACGTAATTTTGATGAGTTCTCATTCTCCTAACAAAATCCAGCGGTTTTCAATGAAAGAACCCGTCCGAACCTAAGTTGACGTAAATACTAACTTATACTTGCCCTTTCATCCTTTTCTTGGGCCAATCTAGTTTTTGTATTGCATAAATTTTATGTTTGCATTTGCATTTTCTGTACTCTTTTCGTCTTTTTTGTCAATTGATGCAAGTTGGTTTCTGACTTTCTTTCACAATGGTAAAATTTTAATTGAAGCTTTTCCATTTTGAAATACATTACATTGTCGGCTGTCCTTTTTCTTTTTTAGTGAGAGAGAAAAGAGCGAGAGAGCGCTAGAGAAAGGAAGAGAAAGAAGAAAGCACCAATAATAACAATAATCTTGCAGCCTCTGCTACCACAGTTGTTGTTTGCCCCCTCTGTTTCTATTAATGTTTCTGCTGCTGCTGCAAGTGCAAGCGGCTCATCGTCACCCTGTGGCTGCCTTTCTTCTTTGTCTACAAAACACACTAATACCAGAAAGTCAACATAAAATATCAGAAGGAACTAAATTCTTTCAACATCAAAATAACGATAAAAGTAGTAGCTATTCCCACTCTGTATTTTAAAACGCTAAGTGGAAAAGTGCAGTACGACAAACTGAGAGTACGAATAGCATTGCCACCACAATTTATCTGAAATGACCTGATCCAATTCCACTTTGGAGTCCGGGTCGAAACCTGTTTAAAACTGACACCTGGTGACTGTGGGTCATAAATGACCCAAAATGACCTGAAAACGCTAACACAAACTCTGGGGCCCTAACTCGTGGCTGCGCCTGATAGCTGTAGGCTGCCTACGTACCCTTACTAAGGGATCAAGCCACACGTAGTTCTCTCCTCTGTTCTTGACCTGCAACTAGTTCGTTATTTTGTAACTGGTTTACTTAACCGTAAAACCTACTCTTGGGCTGACATTTCTGGAGTATCCGGGACTCCGTTTTACGATCCGTCAAATACTATACGATCCTGGAAATACCTAGATTAACATACTTGGAATTAACTATGATCCAATGGTTCAAACGTGTTGAACCCGGAAATCGCATACTAGGCGAGATCCGTTCGGGGTTCAAACGATATCCGAATTAAGTTCCGCGAAATCCTACGCGCTTGTGAGGACTAGGAGATCATTCTAGGACTGACTGTGGTCCCCACCTTATTGCCCACCCCCCCCCCCCGCAGCGCGTGGTGCCTAAAGCGATAAAGCCTCGCCGGAGAAACTCGACAACTCGGCTCAAGACTCCTATTCTAGGTAAAACACTCTATTTGGAACCACTTTTGTTCTTGGACCTACCCCAAAAAGTGGCCGGAAGTGGCTGAAACCGTGATCTCAAAACCGGCCGAACCTGAGTTTTTTTATAATTTCAGCCCCCATTTTTGGTGTTTTAGTGAAGCTCCTAAAAAAAAAAGGTCACCTTTTCTTACCACCTTTATACTCTAAAGGTTATTTTTTTTTTCTTCTAGAAAAAGCAGACGTTCTTAATAAACCAGTTTATTTTATATATATATATATATATATATAACTACTAGTTTTATAAACAAATGTTTTTTACTTAACTATATGAAAATTTCTATGCCTTTGTTTAAAATCTTATTTTTTATTTTCAATGGATATTGGTATTATTGATATTCATCTTTTACCATTATGCATTTTTTTTTTGGGTGCTTATCTTAACATTTAAATACCTGAAAAACAATAACTACAACATATTTTTTTCGTCAAATGACTATAAATTTGTTATCATAGGAGTGACATCATTTTTTTTGGAAAAAAAAAAACCATTCTCTTTGAAGAAAAAAACTTTTTAAAATAAAAATGATAGTTTTTCTTATTTAATTTTTGTAATAAGGTGGTAATAAAGTTATGAAAAAAAAATCAATACATTTAATAAGGATACGATTTAGAAAACAAAAATTAGTTTGTGAGATGCGTTAATGACATTGTTTTTAGTGTAAGGAAAGTGATACATGTAATGAAGAAAATAGAGAAAGTTTAAAAGAGAAAGTTACTAGCATTCCTCTTAATATACAGCAGTGGGTGTGTGCCTGTGTCGCACCAAAGAGCCAGGTGTGGAGCATGCAAGCGGTGTGTGCTTGTGGGTCCAAACCAAATTGAGAGTTGAGGCTTACGGCAATGTAAGTGGGAGTGGATTACTTGTGAGATGCAAGCAAGCAGTCCCGCGAACTCCAGCAAAATCAAGAGGGGTTTCTCTCGGGTTCACTTGGGTATCAAGTGGGGAGCAACAACTCATGCGGTGTGTGTGTTGTTTACATACAAGAGAGTTGTGGTGAGAAAGCATGGTGTTCAAGAGAGAGCACGGCAGAGAGGGAGAGTGGGTTGCTTGTGAGATGCAAGCAAGCAGTCCCATGAACTCCTGGAGGATGTTTCAGCTGGGAGTTAGCTGGGTTCATCAAAGGTTCAAGGGAGGATATATCTCTTGGGGAATGACAGTGAGTTTTGGGAAATACTTTGAGTGGGTGTACAAGGGACTCGGGTTGGGGTATAAAACTCTCGACTGTTATATTGAGTTATGTTGATTTAACTCAATATGTAGGCAGGTTTTGCTGAACCTCATAAATTCTTAGTGTGTTCTCTTATGTATTTACTCATTGTCATCTTGGGCTTGTTGGTTGTTTGTTTATTCCTTCCATCGGGTTATATGCTGTGACGGGGGAAACCGGTGTTTCCCCAACAAAGGCCATGGCAGCTGGTGTGAGTGCTCAGCTCGTGAGGCAACATGCAAATTCCATGACTTCAAATCAAAATAATAATGTTTAAGGATTCGGAGAAGGGACATAAATATATAGAAAATCATCAATGAGTTCAATAATCCAAATATAAACCTTGGTTGACCAAATTTTGTGATCCAATCCAATTAATAGTTTAAAGGATGCTTGAAGTTTGTTGATAAGAAGCACTATATGAGTTGTCAAAATTGGAACAATAATATATATCTTCGAAGAAAGTGGCAGTTTTTAATGTCTTTTGTTTTCAATAAAAGTTCCAAGTTGGCCAGATTCTGTCTTTTGCCAAAGATGGCCTTGGTGAGGATCATTCTGATGCATCAGAATTTGACAAATTAGAAAACTGCCCCCTTGAGGACACACTAAAAACCATTTTCAACCTTTCAATTGCTTTAGACAAATTAGAGATAAAAGTATGATTCCTTTACCAGACACCAAATTATTTCAATATATACTCCCAAAGATTGCTTCCGGTTCAGCCCCCAAAAAAAAAGACTGCTTCCAGTCCGGTTCATGGTTTCGAATTTCTGAAACCGGTTCATGGTTTCGAATTTATGAAACCATCTGATAGTATTGGTGGCTCTTGTACACTCAAATTGCTTGGTAAGTGCATGATGGAGTGTTTGACTTCTTCAATTATAATTTCATTGAATTGGTTTTGTATATATGACATATATATAATTATATATATACTACTCCCCGTGGATGTAGGCATATTGCCGAATCACATTAAATTCTTGGTGTCCTCTTTTATTTTCTTGCTTGTGTTCTTGATTACGTAATTTTGATGAGTTCTCATTCTCCTAACAAAATCCAGCGGTTTTCAATGAAAGAACCCGTCCGAACCTAAGTTGACGTAAATACTAACTTATACTTGCCCTTTCATCCTTTTCTTGGGCCAATCTAGTTTTTGTATTGCATAAATTTTATGTTTGCATTTGCATTTTCTGTACTCTTTTAATCTTTTTTGTCAATTGATGCAAGTTGGTTTCTGACTTTCTTTCACAATGGTAAAATTTTAATTGAAGCTTTTCCATTTTGATTACATATGGGGCAGCATTTGAAATACATTACATTGTCGCCTGTCCTTTTTCTTTTTTAGTGAGAGAGAAAAGAGCGAGAGAGTACTAGAGAAAGGAAGAGAAAGAAGAAAGCACCAATAATAACAATAATCTTGCAGCCTCTGCTACCACAGTCGTTGTTTGCCCTCTCTGCTTCTATTAATGTTTCTGCTGATGCTGAAAGTGCAAGCGGCTCATCGTCACCCTGTGGCTGCCTTTCTTCTTTGTCTACAAAACACATAAATACCAGAAAGTCAACATAAAATATCAGAAGGAACTAAATTCTTTGAAATGAATGTGGATGGCTTGGCATGTGTTTCAACATCAAAATAGTGATAATAAAGCAGCAGCTATTCCCACTCTATATTTTAAAACACTAGCAGGAAAAGTGCAGCACGACAAACTGAGAGTACGAATTGCATTGCCACCACAATTAACTTCTTGTGCTAATTTATCAGTGATATATATAAACAACATACCTGTTTCTTCATTAGAGTCTCCAAAGATTTCTTTGAACCAATCTTCCCTTTTATGGCCAAAAACATAAGCTCTGCCATCGTCTCTATTTAGGGGTCCACCCCACATGAAGTATGTTCCTGGAATAAACTCTGGCAAATTCCCACCTATGTCAGATGGATAACAAGGCTCTTCGTGGTCGTTTTGGGCACTACTTATCTCACAGTCTTGCTCATGCACAAGTTGGATGCCGCACTCTTTCACTTGGAGCCCAGGTTGCATAAATACTGAAACTGTCACTTCATCCCCGCTTTCCAGTCGGTTCCCTAACTTCCAGTGACTTAACCATATCACGTCGTTTTCGTTATCTGGAATGCCATAGCATGCTGGGGCATATATCCATTTCAGACCCTTGCTCTTGTTACTGACTTTGGTAATTACTGGATGAGGTATAGTAGAAAAATAATAAGTGTTGGAATTTGCATAAATAGAGAAGATGTTCAAGCCTCGGATCTTGAGATTTGGAAGTGACGGCACAGTAAAAGATACTGTGGACCCTTTACTTCTATGGCTGAACTGGCCGGGAACCTCGTTTCCAGGAAGAAATGTGCTGAATATACCAACTTCATACAGTCCCTATACCAAATAGCAAGAGTAATTAGTTACCCTCTTGCTTGCATAGGGCGTAGTAAAATGCTGTTTAACATAACTCTCTGTTTTTTTCCCAACTTTTCTTTCTCAACTTACATAGTCTAAATTCCAAAGTTTTAAGCATGCCATATAATTTTCAGAAAATAATAAAACGTCCGGTTGCATTGCATTGCCGAATAAGAGAGAGAGCGAAGAATTACCTTGATGGGATGCATCGTGCCATCCGAATTAAGCATATCTGGGGTGCACATCCTAATGGCTTTCATGGATTCCAAGTTACACAAGCCCAAAAGTTTTATCATTTCTGCATCCACTGTTTCTATTGGCTCTAACTTGTACCAGTACTCAATCTCAGCAAGTTTGGAGTTGTAACCATACAAGATACTCTTTGGTAGGCATGAAATTGATTGAAATGTTATTTTCTCCAATGACTCAGAATGGAGTGTAACCAATTCTTTTACTCTTGGTAGCCCCTCAAGCGATTTGAGCTCTGTACATTGGGAAAATGCAAGGTGATCGAGCCCTGTAAGGCCTCTGATGCAATCTGGTAGCCTACAAAGTGGATTGCTACTTAGATCCAATCTCTGCAATGAGGGTAAGCTACCAAAATCTCCTGGAAAAGAATCATCAGAAAGATTGCAGTATGTAAGACTTAGAACAACTAAAGTGCAGGGTAAAGTGGTAGTGTGTAATAGACTTATTGGAACTTCATCGGCTAGAAACACTTTAAGAGATTGCATCTTCCCCATATCCACAGGAAACTCATTAAGGCTTGAGCAACCAGATATAATAAGTGTTTCAAGTGATTTTAGCATAGAACTGCTATTTGGAAGCTTCCTAATATTTTTGCAATTTTTCATATTCAAGTAAACAAGTTTCTCTAGGTTTCCAATGGATTCATGGACATCAACCAAGCTTGCACAATCTTCAAGAATCAATCTCTCTAGATTGGGGACCAATGAGAAGTCCCCGGTTTCAGTGAGCTCACGGGAATTGCTGAGATCAAGGATCTTTAATGATGGAAGATGCTGTGAAAAGAAAAAAGTAAGAAGGCAGGAGTTTATTCTTGTAGATTTGTCTACCAGTTAATCCCTAAGAAAAACTAAAATAAAAAGTGTGGAGTAGCATGCATACCTTTGTTCCCTTCCAGATTTGTCTTAAGCCACTATAAGGCATTTCAAGAACAACCAAGCTCTCCAAAAGAAAGTCACTGGGTATAGAGTCTAAAGGGAATTTAAGCCAATACAACCATCTCAGTCCTTTAGGAAATTCTTCATAACATCCATTGAGCTGTACAAAACTAAGCTGGAGTAGTTTTAGTTTAACCATCCTTCCAAATGCATTAGTTTCGAAGACTACCATATTTGATTTTCTCAAAGGAGTGTCTACAGGGTGCAGATTAAGGGCAAGACCTTCAACTTTCTTTGAACCCTAGTACAGAGAAAATAGAAAACAAAGCATTTGGATTAGTAACCAACATGAATGCACAAAAACAGAAAAAAGATTATGCGTGCGGCATACATAGTGAGCATGTTTCTTACATTCTTTTCTCTCAATACACTGAGAGAATCCTTATGATGCCATAATCTACTTCGTTTCTCTAGCTCTTTTGATTCTAGGCGAACAATTTCTCTTCCCATGTCACGAATCATTTGATGCATCTTCACCTTATTATGCTCATCAATTGTTAACAAACACCGATCGATGAGATTTTGAATGGCAACAATTGTAAAGAAATCACATCCATCTAGTATTTTCACTGTGACATCTTTCTCATTTCCAATGAAGAAACATGCAATATGGAGGAATAATTGTTGGTCATGGTCGTCTTGTAAAGAGTCATAGCTTATTCTGAGCTTATTCACAATGTCACCGTTTGGAATAACTTCCAATTTCTTTAATGCACTTTCCCATACATGTATACTCTGCCCTGATAGTGAAGAACCCAAAATTTTAAGAGCTAATGGAAGTCCTCCGCTGTGGTTTACTACCTTTTCCGAAAGTTTCACATAACCTTCAACTGGATAGTTCTGTCCAAAAGCGTGGCAACTAAAGAGCTCCAATGATTCAACATGATTTAAGGTTTCAACATTATGCACCTTAACATCTTGATGAGCCTTCAACAACCCCACACACCTAGTTGTTATAATAATTTTACTTCCTGGATAAAACCATTTTCGCATTCGAAGTACTGCATCTAATTGGTTCGTATGATCCACATCATCAAGGACAAGAAGAACTTTTTTACAGCTTATAACATCCTTAATCTTAATTATTCCCTCACTAACACTACGTATCTTCACTGTTCTTCCACCCAAAATATCAGAGAGAAGTTGTACTTGCATTTGAACCAGACCATTGGGACCTTCTGAAATCTCCCTGATACTTTCAAGGAAACTTCTTCCTTCAAATCTTGAAAAATTTGAATTATAAACAACTTGTGCAATGGTTGTCTTCCCTATTCCACCAATCCCATAAATCACAAATATCCCAACATCAGATGATCCATCTTGTAACCATAAATTAATCTCTTTGACTCGAGAATCGATTCCAATTAGGTAAGGGGCAACACTCAATGGTGTGCGACTTAGCTTGCCTTCAATCACTTTAACAATTTTCTTGATAAACTTTGCCTCATGCCTAGAAAATTGCAATCCAAATGAAAATAAATGGGGAAATCAAATTATAAAGTCTGATATGTTAATATTATATAAATCATGAAAGAAAGCTTTAAAAGGACCAGTTATAAATTAATGAAATTTACCCATCACATTCATTTTGTAAGACCATGCCTGCAAGATCTGCAACTTCTGCGAGTGCTGCCCTCCATCCCTTTACCTTGTCCTTGTTCACAGATCGATTTTTTTGGTGTCCAGCAAATGCTTTTGCAAAGCTTCCAGTCTGCTTCCTCACCTCAGATGGATCGATGTCGTAGAAGACTGGTAAAACTACATGATCAGATGTCCTCTTGCGTTGTAGGATCATCACAAGCTCGTCAAGGCACCATTTGGAAGACGCGTAATCTTTCGAAAACACAATGACAGAACTTCGAGAGTGTTGGATTGCTTTCTCCAGCTCTGGCTTGATATCTTCCCCTCTCTCAAGTTCATCGTCATCTCGGAAAGTTTGAAGCCCTGCGTCGACAAAGGCTGTATAGATGTGGTCAGTAAACGTTTTGCGAGTGTCTTCACCTCTGAAACTCAAGAACACATGATAACGGCAACCAAAAGTATCTGCAGAGGAGTCTTCTTGAGCTCTAACAAGTGCCATTGATGAACAAGCAGCTCAGTAAATACAGCTGGTATTTTTTCCTTGCAGGTTTCTTAGCTGATTATATCATGATCAGGTGATATTAATGCGCGTTTCAAAACAATCTGCTCATGAATGTCCTTTCCTGGTCAAGAAAATAAAGATAGTCTTCTCCATCAACTTAAAAGCAATTGGCAAAAGATAGTCTACTCCATCAACTTAAAAGCGAATGGCATAGATACCAATGCGTGACCTTTTTACTCAGTCAAGCAAATGAAAGAGATGTCTACCGCTTATCCTAAACGCAATAATTCGTGGTAACTGTTAATTAAGGGAAAACTTTTGAGTGCAATACCACGGATCGGTGTGACGCATCGGTAACTGTTAATTCGACTTCCGTTAAAAAGAGGGTATAACATGTACTAAGATTGAGTTGAGATTGTACAATTAATTTTATTCAAATTGAAATTGACGACCTTGTTTAATTTAAATTTTACATAAACTTCTTACCGATTCAACTTTTGTTGCATGACCTCATTGAGGCACAGAGAAGAACGGTGTATTGAAGGAACATAAGTTACCTTGGTTTGATCCATTTTTGTGAGCCAAGTTCATGATTTAGAGTTTTGTTCCTATACTGAGCAATACTCGAGTTAAAAGTGATGCTTTGATGTAGTTTTAGTGGTCTCGTTTATTTTCAATGGAATCCAAACTCCTTGCTTTTGACAAAAGATGGCATTGATGGGTTTGGATGACGGCAATGGCATCATGAGTAATGAGGCCATCCCTAATGGGGGCTTTAGTTGGGGCTCAACCATCCCAGAACTCTCATATATGTAGCCTAATGTCAAAATGGTCCAAAAGGCCAAAAAAACATGTCAAAAAGACATATCTGGGAGAGATTTGGGGCTCTAAATGCTAAGGACCTACCGGAGCTGTCCTCAAATGTGTGGACGTGGATACAGCCCCTTGAGCCCGAGTGGTCCCCACATGAATCACGTTTTTCCTCTCCTCAATCGCACAAGACGTGCAACTGCCCAAATACCCTCCTACCAAACAACAAGCGCGGGACCCGCTAGCACATAAAAAACACTTGATTTTTGTACTGTCCTCTTTTTCTACCATTTCTTTTTCTTCTTCAAATGAAAGTCTTCTTTCTTTCATTTTTACTAGCCTCTCCGCACACGCTTCCGCGTTTGCAAGAGACTTTGTTTTTTTTTTAAATGAAATTTATTTTAGAATTAAAAAAGATAATGGGTAGTTGTGTTTCATAAAAATAGGATTCATTATCTGATTTTTCTTTTAATTTTAATTTTTTTAATATAAAAAAGTGTGAATTTATCATATTATTCTCATTTAATTAATAATTTTAATTCTTAATGTTTGGATTAATTAAGGGCATTTTCTAGTATTTTGAATGTTTCACCATTCTCTGCCTTTTGCTTTATATATATAGATAATATAAATAAATAGCTAGTTTTTTTATTTACTCTAATCACTTTTTTTTAAAATCTTGTTCAAATTTTCATTTTTTTTTTGGGTTGAAATATTAAAAAAAAAAAAAAAACTAACATAACATAAACATACATTAAAAAATAATAAGTGAATAAAAATAAAAAATACAACATAAATCAAATTACATCATAAATGGATCCCTAAATACAGAGTTTCTCATTGTAGGAGAGATGTCTTTAGAACCCTAAAGATTCCATTGAAGCTCTAAATGGGGCTCTATCAATCTCTTTTAGAGCCCCTACATTGGGGATGGTTTGACAAAGGTGTACGTACGTTCCCACCACCGACTGTCAATGAAAGCTCTCTCTCCACTATCACTCTGACTTCATGCAGCACCAATTTGGTTTAAAAAGAAATTGAGAACCTAATGCATAGGCCTAGCCTTTTGCTGGAATTTCTCTTGGAAATTCAGAAAATATATAAGATAATAAATATTTTTTAAGAACAATTAAATGCAAGTAGCATATAGATGCATGCCCCTTTCTTTGTTTCAGTCAAGCAAACGAAAAGTTGACTTTTCCTACAAGGCAATAATGCAAAGGCCATGGCAGCTGGTATGAGTGCTCAGCTCACGGAGGCAACATTCAAAATTCCATGACTTCAAATCAAAATAATAATGTTTAAGGATTCGGAGAAGGACATAAATATAAAAAAAATCATCTATGAGTTCAATAATCCAAATTTTGTGATCCAAATATAAACCTTGGTTGACCAAATTTTGTGATCCATTCCAAGTAATAGTTTAAAGGATGCTTGAAGTTTGTTGATAAGAAGCACTATATGTATCTTTGAAGAAAGTGGCAGTTTTTAATGTCTTTTGTTTTCAATAAAAGATCCAAGTTGGCCAGATTCTGTCTTTTGACAAAGATGGCCTTGGCGAGGATCACTCTGATGCATCAGAATTTGACAAATTAGAAAACTGCCCCTTTGAGTTCTATGTCTAAAAACCATTTTCAACCTTTCAATTGCTTTAGACAAATTAGAGATAAAAGTATGATTTCCTTTACCAGACACCAAATCTTTTTTGTCAATTGATGCAAGTTGGTTTCTGACTTTCTTTCACAATGGTAAAATTTTAATTGAAGCTTTTCCATTTTGATTACATATGGGGCAGCATTTGAAATACATTACATTGTCGCCTGTCCTTTTTCTTTTTTAGTGAGAGAGAAAAGAGCGAGAGAGTACTAGAGAAAGGAAGAGAAAGAAGAAAGCACCAATAATAACAATAATCTTGCAGCCTCTGCTACCACAGTCGTTGTTTGCCCTCTCTGCTTCTATTAATGTTTCTGCTGATGCTGAAAGTGCAAGCGGCTCATCGTCACCCTGTGGCTGCCTTTCTTCTTTGTCTACAAAACACATAAATACCAGAAAGTCAACATAAAATATCAGAAGGAACTAAATTCTTTGAAATGAATGTGGATGGCTTGGCATGTGTTTCAACATCAAAATAGTGATAATAAAGCAGCAGCTATTCCCACTCTATATTTTAAAACTCTAGCAGGAAAAGTGCAGTATGACAAACTGAGAGTACGAATGGCATTGCCATCACAATTAACTTCTTGTGCTAATTTATCAGTGATATATCTAAACAACATACCTGTTTCTTCATTAGAGTCTCCAAAGATTTCTTTGAACCAATCTTCCCTTATATGGTCAGAAACATAAGCTCTGCCATCATCTCTATTTAGGGGTCCACCCCACATGAAGTATGTTCCTGGAATAAAATCTGCCAAATTCCCACCAATGTCAGATGGATAACAAGGCTCTTCATGGTCGTTCTGGGCACTACTTATCTCACAGTCTTGCTCATGCACAAGTTGGATGCCGCACTCTTCCACTTGGAGCCCAGGTTGCATAAATACTGAAACTGTCACTTCATCCCCACTTTCCAGTCGGTTCCCTAACTTCCAGTGACTTAACCACATCACGTCGTTTTCGTTATCTGGAATGCCATAGCATGCTGGGCAATAGATCCATTTCAGACCCTTGCTCTTGTTACTGACTTTGGTAATTACTGGATGAGGTATAGTATAAAAATAAGGAGTGTTGGAATCTGCATAAATAGAGAAGATGTTCAAGCCTCGGATCTTGAGATTTGGAAGTGAAGGCACAGTAAAAGATACTGTGGACCCTTTACTTCTATGGCTGAACTGGCCTGGAACCTCGTTTCCAGGAAGAAATGTGCTGAATATACCATCTTCATACAGTCCCTATACCAAATAGCAAGAGTAATTAGTCACCCTCTTGCTTGCATAGGGCGTAGTGAAATGCTGTTTAATAAAACTCTCTGTTTTTTTCCCAACTTTTCTTTCTCAACTTAACATAGTCTAAATTCCAAAGTTTTGAGCATGCCATATAATTTTCAGAAAATAATAAAACGTCTGGTTGCATTACATTGCCCAATAAGAGAGAGAGAGAGAGAGAGCGAAAGAGAGAGAGGCTTTGTTTTTTTTTTTATTTGAGTATATATGTGAAAATATATAAATTTTTTTATTATATCATATGTATGATGTTGTTGTGCAGGGAACTCTAGAATGGCTTGTAAAGCAAAGCTTATGATTCCTGAGGGTGAGAAGTACGAAGGAAAGCCATTTGCCCTTTCACACGCAAGGACCGCCATTACAACAATAAAGGCGAAGTTCAATACGCAGCAGTTACAGTGGTTCGAGGGGAGTTGTTTTGGTCATCTATTACTGATAGAGGACCTGAAGTGGAATTCACAAGTTGTCCACGGGCTGTTGATGAGGAAGGCTAATCCTAAGACAGTTACACAGGTGAACGGGATAAAATTCATTGTGGGTAACAAGTTGATACAATTCACAATCCAACACTTTTGCCTCATCACGGGCCTAAGGTTCGGAAAGCTCCCTTTCATTCCAAAGGCGACAAATGAAAACTGCTCCTTGAAGCGAAAATACTTCAGTAGCAATAAACCTCCCACCCTTTTGGACCTACACACTGCCTTCATCGAGTGCACAGATGATGACGATGCGTTAAAGCTTGGAATGGTTCTCTTCTTTGCACTGCCTTAATTTCTCAAGCAGTCTTTTTTAATATGTCGTCGGCTTTCTCCTCCTTTTTTTTTCTTTTTATGTTGTAGCCTCTTTATAGGCCAACTAGATAAGACTCTTCTGAAAACGCAACACTTTTTGAATTTCAAGTAAGTGCTGATCAGCTTTAGCCTTACCAGTTTGAAACATAACAGATATCCCAAAAATTTTGGGAACCCATGTTGGTTTGACTTTATCATTTAATCTTTATTTGAAATAAATGATAAGATTTAATTGGCTGAAATAATTTTTTTTTTCAACAGTTGCCCCCTCAAGCTTCGTGCGTGTAATGTCTTTATGCATGTGGAGCTGGAGAAGCTTTTGTCTTAAACTGTGAACTAATTCCCTTTTGCATTCTCAATTTTAGGTGGTGAATGCGCACGGGAACCTTCGAAAAGAACATGCCCTCGATGCACGTGGAGAAGCAATCACGGCTGGTCCGGAATATATGAGATCTTTTCCTATGATCAACCTCTCCTTACCTCCTGAGAGTCACGTGACTTGGTTCAATATTGATCAAGTGAGTAGTAGACATTTCAAGTTTAATCCTCATGAAGAAGACAGGGTCATTCAGGCTTCCCAAGCAAAAGGTGCTTACTTTTGAGCTCACTATTTGACGAAAGTAAACAACTCGTTAGATAGGGACAAAGAGTTTTTATCCAGAGATGAATTTTATCCAGCTATGCACAAGATGCTTCGTGAGCAAATTGCATGGGAGGGCAATTTCAGGTTTCATGGTCGAGCTACCTTCCAACGGTTCGTAATGGAATGGATAGAAACTATCTTGCACAATTTTGGAGACATTTTACACCAAGCTGGTATTTTTGGTGCGGTGGCCGTTTCCCGTTACTCTTATGATTGTTGCTCTAATGTACGGAGAGCATTTTGAGAGTTATGGGGGGCCTCTATCCAACACTTTCCATCACAGAAATGGCGAAATGAGTATTTCTTTGTATGACTTGAAAGTTATTGGCGGGTTACCAATTTTGGGCCTCTCATATGACGAGTTCATTCCCCTAAACAAAGAATTATGTCGTGAAGACTTCTATC
This sequence comes from Prunus mume, assembly GCF_000346735.1. The sequence continues at coordinate 14,119,317 of NC_024130.1, forward strand.
CTTCGAGTGTTGGCGAACTTTTGAGAATCCATGTACAATTACACATTTTCCATCAGAAAGGTAAAGTTTACTACAATCACTGGGCTAAGCATTTTTTCCGAGGAGAAGCTATATATGGTGCTACTAGCAATGGCAAGAACGTAATTCCTAAACAAGTAGCTGAGGCTAGGAAACTTCCTTTGAACATTTCTCACGAGGGTCAGCTGGCTGCTTTCTTGGTTTTTTGGCTTAGCCATTTTGTCATGCCAACTAGCAAGGCCATAAGGCCCGAGTGCTTCTATATGGCAAGTTTGATGGCTCGTAGGCTCAAAGTTTGGCTTGCTCCAGCGGTATTAGGTGTTATTTACCATGCTCTTGGTACAATTGCTACTCATCCTAGAGGCCCTAGCCTAGCAAACGCATGTCTTCCCATTCACTATGTGCTTGGATAGTTAGGCTAGTATTTTCTTGACCTGACTACACGTCGATGTGATAGCGACTTTCCAGAACATTACCCTTTTCTTTTGAGGTATAGCCAAATCGAGGCCAAATATGTTGACCCCACTCGAGCTAGGATAATCCTCATAAGCGCCCTAGTGTCTTCCTTGCACATGAGGATTATATCCTTTTAGACACAGAGACACTAGCAGATGATATCTTTGAGTACTTGATTTGCATGCACTCTGCATTGCTTCCTGCAAGGGTAGGTGGTGATCTTTGGTTGGGGTCTTACTACCCAAATAGATTTGCTCACCAGTTTGGCTTTGATCAAGGATTTTCGGCGAACCATCTTTTATTTAGTGTACGTGAGAAGCAGCGATGTGAGATTGAGAAGTTGGCGAGAGCCTAAGCGGTTCTTCTGCGCAAAGATACCACGACGCGTTTCTATATTTCGTGCTTCACCCGCATTGGAGAATGCTCTTGGTGGTATTGTAGATGGTGGATGACTACATGTGCACTTTACATGAGCTTTTCTATGTCAAAATTTTTCTCATTGGTAGATATGCTTTAATATTGAGGTCGTTGTTGTGTTGTGAAATGTCAGCACCTTGACATGGCCATGTTTCTAATACGCAAAAGACAACTCTCTCATCCTCAAGTATTTGGAACGGAGTGGACAACTGCCGAGTTTTGTCTGCAGGTATTATTGTATTCATATTATGTGTCATTCAATTTGTTGCATTGGTAGGAGTAATGTTGTTGGCTGTGTTTGGTGCATTGGATCCTATTCATGTAACATGTCTTTCACAATTGTTTGCAACAATTTTTACAGCCATTTACACCGCCAATTGCGAAACGAGTTACGAGGAAACCAATTGCTTCAATGACTGTTGACCCTACCCCTAACTACCTCATAAATATACACCACTTTGTCTGGGGTTCATGGCAACATGGGTATGCACAAGCATGGACGAAAGTCCGCAAGGTCTATCTCCCGTATAATGTTCGACAGTCCCATTGGGTGGCTGTAGAAATTGACTTTGTCAGACATACTGCCACTGTCTACGACTCGTATACTGTTTTTACCTCCAACACAATGCTTGTCCGACAGATGGAGCCTATTACCCAGACGCTTGCAAAGGTGTTGTATGACATGAGGTTTTATGAGAAATCGGAGGTTGAAGCGGTGAAGAGAAAGGGGATTGACATGTCAACGTTTAACCCATTCACACTTTGCAGAATTTCCGATGTTCGTCAGCAAAGTGATGGGTAAGCTGTGTTCATTTAAAGCACTTTGTGCATGTTGTCAGTATGTGCACTTCTAACTTCTGTACTTCTCGGGTGGACAGTACCTCATGTGGCATTATGACCGTCAAATTTATTGAGTATCTCAGTGCTGGCATTCCTTTTAATACCATTGACCCAGCCAAGTTTGGCTACTACCGATTGAAGCTTGCAATCGAGGCTCTCAGGGGAGAGGCCTATGTATGAGGTAAAAGTCCATATCTGACCTCATATGAATTCACTGTTAAGGACTGCCTTCAGAATTGCCT
>NC_024130.1:14133825-14148898 GCF_000346735.1 Prunus mume
TTTTATATGGAGGGCACTTCGGTCATTTCACGTCCCCAAGTGATTATATTAGAATACAATTTGTAACCTGATTATTTGAGCACACTATTTCTGATTTGTGATTATACCAGCTTATTTCCCAATTGAGAACCTAATGCATAGGCCTAGCCTTTTGCTGGAATTTCTCTTGGAAATTCAGAAAATATATAAGATAATAAATATTTTTTAAGAACAATTAAATGCAAGTAGCATATAGATGCATGCCCCTTTCTTTGTTTCAGTCAAGCAAACGAAAAGTTGACTTTTCCTACAAGGCAATAATGCAAAGGCCATGGCAGCTGGTATGAGTGCTCAGCTCACGGAGGCAACATTCAAAATTCCATGACTTCAAATCAAAATAATAATGTTTAAGGATTCGGAGAAGGACATAAATATAAAAAAAAAATCATCTATGAGTTTAATAATCCAAATTTTGTGATCCAAATATAAACCTTGGTTGACCAAATTTTGTGATCCATTCCAAGTAATAGTTTAAAGGATGCTTGAAGTTTGTTGATAAGAAGCACTATATGTATCTTTGAAGAAAGTGGCAGTTTTTAATGTCTTTTGTTTTCAATAAAAGATCCAAGTTGGCCAGATTCTGTCTTTTGACAAAGATGGCCTTGGCGAGGATCACTCTGATGCATCAGAATTTGACAAATTAGAAAACTGCCCCTTTGAGTTCTATGTCTAAAAACCATTTTCAACCTTTCAATTGCTTTAGACAAATTAGAGATAAAAGTATGATTTCCTTTACCAGACACCAAATCTTTTTTGTCAATTGATGCAAGTTGGTTTCTGACTTTCTTTCACAATGGTAAAATTTTAATTGAAGCTTTTCCATTTTGATTACATATGGGGCAGCATTTGAAATACATTACATTGTCGCCTGTCCTTTTTCTTTTTTAGTGAGAGAGAAAGGAGCGAGAGAGTACTAGAGAAAGGAAGAGAAAGAAGAAAGCACCAATAATAACAATAATCTTGCAGCCTCTGCTACCACAGTCGTTGTTTGCCCTCTCTGCTTCTATTAATGTTTCTGCTGATGCTGAAAGTGCAAGCGGCTCATCGTCACCCTGTGGCTGCCTTTCTTCTTTGTCTACAAAACACACAAATACCAGAAAGTTAACATAACATATCAGAAGGAACTAAATTCTTTGAAATGAATGTGGATGGCTTGGCATGTGTTTCAACATCAAAATAGTGATAATAAAGCAGCAGCTATTCCCACTCTATATTTTAAAACTCTAGCAGGAAAAGTGCAGTATGACAAACTGAGAGTACGAATGGCATTGCCATCACAATTAACTTCTTGTGCTAATTTATCAGTGATATATCTAAACAACATACCTGTTTCTTCATTAGAGTCTCCAAAGATTTCTTTGAACCAATCTTCCCTTATATGGTCAGAAACATAAGCTCTGCCATCATCTCTATTTAGGGGTCCACCCCACATGAAGTATGTTCCTGGAATAAAATCTGCCAAATTCCCACCAATGTCAGATGGATAACAAGGCTCTTCATGGTCGTTTTGGGCACTACTTATCTCACAGTCTTGCTCATGCACAAGTTGGATGCCGCACTCTTCCACTTGGAGCCCAGGTTGCATAAATACTGAAACTGTCACTTCATCCCCACTTTCCAGTCGGTTCCCTAACTTCCAGTGACTTAACCACATCACGTCGTTTTCGTTATCTGGAATGCCATAGCATGCTGGGCAATAGATCCATTTCAGACCCTTGCTCTTGTTACTGACTTTGGTAATTACTGGATGAGGTATAGTATAAAAATAAGGAGTGTTGGAATCTGCATAAATAGAGAAGATGTTCAAGCCTCGGATCTTGAGATTTGGAAGTGAAGGCACAGTAAAAGATACTGTGGACCCTTTACTTCTATGGCTGAACTGGCCTGGAACCTCGTTTCCAGGAAGAAATGTGCTGAATATACCAACTTCATACAGTCCCTATACCAAATAGCAAGAGTAATTAGTCACCCTCTTGCTTGCATAGGGCGTAGTGAAATGCTGTTTAATAAAACTCTCTGTTTTTTTCCCAACTTTTCTTTCTCAACTTAACATAGTCTAAATTCCAAAGTTTTGAGCATGCCATATAATTTTCAGAAAATAATAAAACGTCTGGTTGCATTACATTGCCCAATAAGAGAGAGAGAGAGAGAGAGCGAAGAATTACCTCGATGGGATGCATCGTGCCATCTGAATTAAGCATATCTGGGGTGCACATCCTAATGGCTTTCATGGATTCCAAGTTACACAAGCCCAAAAGTTTTATCATTTCTGCATCCACTGTTTCTATTGGCTCTAACTTGTACCAGTACTCAATCTCAGCAAGTTTGGAGTTGTAACCATTGAGGATACTCTTCGGTAGGCATGAAATTGATTGAAATGTTATTTTCTCCAATGACTCGGAATAGGTTATAAACAAATTGTTTACTCTTGGTAGCCCCTCAAGCGATTTGAGCTTTATACATTGGACAAATGCAAGGACATTGAGCCCCGTAAGGCCTCTGATGAAATCTGGTAGGCTACAAATCGGATTGCTACTTAGATCCAAGCTCTGCAATGAGGGTAAGCTACCAAAATCTCTTGGAAAAGAATCATCAGAAAGATTGCAGCTTCGAAGACTTAAAACAACTAAACTGCAGGGTAAAGTAGTAGATTGTAATCTACTTATTGGGAATTCATCTGCTCGAAACACTTTCAGAGATTCCATCTTCCCCATCTCCACTGGAAACTCATTAAGGCTTGAGCAGCCAGATATAATAAGTGTTTCAAGTGATTTTAGCATAGAACTGCTATTTGGAAGCTTCCTAATATTTTTGCAATCTTTCATATTCAAGTAAACAAGTTTCTCTAGATTTCCAATGGATTCATGGACGTCAACCAAGCTTGCACAATCTTCAAGAATCAATCTCTCTAGATTGGGGACCAATGAGAAGTCGCCGGTTTCGGTGAGCTCATGGGAATTGCTGAGATCAAGGATCTTTAATGATGGAAGATGCTGTGAAAAGAAAAATGTAAGAAGGCAGGAGTTTATTCTTGTAGATTTGTCTACCAGTTAATCCCTAAGAAAAACTAAAATGAAAAGTGTGGAGTAGCATGCATACCTTTGTTCCCTTCCAGATTTGTCTTAAGCTACTATATGGCATTTCAAGAACAACCAAGCTCTCCAAAAGAAAGTCACTGGGTATAGAGTCTAAAGGAAATTTAAGCCAATACAACCATCTCAGTCCTTTAGGAAATTCTTCATAACATCCATTGAGCTGTACAAAACTAAGCTGGAGTAGTTTTAGTTTAACCATCCTTCTAAATGCATTAGTTTCGAAGACTACCATATTTGATTTTCTCAAAGGAGTGTCTACAGGGTGCAGATTAAGCGCAAGACCTTCAACTTTCTTTGAACCCTAGTACAAAGAAAATAGAAAATAAAGCATTTGGATTAGTAACCAACATGAATGCACAAAAACAGAAAAAAGATTATGCTCGTGGCATACATAATGAGCATGTTTCTTACTTTCTTTTCTCTCAATACACTGAGAGAATCCTTATGATGCCATAATCTACTTCGTTTCTCCAGCTCTTTTGATTCTAGGCGAACAATTTCTCTTCCCATGTCACGAATCATTTGATGCATCTTCATCTTATTATGCTCATCAATTGTTAAAAAACACCGATCGATGAGATTTTGAATGCCAACAATTGTAAAGAAATCACATCCATCTAGTATTTTCACTGTGACATCTTTCTCATTTCCAATGAAGAAACATGCAATATGGAGGAATAATTGTTGGTCATGGTCGTCTTGTAAAGAGTCGTAGCTTATTCTGAGCTTATTCACAATGTCACTGTTTGGAATAATTTCCAATTTCTTTAATGCACTTTCCCATACATGTATACTCTGCCCTGATAGTGAAGAACCCAAAATTTTAAGAGCTAATGGAAGTCCTCCGCTGTGGTTTACTACCTTCTCCGAAAGTTTCACATAACCTTCAACTGGATAGTTCTGTCCGAAAGCGTGGCAACTAAAGAGCTCCAATGATTCAACATGATTTAAGGTTTCAACATTATGCACCTTAACATCTTGATGAGCCTTCAACAACCCCACACACCTAGTTGTTATAATAATTTTACTTCCTGGATAAAACCATTTTCTCATTCGAAGCACTGCATCTAATTGGTTCGTATGATCCACATCATCAAGGACAAGAAGAACTTTTTTACAGCTTATAACATCCTTAATCTTAATTATTCCCTCACTAACACTATGTATCTTCACTGTTCTTCCACCCAAAATATCAGAGAGAAGTTGTACTTGCATTTGAACCAGACCATTGGGACCTTCTGAAATCTCCCTGATACTTTCAAGGAAACTTCTTCCTTCAAATCTTGAAAAATTTGAATTATAAACAACTTGTGCAATGGTTGTCTTCCCTATTCCACCAATCCCATAAATCACAAATATCCCAACATCAGATGATCCATCTTGTAACCATAAATTAATCTCTTTGACTCGAGAATCGATTCCAATTAGGTAAGGGGCAACACTCAATGGTGTGCGACTTAGCTTGCCTTCAATCACTTTAACAATTTTCTTGATAAACTTTGCCTCATGCCTAGAAAATTGCAATCCAAATGAAAATAAATGGGGAAATCAAATTATAAAGTCTGATATGTTAATATTATATAAATCATGAAAGAAAGCTTTAAAAGGACCAGTTATAAATTAATGAAATTTACCCATCACATTCATTTTGTAAGACCATGCCTGCAAGATCTGCAACTTCTGCAAGTGCTGCCCTCCATCCATTCACCTTGTCCTTTTTCAAAGATCCATTTTTTTGGTGTCCAGCAAATGCTTTTGCAAAGCTTCCAGTCTGCTTCCTCACCTCAGATGGATCGATGTCGTAGAAGACTGGTAAAACTACATGATCAGAGGTCCTCTTGCGTTGCAGGATCATCACAAGCTCGTCAAGGCACCATTTGGAAGACGCGTAGTCTTTCGAAAACACAATGACAGAACTTCGTGAGTGTTGGATTGCTTTCTCCAGCTCTGGCTTGATATCTTCCCCTCTCTCAAGTTCATCGTCGTCTCGGAAAGTTTGAAGCCCTGCGTCGACAAAGGCCGTATAGATGTGGTCAGTAAAAGTTTTGCGAGTGTCTTCACCTCTGAAACTCAAGAACACATGATAACGGCAACCAAAAGTATCTGCAGAGGAGTCTTCTTGAGCTCTAACAAGTGCCATTGATGAACAAGCAGCTCAGTAAATCTAGCTGGTATTTTTTCCTTGCAGGTATCTTAGCTGATTATATCATGATCCGGTGATATTAATGCGCGTTTCAAAACAATCTGCTCATCAATGTCCTTTCCTGGTCAAGAAAGTAAAAGTAGTCTTCTCCATCAACTCAAAAGCGAATGGCATAGATACCAATGCATGTTCTTTTTACTCTTTCAGTCAAGCAAGTGAAAGAGATGTCCACTTATCCTAAACGCAGTAATTCGTGGTAGCTGTTAATTAAGGGGAAAACTTCTGAGTGGGAGACCACATGTGGGTGTGACAATCACATCGAAAAATAAAAGTCTTGCAACTTAACATTAAAAGAATATTGTTATTTGTCTCATCTCAGTTGTATTGTCTAATATTGAGTTGAGATTGTACAATTAATTTTATTCAAATTGAAATTGGGGACCTTGTTTAATTTAAATTTTACATAAACTTTTTACCGACTCAACTTTTGTTGCATAACCTCATTGAGGAAAGAGAAGAACGGTGTCTTGAAGGAACAAAACACCGGTTTGGACCGGTTTTTGTCTCAAATTAGAATCGAATTTGGTACTATTTATCCGGTTTGGTTTTGTTTAACTTTGACCAAAAAATTTCAAAAACTGTCCGGTTCAAGTTGAATCAGTTTCGGTCCGATTCGGTTTTGAAACGGATTATTAAAATTATTTTTTTCAAAGTATTGAATTTTTTTCTTTTTTGCTTGAAAATTAATAAATTATTTAATTTCATATAAAAATAAATATTCAAACTAGAAAAGAGGGATGTTTTGAAATTGAACTTGGATAAATATTAGTTATGAGATTAAAAATATAGCATTGAATATAAATAAATATTGAAATTATATATTTTTTAATTTGACCTCTCAGTTCGGCCCGGTCCAATTTTTGAAGACAGAACTAGATCCAAAACTGGTTAGGTTCGTTTTTTGACTGGTTGTTGACTTTTTGGTCAACTTGGTTGTTTTCACCTTTTTTTGAGTGCGATTCGGCTTGGATTTCCGATTTGCCGGTTTGAATGCCCACCCCTACTTTTTTCTCTCCTCAATCACATAAGACGTTCAACTGCCCAAATACTCTATTACCAAACCACATGCGCAGGCCCGCTAGCACATAAAAAACACTTGATTTTTGTACTCCTCTTTTTCTACCATTCTTTTTCTTCTTCAAATGAAAGTCTTCTTCTTTTTTTTTTTCTTCTTTTTTTTATAGAAATAAATAGCTAGTAAAATATCTTTCCAAATTTTGATTTTTTGGGGTTGAAATATTAAAAAAAACAAGACCTAACATAACATAAACATACATTAAAAAATAATAAGTTAACAAAAATAAAAAATAGCACATAAATCAAATTACATCATAAATGGATCCCCAAATATAGAGCTTCCCATTGTGAGAGAGATGCCTTTAGAACCATACAGATTCCATCGAAGCTCTAAATGGGGCTCTATCAACCTCTTTTAGAGCCTCCACCATTGGGGATGGCTTGACAAAGGTGTACATACGTTCCCACCACCACAACCGTCGGTGAAAGCTCTATCTTTCCACTATCACTCTGATTTGATGCAGCACCAATTTGGTTTAAAAAGAAATTGAGAACCTAATGCATAGGCCTAGCCTTTTGCTGGAATTTCTCTTGGAAATTCAGAAAAGATATAAGATAATAAATATTTTTTAATCAAACGATATTAGAAGAGAGATATTCGAGAATCTTTTTGGTTTTTTGCTAAATACTATTAACAACTAGATCTATAACTGCCCACAATATTGGTCGGGTTGCGACAATTGTACTTGCCAAAACAGATTTGCAATTTGACAGAGAGATTTAATGGAGAATTCCCAGCAAGTTGGGGACGTTTTGTTGCTAATTATCAGTCTGTGGTTGAACTAATCACAAAACTCAAACTTTTTTCTGTATGGCCTATCTCCTGCCGAAGGAGGAGAACGAAAAAACGAGAAATTTGTATTCTTAAGCAATATTGCCTTCTACAAAAAGACTCATGAACAAAATGTTATAAGAACCCCAATAAATTCAAATTATTGACACTTGTATGAAGTCACTGTAACTGAGGGAATGGCTGTGAAAGAATTCTCAGACTGAGATCCCATAATTGCTAATTTTTGTGATTTCCTTTGTCAAAGCATTCCTTTCTTGCTTTGCCTCGGTAGCTAGTTTGGAGACCTGCAAAGGAGACAACCCAAGATGAGCACTTACACGCAAAAGTGTATATGAAATCCATAACAAGGAAATCTTTGCAAAGCCAGTTTTCAAAGGTCATTTTTTATGGTTTTTGTCTTTATGAATTTAAGTGCTTATATCTTTTTGATCTGGAAAAGGAAGAAATAATTAAGTGCAACGCTATGATCTGAGAACTCACTTGTGACCGGAACATGGATGCTTCTCTTCTAGGAAGTTCTCCAAGGATATCTTTTAGACCTGATACAATGAAGAACAACATATAAGCAACAGAAGCAAAATGTTTCATTTGCCTCCACTTTTAACTGCTTGATGTCAACAAACTTTAGGGTTAAAGGTATCTGCATACCTGCTGCTTGTCTTTCAATCTTATAAGCTGAGCGAATGACACTTTCAATTTGTTTCCCTGTATGTCTGCCAATAGAATTTGGACATGAAAAGTAAGTGCAATGGAAAATGGAGTGAATTATAAACTGCTCCTCTTTTACAAATGCAAACCTGAGTTTTGTCCTTCCCCTTATCAGTTCCTCTTCAGCATGTGATGCCCTCTTCTGCAAACAATAACTATACCATGAGTTCAATTCCTTGGAATGCTTGATAGATTAAACATAGTGCGCAAAAAAGCACACTATTGAACAGGGCACTCCATTATGCAAACAATTATTCTTTCAAAATTTTATTTTACTTCCTTCATTAATGCACATATCTCAATGTATCAACCAGGATGCATCAATGCCTTCTGAAACAATTTTTCCCTAAAGTTCAAGTGATATTTTGATCATTTAGTCAAATTTCTGCTCCCGTTAATAGAAGAATAATACCATCCTTCCAATTTGTTACAACACAAGTTTCTCTTGCCCATTAATTCACTAGGCTGCCTCCAAGTTGTATTTGTTGCTTAAAGGAAAATCTTCCTCATTCATTGTCAGGTGGCATCGGAATGATCAGATATCTACCTCAAAGCTCTATATGATGCTCGTAGAAAAATATTTCTCATTTATTGTCGCAATTTTTCAGGTGTCATCAAACCTTTCAACCCTCTGGTTTTCCAGTCTAGTGTGCATAGGGTTCTGTGGGAGCCAGTGGCAGACCTCTTGCAAAGTTTAGGTAACTACTCAAGTTGACAGTTTGGTAGGCACTTATAATTGCCCTTTGTCAAACTTTTGGCGAGGGTAGATTCAAAGAGCACATGAAAAATTCAAATTATCTCAAGGGCCCTGACGCCAATGACAACCTTACATTTGCAAAAATTTCATACTGAAGAAAAGCAACACATCCTATTTATTTTTGGCAAAAAATTATTCTTCTTGTTGATTTACTCTACTAGTATTCATACTTTGCAAACCAGTAGGAAGCCCAAAATTCTTCATAATATATGTCCATTGCACAAGAGTTTGCCTAAACGTTTTCCAATAACATTTATCATCAATAAAAGTATTGCTTTTCACAAGTCACAACCAAGCAATAGAGAACTAAAATAATCAATGTATCAACAGATCACACGTTGTCAATCAAGAGAGATAGAGAAAGAGAGGTTACCTCTAATTTTTCACCTTCAGCCTTTAGAAGATCAATTGAATGTCGCAACTCCTTTACTTTGGCATCAGCTCTAGAAAGTAAAGACTGCAGCAAGAAAAAAGTGCTGAAGCTAATCTTTACATAGATATAATGACTACGCATCTTGTGTTTGCAACAATATTACAGTTTAACGAATTTTAAGCCTTGTTCTCTCACAACATGCCACAGAACTCTCTAGACAACTTCGTCACACATTACTCCCATGCAATTTCTTTATAAAATAAACTTCCATCCTTAAATCCACATGACACTGACAATCTTGAGGTCATTACCATGTCACCACAATTGGCTCCAGAGGCAAAAAGCTCCTCATGGTTGAAATTTAGTCCCCACCAGTTTCTTTTTCTCTTTTCCACATTAGAAATAAAAGTACAAACCAAATTTTCTAAACACTGGGAGACAGAATGCTAAGACACAATAGAACATGTCATCAAAGAATACATACTCATATGGGGAGTGGCCATTATTATTAGCTGGTCTGTTGGATCTCTAAATATCAAATTAAAATCTCACCCCTCACTTGGTCATTGTTACATAGCTATGCAATGCACTAAATATGAAGATTCACTCTATCTGTAAAAAGGGTTAGTGATGCTACCAATGCAACTGAATGTGTCTTTAAAACCAATCCATTCTTACCTCTTCGCTCACAAAAAGGCGCAAAGTTTTGTGGTACAACATGCGTCGTGGCCCTGCAGATAAAAGGATAATTACGGGCAGTGACCATGGGTTGATACTTGATATTATGTAAAACTTCTAACAACTTAAATTGTTATCTACAATTCATTTCAAATATTAGCACGGAATCCTAAAACTTCCTGTTACACATTTTCAAGTATAATCAGTAGCAACCATGAGATTCAACAACACATGGTTTTTGACATTTACCTACTAGTGTAAGTAATAAAAGTAAGGCTTGAATTGCTAGAAAAATGTTTAAAGAAACTAAAGTTTGAATGTATGCAACCCTTAAAAAACCTGATAAATATGATAGAATCTGCTAAGGAAATGAAACCATACTTTTTAAAACCAGAAGACCCAAACCAGCAGCAACTCCACCAGTAATCATGGGATGTGAAGCCGCAATAAGAACACCCTCTGCACCAAAAAAGTGTAAATATATATTTCTTTTTCAGTCTGAAACTTCTAAAATCTTTAATGATGTAAACAAAAGATAACGAACAACTCAATTTTTGTTTTTGAAGAAACAAAGATAAACCAAACACTAACCTTTAATCTTCCCAAAAAACATATCCTCATAAGTACCATAATCAGACTTGATATCTTCCAAAGAGTTCTGCATTCAGACATTCAAACTCATCATAAAAAATAATTTTCTAAAATGAGGTTTTTTTTTTGGGGGGGGGGGGTGTGGTAGACAGTATTTCTGAATTGGTTGTTAACCATATGATGAAAGTTCTTGTAGTTTACACTGATTAAAATCCAGATAAACCACCCTTATATCCAAGTAAACAAGTGATTGGTGTGCATTCATGGAAACAACGACTAAATTTCTTCACAGAATTGCAGAATTAACAATCTAAACATTTGAAATTTGAATTGACTATTTGATATTTTCATTAGGGATTACAAATGGCAATCTCCTTTCTTTCTTGTAGCTTTCAATAAACAAACAATTCCTTAGTTCTACTGGCACCACGAATCTAAAATGAAAAAAAAAATTCGCATAAACGATTTAGAGACTCTCTTCTGTACTGCATTAATTTCATTGTTTTCTAACTAAGGAACCAAAGAGGAAATGTAAAATAATAAAAATTAAAAATGGAGAATTGAGGGAATCTCTCTTTACAATGGTTTGGCTGAAATGAGCAGCGGAGGTGGACCGAATCTCGGAGAGACGTGATCTAGAAGCTTCGATGGCGGACTCGAAAGTCTCTTCGATGGTCTTCTGGTAAACCCGAGCCTGCTCGACCGCGTAGTCGATCCACGGCGTGGCAGATTGCTCTAGGGTATGGAGACTGTGACTTATGGAGTCGTTGGGTGATATGGCTGGCTTCTCTTCTGAGGAGTTTTCTGGCAGTGGCACCGTCGCCATTGCTAATGCAATTGAGCTTGTTCACTCTCTTCTGATAAATTATTTTTTTGGCTGCAAATCGTTGAGGTCGACGGAGTTGCTGAAACGCCAATCTGGTCTTGTTAACCGGGTCGGGTTGGGGTGCTTCTTTATTCATGGGCCGTGTTAAGAACTTCCTTTATCGGGCTTTTATAATACTTGTACCCATTTGCCATGGCAAAAGACAATGACAAGACAAGGGTTGTTACTATTTACGTGAATAGTGCAGCCCTTGCAAAAGCTAGTGGTGTTTTCACCCATTGTTATGGCAACCTAATAGCAATTACTATTCATATGAGATATAAAGAGAAGAATTTGTATAGAGTTTTGGTGTGAGAAGTAAAGAATATGACTAAGTATTTATTCAAAAAATTGTGAAATTTTTAGTTTTTTTGGTTTATTTTTTTCATTGTTGACGTCGTCGTCAACGATGACGTTAGCAGCCCTCAGGCTAGAGCACGAGTGCGTTTTGCCTTTGGGCTGGCCAAGTTTGCTGGGACCCAGTTGGCACCCAGGCAGCTTAAGCCCACTAGAAAGCCAAAACGGGGACTTGGGCCCCCTCCTGAAGGGCTATCGTTGGAGTTGCTCTTACTCCGAGTCCTAGATCCAATTGTTACCTTTAAAGTTAAAATGGCAAAAATTTACTTTTAGTTATGTAGTTTGCCGAATTTTCTACTTTTACTTTTGTGGTTTCAATTCTTGCAATTGGACACATATAAATATAGTTTAATATCTTTGCATTTCAAAGACACGTCCAAAATTTTATCTAATTATGTGACGTGGTAAGTATGTGTCATAAAGGTGGAGGGGTATTTCGGTAGGATTAGAAGGAATTTGACAGAATTTGTAATGTGTCCTTAAATTCGAGGGATTAAAACTACGTGAGCAAATTGACATAATTGAAACTACAAGGACTAAAGTGGTAAAATAGGTAACCTACCTAGACCAAAAATAACTTTTTGCCTTTTAAAATCTACATTGAATACCCTTCTTGATGAATATGAGAATTTGAGGCGATGGATTTGGATTTTGTGACTTCAAATTCAAATAATTATGTTTCGCCCAACATGAGTTTAAATATTTGAATTTGACCCAAATCCATTAAGAGCTAAAACATCAGGGACTCGTTTGTTTGTATAAATTTGATTGAGTAGGTTTGGATATGAGGAAAAACTTAGTTGTAACAGGGATATCCATAAAGTGTTATCCCTAACCAATAATGTAACATCCCACATTGACCAACGAAGAGGGGATGATGTGCCTTATATGTACATGTCCACCTCCATCTAGCAAAAGGCATTTTGGGAGCTCACTGGCTTCATAGTCATGGAAACTTCGAAGTTAATCAAGTTGAGGCTAGAGCAATCCCAGGATGGGTAACCCACTGGAAAGTTGCTCGTGAGTTCCCAGAAGAGAGGGACCCAAAGCTGACAATATCATGCTACGGCGGAGCTGATCCCGGGATGTGACAAATAATGTTATGCCACGTGGAAATATTATCACACATGTCATAATGTTATTAGTCGGGGGTAGCAAAATAGTGTGATATCCCCATTTCATGGAAGTCTTTCTCTTGAATTTGAGGGATTGAACCCAAATATTTAAGTTCAGTTTTCATTGCATGAATTAGATTTAGTTGAAATGGTTAAGTTCAATTTAGTAACCTGTAGTTGTACTCGTGAGTCTTGTTTGTCATTTACACTCTCAATTTTAACACTTAAGTATCCCATATTTTTTTCAGTGTGATTCTGACGTTAGAGAATTGTCAAAATTCTCATTAGTTGAGTACATGGCAACCATAGCAACAAAACAGACATGTGATAATTTGGTTGTCCCACTTGTTGTCCCTTGTTTTAAGGTCAATTTGAGGGTATTTTCAAACAAGCCTAATTTTAGGATAAAACCATATTCAAAATAGATATTTTGGGTAGGAAGACATTAGTTGTTTGAAAATAACCTCAAACATACTTCCAAAAAAACAAAAGGTGCAGTTCAGGGCTGCCACATAAGCAATTAACCAGAATTTTGATGGAAACCATAACGCCAAAATCACTTTGAAAAAAATTGACAAATCAGAGGTACTTAATTGTTAAAATTAAGACTGTATGAACAAACATGCCTTACGAGTACAACTCCATGGTACCAAACTGAAATTAACCATAGTTGAAATTGAACTAAAATTTGATAAGCCCAAATTTCTCATTCTCTTTATTTATACCCTCTATCCTCTCCTTATCTATTACCAAACAACGAATTTAAAAAATATATGAATTTGAATATGAAAATTTAAAATTCAAGTCCATATCCTTCTTCTTTCATTTTGGTCCATCAACTAAAATTTTCATTTCAACAGTCCTTCGACTCTTCATTTAGTATCAAGATGGTCCTACCGTTAAAGTCTGTCAATTTTATTTTTAAATTGAGGGGTAAAACCGTCCATATACAATTACCAAACTCATTCCTTATCTCACTACTCCAACCCGCATCTCAACCTCCCCCATCTCAGCTTCCTTCATCCTCAACCTAGCCCCTCTCCTCCAACCCTCTCAATCTCTCGCATAAAGTAGCAACTTCAAGCCCAAATGAGCCTCGCAAATCAGGCTAACCCGATTCAAATATAAGCCATACCCAACAAAAACATTCCCAGATTAGATCTGAGTTAGTGTACAGAGAGAGAGAGAGAGAGAGAAACACCCTCATTCATAGGCTATCATTTTCGTAGCTTTGGGTGGTAATTATCATGGATTTGGGGGAGAGAGAGAGAGGGTGTGGGTCACGGTGAGAGAGACTTGGAGTGGTGAGGTGACGGTGGGTAGAGGTTGAGAGGGGGGAAGTTGCGAGGTTGGAGATAGGGTGAAGGGAGGTTGCAGTGTTGGAGAGCTAGGGTTAGGTAATGCTGGGTTCGTTTGTTTTGGGGTTACTTTTTTTAATTTTTTGTTATTTATTTTTGTATTTATTTGATTTTAATTTTTTTAATTAATTTAAAAAATAGAGAAAAAAATCATTACTTTTTCAGTCCATGTTAGCAAAAAAAAAAATCCATATTGGTGGTGAGATTCAATTTTTTCAATTTTAAAATTAGGTACAAGTTCCTATAATAGTTTCCTTGAATTTTTAATTATTGTATTAATATTTTAATTCATATGGACAATTTTACCCCTAAATTTAATGGCAATAAGAACAGGCTTTTATGGTAGGACTGTTTTGATACCAAATGAAGAATTAAGGGACCATTGAAATGAAAAATTTAGTTGGTAGACCAAAATAATACTATAGCAAAAGTTGAAGGCCCATTTCGATTAATAACCCTTTTAAAAAGTCCATATCCTTCTAACGAAATGGGCTTTAACATTTGAAATAACCATTAGAACTGTAAGGATTTCATCCTATCTCACGAGTCTCACTCTACTGTGTATCTCCTTCTCTAGCTTTCGTCCATCTCTTTCATCTATCTATTCACCCAATCCAATATGAAGGATTATTCAATCAAATAATAAATAGTAAATGGGTTAATTTGAAAATAAATGAATATTACTCTTGTCAGACTTAACCAAATCCTCGTTAAATTTTATTTTTTCATTAGAAGGGGCTCGTACATGTTCTGCAATACCCGCCGGTCCGATATAAAATTTGAGATTTTAAAATATTTGTTTTAATTGAATTGAACAGGACATTTAATATATATATATATTTATATTATCTTTCCATAACCCTGCACCTTTTTTTCTCTCTCCACATTGTGTTCTGCTATCTCGCAACGTCTTATTAATTCTCGAATTTTGGTCCCCATCTCTCATCTACCTCTCAATATCTCTCATTTGTCAATCTCTTGACTTTGTGTCTCGATCTCCCTTTCGATCTTCTCGATCTTTGGAGTCCAACGTCATTGCTACTCATATTTAGGGATTTCCAGCT
>NC_024130.1:14156495-14198572 GCF_000346735.1 Prunus mume
GAGTTTTTGGTGTGTTGGAGAGGTGGAGGTGGGGGGGGTGGGGTGGTGTGGAAGTGGGGTGTGTGGTGGTGTCTGGGACTAGATTCTATCAGCTCCTTGTATCATTAAATTTTGATTCCCCCTCATTTTCTTATAAAATTGCAGTCACAAAGTGCAGTCAGTGCTCCGGCAATGTTGTCTTCTTCTTCCCCTGGTTTTGTTCGTCCTTCACGAGGAGTTACTTCTACAAGTAATTTTCAACTTCTTTCCCAAGTCATTATTTCATCCCTACATAATTAAGTTCCTGGTGAATGTTACAATAATGTGCAATACAAATGCAGGGTTTGGCTCTGCTTTGAACATCGAAACATTAGTTGCTGCTGCTGAGAAAAGAGAAACTCCCATTGAGGTATTGTGTTCCATCTTACAGGCCTTGTATTCATGCAAGATGCTGTGAGTTAGTGTGTGTTGATATATTATACATACTATCACATGCCTGGTGTAGATATGTACATTACAGTTAGGTTTCTAAAACTTATGTGGGGGCCCAACTCCACCTTACCTATTCTTAGTGGGCTTAGCTGCTGTAGCCGCTTCTGTTTCACAACCTTATCGTCATATTTGATTGACATTAATACTCCTTGTTCAGTGATGTTCTATATTTCAATAAGTGTTTTTGACATAAGTATGCATCAGATCAGATTGTTCTTATATGAGGGTCCAGACTGTGATGGCATTTGTTTTTTTCTACTGCAAATATGACATCTTAATGTTGTCATTAGTCTTCTTTTTCTCTTTGCCCTGTTTGAATATTTTTACAGAAAATTAGCTCTTATGGACTAATTAGCCAATGTATCCGATTTCTGGGTTCAAATTTTAATTACCTCTTGGTTAAGGGCTTTAACTCTATATAATAGTGAGGGTGATGCTTGTGGTATGTTTTTGAGTATATGTGATTTGCTAATCTACACATTAATGAAGAAGTACCTAAGATGGCTACTTTATATACTTCTCCATTTTTGTTGTTTACTGAATTGATTTGGGATGCTGCTGGAACAGGGAGCAAAAGAGTCGAGTTTCTCTGTTTTTATGTATCTCTCTTATTCTGAGATTAATGCTTACATGTTCCCAATTCTCTTTTACAGGCTCCAGCATCAGAGGTTCAGGACAAGATATCATTTATAATTAATAATATTT
Organism: Prunus mume; assembly: GCF_000346735.1. The sequence continues at coordinate 14,157,672 of NC_024130.1, forward strand.
CAGTTGCTAATGTTGAAGCTAAGTCAAAGGAGTTTACAGAAGTAATGAAAGATCAATACCATCCTTGGTTTGCACAGTATATGGTTATGAAAAGGTTAGGCACTTTTTGGAAATGAGATATGCATGGATAAATTTTGTTTGTATTTTGATTGTCTCATTTCCCTTTGTTATTGTCCTAACATGTGGTGCACCCACCCAACCTCTTGGCAGGGCAAGCATTGAGCCAAATTTTCACGACTTGTACCTGAAATTTCTGGACAAAGTTAATTCTAAGGGTTTGAATAAGGAGATTGTTCAAGCTACTTATGAGAACTGCAAGGTTTGTGTCTTTTCTATTTTTCTTCTGGTCAGATGCACAGTTTGCTGTCTTACATGTACGTTATTTGTGCATTTGATATGATTATACATTTAATGCCTGTGCATTGTCTCAGGTTCTTCTTGGATCAGAGCTTATAAAATCAAGCTCAGAAGAGCGCTCATTGTTAAAAAATTTAGGGAGCTGGCTTGGGAAGCTTACAATTGGAAGGAATCAAGTCTTAAGGGCTCGTGAAATAGATCCCAAGTCTTTGATTATAGAGGTATGAGTTTGATCAATGTTGTTCTTCTTGATTTGGTTATTCTTAGTGGTATAGACTTATGCTACCTATTAAGTGGTTACCTTTTGGTTTTTTCTAATCTATCCCTCCCCCACCCCTACAGGCATATGAGAAAGGGTTGATGATTGCAGTTATACCCTTTACTTCAAAGGTATAGTTGTGCTTGTTTTGCTTTCTTTTTTTCCTCATGGAAGGGGCATGAAGATCTTATGCTCTTTTACTTGCTGCAGATTCTGGAGCCATGCCAAAGTAGCCTGGCATACCAACCACCAAATCCCTGGACAATGGGTATTCTTGGATTACTTGCTGAGATCTATTCAATGCCAAACTTAAAGATGAACCTGAAGTTTGACATAGAGGTACACATATGTTTTCATTTGGTTATCTATTGAAGCTTGCCTTCCATAATATCGTTATAGAATTTCTAGTGTATCTTCCTTATTATTTTGGAATTTCAGGTTCTATTCAAGAATCTTGGCGTGGATTTGAAGGAGATAACACCAAGTTCTCTTCTCAAGGATCGCAACAGAGAACTTGAAGGGAATCCTGATTTCTCTAACAAAGATGTTGGAGCATCCCAACCACAGATGGTTGCTGAAGTGAAATCTGGAATCATATCTCCACTAAATCAAGTTGATCTACCACTTGATGTTGCGCCATCTTCTGGGAGCCATACACATCTATTACCTCAGGTTTGTCACAACATTTTCTTGAGAATTGAGATCTTGTTGGGTGATAGCACTTGTAACATATTCTCTTTTTACATTGTTTTTTACCTTGACAATTTAATGTATTTCCTATTTAGTATGGCACTCCTCTTCATCTTCCACCTGGTACCTTTAACGAGGATGAGAAGCTTGCTGCTTTAGGGTTGTCTGATCAGATTCCTTCTGCTCAAGGACTATTACAAGCTACTCCGTCACAATCACCGTTTTCTGTGAGTCAGGTGCAGTTCAATGTTTTCATTCTTTCTAGTAGGGATGTTTGCCTTCTTCTTGTTAGTGCTTTTGTCCTCTGATCCTCTACTTGGCTTGGCCTAGTGCTTTTGTCCTCTGATCCTCTACTTGGCTTGGCCTCTGGCCATTTGCAGCTTCCCACTCAAATACCTAATATCGGAACTCACGTAATCATTAACCAGAAGCTAACTGGCTTGGGATTGCAACTGCATTTTCAGAGGTTCTATGATAGTCCTTTCTTACAGTGTACCTTGACCAGCACTTTGGTAGAATTACTCATTTTTAAAATATATTGCAGAGTGGTTCCAATCGCAATGGACAGAGCTATCAAAGAGATAGTATCTGGTATTGTTCAGCGCAGTGTTTCTATAGCTACCCAGACCACTAAAGAGCTTGTTTTAAAGGTTAGTTAACTGAATAATTCTTGTCACTGTTGACTATTATTTTAATAAATTTGCTATTTTATCTTTCAGGCTGTTTCCTGGTTAAATCTTGTCATCTTTGCATAATGTCTTATTTCATGTCCATCTTGTCACTATGGCTCTTTGATGACTCGAACTTCATCTTCTTGTCCCCCCATTGTTTCTACTTTAGCTTCTACAACACATTCCTTCAATCAATCCTTGTTTTGCCACACTCCCATTGATATCCATGTTACTGTAGCACTTTATATTTTGTATATGCTCATTCTTGAAGGCCAACTGTATTCTTATGTAAAGCGTTGTGGGCCTTGTTCAGTTATGTCAGAATTTCAGAAGCATTTCTGCACTTTGGTCTTTGCATTGGGACTCATTATGCATTTCCATTTCTAATCTTGAATTGGCTTGTTGGTGGCAATTTAAAAGAATGTGTGGTTGCTACTTCAATTCTATGTACTATTGTTCTGAAGCAATATTTTGATATTGTAATGTTCCTCTTGCTTTTGTTTGTATAAATGGGGTTGGAGTCAGTGCAATCCAGAGTCGGCGTTGATGTCCATTCATGGCTCTGATATGTACGTGCATCCTACATGAATGAGTAAAAGATTTATAGGTGTTTTTTTTAATCTAAATAATGAGGGAATAATGTTACAAGAAAAACTAGGGCTCCTGTATGACTTTCTGTTTTTGTATTGCTGTTTAATATTAATCACATTTCCAAGGTTAAAATTTCAACACACTAACCATTCTAGGAAAGCCTCTCTTACCACTCTCTTCTGATGCTAAATTTGGGGCACTGAACTGCGAGAACATTTGCACTGTAAAAGATTGTTTCGTGGGTTGGATGTCAAAAATAAGTGTCTTTGATATAGATCTGTTTCCACTGTTCTACCCTGCTCTGTTATCGTTCCTTACACTGTTTCTATGGGTTGTGATTGGGAAGTATATTGCTGTAGTGCCGATTCTTGGAAATGTTTAGTTTGGCTGCTAACTAAAGATTTTTCCGAAACAGTATTCTGTCTAGTAATTTATCCTAATTCTCTTTCCAATTCCTTGTGTTGGTAGGATTATGCCATGGAATCAGATGAGACGAGAATATTTAATGCAGCTCACTTGATGGTTGCGAGTTTGGCAGGAAGTCTAGCTCATGTGACATGCAAGGTATTTCCTCTTACAATAAATTTCTTGGGATTGTTTTGGGAAAATTTGTATTGTGAATGCGACCTATTATTTTAACACATGTACAATCATTAGCACAGTATGCTGGTTTAAGGGTTCATCATTCAGGGTATACATATGCGTGTCAATATTTGGGTAGATTTGTAACACCACATTGGAATGCCATGCATTGTCTGATACAAATAACAATTTCTACTCCCACCAACTATTCATTGCTGCAAATTTATTGGGGTGCCTTTTCTTGGTGTGAGGACTTATTTTATTTCCCTGTGTTCATCTTCGGTTTGTGTTTCTGGAAGCAGGAACCTTTGCGCAGTTCAATATCAACTCAGCTCAGGAATTCCCTTCAGGGATTAAATATTGCCAGTGATCTTCTAGAACATGCTGTACAACTTGTTACTAATGATAATCTGGATCTTGGCTGTGCAGTTATTGAACAGGCTGCGACTGATAAGGTTTGGCTTGATGAATACACACGCACACACATAATATCTATATATGTATATGTTTTTGAAAGTTACTGTTATTGTTTGTTTACATCAGTTCTTTTTGTGATGATTTACCATGGTGGCAAAATGTGAAACAACTAAAGAAAGCTTTTGTATTGTTCATATTAGGAAGAATGTGCAAAGAATGGTCTTTTGATGTTAGTGTTACCATTGGCAGGTTAATGTCAATATTTGAGAATTTTTCTGTCTATCAGAAAAAATTTCACTACACATTTGTTTATGCTAGGATGTAACTTAAAGCAAAAATACTTCTGGGTCAATTGGAAGGGAAGTGAAATATGTTTTAGAATTATATGCTGACAGAAGTTTGCTTTGTAAGATTGAAATTTGAATTTAGATAAACTAGTTCTGATCTGTAATTAATCAAAATGATCCACATGTAGAGATAACATGGATATTCAATTATGCTGTTGTTCACTTGTGTTTAACTGCTTGCAGGCCATACAAACAATTGACGGGGAAATAGCTCAACAGCTCTCATTAAGAAGGAAGAGAGATGGTGTTGGTGCAACCTTTTTTGATACTAACATCTATACTCAAGGTTCCATGGGCGTTGTGCCAGAGGCCCTTCGCCCTAAACCCGGCCATTTGTCCCTTTCTCAACAGCGAGTTTATGAGGTAATGCGCTACTTTTTGGTACTGATACGGTCTGGTGATGAGATGAATGTCAAGCAATTTGATTTCTTCTTACACTCCCCCTTTATTATACAGGACTTTGTTCGGCTTCCCTGGCAGAACCAGTCTAGCCAGAACTCGCATGTTCTTCCTGCTGGTACTCCAGCATCAGGACAACTTAACACAGGCTACTCAGCAGGCCCTGGAAGCAAATTTGATGCAGTTTCTCGTCCGCTGGATGAGGGCATTGAACCCAATTCAGCTCTGCATCTTAGGTTTCTTTTATATTTTTTGTTTCTAGTTTTTAAGTTATGTAGTTCATGTACTTCTTGAAGTATTAGGTGCTTGAATGTTTGTAATTTTGGTGTAATGTTTCAGTGCTTCCTCTATTCATGTCGGGGTGGGTGATGGTGTTTCCCAGCAGAGTTCTGAAAATGATTCTGTCATTGGTTCATTTCCTGCTGCTGCCTCTGCCCCAGAGCTACAATCAGTAGAGTCGTCTGATGCTGTAAAGGTTGAAAAAACTTTTTACATGATATTATAATGCTCAAGTTACTTTTTACATGAAAAAACTTTGTTCTTACTTACATTTTGGGGCTAGGAATCTGGAGTTTCTTCACAGCCACTACCTTCACCTGCTGTAACTGAGCGTCTTGGAAGTAACATTTCAGAACCTTCTCTCAACACGAGGGATGCATTGGATAAATACCAGATTGTGGCACAAAAGGTTGGAAATAACCTTTGTAGCTTGTCCTTTCTTTCTGATGTTTGTCTCATCTTTATTTATATAACGAATGAGTTGTTGATATATCCTTCATCGATATATTTTTTTTTTGTTTACTTTTTATTTTTAGTGTTTATGAGTTAATGAAAACATAATCCTCTGTATTGTTTTCAGTTGGAAGCTCTGGTAACTAGTGATGCTAGAGATGTAGAAATTCAGGTACTGTATCTGTTCATCTTTATGGTATCTTCTTCCTCCAAATTGTATCTTGAAAGGTATTATCCATATATACGTGCATCAAAACTAGTTGGTATAGAATAAACCTTGAAAGTGTTTTCCCTTTTGTAGTCATACATGCATAAGTACGTACACTATGACGTGTACATTTTACACGAGATGAATGTTCTCTGGTATGTCTTATCCAGGGAGTCATTGGTGAAGTTCCTGAGATTATACTCAGGTGTGTTAGTCGAGATGAGGCTGCCTTGGCTGTGGCTCAAAAGGTTAGTGCTATCCTTTGTGAGAAGCTTTTGTGTTATTTGTTCCCTTTAATAGTTAATCATTACAGCTAACTTGAATGCTTATGGAGTTTCTCTGTTGATGTGAAGCAACTGGTTTGATTATCCCTGGACAGAAATTTATGTTTCTGGTAAATATTTTTCCAATGATTTTAATGCTTCGAGTTTGTTTTTAATCTTGAAACAGGTTTTCAAGGGTTTATACGAGAATGCATCCAACCATATTCATGTCGGTGCTCATCTTGCAATCCTGACTGCCATTCGTGATGTTTGCAAGCTTGTTGTTAAGGAGCTCACTAGTTGGGTATGCACTATTGTACTTGTGTTATGAGATAGATAGTTTCGTCTGGAAAGCCTCTATGTTTTCCTTTGAACATAATTATTTCTTGATTTGGATCATATTTGGGTTACCTAATTTTCGTACAACTTTTTTGCCCTTGATGATCCTGAAATTTTCGGCTTTTCTTGGTGAGCATAACTTTATAAATTTCTAATTATTTTCCTTACTATGGTTCTTGTGGTTTTTCTCCAGTCCTTTTTGGGGTTGTTTGGCCTTTTTGTTTTGTTTTGCCTCAAGTCTTTTTCCTTTGTCGGCTCGTTGCCTGTTTGGAGGCAGTTGTTTCCTTTGCTTTTGGTTTATGCGGGTTTGTTTGGGCATAGTGGATCCCCTATGCACTTCTTGTTTCTTTTCAGTTTCTTTTTAATAATATCGTTTCTTTTATATAAAAAAATATTATTTTCCTTACTATTGTCTGTACTTAGGATTTTATTATTATGATCTTGTCAATTCTATTCATAGCAGTTACACTTAGATAATAGTACGATCTAGATATATTAATAGTACTTCTATTCGTGTCACATTTTCCCATTCTAATATATTGGTTTGCTACTTCTTGCAGGTTATTTATTCCGAGGAGGAGCGGAAGTTTAACAAAGATATTACTGTTGGCCTTATTCACAGTGAATTGCTAAACCTTGCAGAGTACAATGTTCATATGGCCAAACTTATTGACGGTGGCAGGAATAGTATGTAAAATGGCTGTTTTGTTTACAATATTAATACTGCTGCAGTTGATGTAACTTACTGATATCTTAAAATCTGCAGAGCCTGCAACTGAGTTTTCCATTTCCCTTCTCCAAACTTTGGTGATTGAAGAATCTAAAGTTATATCAGAACTTCATAATCTTGTTGATGCTTTGGCTAAGGTTTGTGTAAAAAAATTGCGCTTTGTGTTTTACATTAGTACAGTTTGTTTACTGATTCTGATACACAGCTTGCTGCAAAGCCTGGATCTCCTGAGTCACTACAGCAGCTGGTTGAAATGGTGAAGAATCCTGCTTCTAATGTGGCTGCTCCATCTGCTATTAATGTTGGAAAGGAGGACAAGGCCAGACAATCTAGAGATAAAAAGGTCAGTGGGGATGTCTTTAGTATTTCGGCCTACCCTATGTGTATTTTCTTCTGACTCGATTATAATAATTTTTTTTTTTGGCTGAAACAGGCACCTGTTCACTCTCCTGTGAACAGGGAAGACTTTAGTAATGTGGAGTCTGTGGAACCTGATCCTGCTGGTTTCCGTGAGCAGGTACCATGATACATTCTTTATAACCCTGAACTGCACATTGTTAGATGTTGAGGATATTCAACAGACCTATTATTTGCTGTGAATATTTGAACTAAAGAAAATTTATAAGGTTGCTTGGTACATAAGGGTGGGAGGAGTATTGTTGTTTTGAATTTAGGTGGATAAATGGGTACCATCCTTGATTTTGTATTTAGAGCACAAATACAAATGTCTATAGATGAAAGAGTGGTACATGTAAAGTTGTTCTCTGATGTGTTTTCAACTTCTTTGAATATGCTGTAGGTGTCAATGCTGTTCGCTGAGTGGTACCGGATTTGTGAACTTCCTGGTGCAAATGACGCAGCTTGTGCCCATTTCATCTTACAGTTGCATCAAAATGGTCTGCTGAAGGGGGATGAAATGACAGAGCGGTTTTTCCGCGTCCTCACAGTGAGTTTTCAATTTCTAGAATGGTATGTCATAGAATGATACAAGGAGTTACCAAGCATGTGTTTTTTTTACTCATCTGCAGGAGCTTTCTGTTGCACATTGTGTGTCTTCTGAGGTGATGAATCCAGGCACATTGCAAACACCACAACAAGTGCAGAGTCTCTCCTTCCTTGCCATTGATATCTATGCTAAACTTGTCTTCTCAATTTTGAAGGTAATTATTCCGTCGTAATTTTATTTTATGCTCCTAATGATTCATGTACAAAGTTTTTATTTTTTATTTTATGAAACTTACATGTCTTGTTTGATTGAGCAGGGATCGAATAAACTATTTCTCTTGACTAAGGTGAGCACAAGGAGATTTTGAGTTTGTTGAATCTTCTTTTTATTGCTTATCCAATAATGCTTTTGCATTATTTGGCCCTTGGCAGATTTTAACAGTCACAGTGAGATTCATTCAAAAGGATGCAGAGGAAAAGAAAGCATCTTTCAATCCAAGACCATATTTTAGATTGTTTGTTAACTGGCTGCTGGACCTTGGTTCTCTGGATCCCGTGGTTGATGGTGCTAACTTTCAGGTCTGGATCAAGTGGATTGCTGCTAGGGTCTTTTGCCTTTGTTTTGTCATTATTGTTTATGCTGACTCACTAATGTTGGTTGTCTATGTTGCAGATCTTGTCAGCATTTGCAAATGCATTTAATGCTTTGCAGCCTGTTAAAGTTCCTACATTCAGGTTAGCATCCTGGTTATATTCATTTACTCTTTTGTCAATGGTAGGAAATGAAATGTCAGTTCTTAAGATAAGGAAATGGTCGCTTATATGGTTGAGTTTGTATATTATTAGGTTTCCAGCTCTGTGATTATGAATTTGTAGGTGATTGGATGATATTGTAGGGATTTTATTTAACTACGGATTGGGTTGGAGTTGATTTTGCACTGGCCCCTATAATTACTCCTTTTGTCTCTTCCTTTTCCACTTTTTCTTCTTATCCCTTCTCTATTTCTCTCTCTGTTCTGTTCTCAATTGGTTGTGCATCATTGCCATTCATGATTGGAAAGATTATCATTCAATCTTGGTGTACAAAAGTTAGATATGATATTTTTGTTAGAATAAATTGTGATATTTTATTCCTTGGAACTTTGTGCGTTCCTATACTGAGAAATATTTTATCAGCTTTGCATGGCTCGAGTTGGTGAGTCATAGGAGTTTTATGCCAAAAATGCTCGCTGGGAATGGCCAGAAGGGCTGGCCCCTTATCCAACGTTTGCTGGTACACTTGTTTCAATTCATGGAGCCATTTTTGAGGAACGCTGAACTAGGAGTTCCGGTCAGCCCTTTTTTCCTGCTGGGCTTCATTGTTTGTTGCAGTGTTGCTTAAATTGCTTTCTGTCTCACATCATTTTCTCGTATTATTATCCATGTAGGTTCATTTCCTGTATAAAGGCACACTTAGGGTGCTGCTAGTTCTACTTCATGATTTCCCAGAATTTCTCTGTGATTATCACTTTACCTTCTGTGATGTTATTCCTCCAAGCTGCATTCAAATGCGAAATATTATTCTCAGTGCATTTCCCCGTAATATGAGGCTGCCGGATCCATCTACTCCAAACTTAAAGGTTGCTGACGATCCTGCATATTTACTCTGTAACATTTATGATTATGAAAACTAATCTGGTGGGGACTGGTTGTTCCTTGTATATATGCAGATTGATTTGCTTGCTGAAATCAGTCAGTCTCCACGTATTCTTTCCGAGGTTGATGCAACTCTAAAATTGAAGCAGATGAAAACTGATGTGGACGAGTATCTCAAGGTATGCACAATTTTCAACTTGTAGACTGAATACTGTTTTATTGCTCATGTGCTAATTAGGTTTTACATACAGGTGGACTGATACGTCTTTTGTGTGGACATTTTGACCTTCCCCATTTAGCGTCCCCTTTCTACAGCTTTCTCTATTCTGCTTTTCTTATTTCAAATTTTTATTAAGATTAAATGTTGTTTGAAAATTTGCAGACAAGGCAACAAGGTTCTTCATTTCTGACTGAACTGAAGCAAAAATTGCTACTTCCATCAAACGATGTTGCCTTAGCTGGTACTCGTTACAACGTACCCCTCATCAACTCCCTTGTGCTTTATGTTGGGATGCAGGTACTTGTTCTTATGCTAATATTATGCCTCTACATGTCATTTGTCTCTAAGGTGACATATGCTACAAGTTCCAACTGTTCTAATACTTGTTTGTTTAAGATCAGTGTTCTTGTTTTGCAATATTGGAACCTACATAGAATCCATTGCTTTCCATAAGTGCCCACTTCAAAAAGTTCACAACTTGTTTGTAAGATTTTCTTGATTTCCACGTTCAAGTGAACTCTTACTGTTATGCTTTGCTGAAGAAGGGGCATTAAGGAATTTTTAAATCCGAATTCTAAAGATCTTTCTGACTCAGTATTTGGAGAGGGTCTTGACTTGAGTAGAGAGTGGATGTTCCAGTGCTTACTTTTTTGGTTTAATTTTACAGGCTATCCAACAGCTTCAGTCTAGAACACCTCATGCACAGTCTACCCAAAGTGTTCCATTCGCTGTCTATTTGGTGGGTGCTGCTTTGGATATTTTCCAGACTCTGATAGTGGACCTAGATACTGAAGGGCGCTACCTTTTCCTAAATGCGATTGCAAACCAACTGCGCTATCCAAACACTCATACCCATTACTTTTCGTTCATTGTTCTTTACTTGTTTGCCGAATCAAACCAGGTGAGACAAGTTAGATGTTTGCTTTTGTTTATGATATTCATTGTCTGTTGTGGTTAGTCCCATGGGCAATCGGAGCAATTTGTTTTGGGGCTTATATCACAAGTCTTGGATGTGAAAGCATTGTGATCAATTTGTTAAACATGCAGACTGCCATATATAACATACAAGTTAAATGTGCACATTGCGATATGTAGCATATTTATGGGCGGGTAGATCCTTAATGTAGGGTTTAATTCTTACCAGATAATCTTTGATAATGGCCACAGAACCCCAATGCATGTTTCTAGATTGCTTATGATTCGGCTGCATACATCTTCTAACTGCGGACATTTTTTGTGCTTCAGCATGAAATTATCCAGGAGCAAATCACAAGAGTACTGTTGGAACGTCTGATTGTTAATCGGCCGCATCCATGGGGTCTTCTGATTACCTTCATTGAGCTTATCAAGGTAAATGTCCGTCCCTTTGAAAAAGAAAATAGAAAGAAGCTTAAATTTTTCAAGCTGCAGATTTGTTCTAAATCATTATGTTGTATTATTTCAGAACCCTAGATACCAGTTCTGGAACCGAGCTTTCATACGGTGTGCGCCAGAGATTGAAAAACTCTTTGAATCTGTCTCAAGATCTTGCGGCGGTCCAAAACCTGTGGATGAAAGCATGGTCTCAGGTTGGGTATCGGAGAGTGCACACTGATCAAGAGCAATTCCTCAGAGTTTGTGAATCATTTCCAAATTGCACAGATTGTTTTGCATGGCCAAACGATATGATTTATACTATAACCATCAGCAAGCTGCATGTACTTGTAATTATTGTATTGTAGTTGATCTGTTGTAATTAGATAGATACCTGCATTGTAAATTTTTTTCTTAATGCAGTTATTTCACTTTCTTTTTCTCAACTTGGTGCCTTCGTTAATTGGTTGCTCGACGGACTTGCATGCTGAAAATGACCCCAAAACTCCGGGGTGTAAAATGTCGTTAACCCTGAAAGTTATATGAAAACTCGTTATTAGCAAAAGATAATTAGGCTCCTGCTTTTGGTTTAAAAAAAACTCTTTTTTGCCTAAAGAGAAAGGGAAGTTTCATTTTTAATCTAGATCTTTGAAAGAAAACGTGCTTTACCTGGAAAGTTACCAATATTTCTCTTTTTTTTTTAATATTTAAATTTTGGGGTAAATACAGTTTAGCATCGATTATGCGTGTCCCTCTTTTATGGCACACAGGATAAAAGAGAAAAAGAGAACTAATTAACTGTTCTCAGTAAAACGGGGTTATTGCAGTTAGTTTTTTATTTTTCACGTTTTGTGAGTTTTCTTGGGGTGTTGAAGATTTTTATGGCGAAGAGTTTGATCTTTTGCAAAGGAAACACCACGCACCTCTTTTGCACCTAAAGTGGTGGATATGTACCACCTTCTCCTGTAGAGGTAGGATCCACCAATACAAGTAGGCTCACCTGCAATTTTGCTCCGAAAATGGATTATTGAGATTTGCCGCTAAAAAAAGGTGGTGTTGGGTTGAGTGATAATTCATTTGAAGAGTTCTCAGTGTTGGGGATTGCGCTATCACTATTACCATAGGGTTCAATGACTTCTGGTGGAAATAATACCCAAGTTTATTTCTTGCAGTTTAGATAACAAAAGTATCATCAGACTAAACTTTCCTAGACCAACATGGCATGACATGAAAGATTAGTTGATTTCAATTACATATGTTTCGGTTGTGTCCGATGCCAGATAGCTTCTTCTGTGATAATATCCTATGTTTAAGGAGTCAGAGAAAGCAAATGGTTTAGGATCGTCGCATTTCTGATGTTAGCGCAGTGCATCGGACAGATTTGAGATACATAGACTTGCAGTAGGCAGCGACTTTGTGCAATATGAGTTTCTTGGTGGAGAAGGTAGCCCTCTGGTAAGTTTCTGAAACTGCGGATATTTTCCCGATTGTGGATCGTCTTACTTTTATCCTCTTCTTGTGTGCCTCTTCCTTGGCTATGCGCATATTCTTCCATGTGTTATCCACTGCTTTTGCACGTTGCTTCTCCAGTTTGCTCTGCCAAATTCAAAGTTTAGAATCATTATTTTTTGGCTCTAACATTATCTCTATTAGAGATGTCATCTGTAATGTTGTCTAAAAACAATGGTTTTATCGTTTGGACAAGTAATTTTGTATGTAACCGTAACACCATCACATGTTATAACGAGTGTATATTATTTATATTAAAACCCAAAGTAGAAATCCGTCTCCCAACACGTGTAATTATTTGGGTGAATTAATAAAATGATGCGACCTAAACTATCCGTCACACACACAAAAGTTTCTCCCAAATAGCATGCAAAGCAAATTCAGTTTCAAACAATTTCATACCGCAGTCAACATGGCATAAACAACTTCCATTTTATTAAAGCAGATTAACCTTCAAACAATTTGATACCTCGATCTTTTTAATCTCCTTCAAGGCCTTGCTGGTCTGCTTGAATTCCCAGTCGTCTATAGCAGCCTCTTCTTCTCTCAACCTGCCAAGACTCAAAACATGGTAATTGATTACAAAACCCTTCCATAAATATATGCTCAAAATAGATGGAGTCTTCCTCACTTGGTCACGAGTCTCATATGCTCAGCCTTTGTCCATGCTTCTATTTCAGCCTTGAGCTCCTGCTGCTTGTACTCATCTAAGAATTCATGGTAGGGTTTTGGCCGATCCATCAGCTGCTTATCTCCTTCAGCGTTTGGGTTTTCATCAGCATGAGATTCTTCATGGCTGCTCTGATCAGCAGATTGTACAACATGTTTATACTCTTCATTATAAACTGAGCTGTCTTCTCTTTCTGAAGGCGATTCCCGGCCTTGATCAAATTCATGGTGAGGATCTGAGAATATGCTTTCACGCATTGACAACTTGCTCAGGCAGGAACCTTTAGAAATTTTGTTCTGCGAATTGGGGTGACAGAAACGACCAAAGTCTTTGGAGTTCTCCATCCTTTCCTTTACTTCAAAACCAGAAACGGTGCCCTTGGGGACATTTGAAGCAGCACATAATCATATTCACATCATGATTTTTTTTTTCTTTTTTGGCATGAGTTTTTCTCATCATAAACAGTTTAAAAAAAATTTAATGGATAGAAGGAAGAAATTGAAAAGAATAAAAATACAACAATCGGAGGATATATGCAATACTTAGCATACAAACGAAAAATATTAGCTCCAAAAGGAACCTCTATGGCATACATTCATTTTGTTGTGCTGCTACTTAACACCGTCTTTTTTTTCTTCTTTTTTTAAATTACCAAAATAATAAGAACCAATCTACAATATATGCAGGTACAGTCGATATTGGTGCTGCTATTTCCACTCATATGTCTTATTTCCCCACTTACATTTTAATGAAAATATTGAATCAAATAGTACTTCATCATGTTTTCACAAGTTTCTATATATACGATATTACCCATCCTCAAAATGTGAATCAAATATAAGAATCCAAAGAGAAATATATGAATCAAATATGTTTCCCACAGTAATATATACTCTAAAACAAAAGAAAAATGTTGAAAAAGAATGAAACATATGTAATCAAATTTCCAAAAAAAAATTTATATATATATACACACACACACATATCATATCTGGTACCAATGACAAAGAAGAAAAAAAAAAAGAGCGATTGTAAGATGGAAATTTTGGCAAGAGAATAGGGGGTGAGAATATAAGGGAGTGAGGAAATAGGAAAGATTGGTGAAAATATCAGGACTCATCGATATTTGATCTCTATTATGATCTGTTGAAATTTGTTAATATTGACAAAATATCGACAATGTACCACTACCAGAGCCAGAGAAGTGAAATAATCGTTCTAGAAAATTTAAAATGAAACCTAAGCTACACATGCAAAATTCTCAATTCCCATGATCCATAATACTATCAATGAAATGATCAGAGATAAGCGCATAAAGCCATTGTAGAAGAATATCAAAAGGGCTATAATATCTTAAAATTAAGAACACACACACACAAATATATATATATATATATATATATATTGTATATAATTATCCTGGGTTCTTGGAGTGGAAGGCTCAGTAGTGGGCAGGTCAGAGTAGAAACTATCTGCCTTGAAAGTGCAAAGAGTTGCAGAGCTGCTAAGTGGGCCACTGCTACAACCTCGTGGTGGAGATCGTGGCAAAGCATCCATGAGAGGGTTCATGCTCCAAGTTGCCTTTGAGTTTTTGAAGGTTCTGGCTGATAAGGAACGAGTGTCATCGTTTTTATTCAACTCCGACGACTTCGTAGCAGCCCCCTTGGGATTCATCATGCTGGGTTTCGTCCTCATGCTGGGTTTCGTCCTCATGCTGTCGGTTTTGGAGAAACTTGGGTTCTTTCTTGTTTGGGACATCATTTTCTTGGAGTCTCTTGGTTCTTGAAATGTGGCCTAGTTTTTACTGCTATTGGCTGTCACAGTAAGAGAGAGGAGGAGGAGGTTGATGGGGAAGAGAGAATTATTCCAGTCTGTGGTTCCTATTTGGGTTATTGACCATTAGGAATTGATAAGCTGTCTTCTTCATAAAGCGCTTTTATATGGTTTTAGTCGCCTGCCCTTATAGAAACTTCTTTTATGGCAAGCGACCTCTATGGGAAGTTGGTATCTGTTCCAGAATTATGTAGATTTGTCCTTAATGTCTTAAGATTTGGTTTTGTTAATTTGTTGGATTTTTTTATCCATCTTTTTCTCTTTGATGCAAGCGATATTGAATAAGAGAGATAGCTGAACACACAAGACCTTAGTTACGGGATTGAATAAGAGAGATAGCTGAACACATAACACCTTAGTTACGAGGACAAATGATCTTCACCTCTTGAGCTATGATATCTTTGTGAATATTTATACATTTTAATAATCTCTCCTTTGGTCTCAGGTGAATGAATTCTCCGTTCAATGATATTTAATCTCACCAAACAAACTATTTAAATGATTACTATAAAAGATAGAAGAAAAATAAACCCTAGGTTTTTGGATATGTATCAACACATTCAATGGAAAATAATGATGTATTATATAAAATTAACCGTGAATTGCATGTTAACTATAAAGAATAGTAAAGTCACTAGATACTTGCAATATAAATGTATATTAGGAATACCATAAAAGTTTATTATTTTATTTAGAGTGGTGATTTCCCCACTCCTTTTTCTCCTATTTTATCCACTTACACTCCTTTTTTATAACTAAAAAAGGAGTGTAAGTGGATAAAATAGGAGTGGGGAAATCATTGCCCATTTCATAATTATTATGAATAGTTTATAGAAAGTGTTCAATAATTAAGAAAGAAATTTAAAAAAAAATTATTTTTGATATACATATAAATTTGAGTTATTTAAGTGACAAAAAAATTTAGTACAAATTCTTCCTAGATGGTAAGCAAATTGAATGGGTAATAATAAATTCCATTAAGGAAATGATAACTGTATTGAAAATTAAGATAATAAGACTATATTGAAGAGGGGATGTTGTTTGAATAGTTTGAAAAGTAAAACATATTCGGCACTATAGTTGCTTTGACTTGTATTTGTTTTTATCAATGAATTACTATGGTTTATTCTAAAAATTAGAATAAAAGTAGCAGTGAGAGGTCTTTATCTTTTACGTTGTCTCATTTGTTTTGATTTTATTAAGGTTAAGCATTTTGGGTTTAGCAGTTCGTTAATGTTTAGAGAATATATTGAAAACTATAATTAAATAGAAATTGCAAGGGATTTGTAGCTCAAGTGGTTAACAAAAAACTAAAACGGAGTTTTTTTCGGATCGAATGAAGAACTTGTTTTACAATACACCCCACAAATCGGGTTTTTTTTTCTTTCTTGAAACAACCTGCTAGGCGAGTTCATCAAAAACTGCCACCCCTTATGCTTCTTCCTACTTCATAATATTATTCATCTTCTTCGAATCTTGTCACAGCAGCTCGAGTCTCGCAAAGTTTTGTTTCAAATTCAGGGTTTGGTTTGATTTGTTTTTCTCCGATTGCTACTCTTATTAAGGTTTGCGCGTCATGTAAATGGTTGTTGCTTTTTTTTCTCTTTCTTTGTGTTGCTTGTTTTCATCTTTACCTTTTATTTTATGCTTCTTTGTCTTTGTTAGCTTGATTTGTTTTGCTTACACTCTGAATATGCTTCGATCAATTTTTTGGTGTGTCCCAACACAGAGAATTGGGGAATTTTGAAGAGGATAATGCAGACCAAGGATTGGTATTTGTATGAGAGCTGGGACCAAACCCTGTTTCTCACAAACTATTTGCCCTATTTGGAATTGGTATCTCATCACGTACAGAGTTTTCCATCAACCAGAAAGAAAAAACAGAGAATCCCGATCCCCCAGTACGTAAAGAAGCTCACAATTTTCATCCTTCTAGGGTCCTGGGTGGGGGGGTACGCATTCTCAAAGTTCATCGTACTTCCCCCACACAAAAGCCTTTGCAAACCAGTGCAGTGGATTTACCATCAAGTGATTGCTCAGCCTCAAAATTTTACACAAGAATTTTGAGTCCCAAGTCTTGCACCGTGTCCATTTTATATTCAAGCGATCGATGTCAAATTGTGCTCATTATCTAAAATCCATCCAATGGTCAGCATTCATTCAAAAAATTGATCAAACTATAGATGAGGAGGAGGGCCTAGAATTCCATTTAAGTAAAGGAGGCTCTAGTTCTAATACACTGAACCAAAAATGTCTAAAACTCTGCATCAACCATTCGCATATTACAAAGAAAACTTATAAAACCGAGGTTCATTCATAAAACACCATATTGAGTCTTGTTTCCTATTGTTAGCACAGCACCCTTCCTTCTAAGCCTCTCTGCGCACAAAGTAGAGCTTACCCATGACATGAAGAACGGCAACAAAGGCAATGAAACCAATGCTCATGATGAGAACAACATTCGGGGAGATCTTGAGTCCCGGGGCATCATCAGTGTAAAACTGGAGCATTGTCCCTGCTGCACCGCCTGAAGCACCTCCACTTGTCGTCCTCCTCCTTCGCATGCTCGCAGTAGCTGCGGCACTTCCCCTTGGGGCAGGTGCTCCACCGCCTAGAACCATTTTCTGCTACCACCAACTCAGACATTTAGAACCTCAATCCAACCTTTATGGTACAAAAATAAATGACCAAATCCACACACACAGGGAGAGAAAAAAAAAGAGGACAAAAAAGCTTCTAGGAGAGGAGTTTGGCATTATTTAAGAACAGACCTAGATGGAGATTTGGCAATTCTGTAAACATATAGAATAGAACTCATAAAGAAAAAGTTAAAGGCCAAACAATAACAAACAAGAACGTATAGTATTGCATTAACAGTAATTGGGGTTCAGAGACTAGCAGAACCGTTTCATAGCTGATTAACTTTTGTAGTCAAAATCCATCAACTCCATTTCTACATATTTGCAGTTTAGACTAGAAGCACCAATCTGTGTATCAAAATGAAAACATGCATGCAGAGATCTACAGAATAGGGCAATTTGAATGAAAAATAGGAATATTAGCATAAACAAAATATTAATCAAAATGAAAATTCACTACCGCAGTTCATCTAATCCGTCGAGTTCAACTTCAAACAACCAAAAAATACAGAAAACAAAGAGAAAATTCAGATGATTATACAGAAATTAAGAGAACCTAATACTCAATTGAGCAACGAAAAGTTTCGATTTTTCACAACAAATCAGATCCAATAACACAATCACGACAAAAGCAGTAAAAGATCTGCAATTAACAACAACAAAAAACCCGAAACTGAAAATTGCATGCAGTAGATCTGCTAGGGTACACGAACAAATCGAGAGAGAGAAGAGGAAGGGGAAGAACTGACCTGAGTCGACTCGGTGAAGAGAACGAGTTGAGATGCTGGCGTGAGTCGAAGGTTGAAGATCCGAGAAGGGTTTTTGACTCCGCTGGGCTGAAAATCCGTTTTATTATGTAACGCAAACGCGTTGGCGTTTCTTTTTGTCTACGTGGCTTGACCGCTTGACGCTTGCATGCCTACTCCACCAATTGTTTCCTGCCACGTCAAATCTGACGTATGCAGTCGTGCCAAATATCACTGCTTTGATTTTATTTCAAATATTTATATCTTTTATTTACATTTACGTATAAATTTTGAAGAGGAAAAGTCCAAGACAGCCTTCAAATACGATGACCGATTGGGAAAATTGCTGACGTTTCATGAGAAGACAAGTGTGGATATTTTCATTTTCAGTTTAAATGGTAATTTCTGTCAAATTTGGATGACTAAATAATTTTTGATTGCTTAACTTATTTGTATAGATACCAGCCAAATTAGAATAATCAGCAGAAAAAAATAAAATAAAATGAGAACTTCCATCAACACTCACGGTACCTCATCAACATATCTTGTAGAGTATAAAAATTTATGAAAATTTATCACAAACTTGCGATGCTGTCGAAGAACCTATACTCAAAACTCCGATCAGTTGAGACATGAACGTAATAGCGACGAAACAAATTCAACAACACCATAGCAGTTGCATGAAACCACAATGAGCTTCATTCCTAGAATATGTCATTACATTCTGTGAAAAAAGAACTTCATTCCTAGAACACGTTACATATCAATGACGTCGAAAGAGGGGATAAAACTGTACTCGTGTTTTTGCTTGTTCTAACTCCTAGCAAGTTAGTACAGCTACTTAATATGACAAAATTAGCACGACTAACCTTGCTGAACATTAAAGAAACAGGACTAGGCTTAAATCACAATGACAACTTGATGCTGAGCTGTGGACATCCAGGTTATCAACACACAAGTGGGCAGAGAGAGAGGACTAGAATGTCTTTTAATGATGACAAACTCCTCTCGGCAGTCTTGCTGTAAGCGAGCAAGCAAACCATCCTCTGTTATCATAATGATGGACATCTAAATAAGACATGATGATTACAACTTATCTATTTTGTGCGTTGATCCAAACACTGAACTGCTGCCAAGTGATTTGATGCTCATTCAACCGAAGTCAAGATTCCCATCAAGAAGTTAAGGCTTTAAGCTCTTGAAAAACCTGCCACCTTTCAGTCCCATTCCAGTCCCAGCAAGACTTGATGACAAGAGAGATCTGGTATTTGGTCGCCATGTCAACTCTTTCAGAACAGAAAATAAGGTTGCCAAGGCAGGAGTTGTTTCACTGTCTGTTATATTGTTACATGATACTACTCTAAGTCTTTGAAGCTCTTTCCAACAAAGGAGCACCGACTCCAGACCTCCTGTCGTCAGCAGTGAGCATCCTTGCAGAGAAATCAGCTTCACCCTCCTATGTCGAGGAAAAGGGTAAAATCATTATGAAGGGTAAAAATTGAAATCAACAAATAGGTGTTATTCAACATCAATCTCATGCTAGACAATGCCTCAAATCATTATACTTATCTACTCAAGCAGCCATTGATTGGAAGACCAGTCTCAAACATAAGAATGATGGATAATCATGATTGAAATCAACAAATAGGTGTTATTCAACATCAAACTCATGCTAGACAATGCCTCAAATCATTATACTTATCTACTCAAGCAGCCATTGATTGGAAGACCAGACTCAAACATAAGAATGATGGATAATCATGCATATAGCCGCCGTGTTTTTCAATGATCCAGATAAATCATGAAAGCTTTGTGCATAATGATTCCTTTTCCTTCTCATAAACCCAAAAAGAAAGAAGGACTTCGGATCTTCTGGGGAAAAGCTCTGATGTTTTCTGAAGGAAGTTCTGATGTTTCCGCGTAATGCATGGAACCATGCATGGGCCACTGACGAATGCATTTCCAAGTACCAACTTCGCTAAAAACTTATTCCACATTGATTTGTTTTCCAGGTATGCTATGTCTCTTCATGGAAATTCAAAATAATTGCAGTATAACTTGTAGTAGGAAAAGAATTACACCGCATAATTATGTAATCATAGCAAATTAGTGTTCTCCAACTCGTAAAATAAAAAGTATATTCATTTTTAAACCTACGACATATGACATATTTGTGAATTCTACTTTTAAGAGTCTTATGCTTGTGGTATTTTCAATTGGACTGCTTAGTGTGAATTCCAATTTTCTTTTGGACTGAGATTTATTTGAGTTGAGACTGATCTCGAGCTATGGTTTTCTACAGCCAATGTAATGTTGACTATTCTAACAAAGGCTTTTCTTTGGAATGGTGGTTTAGCTGGTGTCCTCTTGTTTCAGGATTGTGAGTAAAAGTCACAGGGTTTACTTTACCAGCTCGTCCAATTGACAATCCTACGTGCTTGGGATGGTGAGAAACAAGTTGGGTCTGCAGTTTAGAGAGATAAGGAGAAAAGAGGTCGTTTGGGATGGAGAAGCGACTACAAGTTTGTAATTAACAACAGAGACTTTGATAAAGAAAAAAAAAAACTGCAACACACTAGGCAACTCCTTCGATAAATGAGAAGGAATATCTGAATTCTGTTAATTATACCCTAATTCTGTTAGAGTACAATGAGGTATATTAACAGGCATAAACTTTGTCCTTATTCTCATGAACTTTCTTAGTTCAGAAACATATTTGATACTAGACTCCTCATTGTGCAACCTTCAGAACTGTGTAAGTTTTATTGAATAACTTTAAAACTTAGAGTTAATTGGGTTTTGGCCAATTCACAGGTAACAATTCACCACACGTTAAAACTTTAGAGTTGACAATTCATAATAACTCATAAAATCCTTGCATTACCTATGATTAAGATTATAAATGTAATTATCAAGGAATCTATTCAAATCATAAAAAATAGATCTAAACAAGGAATTTAGTGAAGCTATTTGAGACATTCTGATATTTGGAACTCTACAAGGATCAAGTGCCTGGATCGAATATCATGGGAGATAGAGGCCACAAAACCTTAGTGTAAAGTCTGATTTTCATGATCATCGTTCCCGAAAACTATTCACATTTCAAATCTCTATAACATTACTTAGTTAGCCTTGGATGACCGGATTAGAAGCATTCAGTAAACACAACAAAGCTGGGACAAGATAGTGGAGTCACAGATTTAAATGGGCCTGCCTTTTCAAGGCAGTTGTAGCCTTAAAGGCAGAGATTATTCTCACAAGTTCCAATCCAATCTTTCACTGGAAGAACTAATGATAAATGGACCACAGATCTAAAATCAATTAAAAGGTTTGCATGGTATGAATGATTCAGACAACAAAAAGAGATAAGCACAAATGAGGGAAGAAAAAAAATCTCGTACCTACAAATACTCGCAAATGCAAATACTTCATCCACCAACCCCCAACAATCCTGCAGAACAATATCCCTAACAGCCTCACACACCAAGAACAATGCTCTCACACCATGCTTATCCCTCACTTGACACCGCCGTAAATGCAACCCCTCAATGGTGGGACAAAATCCCAAGTGCTCATCAGGGCCGGGGCTCGAATCAATGTCCTTGCAAGACTGAAGCGTCAAAGTCTTCAAATTCCCACAAAAGGGCAGAGAAGCCAACCACCCACCATCCATCCTATGATCATTGAGAGTCAACTCCTCAAGCATTTGGCAACACTGCCCAATTGCCTTAATCCCATCATAGCTCCCTTCACACCCACAAAGCTCAAGCTTCACTAACCTCCTACACCCCTGAGCTAAAATTGTCAACCCAATATCCGAAATCACTGCCTTGTAAAACCCATCAACGCAAGCAATCAATTTCACAATCTGCAAGTTCCTACACGCACTAATTCCCTTCAATGCCAAGTCTCCACAACAATGCAGCTCCAATTCCTGCAGTGTTTGACAATCCTCAGCAATCCTCAACAACCCATTTTCACTCGCACCTATGACCGCAATTCGGCGCAAATTCGGGTACGAACTGGCAATCAACCTGAGCCCATCATCCACCACACTGTTCTTCAACACATCACTTTCCTCAATAAACCCATTTGGGCTGAAAAGCGAGTCGACATGAACAGTCAAAGCCTTCCTCGTCACAAGAATCCCCGAATTCCGCGGAGACCGAATGCAAGCATGGACGATATCAAACTCAGTGAGGTTGGGGAACCGGGCGAAGACCCGACCCGAGTCCAAAAACCCCCAATCAAAGACCTTTACAGATTGCACCAAGCGGCCATGGAGGTACAGCCAGCGCTTGCAGACAAGGGAGTTGGGGAGGTACTGGGAAATTGGGAGCTTGGCGAAGACGGAGAGGAGAAGCTCATCGGATAAGAGGGAGGTGGAATCTGGTCCGGGAGGGTCTAGGGTAAGGGAATTGAAGCCAGAAGAGAGGTCAGGCTCAGAGTGAGGAGAAGGTGAAGCAGTTGAAGGAGAGAGGGAGCTGTAGTGGTGGTGGCTCTGAAGCTGCATCTTCGTGATAACATACTTGAGAGCTTGGTCTGGGAGACTCAATGGCCTCGGCCTCTTCAGAACTTGTGACTTTATTGGGCTACCAGATTTTCTGTCTGGTGAATATGACATTTATCAAAGCTCAAGAGAAAGCAAATAAAAGGGCAAAAGCAAATAAATTAATTAATAAAAGCTCACTAATTAGGGTTAGGGTTTGCAAAAATCTAATCTTTTGTTAATCACAGTCTCTCTCTCCCTGTCTTTCTCTCTCTACATTCTGGAAAAAATATTGGATTTTGGATAAATAAAGTGTGTGTGTGAAATGTTAATGTAAGTGAGGAAGAAAAAACGATTCTGTTATCCAGTGCAGCGCCACCGACGGTTTTCTATGACTAGAGGTGAAATTCATTGGCCAAAACGAAGTTTTGATGACGTGGAACGAGATCATTGGAGGATGTAGTTATAACGAGTGGAGTGGTTGGTAGAGGATCAGTTGTGATCTTGTTGTTGGTTTTGGGCTGGGAATGATCAACAGATGAGTCTTTGGCATCATATATTTTCGGAGGCGATAACGAGAGCATCATTCGATTTTGAAAGCAAATTAAAAGTTTGTCTCATGTGAGGGGTAACAAAATTTGGCTGTGTTTGGAAAGTACAACTCAAAACTCCCAAGTCCTACCTTAAATAAAAACAAGTACACCTCAAATTACTTTTTTAGGATAAACATGCTATCTTTTGCGCTTTATTTCCACGTAATAATATAATAATTGCATTTTTCTTTTTCTTTTTTCCTTTTTGTGCTTTTTTTTTTGGCAGGTGTAATCAAGAAGAGAGTGAAGTGAGCAATGAAACCTTTATCATTGTTGTTGGGTTGCATTTTAGGATTGATAATCGGATATGGAGAGGATCATCTAATTTTGGAATGCTAAATCTATGAGATATTACTCAAAAGAGTTGTGTTTTTGTTGGGTTTTGATTACAATTTATTGGCGATTGCTTGTGCTAATACAAGTTTTGATAAAAGATTCAACTAAGTTTTTCGATATTATTATTGGGTTCATCCATGAGTATTATTCAATAACATGAATCAATCTAATTTATGATTTTTCAGATATTGAATTACAGATTGTAACGTGCTTCTCATGTAACTTTTTGATCTCTCTCCGCGTTATATACATATGGTTTGGTTAATTAATTAGTAACTCCAAGTGAAGCACTTAATTATCAACCCATTATTTGATTATTGGATAATAATTTGAGGGAATGCTATGCAAGTTTCCATATAGGATTTGAAACTTAAGTCCTTACATATTACGTGATAGCGTGACGTTATGAATAATTAATGTTCGAATCACCAAACTTATTCGTCAAGTTTTATTCACTAAAGTTGTTGCCACATGATAGGGTAATAATGATTTATTTTTATAGAGTAAAGATTACTATGTATCAGCTATCACATTATTTGGTAAACAAGTCTGAATACTTCAAAAATAAAGGATTAATATCATTTTACTAATAAATTGGCAATTTGGAAGCCCTTCAAATACAACTTCCCATAAACTTGTCAAAACTACTTTTTATTTTTGGCTAGGGTAACATTCAGTCAACGAACTTTGGGTGTGGGAAAAACTGAAAAAATAAAACTAGATATATGAGAATGTAACAAGAACCCTAATTTGAGAATGTCGTTGTTTGGACATTTTGCATCTCATCATGCCAGCAGCTGACATTTTGTTAGTATGACTTGGAAATGTGAGTGATTATTATTTCATTGAAATTGGCCCTCGTGACATGCCAAAAGCTATATCTTTCCTCGTGATATCTGCCAAAAGCAATATCTATCTTGTAAACAAACTGCCAATACAACACCTATTTCTAAAGCATCAAACGTCAACCTCTCTCTCTCTCTCTCTCTCTCTCTCTGCATGATCTTTGCTCCCTCTTTTCCTCTTTTCGGTTATGAAATACAGAACCACATCAAAATGGATTCCTCAAAGCTATCGGTAGAAGTGGATGCAAAGCCCATTATAAGCCCATCTACTTGTTACACTTGTCCATGTATTATGTTCGGGCCGTTGGCCCATTGGATATGGATTTTGGTGAGACACGTACGTGGTATTATGGGAAGTGACCTAGGCTTGCAAAGCTCACTTTAGCTTTGTCGCACTAGGGTCGTGCCTAAGGCGTTTGAAATTTGAACTTAAGACCTCTTCCAATATAATAAGAGCTAAAATACTGCAAGACTAAAAATAGATGGTTTTATTTTTTTTCTAACCAAGAAAATCATCGGTTACCAACTGATTCGAACCGACCCGATTGGAACAAATTTCTACAGGAACATTTACCAAACGAATTAAGTGTGCTCGTTTTCTCATTTAAGGATCAAATCTAATCCCTATTCACAGTCATTGAATTGAGTCGATTTATTGGTATTTGAAGAGGAAAGCCTTGAACAAACTTTAATGAGACCCCGCCCATTGTCTCTCTAGCCGTACAACAGTGACATTGCAACTTACAAAACAAAAGGGGCGGTCAAATCTTGGCGGAGGTTGGGACCTTAACTCTTCAAAGAAATTAAATAGAAGCTTGCTGCGTGGCGATGAGCTGTGGGTGAAGGAGAAGGTGTCTAATATCCATTGTAATAGCACCACATCACCCGCGTACAAATCCTTACATCACTCACTCACTCACTAGCAGCCCCTTTACCAAAAAATCCAGTTTCCCACGCGCAGTTTCCAATATAAACTGTCTTACGTGTTTGTTTTTTTTGGTTAGGCTGAGAACTCTGCCTTCAATTCATTTCACACCACAATTCACCCCTTGATATATCTGTCTCTCTCTCTCTTTCTCTCTACCACATAATCTATTCCATGTTCAGTTTGTGATAGGAAGAAAGTTTCATTAATTTGCCTTTGTCTTTCTCTTGGTAATGGGAAACCCTCATGACCCACCCTCTCTCATAATTATTATTAGGTATAAGATTTTGAGTTGAATTTCGAATACATGCCATTACTTGCAAATTATACGTATAGTATAAATCTATAAGTGGATGAAATATGATGTATATTACTTTATATCGTACTAAACTCCTCAACATAGTATTTGGAATACAAGGAGATTTAGGACTTTTGTAAGGACCTGTACAATTCTTCACATATACGATGATATTATGACTATCGATCAACCGATAATGCACGTGCAATGGACGGTCGACTGGCACACAAAAGAAGGCCTCTCTCCCTCTCTCTCTTTCTCATCCTACAGTCTTGCATCATTGAGCATATGTGTATATGTAACATGTCTTGGGTGGTAATTCTCCGTTGTACAAATCAAGCCAGGGACGTCCCCATCTTCCCATCATTTAATCTACACTACACATTACATTATTACATTACAGACACCTGTAAGAAAATCAATGTATCATTGCTGTGCAAACACACACACACACACACATTGACACGTACGGACTCAAAGATTTTTGTTTTGAATGAACTCTTCTTTTTTTTATTTTATTGCTGCAACAACTTTTCGGTACCTGTAATTTTCTCCTAATATCAGATAGTATACAATAAAGCCTGTCAGACATTTCCTTAATTTCCATTGCTATTATTAGCCACCAGCACTGGGACATAAAAAAATGACCCGGCCCCTTTCTCTCTCTCTCTCTCTCTCTCTCTTTCTCTCATTCAGCAACTTGTCATTGCCCCTTTTTCTCAATCTCAAACACTTCGGAGCCGGTCCTGTTTCACACAAATTAACACAAAATAATTGAAGAAGAAGTAGAAGAAAGAAGTATATTACTCTCTTCTCTCTCTCTGCTCTACACATTAACACAAGAAACTCAAATTAAGTGAAGTATCTTGGTCTCAAAATGAACCAGTGTGTTCCCAGTTGGGATCTTGATGACATTTCTACTCCTCCTGCTCCTAGGCTCTCTCTTCGCTCTTCCACTCCATCTGCTGATGTCCCCATGTATGAATCTCTCTCTCTCTCTCTCTCTCTCTCTCTCTCTCTCCTTGTTATATATGTACATGGTTCGGTTAATTAATTATCCAAGTGAAGCACTTAAATTAATTGTATGTATATGCAGGTTGGACTATGAAGTAGCAGAGCTGACATGGGAAAACGGCCAGGTAGCCATGCACGGCTTAGGTCTGCCGCGCCTGCAGGCGAAGCCTTCATTAACCACTGCGAAGTACACCACCTGGGACAAGCCCCGGGCAAGTGGTACCCTCGAGTCAATAGTTAACCAAGCCACCTCTACTTTGGCCCCTCCCAGTAAACCACCCTTCAATTCTTCCGGTGGCGGCGCTAATGGGGAACTAGTAAGCTGGTTTGATCACCATCGCGCTGCCGCTGTTCGTTCAACAGCAGTAACGCCCTCCACCACTATGACTATGGACGCTTTGGTTCCTTGCAGAAACCAAAGCGATAACTCAAGTAATCATATGATGGAGTCCATGTCCATGCCTGTTGTGATTTCAGGCTCGGACGTGGTTGGGTGTTCCACTAGAGTGGAGTCCTGCAGTGGCGCTACAGGCGCCGCCACCCAGGATGACGACACCAAGCTTTCAGGGAAACACGGGAGTTTGTCAAGTGTCCCCGAAACACCGGAGTGGAGCAGCAGATCCCAGAGCGTGAGCGGTAGCGCGACGTTTGGGATGGACAATCAGCCTGTCACACTTGACAGTACAAAGGCAAGCGACCATGACTCCGTTTGTCACAGTAGACCACAGGCAAACTCTCCTTCCTTTTACTCTGCTAATTAATACAAACATTTTCAATGATTATAAGAAATAAGTTAATGGATTTATTCGTCTGATGATTGTTTAGTTATTTTATTTACTTATTTGATTTGTTTATTTATCATTACTTGTTGTTTTGTTATTTTTGAAGAGGGAGGCAGGAGATGAAGATGACAGAAAGAAACGAAGTACTGGAAAATCCTCAGTTTCAACAAAGAGGAGTAGGGCTGCTGCTATTCATAACCAATCTGAACGTGTATGTTATACATCTTCATTCAAATTATGTGGATTTTGCATCCAATTCAATCATATACTATGATCATCTTTTAGTATGCAACATGAGATGTTATTTTGTTGGACTGTGAAATCAAACGTATTGTACGAAAAGACGTAGTCGTAATTTACAATTTAATACCACCTATTTAAAATTGTATTTTCTATGAGGAGAGAGATACAGAACTCATGGCAAATGATTGGGTAGTGAGTGATAGCATCAAAACAGTCCAAGGAAACAAAAGTATTTGACCATCTTTGGAAAGAAATTATCATTTTGGGAGATGGGGGTTGTTTCGTAATATCGCAATTAATTTTTCTTAATAATCAAGTTTGATGTTTTTTTTCTTTCAGAAAAGGAGAGATAAGATCAACCAAAGGATGAAGACGCTGCAGAAACTGGTCCCAAATTCCAGTAAGGTATGATGTTCCACTTTTGGGTTTTGTGCACTGTCTTTATGGTTTTAGTTCTATCGAATTATATTACGAACCAAAAATATCTCAAAAATATTGAATACTTATTCATATGTATAGTTTCATTGTAAGGGATGAAAGCCTTAACCTATTCTAATCGTAACTCATATATAACGTAAGAACGTATAATTAATGAATTACTAATTTACCCTCACACCCACGACAAAAGTAGTACCGTTCTCGTCTTCCACATCTTTTGAACCAAAGAAAGAAGATACCAATTATCACTTAAGATTTCAACCATTTGTCTTCATTCATAGGGAGGATGCATGTTCAAGGCTAGTGACAAAAAAATAAGCCACTTTCAAGGTACTTTCGTTTAAGAGTTTGATTGATAAGCAGGCAAGGCTGCCAATTGCCATAAATGTGGTCCAAAAATTTAATTTTGCATTTACATGGTTGTGGTGTTTTTGGTGAATTCGATGATCCTAGTCCACATATCCATTTGCAACCAGGTAAAATTGGCCAGCAGGTTGTTCGCTATGGGGACAACTACCTGCTTCCACATAAATCTTCCCAAGTGGTAGGCCCTAATGCTCTGCATTGTGTTTGTCCCCAAATAAGCAGTAACTTCCTTTGTATATTACGCATATAGTCTGTAACTTGTAGACCCAAGATGTGCAAAAACAGAGAAAATAGGATAAAAGATCTGAAGTACTTCTAGTGCCTACGGTCTCAGTCAGTGCCTGTTCTACTAGTCTCTATAACTGTCACTCACGATTTCTGACCGTAGGTCATTGTGAGATTCACATTTAATCAACGTTGAATTCACTTTGAAAAAAATCGGAAATTAAATGTGAAATGAATATTTTGTATTTTGTTGATGTAGGTTTTAGGAAAAGTTAATTGAGTGTATTATTTCAAGATAAAGTGAGCTACATTTAGAAACATGGCGGGCAACATTTGAGCTTGACATTTAACGTTTTATTTCAGACTGATAAAGCTTCAATGCTAGACGAAGTGATTGAGTATTTGAAAAATTTGCAAGCACAAATCCAAATGATGAGCAGAATGAACATGCCAGCCATGATGTTGCCAATGGCCATGCAACAGCAACTTCAAATGTCCATGATGGCCGCAGCCCCAAGAAACATGGGAATGGGAATGGGAATGGGAATGGGAATGGGAATGGGAATGGACATGAACACTATGGTCCGCCCCAACATCCCGGGCATCTCCCCGGTTCTTCACCCGACCGCATTCATGCCCATGGCCTCATGGGATGGCTCCGGCGGGGATAGGTCTGCTTCAGCAACAGTAATGCCTGATCCCTTGTCCGCCTTCCTTGCATGCCAATCACAGGTATGTTTATGCCTATACTATATGGACAGTTTGAATATTTATATATATATTTACGTTGACAGATTTTAAATGAGCGTTCTTAATTACATTCTTTACTAAATGTGCACATTCTTTTCAGCCTATGACCATGGATGCTTACAGCATGATGGCAGCCATGTATCAGCAATTCCATCAACCTCCAGCATCTAGTTCTAAGAGCTAAGCTTTAAATTCATGCTCCATATCTTGATTGATTTTAAGAAGGGCCAAGAGTTGGTTTCAACCCGTGAAGTTTCAAATGCTTTGGTGCGACCGATAGATACTGTATATGATTGGTATTTAATGGAAACATTTAATGAAAATAATATTTTTGACTTCATGGAAATTCGTTTGGCGGCTCAGTCTAAATTGGACTATTTTAATTAAATCAAACTTACATTTTAAGCGTTATTTGATGAATTCATAAATAATGCGACTCGACTTATTAAATTGAATAATTAATAACGTGCAAGTTCAGCAAGAAAAAACTATATATAGTATGAGGTAAGAGGATGAGAACATAAATAAAAACTGAGTCGAGAAGTTGGGGGAATGAAATCATCAAATTTAAAACACACCTAAGTTTGATTGGGTTGGATTCTGACAGCAACAGATGGCCAACATCTAACATGCCATGCTTGCATAAAGATGAACATTTAAATGATTGGATGCTCATTTGTCAACTTTGATCAACGTGCCACCTCCCATATTCGTCAAAAAGGGTTCCTCTCATGTTATCATCGTACTGTAGCTTGAATGACTCTGGCCAGTTTATTTGTGTATCTAAAATCTTATTAATAAAGATACCCACATATTTATTTATTTTTAGTTTGAAGTACCCTCATTTTTTATGGTGCTTAAGATGCCGAGCTCCAGTATCCAGGATTTAACCAATATATCAGTCCTTCAGAATATATATAACTTTCCTATTCATGAACTTCAAATTTGTGGTGATCAAATTTTCTTTGCTCATTTGATATTGTTTAGATAAATGGGTCATTCTGATATGTTATTAGATGTAAATAGTTAAAGAAACATTGTTAGTTTTTAGCCAATGGCTCCCCTCCAACAAATCATGCATAAATAACTTAAATATATTATCTTTAACATGTAGTTTTTGAATACTTATGTATCTTTATATATTAGCTATTCTAACCTTACAATTCTAGCTTCGTTCCTGCTCAAACGAGTGCGAGGATCAGTGTTGTAGCCCATGGGAGATTTTTGGGGAAAAAATAATCGAACTTATATATCTGCCTTGTTTTAAATATAACCCAGTATGTATTAACCTATCAAAGTTCAAAAAAGTTTAATTCTTTATGAATTTAGTTGCATGACAACAATAAAAATATACATTAAAATAGGTACTTTTTCAATTTTGTTGTTGAACATATTTTCATTTTGATAATATGTGGTTTCCGGTTGTATTAATATTTATTTGTTTTATGCTTAAGCTTATTGGAAATTGCAAGGGTTTTATAACTCAAATAGTTAAAATCATTTACCCTTGACCTAGTTTGGATTTCTCCCTTCTCCAATATAACTTGTGTCTAGAGAAAAAAAAAATATTGGAAATTAGTCAATAAAGCTATGAACTAATGTAGTTTATATGATTCAATGTATATTTTTATTTCTAAGAGGACTATAAAAACTGTAAGTATATAAAAAAATTCATCATAGATTTTTAGCTAATAACTTTAAAAATTTATTGATTCCATCTCACTGAGATAAGCATTTCTATGTTTAACCCTTGCATAAATATCCCTTATCTTTCTATCTCTCTTCATGTGTGATAGGTAATGCGAACTTACAAAGGCGTAAGACCATATGTGACTGGCTAAAAAGGCCGTACTTTCTATGCATAAAGGTGCATGGTACAAACAAAGTATAGGATAGATAATTGAGCTTCAAGGCTTCTTCTCTTTCTAATCAACCAGAGAGACAGGGGCCTAACTTTCTATATATGCATGGGACCTGCAGACAAATCTTGCAAGACGGAGCCACCTTAGGGCCCTGCCCTGGCCCCCGCCCCCCACAATTGTTCCTATACATATTGGATTATATAGTTGCAATTCATATTTTGAAGAATAACAGACCATATAACCATTGTAGTGGTCCTTCCCAAATGCAATTACTGTTGGGTGATTGGATGCAATTATATATCACATGTTTATAGTCTCACTTTACACAACTAATACGGAGTAAAGAAAGGAAAGTAATGCCATATTAGTCGGTTAATCCTCCGATAATGAGTAATGCCATATTAGTCGGCTAATCCTCCGATAATGAGTAATGCCAATTAGTCGGTTAATCCTCCAATAATACTCAAAATCAATGCCCTTTATATAGTCTATTATTTATTATTGCAGGATTGAAATTTTCTTTTAAAAACTTGTGTTATGGTTTGGCACTACACATACAATTCTAGCTCTGTCCCTATAGGATACAGGTTTGGTGTTGATGTGAATGCGACGGCCGGCCACTTTGTGACCTTTTTGGAAATAACAGGAAACTTGAGAGAAGTGGTAAATGATTGGAGAGCAAGGAAAACGCTTGGACTAAGAGACCACCACATACCTTCTATTGAAAATCTTAGGGTTTCTTTTATACTTTTCTTTTCTTTTTTAATTTTTTTTTTAGCTCGTAGCATCCTATTCGATCCTTTTAGTCATGTCAAATCAAAATGTATTACATGTCCTTTTTAATAAAGAAAAATGCAAACTGATTAGTTCTGGAGGTGAACTGGGATTGGATGTGAATAAGATTCAAACCCAGCATAAATTTTAGATTTTTTTTTATCACATATGGTCCTTAAGGTTCATGAAAATATCACTTTTGGTCCTTTATGCATCAAGCTCAAAAGATCAACAAAACAACACACTAAAGAAACAAAATTAAAATGCCTAATTGAGGACTACCACAGCCAACTGAAGGATCACCGTCATCAAATTCATTGTATCTAACCTTTAAGCTAATGCATAACATGCAACAGATATAAGAAAAAAATGATTTCAAGTGATCTAATTGCGCTCAACGAACAAATATGCATGAGATTATTGGAGATACAACATACATATAAAGAAGAACAAAAGTAAATTGGGTGAGTGAGAAACGTTGAAATAAATTATAAAAGAAAGAGTACTCTTGTCCAAATTTTTTCCAGGACAAGCACGACGATCTATTAAAAAGGAAGTAGGTGCCGACCATCACCGAAAAACACAAAAGGAAGCAGTGACTTGATTGGTTTGAACTCCACTTTCTTTTATCTTCCCTTCATGTTTCATAAAATTATGATTTAACTTCTTTATATTATTGTAAACTTATTTCAGGGTTATCTACAATGCTAATCAGGTATTTATAGATGAATGTTAATTCACTTACAATTTGTATTTTTATTTTTGTCAAAGAATTTTCATTTACTCACAAACGCATCATGATACGTCGTTGCATTAGCTTCGAGTCAACAATGATGCATTAGCGTTCATAAGAGCACTTCCATCCATTTGTCATGGCAAAGGACAAGGGCTGTCACTATTAACATAAATAGTGATAGAAAAGGCTTGTAGTGTTTCCACTCATTTCCATGACAACTACTATTCACATGAGATATGAGGAAAGAAATTTGTATAGAGTTTTGGTGTGAGAAGTAAAGAATATGACTAAGTATTTATTTTTTAAAAATTATGAAAATTTTAAGTTTTTTTATAGATTTTTTTTCTATTTTAAAACTATTTTTTTTGTTGCTATCGTCGTCATCGCTAATGTCAACAAACCCAAGCAACAACTCAGGTTATTCTTGCTTTTGGGCCAGCCCAGACTTGTAGAGCCCACCAACAGCCCTGACAGCATTTGTCCGCTAGAAACCCTTTTTGGGCCTAGGCACCCCCTTGCCCAGGCAAAGGGTAGGCCGCGGAATTGCTATAAGAATGTAACAACGGTTAGAATCAACCCAGAGGTACATGTGAGTGTGACCAACCTTTTAGCTTTAATTTTGTAAGTAAAAAAAAAAAAAAATGTCAGCGTTCAACTAGCAATTTGCATGATTGATTTGTTGCTGTCGCTTGTGGCTTTTTGCGACAAAGTCTGTAAAGGCATTTGATGCGACTATTGGATGAGCACGCGTTGAATTAGACTTTTGCCGGCGAACCACATCTTGTCTGATATAACTACCATAAAACCAAAGCCAGAATTATTATTATTATTTTTCGAATGCTTTTTTATTTTGTAAGCTAGGAAAAATCCCTCAAATTTTCAAACTGCAATTAAAATGACAAATATAAAATAAATAAGAAAAAAAGAAAAGTGTCATGGACCACAATCATTGAATAGATTTCACATAGGAAAGATGCCTTTAGGTTTAGGACCATTTGTATTGGCCCCTTTCAGGGTTGTTGTTTTCCATTCCTATCAAAGGAAAAACAAATGGTCATTTTCTTGTGCGATCTGTGGGTTTAAATTTTGCTTTGAATCATCCAATGGGATTTGCCCATTTTGGGTTAACAGATATCTAATACGGAACATGAGGATTTTCCTTTGTCGCTCTTGTTAGAGGTTAAACTACAATGCTCAATGAAAGGTTGCCTTGCCTATTAAGAGAAAGTTGAGTTTTTCCATTTACACCTTATGAACATTCTATTTATTGAACCGTATTGGAGGAGGGGTTTTGAACGCGGGACTTATAAGCGCTAATAATCTTATAACTTATTTAGCAACTTGAAGGCCTTTTCTTTCGATTAATGAGAGAGGAATTGAACAAAAGTGCTGCTATTTCCATCATCTGTCCTATTTCTCTACCCATCTTATCTTCAAAATTTTCAAAACAAATTAATTCTTGGGACTTTCACTAAAACACCCAAAATGGGGGTTGAAATTATAAAAAAACCCAAACACTATTTAAACATATAAATACACCCAAAACCCATCATTACATACACTCAAAACCCATTTATAAACACACCCAAAAAGTTGACTTTGGGGTTGATTTTGGGTGTGTTTCTATGTTTAAATAGTGCTTGGGTTTTTTTATAAATACATGTCTAGAATTGGGTTTATTTCTAAATTTGTATTAATTCTTTGTAAAATGACTCATTTATCCAGAATGTTTTCAGAAGCTGCAAGTCAAATAATAAAAAGCTAAAACATCCAGAAAATCATAATATTAGAGTCAAACACAACTTGATCCTCTTTATATCTCAACGACTAATGATTAGCAAAGAGAATTTGCTTGAATTAATAATTAAAGGGTATTTTAAAAATATTTGTGGGTGAAAGTATGATTATGTTTTTTTTGTTTTGTTTTTTGTTTTGGGTACAGCACTCTTAAACAAAGACCTTTTGGTAACAGCATGGTATGTAGGAAACAAGACATAGAGTAGAAATAACAGCACTCTTAAACAGGGACTTTTTGGTAGATTATGATACATGGAAGTCGGGAGGGAGACGTGCGTCATGATGTGCAGAGTCCATAAGTATGCCAAATTTGCGAAGCCCAGCAAGACCTTGGGAAGAACCACCATAGATGGGCCTTTGCTTCGAGAGCAATCAAAGGCACTGCTTATGGAAATGGGCTTATAAGTCATAAGGTATAAGTTGGGTCGTTGTTAAAGGGCTTCACTAGAAAATTTGGCTTTTAGCTTTTTTAGTTGTTGTTTTGGTCTGAAGGTTGGTTTTTAGCTTGAGAAGCAGAGTTCTGGATTCAGCTGTTAATGAGTTTTGTTATTGTGGGCTTCGGCCTTTACCCTCTGATTTTTTTTTTGTTTCTCTCACTTTGGTCCCAATAATCGCTTTTGTTCCAAGTTGATTCTTGAACTTTTGAAGGTGTTATATATATATATATATAGTATCGATCTCTTGAATCACAAGAGTCTAAGAGATTGTGGTCATCCACCATTGGATATTAATCCAATGGTTCAAAAAAGTTTCTTAAAAGGAGTGCAAGAGTGAGTAAACCGTCGAGTGATTCTTCAAATAAGCTTATTTGAGAGATACCCGTGTAGAGCTCATTTCACATTGTATTTCGCTAATCCAAACTGTCTATTTTTAAGATAATTATTCAAGGCAAACTTGGAAAATAAAAAAATAAAAAAATAAGAGACCAAAGTGGACAAATGAAAAAGTTGAGGATTCAAATTTGTAATTAACCCTAAAAGAATACTACCGTACAATTGGTCGACACGCGAAAAGTAGCACTATCTCTGGAAAAAGTGAGATAGGATTTGATAGATGTTGTTAGATTGAAATCGAAGAAAACCAATTATAATAAAAGGGAAAAATAGTTGCATATGGATTCCATTCATTTCGTGAGTGTCGGTGTTACTAATTTCTTGAGCCAAAATTTTTTTAGCATGTGGTCCTTCTTTTTCTTTTCTTTTTTTGTCTTATTGGCAATTAGCATGGAGTCTAATTTAAAATGAGATCAAAGGTTTTATTTTATTTGCCAATGGATTCCCACTGCAGTGGTGGTGGGGGATTCTTCCTCCCCCAATGGCATCCAGGATCGAGCTCAAGTCGAGTTTTCTTCCCTCCAATGTAACTAAAAGAAAATATTTTATTTTATTTTATTTCAATTTTGGTGTCGGTTCCTAATGTTTTACATTATTTTTGGCCACTTAATATCATGCAGCATATAAATAAATAAAAAACCAAAATCTCAATTATTGTGAAAAGATATTTGAAATGGCACAAAATCTAGGAGGATATCGTGAGTGACCCATTGTTTTTGTGTCAGTTGGACCCATTGCTTTGTTTCTTGGTACCGAAACAAAGTTGTACGTGTTTATACGTTTTAGGCTGTATGTTTGGCCCGACTGTCTTCTGCTAACTAGTGCTTGTGCCTCATAGTAGCGTGAATTACAATTATCATGTACTGGTTCCATGGATTCATTTGAGTAAGGGAACATGAAAATGTATTGAAAGATTTTTCAGATTGAAGTTCATCTATGATTTTGAAAACCCCATAAAATACTATTGAAAAATTAATTTGTTCAAATGTTATGACGGTTCGGCAAAGAATTTGCAACTCAAGTGGTTATGAATAATTATCCTTGTATCCGAGGTCCTATGTTTGAATCTCCCCTCTCTTTTAATATCACTTATGTCAACAATACTATGACAATCTGTAAAAATTTGTATGCGTTTTATTACCACATTTCTATTGTTAAGATTTCAGAAGAACGAACTAGCGGTCCACTACGATCAATATTGATATTGTCCTTAATTTAACAACATGTATAATCCGATACGTACGAGGTTTTATACAAAATAAAATGTCTTCATACTTAATAATAGAAACCATCATTATGGAAAGAAAATAAAAAGATGAATGCTTTCATTTTCTGCAAGGAAAGCAGAGAAAGATATTGGCCGTACCGCAAGCTGCAAACCAAGATATGTGACACTGATGAGTCAAGCCACATTTGCACGTGTAACTTCTTCTTCTACTTAGTACAAGTGCCACTTTGGATTTGTACAATGACACAAATCTCGAGGAAAAAGTCAATCTTTAAATGCCGTCTAGTTCTCTGGGCCCAAACACACCAACTCAAAGACCCACCAGCTATGAATGCGCCTCCTCCTCCCCCTCTTCTCTCTCAGCCCTCTCTTTCCCATGCCCTTCTTTGTCCTCCAACCCACTGTCGGCGAGAATTTAATAATAAATATCAAAATCGGTTTGTTTTGAATAGAAAAAAGAAGGGTCAACAATAATAATAACAAATCAAGTATGTATTTTGTATGCGTTTTGTGTTAATATACAATGGAAAAGCTGAGCTGTTTGTTTGTACTTTGCCTTTACAAGTAGCAGGCACATATCTTATTGTTTGATTTCATTTTTAAGCTTCCACCCACCTTCCAAATGTCTCAAAATTAAGGAAAATTTATTTGCAACGAAGATGATACTGTTTTGTTATATTCGGCTAATAATACTATACTACATGAAAGTATTATCACACGTATCATAGTGTTATTAAGCGAAAATAGTAAAATAATGATATTCCTGTTTCATGAGAATCTTTCTCCTCAGAACCAATGTCACTTGACTCATTTCTCTAAATTTATTTTTTTATTCACTTAGCATCATCCGAGTCTTTAAATTTCCTACTTGTATATAAACTCCCAACCCCAAAACTCTTTCACCACAAAAACCCCAAAATCTTATAAGCCTCTCTTCTCTCTTCTTCTCACTCAAGTTTAATCAAATACAATTTGCAAACATGGTTTCATCATCAACATCAACATCTCTCATAATCTCTCCAAGAAAGCTCAGATCAGATTTGTATTCTTATTCATACCAAGAAGATTCAACTACCCCTCTGGTGGTTAATGTTCTTGCTTCTCTGATTGAGAGAAGCATGGCCAGGAACCAGAGGATTGCCAAGAGTTGCAGCAGCCCTTGGTACATGTCCAAGGACATGAAGAAGACTCGGATTTTTGAGTGCCATGAGACCCCGGACATGACAATCCAATCCTATCTGGAGAGGATTTTCAGGTACACCAGAGCTGGACCTTCTGTGTATGTGGTTGCATATGTTTATATTGATCGGTTTTGCCAGAACAATCCTGGGTTTAAGATCAATGTCACAAATGTCCATAGGCTTCTCATCACAACTATAATGGTGGCTTCTAAGTATGTTGAAGACATGTAAGTCTCTCTCTGTTTCTCTGTTTCTTCTCTCTCGCTCTTTGTATTTCAATTTCTGATATGAAATGTTGATTCTTGAACAGGAATTACAGAAATTCTTACTTTGCAAGAGTTGGTGGATTGACAACCAATGAATTGAACAAGTTGGAGCTTGAGTTTTTGTTCTTGATGGGGTTCAAATTGCACGTCAATGTGAGTGTGTTTGAGAGCTACTGTTGTCACTTGGAAAGAGAAGTTAGTATTGGAGGAGGCTACCACATAGAGAGCACATTGAGATGTGCAGAAGAAATCAAAAACAGGCAAAATGAAGAGAGAAGATATAACCAGTTTGCTGGTCTTTTGTTATAAGTCAAATGGAACAATTTCCAATTCTTTTCTTTCCTCTTTGTGGGATTTTAGTCCACCAATTCTTTTGTACATATTTCTGTATAATCTGTGAGAGATGTAATTTTGGGTGGTTTACTTAGGGAAGCCAGTACAGAGTGATGTGTAAAACTGTTATATCTTTTTTAGTAAGAAAAGTATGATTTTCCAAATTGGCCTAATTGGTTGTTTATGCCAGACATAACATTAATTTTCTTGGTAAAGTAAGCTTTAAAAATGCATAAACTTTGATTGCATCCAAGGGAATTGGTAACTCTGATGTGACATTTTGGATGGGGAGATTTTGTAAAAAGGCAGAGGAGAGAGAAATTTTTTAAAAGAAGTCAAAATGGACAAAATTGCCCTTATTTATTTTTGGATTTCCTAAGAAATTCTTTACATTTGCATGTCTTTGATTTGAAAGTTAAAAGGTTTTTCTGTTTTTTTTTTTTAAAACTTTGGTTTTTTTTCAAAAGTGAATTTTTTTTTTTTGCTAAAACCTAAATTTACTTATTTAATAGCTGGGGGAAGATACCCTATTTTGAGAGGCCACTGCTGCCGTCTAGGGTGTTTAAAGGGTCATTAGTGGATTTTTCGTTTTGGGTCAATAAGAGGACAAGTTAAGTGGAAAGATCTCATCAGAGTTCGAACTTGAGACTTACATAATATCGTGAGAGTTCAAACCTGACACTTACATATATAAAGTAATATCATTTTTCACCGGATTAGATCCAATTGACATTAATTTTTTTTGAAAAATTTTCTACGAAGAGTGAAAAAGTTGACTTAGTTGTTGTGTTGGTAGTTTTACCTTAAAGACATGATAAGAATGTTTTTATTAAAAAAAAAACTACCACCCAACTTTTCTTATCTTCTTCTTTCTTTTTACCCCCAAAAGATCTTACACCTTTTATTTACTTCGAAATTGTTGTATGATAAAACTCTTTTGTTTTTCACACATGGGCACATGCAGATCCATATATTTTTAATCAAAGTAAACAAGAAAGGACGAAGGGCCATTTGTAAAGCATATAAAGCATATATTTGAAGAATTGACCTTCTCATTTGATCACTAATCTTGTATTTGAATTGGTTAATTAAACTTTAGTATCATACTTAAGCCTTACAAAGTTGCAAAGGATCAAGATTATGATGCATCATTACCACCAAACGACCGACAACAAGTATAAGCAGGAAAGTGGGAGGAAAAGTTGGGGAAAGAAAGCAACCGCAGCGGTGGAGAGGAGAGGACAACAAGTGGTTGAAAGAAGGGGCATCTTCTACGTAGAAGACAGGCAAGTTAGAAATGATCAATTGACTACTTTAAACACTATTTTTCCTTGATAATGAAATTTAACTGTCCCCACATGTTCTTAGGTATACTTTTGCTTTCCTGTTTTCCATTAAACAATATTACCAAATGATGATGAACTTCGAACCTGATTCCATTTCACCAATGAACTTTCAATTCGGTTTTAATTACCCTTTAAACTTTTCCTTCATGCGAATTTGGTCAAAATTTTCTGTTAGTTTCCATCATGTGCAACAAACATGACTAACCTTTTAAGGTATATATGTCAATCGACGTTGCAACTAGGTTGGTGGGAAAATCACAGGGTAAGGGACATAGTGAAAGTGGGTTAAAGGAAGTCCCAACTTAAATGGACGAAAACAACCCTGAATTTGACTAAATAGTTTACATAACTAACAACATGGGGAATTGGCACGAAATAAAAGACTGGGCCTCATAGCCAAATTGAACTTACACCTAGTTGTATATGTATTTCTTCTTTCACGTACATGATAAGAAATAAAAAGAGACGTCAGATCACGTGAGAAGAGATATAAAAAAATATAGTAAATTTGGCTTACACCCTTCAAATTCAATTT
This sequence comes from Prunus mume, assembly GCF_000346735.1. Next base: position 14,198,002 of record NC_024130.1, read on the forward strand.
GCTGTACCTAAAACCCTTTACTTTTTGTTCCTATAAATAATACCCAATTTGTATAAGTAAAAACCCATGACTAAGATCCAACTCAGCAAGTTACCTAATTAAGCATAAAATCTGATTTATTGTACTTTTCAGATTCCAAAAATACCCCCAACTAAGCCATTATTGCATTTTGTATATTAATGTAGGAATCAATATGAAAATAGTTTTTAATTGGATTGTATATAATGACAGATGTTGAATTTGGAAAGATCTCCAAATGGTTGTAATGGATGTAGGAATTAATTTTGAAACATTTTTAAAAAAATTTAACAATAAATTCAAATTTAGGTAATCGGTTTGTTTAATAAAATGTTTATGTTATTTTCTTTTTATGAATTATACATGACTAATAATCCACTTTATAATTGTTTATGAATAAAACTGTACATACTAATTATGTTGAAAAAATAATGTACCTATTACTTGTTTGTTTTATGAAAAACATAATTTACCTAGTATGAAAAGTGTACATAATTATCTATTCCAAATAATGTACCTATACACATTTACAGGTATATTGTAAAATAATTTA
>NC_024130.1:14198589-14209630 GCF_000346735.1 Prunus mume
TTTTTTTTTTGGTTGTAATTTTAGGGGGCGAGATGTGAGAGGGAATGACAACTAAAAGAAATGGGGTGGTTGATATGCTATTAATAGGGAGTATATTAATTACAATTATGGTAGTTAATGAAATGCTTGAAATAAATTATAAATAAAATATGAAGTTTGGTGGCAATGATGTAAAAACATAGAAATACTACAACCTCTTATATCATACTAGTCATTTAAATTTGAAATTGGGTTTTACACATAGATTTATAGAGTGATGGGTATATGTTTAGAAAATAGAAAATGTAGGGATCTATATTGGACAAGCTCAAAAAAATATGACATGCAAGTTCTTTGTTTATATTTCCTTAAGAGAGGTTTGGTGATCCTTGTGGTAATATTCACCTTTCAATAAAACGGCTATGGCCTAATGACAATAAGACATAATTGTGGTTCTGCTTTACCCCATCTATATATCTTTAGAGCCACTAATCATCTTTTTTTAGAAAAAGGATTTTGTGTTCAACTATGACTACAACTATAACTACATGTTCCTAAAGCTAAAACTTTGGATGAGATTTTTGGTAATCATAGATTTCCCTGGAACACAATTATTTGGAAGGAAGATGACATACATTTTTTAGAATAGAGATGCGACTACTAAGTAGTTTGATAATGACTTTTTGTTCAGTGACATACTAAGATATCGAATTAGGGTTTACCAGGATGAGCGATTTATTTTATTTTATTTTTATATAAGAGATATTGAGGGATGAATGTTTTTTCACACACAAACTGCCAAAATAGTATGCAAATCAAAACCCTTTTCTACGGGGCTAGACCGCATTGGCTGAACAATCCACTTTCTAGTTGACTATTATAAGGACTTAAGATAATGGCTGCCATGGTTGGTAAAAAAGGACCAGCTAGCCATGCCTCAACTTTTTGTTGATGATATTGGGTGTACGGGTAGAAGAGAATATGTTGGGTGGTGAGTCTTACAAAATTCTGAGGGCAGTCATGAACCTGAAATTATATGATCAAATAGTCAACTTTTTCAAATACAATGCAATTCCAGCTATTGATCATACCCAAACCAGAAGAAGGACAAAAAACATATAAAAGATAAAAGGAAAGAAGGATGAAGCTCTCATAAAATAAACTAGTTGTTGCTTGTGAGCTAAAATACAATATGAGCCAGAATTGGTGGGATTGTGTTTATAATTTGGCAGCACCATTCTTTACCACCGCTTTTCTGAGTGACCAAATACACTTTAAAATCCTCATTGCATTTACTTTATCATAATACAACAAAAATTGTCCCCCCCACCTGAAACTCTCTCTCTCTCTCTCTCTCTCTCTCTCTCTCTCTTATTAGTGATTTAGATGCAGAGTTTCACTTGACTTGTTGATATTTGTAGCTTATCCACCTCTTTTTTTGACTTTATTTTATTGTTATTGTTTTGTTTTTTCATACTTTATATTTTTATTATTATTTAGAGTTTGCAATCTTAGAATGTCTACATTAGAGTTTCTTTGATCTTGTGTGATCATTAGTGGAGACGCATCAGATTATCTTAATTTTGATGTTATTGTAATAGCCATTTGTAGATTATGGCTAATATTTTTTTTAATTGAATTATAAATGCAATCCCACAATTTCTAAATTTTAAAAAAAAAATTTATTGGGTCCTTCAAGTTCTGCTTTCACATTAATTAGGTTCCTTAAAATCAAATATTGTTTAGTATATCACCAGAAAGAACCAGTTTTCCATGTTACAAAACAGGTTGCAGGAAGTGTAAAAAATTATCATATTACAAGATCCACCTTTCCCAAGAAGAGAAAGTAATTTCAGCTCCCAAGTCACACATTACAAATTAATTTTAGATATTGTTTAGTGATCAAATTCTAGAAAATGCAAGATTTTGGAAGTTTGAGGAAATGCCCAGGAAGTGCATGAGCTCTAATAATTTTTATGTGTTTTGGGGTATTTTTTTTTTAATTTTTAATTTTTATATTTCTCCATGCTCTTGAAAAGCAGGCTCCAACAAAACAATTCAAAATACAATGGAAGGTGGATTTGATGTTTTCTTTCTGTAATCTCTTATTTATTTATTAATTATAGTATAAAAATAAGTTACAGGTGAGAGTGGCAATGATAAGGGAATCTCTTCTACTTTATTTTTATTTTACTTTAAATGATGAGGCCAGCTCAGTGTCTGGAAGGTATGGAGATTAGGATTTAGTAACCCATATATGAACCTGATTAGTTGTTCATATAAACATATTGTTTTTGGTTAAACAGACATGTAATCAGATCTTAATTTGGTTTGTGCCCCCATGTCAATGATCACTGACCTAATTTAACTCCTTCTTAATTTCTTTTAGTGAAAAAAATTAAGGTTATGGGTGCTATTTCTTGTCTAATTATGATTAAGAATCAAAGAAATGGGTGTTTGGTTGGAACAGAGATTGGTTTAGGGTGTTTCGAATTGTCTCCTAGTCCATAAAAAAGCTGCTAATCTATCTTCTCCTTGACAAGTTTTCAGTTTTAATTTTAATCAAGTCAGCTGTCGACATTAAAAAAACAAGGGAAAATTACTGAAAATGGCTTTTAGTATAATTCAAAACAAAATCAACCTCGGACTCGTTATATTGAAATTAACGAAAAAACAGTTTTGTGAAAACAATTTAAAACTTTAAAGGGTATTTATGTAATTTCATAAACCTCAAAGAATTTTGTGAACGGACCGAAAACTTTAAGAGGTGTTAGTGTAACTAAACATACTTTAGGTGCATTTAGAAGTCTTACACATAGTGGCCCAAAAACAATTGCTGAAATTTGGTGGTTTGGACTAAAATTTGGTGGTTCACAATTTCAATTGCCCTTTGAAAATTCATTTTTATCTCAACAAGGAAGGACAATGTCGTAATACTTTGGTCCATTGACTAGGTCTTTTAATCTTTTGGGCCCATAAATACATAAGATAAATTGAGTAAAATTATACTATAATAAATTCACTTTGAAATTTTTTTAAAATTAGAATTTGATATGGGTTTTTTGTAGAATTTGGGAAAGGGCTTTTCTGTAGAATTTAAAGACGGGCTTTAAGGCTAAATGGACTTGGGTTATATTGTCATTTCATGGCTTCCCTTTCTTTAGTGTGTTTGGTTATGGGCCTTGTCAAGTGGGGTTGATTCTTCCCTAACCTCACAAACAACCATACATTGGCTTGTTTGATAGGGAGGACTATATATAAATAGTTGATGACTAAAATTTATTCCTCTAAAAATGGTAAGATTAGAAGGGATAAGTTATAGTCATTAACTTCTATGAATAGTCCTCCTTCATCGTCTAAGTTAGACAACAATATCCATATTATGCCTTGAATGCACATGAAATGTAGGCCTTTTGCTAGTTTAGTCTAGTACAGTCTAGTCCTCCCTACTAGATGTTGAGTGGTTTGGTGATTTTGTTTCTTGAGTTATTGCATCTGACTTTCTCATGATTTTGGACCTTAAATACTATTTGGGTTTCTCATGATTTTGGCTCAAAATTGCATGTTCTTATCTTAACTGCTAAAATGGAAATATGCCTTTGATAGCCTTTTCAGTTAATGATATATTCAAGGACAAAACTTGCCCAGAAGGAAAAGCCTAAAAACTTGTTCAGATGTTCAATTTTGGAGCAAAGTGGTTCATTCTGTTTCACCTACTAAAACCTTCATCCATTTCCATTTTGGATTTTCCTTCCCACCTTAAACCTTTCTTTTTTTAATTTCTTTCTGAAAGTGATAGACATCTAGATCATGTGGTGCCTCCTCAATGCATTGAATTTAGATATATATATATATATATCTCTCTCTCTCTTTTTCTCACATGATGGTGCTAAAATCAATCACCCCAATTAGCATGGCTAGTCCTGGGCAGCGCGACTCAAGGAGCATCAAATCCATGTCTAATCAAACAAACATTACCACACCTTATCACTAAACTAAATGTGTCTTCATGAAAGATAGCTGTGTTCGTTACTTTTATTGTTTTATGGTATTAATTCATAAAAGATACAGTATTTTCATGTTAGATCATGTGAGTGTCCAATCTAAGTTTTACACAAGGTCGTCAAAATCTAAAAGTTGGTCCTATCAATAACCAAATTGGCCACTAATGCCTTAGGCCAAAACCCAAAAAATGTAGAAAAAATGGAGAAAAAAGAAGAGATGGACTTGAGATCATGGCAAAGCAAGAAAACATGTCAACCAACAACCATTCCCATGCTTGACGAAAATAGATAAGACAAAAGCCATATTAGGTCTTTGGAAAAATGAGGCTTGCTAGAATTACGTACTTTTGACCAAAAATAAAAATAAAAATAATTATATGTGCCCAAATTTCGCCTAATGCCCGTAATATGAATTTCAATGATGTGTACACGCACGTGGAGGAATGGGTATATTTCCGACCGTGTTATCTCACTTGATATGACGTGTAGGGCTGTGATCGATTTTTCAACTGTCAACAAACCACCATTAACGGCTGCATCAACGAACTCATTTCGCTCTCACCTTAGTAAAAAACCGAAAAACCGGAAATCTTGTACTTGGACTTTGAGGTTATTATGTATTCAGCTCCTTGAAAGGAGGGTTCTTTGTATGATTTACAAGGACTGCAATAGTCTGGTGGGTCCGAATTCACGTTGGACCCCACCAAGTAGACTAAGGTTTACTTTTATAGTTCGAACTTTTAATATGTTTTGCTCAATTAATTAACCACATTAACATTAAGAATGTAAATAGCAACAACTATTTAGTAACAAAATTTACGGTTAATTTAAACGTTATAAAGAAATTAACTAGCTTATGGTTTAGTGGCACTAATCTCTACTTAGAATTTTATATTCGACTTACATGAATAGAAGAACAATATGTATTTGTTATGAATTCGATACCAAATTGTGACTAATCCATTGATCATTCATTAACAAAACTTTGTAAATATCCCATATAATTTGGATAATTATAAAGAAGAGAGGAAAAAAGACTTGTATAAATGATAAATTGGATGTTGGATTAGTGCCAGATAACGATATGGGTTCTTTAGAGACAGTTTGACTTTTAATATGAATTTCTTTTTATGAAGATATTTTTTTTGAAAAAAGAACGATAGTATATTATTGATAGTAAGATAAGTAACAGTACCAAAAAATCGGGCTATGTCCTTGGAATATGAATAAATTTAATTTGAAGAGATCCATTCTTGTACTATTAAATTCAAATTAAAAGTCAAGCAATATAGCATTACTACAAATGCACAATACCTAGGTACGAAATTAAACTATGCCATTAAATTACTAAAAAATCATTTGGGCTTTCGGTACACTTTAAAGAACAATCTCTTAAGTAAGGTCTTGAGTTCGAGTTCTAGCATCTGTGTAATGTGTGTGAGTTTAGTATGTTATCGCTCCTCTCAATAAGAAAGGTCCTTAAAAAAAAAAAAATCTCTACGATTACAGAAAGTATCAACCTCGATTGAAAAATAACACCTATCAATTCAATTGCATGAAGTATACTAGGAAAGAAAACATTCCGGCTTATTTTATTCACTTGTATATACAGATATGAATGCAATCTTTTGAGGAAATAAACAAGGTTTCATGATTTGTCTGTGCCCATGGAGTATAATATATACTTCATCTTCATACGTATATGGCATCAAATAACACATTTTGTGTTTTTAGTTCTAAATTTCTTGACGTGATTGCTTACCCATCTTGTCACATATATAGTACTGATCATAGTATGCCTATACCAATTATGCTCATGGAGCACATAATTTGCGGCAAGAATTATTTTAGTGGTAAGATTTTATGAGAAGTCATGGATTAAAAAACAATATAATTCTCTAAGAAATTAATCTTTTATTCTTTGGGTGGGACAATACATTATCATAAGTTGTTGTTGTTGTTTTTTTTTTAACGAAGAAAATTTTAGGGGGAGATTGGCTACTCTCGCTACCAGCGCCATGGTAGACACACAACTTTGAGTTGGAAGGATTTACGTGTGGTACCCAATTGTCAGTTGCCACAGGTATGAATTTATGTAGGAAATTACAGATCGCGCACTAACGAGGACTGCGAGTAGTGGGACTCGAATACTAGTGGAGCTATACACAGTGCAATAACCTTACCAACTGTACCAACCCCGGCTAAAGTTTTCTTTTTTCTAGAACTTCCATATAAAAGTTTTTTTTCCACACATTTGTGACCTCTTATTTTCTTAACCGTGTTCACTTGGAATTGTAGAAAATTTTGTAAGGATATCATAAGTCTTCCATAAAAAAGTTATTTTTCCACACCTGTGACCTTTTATTGTCTTAACCGTGTTCACTGGGACTCTTTTATGTATAAATTTTATATATTGATTAAATTTATATAACATGAGGACGACTGTAAATCATTGATTAATCTTATATTAGAAACATATTTCATCAAAATCATTTCTAGAGTTCTCCTTTTGATATTGGATTGGTTTGAGGAGGGGTGGCTAAAAGTTCCATACTCCATGTTTGCTGATGACAATCTATGAAGTGCAAATATATTGCCCATATCTTGTAACTTGTACGAACCCAAGAACCTCAAATGAAGAGCAAACGTGAAGTGAAGGAGATGTTTGCAATTGCAAAATCAAACTGACTTTCTATATTTATAATAAATAAATAAAAATCTGGCTTGGTTCTTAAGAAAATAAATTATCACACGTGGCATTCAATAGTTGGGTGCGTTTGAAAGTGATAAGCCTCTGCTTCAGTTGTTCACACTCTATAAATACCAGCCAACCATCATTCAAATTCAAATCTGGCAAATAAGCCAAGACTTCAAATTGCCCCTGTTTTACTAGACTCATTAAGTAAGCAGATAATGGCTCTTGTTCTTCAACCTTCATTGTCCATGGTTACTCTTGTAACCTTGTTTTCTATTCTACTAAACCTAAACCCTAGCTTATGCTTCAACCCAAAACTCTTCAGTGTGTCAAGGGTTCAGTCTGACTCTGACTGGGCGGCAGCCGGTGCAACTTGGTATGGAAACCCCGACGGTGCCGGGACTGATGGTAAAGGATATATACATAGAAAAATTATTTTGGTTATTTATATTCATATTAAAAGACGTGACTTTTGTCACATGATTTGAGGTTTTATATTAGAAATATACATTTTAATTATTGATCTTGTGTATAGGGGGTGCTTGTGGTTATGGCAATGCTGTAGAAAACTCTCCATTCTCTAAAATGGTGTCTGCTGGAGGCCCCTCTTTATTCAAATCAGGCAAAGGATGTGGAGCTTGTTATCAGGTCAAACATATGTAGCGGCTTATGTATATGGATGTGACACAAATATTGAAAATTAATTTTTGTGCTTATACAAAATAATTTCAATTTCAATTTTAAGAATATATTAAGAAGCTGAAATTAATGGCAAAAATTTCAGGTGAAGTGCACGACGAATGCTGCATGCTCCGGGAAGCCGGCGACTGTCGTTATAACCGATGAGTGCCCTGGATGTACTTCAGAGTCGGTTCACTTTGATTTGAGCGGCACTGCGTTTGGAGACATGGCAGTTTCCGGCCAGGAGGGACAACTACGGAATGCTGGAGTCCTGCAGATTCAATATAAAAGGTAAATAAAAAAAAATATATGTATAAAAGAAAGCTGAATCTCTTGTAGCGTCCTCTATGGTCAATTTTCTTTCGTTTTAATTTCAATTACCTAGAAGAATATTCTTTTATCAAATAGTCTGACATGTCATTCAAAAGTCAGTTTAAACTATTAATTACATGGATGCCATTTAGATATGTGATTTGAATTCACAATTTATTGTAACGCAACGTGTTAGACATGCAAAATAATGTTACCCCTATTCTCAATATATGTACAGAGTGGACTGCAACTATCCTGGAGTGACCCTCGTCTTTCATGTCGACGCGGGTTCAAACCCTAACTATTTTGCTACCCTAATCGAGTATGAAGATGGAGCAGGTGACCTAACCGAAGTTCATCTCAAGCAAAGTGGTGGAGACTCGGACTCATGGCTTCTCATGCAGGAATCTTGGGGTGCTGTTTGGAAACTTGACTCAGGCTCAGCATTGCAAGCCCCATTCTCTATTAGGCTCACTGCAAGCAACGGCCAAGCCCTTGTTGCAAACAATGTCATTCCGGCTGGTTGGCAAGCCGGCCAGACTTATCGATCCCTTGTCAACTTTTAACCCTATAATAAAATCTGGGATATTGTACTCGTTTGATGATTTAATAAATAAGATTAATTAGTTGCCAGTAGTCAACTTAATTATTGATCGTTCGTCACTTAATTCGGTTTGTCTTTATGAAGAAATTCCGTAAGCTGCCAATTGTGGAAAAATATGTTACCTTTCCTTCATGGTTTAGACATTTTTATTATTATTTTAATTAGGAGTATGATCTTGAGGATTTTATAGATCGTTGAAAATGAATGACTTAATTGGATCACTTACCACCGTGAAAGATGTCATGAGCTGCAATATGATTAGGCAACTTACATGTACATTTACATGTCATTTGTCACGTAACTAAAAATTAGGATTTAAGTTGGTGTCGCAAGCGTTACTATTAATTCATATTATTTAGCGGCCCATAAACCCGATGGATAAATTCCAAAGGAAAATCATAAGAAAATAATCAATTTGCAGAAGTATCTGTTTATTATTGCATACTTCAGCAAGGTTTATAAGCCAAAGACCATTACAGCAATAAAATTGTGTGCATTTTATTTTATGAATAAATAATATGTTTTCGTAGCCTATAATTTTAGGACTTTGCACAAATAGGCTTATTCCAACATAACATATTATACAAAAATTCTTTTATAGAATCTATTTGAAGAGAAGAATCCAAAACTATTCACTTATCATTTTCTAATTGGTTCTTATAAAATTTTAACATACTAAGAACCGATTGGAAAATAACAAATGACTAGTTTGGAGTTTTTCTCTACAAATAGACTCTATATGGACTTTTGTATAATATTTCATGCTCAAATGAGTTTTTGAATAAATATCTTAAGGGGTTCGGAGAGAAGGGCTACAACAACAAAGTGTCTCGGCTCCCATGGGTATGCAACGTCCGTTATTAAATTGCCTCTTAGCGCAATCTTGTACACATTGCAGCATTCCAAACGAGGGTCCGCAGGTTTCATAGCAAAAGGGGTCAGCTGCCTCCTTCACTTCCACATCTACATTCAAAATACATAGCATCAATGCCAAAGTGACAATGCATGGCAAGCCCAAAAAAAAAAAAAAAAACACCCCAAAGTGACAATAATTTATTCATTGAAATAAATAACGGATATCAAACTTCAAGGTTAAATTGTTAAAATTGAAACTACATGGATCGAAATGAAAAATTCAGTAAACTATATAGATCAAAGATGCCCAAAAAATGTGATATTTGAATAAATAAATAAAAGATTCACTTCCCAAAACACAATGAGGAAAAAGTACTCGAGAGAAAGAGAGGGGAGAGTACCTGCGTTAACGAATAGGGAAGCCATTGCCATGGCAACTAAAGAGAGCACAATAATTTTTTGTAGTCCCATTGTTTTTCTTCTTCTTGTATATGGATTGGAAAACCCTATACGAGAATAACTCACTTATATAGAGCACCCTGCCCTCGTACCTACCACACAAAATATATCATTTATGAGTCCGAAAAAATAGTCACTGGTTTAGTTAGATGGCTTAATATTTCCATTTATTGTATTTGGCATGAGATTTTTTTTTTCTTGGTTAACATTTTGGCATAAGATTTTGGTTCTCACTTTTCTTATTTTTATAGTATTAAATTTCTTGAATGGGTTTTGGTATAAGATTTTGGCATAATATTAATCTCACTTTTCTTATTTTTATAGTATTAAATTTCTTGAATGGGTTTTGGTATAAGATTTTGGCATAATATTAAAAACGGGATCTCGAGCCTCAGCATTTAGGATATGTGCATTTACACACATTTAAGAGAATATTAATCAAAAACAACCATTTGCACCTTTATCATAACTATCCAATAACTTTGAAAAAAATAATAATAAAAAATAAAAGTACCCCAGCACGACCCTACCCCCAAGGACAGCCATCTCTCTCTCTCTCTCTCTATCGATTTGGGATTACTAACTCTCAACAAAGCCCAGGAAGAGATTTTATGAGTACTACAATTAAATATGCAAATTATAACTGAAAAATAATTGGCCACAAATACTACATATAAAAATCTTATATGTGCCTCCCAACTATAGAACCTAGTAAAAAAGAGGTGCGTGTGTGAGGAAAAGAGAGTGAGGGGCAGCTGCCATGGATGGCCCACCCCCCCCCCCCAAAATTTTTCTTTTACAGGTTAATTACTCCAAATTAATATATAGAAGGAGGGAGATTCAAATTTAAGTGTAAATGAATGGATACACTGTCATAACTACATATGGTAATCTATATTTTCGGTAAATAATAATTGTTAATTATAAATTTAACTTTCCTATATTATATTTCAAAACTTTCTAAACGTTATTATCTCATTCATCACACATGCCGTACATGTTGACTCTAAAAGAAAGGGGGAAAGGAGAGAGTTGAGATTAACCGATGGGCAAGAAGCATCAACAAGGCCCAAACCACTCTAATCCAGGCCCCACCCTTGAGATTGTTTTACCACACCCTAGCCCAAAACATGCTGTGGTTACCAACAATGAGTCATTCTACAGTGAGGACCTTAAGGCCCTTAGACAAGGTTTTATCTTTTAATCATTGGATCAAACTGTTGGCGTGACTTGTGGATATTGACTTACTTTCCTTACACACCAAGGATTCCTATTTTATTTGTAATTGATTTACTTTAATTCCTGATTTCCTACTGTAAATAGATTTAGGAATTTATTATTTACTTGCCCATTCAGGTTTTGTTGTATTATAAATATGACCTCCTACAAGGAGAAGAATACATAGAAAATTCCCACAAACAAATATTCTCTTATAGTTTTCATATTTTAGCA
>NC_024130.1:14221846-14237458 GCF_000346735.1 Prunus mume
CTGTCATGATATCTAGGAAGAATTCGTTAGTGTCAGTCACCACCACACACACAAACTTGGTGAAATTATGAATCTTGGGTTCCTAAGGGGACCTCTATGTAATCTGCTTTAGAATTCCAAAAAAAAAAAAAAGAAAAAAAAAAAAAGAAAGAGAAAATAATTATAGTTTAGTTCTTTCTTTCTCAATGAGCTGATGTTTTTGGTGCAGGTCTTATACTCATGTCTAAGAATGTTTCGTTTGAAAACTTTCATTTAATTATCTTTTTATCATAAATCTTAAAATAAAATTTAAAAAATTCAAAATACAAAAGTACATGGGTTTATACATCAGTACAACATCAACATTAAAATTATCAGCAGATTATCACATTTGGTTTAAGGTTAGGATTCTGTAAAATATTTATCCCCGTTTACGAGAAAGAGTTCAATAGTTCAATGTATCCTCATTTGATATGAAATAAAAATAAAAGAAACTTTAGTAATGCCCCCTCAATACTTTGTCCTTTAAACATTAAAACATTCAATTTGGTTCTGAAACCCCCAGAACTTTCAATTCATGCCGATGTTCTCCTGTTGTTAGTTATGTCAATTATTCTGTCAAACTGAAGGTCATTTCGTCCATTCAAATGAGACTTGCTATTGATCCAACTTCACTATGCCCCTTACACTAAAATTTTCCTTCATGTTTTACCACTCAACTAAACTCTCAATGCCCAAATTTGGGTCCGTGGCTGGTTGCGATGTCAATTGATGCATATGTTCTTAAAACTTAACCATGTGAATTGCACATGATGGAAACTAACGGAATATTGTGACATAATTGACAGTCTTAAGGACATTGGCAAGAACAGAGAGTGTAGAAGACTCAAAACCATTTTGAAATTCCAAGGGCAAAGAGGAACAATGTCCAAAAGTTCAAGGTGCTTGCTAAATTTTTCCCAAAAATACAAATGAAAATGTAAGGTATGCCTCGATGGATAAGAAAAACGTTTGACTGACATAGGCTCTGCTGGGTTTGCCACGTGTCAGGTGGACAAAAGCTGTGCTAACATGTTTCGCGCACTGCCCTTAGGTTGGCTAAGCGCTGACCTACAAAGACGAGGGCGGGTCTATTGGTCACGAGGGGCCCACCATTTTTTGTGGTCACAATCGGACCTACTCAATTTAATCTCTTTAGAATTTTCCCGACGTGTCTTGGGATCTTACTTTGCTCATATTTGAAATGATTTGGTTTCAGAAAAAATAAAAAATAAAAAATAAAAAATTCTGACATAAAAAAAAGAAAAAGTCAATTACATATACACTCCTCAAATTATGATCAAGTTGGCACTTTGTTCTCCAAATTACTTTTTTTGGTGGGTCGCGTGACTACATGAAATGTTATATATGTATCATATTAATGTTATATACGTATCATATTAATGCTTTTAATACATTGGATATACCAAAATTGGTTTGGAATTACCCAATTAGCCTTTTGATCGAGTGGTATTTACTTCAACTTGATTAGAGGAGGTTTCAGGTACAACTCATATAAATTGTGATGACAATATATATTATATTTATGATGAGTTTGATATTTAGTATGACTTTATTGTAGGTGTATTGGTCCGTTGTAAAAGTAGTTTAGTTTTAATTTTCATGATCATTTGATACATATTGTGATCAGGTCTCAAGTTTTTTGGGTGCATGTTGGATTTCTCTTGATTCACTTCATGAGAATCAAAGTAGAACATGAACATCACCTGTTACTCAAGAAAACCCTTTGCTTTTATTCAAGTATTTCAAATTTCAGGTATACTATGGTACGACCTCAGGCTTGACAATTGATGTATCTGAATTGAGTATTTATACTATTTGAAGCTTGATCGATGAAGGATGAAGTTTCTCTGATTTTTGGGCATGAAGCTTGAATTTATTGGTTGTTTTTAGCTTGGAATTGTTGTCACATAGACAAAGAAGGGGAAAATAGTAACGAAGTTGTAAGGAATTTCGGAACACGGAAAAGAGTTCATGGGGTTGATTGAGTGTCACAAATTTCTTTTAGGGGGACCCGATTATATGTCAGGAGGTCTTTTTGTAATTGAGGGTTGACTCTAAAATAATTTGCTACTATTAGAGTTATGCATTTTGAACACAATATGTTAGTGTAATTTCTCTGGCACAATAATATATGAATACAAAATAATCAAATCTGTTTGGCATGAAATAGTAAAGTATTTATTCATAATACAAAAATAAAACTCTCGTTCTTCGCTTTCTCGACAATCTCTATCTAAATCACCAATTTAATGATTTAGTAGCAAGGAAAGTAAAAGTTTACGGTGATCATATTCAAACAAATATATATAATGAGATATTTTAGATTATTTTCAACTTGATCCCGAACTTCATAATTTTACAAATTCATACACAAACTCGAATAAACCTACATACATAATACATTAACCATCCTCTCATCACGAGTCATATACATCAAGTCCATTAGTCGGTTTACGCAACAAAGTTAGCTTCATTTGCTCATTTGCTTGGTTACTTTGCCCCAAAAAGAAAAAAGTAACAGCTCCCTTTGTGCTGTCAAGACCTAGCTAACAACCACTCTCTAGTACCACTACCACCGACGATATGCTCGACAGAGTTGGTAGCAAAACCATCATATTTTCTTCACCAACCAGCTACTCGATGATCACCATAAGATTTCACGGCAAAAATGTTATTTATTGGTTTGCTTAAATTTCTAGGGTTTAATGATTGAGACTTGCCAAAAGGCCTCTTCGGTGCCTAGCATTCATATTTAAGGGCAGGCATTCAGTCACGGAAATTAAAGGGGTCTTATTCTTTGAGTAGAATCTTTCCACACACTGCCTGCCATTAGAGGTATGACTTTTCAAAGTTTCGTCCACTTGGCTTAGAAAGTAAACAAGTTTCTAAGCCATTAGGCAATTGCATTTGGCTTCTATTTATTCATATTTTACTAGAATTTGGCCAAGGCCTTGAATTCAAAAGTGTGCCTGTGTGTGTATGTATAAAGCAAAACACATACTGCGACTGGAGAGTAGTTTTCATTAATTTATGAATGATTTATCTTTCTGGTCATTCTCATGATATAAACTAATTTCACATGTGGAATCTAATGATGGAGAAATACCCACAAGTTTAGAGGAGTATTAGAAAATGTTGGTCCACATTGTAACAGCTAGAGTTTTGGGAATAGTGGTAAGCCACCAAACTCTATCCTGATAACCATTTTACTAGAGTAATTAAGATGTACCACATTAACTTGTTCAATTTGCGTATTATATATGTGTATGTACATATTTCTGAAGAAGACTCTAGTTTTTCATACACTTCTAAATTATATGGAAAAATATGCATAGTATTCATGTATTATACACGTACATGTTTTCACGAATAATACATCTTTTTTATTTTACAAAAAGTACACATATTATTCTTGTGCTATGACGTTTCATAGAAGGGTATTGGGCTGAGATGAGGCATTTGAGAAGACAAGGCCACCAACGGAGTCATTGGCGGGCCTATTAAGACACAATGAGGTGCAAAAGGGCTTTTAACAAGCTTTCTTTTTCTTCTTTTTAAATTAATTGCTTGGCATAAATTAATCGTGGGTGAAGATAGTTTTCAATCCTGAAATTCTTTCTTAAGACGACAATTCAGCTGCTTTTCTCAAATGCAGATACACTTTTTATTTTCTTTCCTCAGCAAATTATTTTTATAATGAAAGAACATGACTTAATTAGCACATCCTTTTCTTTTAATACTAGAAAGAAACAAAATATAACTTCATACAGAGGAGGAAGAAGAAGCACATGTGCTTTCCCTCTTTTTTATTATTTTATTTTATAATTTTAAATAAAGCTTTTAGCCTTTTAAAATTGCATCTCTGCTAAAAAAATTCTGGGTCTGCCAGTGAACGGAGTCTAGCCTAGTGAAAATTGGCCTTTACTTGCAAACCAGTAGTCTTATGTTCGAACCTCTATAACACCTTAGTAATATGTAATTTAGACTATCGTTTGCATTATAAAATAATAAAAAAGTATGACAAAGCCCACATCCCATGGAGAAATTAAGGGATGTGCTGAAATTATAAACTTTATAAAGCCACCTCCAGTGGCAAAGAGGTCACATAATTGCTCGGAGACAAAACCTAAGGATGTACAGCAGTATCAAGAGTAAACGGCTCACTTAGGAGCACACCAAGCTTTATCTCGAGCTTCTGTAATCTGATTAGGCGAACAACCAAAAGTAACTTTATCTTCTCACACACATTCAAATTTGAAGCCACACATCTTAAATTGAAAGATTTTTTTAAACCTCTTTAATAACCACACTTTAATTTGGACATTAGCCCATTTAATAACCATGTGGTTCTTTCTGCTTTTTTAAAACTAAATAAAACTTACAAAACACTGGAAAAAAAAAACTTACAAAACAAATCTCAAGGAATTCCAATGTTCCGCACATCATAACATATTTTAAGATGAAAAATACTTTCGTACTTATTAGGTAAGTAGGAGTTTCTACATTTCTACCAATAGCACATGATATTTTGTTCCTATTTTACCATTCCTCTCTACATGTTACAATGAAAACATAATTTTTTGGAAGATTCACTATTCCAAATTATTAAAAAAATCTTACATGAAATTGACTTTAGAAACACATCCAAAGCCCATTTACAACATAATAAAGAGGCTTCGAACTTCCTAAAAATTACAAAATTGCCATTGATTTTTTAAAACAGCCCAACCCTAAAACCTCATTTTAAAAAAACCTAAAATACTCAATAGGTTATCAAACTAATTTAATAATCAAAATTAAATTCAATAGGCCAACTGTCATTTTTTTGGGTTTGTTTATAAAAATTAGGCTTAATTAGTTCACCCTGAAATATTGGTCAAATCCCGCTTTACCCCATTAAAGGCAAAGTGACCATATTTGCCCCATTGACCAAGATTTGATGTTCCACATTGCCCTATACCGTTAACTTCATCCAAAAGTCCGTTAAGTTTGAGTGGGTGTTTTAGTAATATTGTGCACTTAGGTCATTTACTCACCAATTTGAGCGGGTGATGTGGCAAAGTGGAGCCCACTTCTAGCATATATTAATAAATTAATTAATTAATGAATTTCTGTTAAATCATTAAAAATTTATTATTTTAGAAACAATTGAAGAAAAAAATTAGCTAATTTTCCACTAAAAAAAAAAAAGGAACCCACTAACCCAAACATAGCCCCATTACCCTTCCCTACTCAGAACCCATAAACCCTCCTATCCCTCACCTCTCAATTTCTTCTCTGCTCCCCTCCTTCCCCATCGCAACCCACCCACCCATACCTATCCCTTAGTCCTCACCCGCATAAGAAGCCAGAGGAATTCGTTTTGGAGATCGGAGGCGATGAATTGTGATAGCAAAGTTCAATGAAGACGTAGGAAGAAACTTTGAGAAGAAGCTTGCAATTTCTTTTATTAATTTTCTCTCTTTTTCGGATATGCTTTACAATGAACAGTATCTAATATTTATATGATAGAAGCACTTAGCTTCTCAACTACAACTTAACAAACACGTGAACCCACGTGAACTTCTAACTAACTAAACAATTCAACATGCCATGTCAGCATTATACACAAGTCTTTTGCCAATCATCCCCCCTCAATCGCAGTGGTGGCTGGACCAACACTAAGATTGTGAGAGTGTTTCAAAAACAATGGACTATGCAGGCCCTTTGTGAAAATGTCGGCAACTTGGTCTTCAGTATTGACATATCGAACCACCAAATCATGACGCTGAACCCGTTCTCTGATAAAGTGAAAATCAAGTTCTAAATGCTTTATGCGAGAGTGCAAAACTGGATTACTACTTAAGGCCAATGTTGATAAATTGTCACTATGTAAGACTAGAGCTTCAGGACCAACACTATGTAAGTCTTGAAGAACAAATCTGATCCAAGAGATATCAGCAACACAGTTGGCAAGAGCTCAATACTCTGCCTCTGTAGAACTACGAGAGACAGAAGATTGCTTACGAGAGGACCAAGAGATAGGATTCTGTCCAAGAAATACCAAGTACCCTGTAGTAGAGCGACGAGTACTGGGATCCCCAGCCCAATCTGCGTCACTATAGCCAACCAAAACAGAAGAACCAGATGTAAATGTCAAACCATAAGATAAAGTGCCTTGCACATATGTCAATATACACTTAACTAAAGTCATATGAATATCAGTAGGAGCAGTCATAAACTGGCATACTGTGTTCACAACATATGCCAGATCTGGGCGTGCGAATGTGAGGTATTGAAGAGCTCCAACCAAGCTGCGAAACATTGTAGGATCAGGAGGTAATGTACCATCAATGGTCAGAACATGACAATGAGGTTTACAAGGTGTAATTGATGGTTTACAAGTTTCCATGCCAGCTTTCTTAAGTAAATCATGAGCATATTTAGCTTGGTTGACAAACAAATCACCATTGGATTGATAAGAAACCTCTAAGCCCAAGAAATAAGTAAGCTGGCCAATATCTTTCATATCAAACACCTGTCCCAAATCATCAATCACAGATTGCACTAAGGTAGAACTTGACCCAGTGATGATAATGTCATCCACATACAGCAAAAGAATAACCACATTACGACCATCATGCTTCGCAAAGAGACTAGGATCAGAGTGTGAAGAAACAAAGCCCAAAGCTGGAAGATATCCAGTGAACTTGGCATTCCAAGCGCGTGGTCCCTGTTTAAGACCGTAAAAAGACTTTCAAAGCTGACATACATAATCTGGATAATGATCATCAATGAATCCCAAAGGCTGTTTCATGTACACTTCTTCCTGTAGGTCACCATGAAGAAAGGTGTTTTTAACGTCCAATTGACGCAATCACCATCTATGAGTTGCAGCCAAACTTAAAATCAATCGAACTGTGGTATGACGAACTACAGGACTAAAGGTTTCATCAAAATCTATACCTTGTTCTTGACTAAATCCTTGTGCAACTAAACGAGCTTTATATTGAGCAATACATCCATCAACATGTCTTTTAATTTTGTAAATCTAATGACAACCAACAATATTTTTATCAGAGACTGGAGAAACTAAATCCCATGTACCTTGAGTTTGTAATGCTTGAATTTCCTCTGTCATAGCCTGCTGCCACTCAGACTTTGTACTAGCTTCTCGAAAAGTATGAGGCTCATCAAGAGCAGTAATTGTAGATAAACAAGTGGAAACATTGAAAATCACCAAAATCTTTATTCTTGCTAATACCACTTTTAAGACGAGTTTGCATAGAATGACCATGTTGTGGAATGGAAATATGAGAAGAAGAACTAGAGGCATCTGTGACAGAGAGAGGAAGCAAAACCTGTAATTGAGCAGGATCCAAATAGGTTGCATAGTCTGAGCAGAACCTAAGACCTCTTGAGCCTGATATGTAGATACTGAAGAAGATGAATTCTCATTTGAACATGGGAGAAGAGAGTGAACAGTCTCTGTGGTAGTAACATATCTATGAGGCAATGAAACTGCTATAGCTGAAGAAGACAACTGTGTCATGACAGAAGAAGATTGGGTTGAAGATACTGAACAGTTCTTCATTGG
Source organism: Prunus mume (assembly GCF_000346735.1). The sequence goes on from NC_024130.1 coordinate 14,229,465, forward strand.
AAACTGAGTTTCATCATGAATCACATGTCTTGAAATAACCACTTTATAAGTGTTAGGATGAAAACAACTAACACCCTTATAACCAAGAGAATATCTAAGGAACACATGCTTTGCTGATCGTGGCTCCAACTTGTGAGAATTATAGGGTCGAAGAAGTGGATATACTGCAGATCCAAAAACCTTTAATGATTGAAGCTCAGGATTATGACCAAACAATTTGAAGTATGTTGATGTCATTTGAAGAAGCTGACAAGGCATACGATTTATGAGAAAGGCAGCATGAGCTCCCGCATAGTACCAAAACTTGTCATTCAACGCAGCAGTAGCAAGTAATGTAATTGTGGTTTCAATAATATGCCTATTCTTCCTCTCAGCAACCCCATTTTGCTGACATAAGGACATGAAATCTGATGGAGAATGCCCTTAGAAGCCAAGAAATCTTTAAAAGCTTTACTATTCTACTCCCCACCACCATCAGATTGAAAATATTGCACAGAAGCTTGAAAGTGCTTAGTAATATACGCATGAAATTTCACAAATGCGGGAAAAATCTCAGATTTATTTATTAATGGAAAAATCCAGAGGAATCGAGTACAGTCATCGATGATTGACACATAATATCTATATCCACCAAATGCTACAGATGAGGAAGGACCCCATACATCAGAGTGTAATCGCTGAAAAGGTAATGAAGAATGAGAATGTGAACTAGCAAAAGGAAGGCAGTGCATTTTACCACTCAAACAAAAAATACATAAACTCTTAGAGGAATCTGAAACACTAGAAATTTGAGACTGCTTCAACATCTGAGTAAGAACTTCGTTGGACACATGACCAAATCTCTGATGCCAGAGAACTGAAGATACTGGTTTCCCAAGTAAAGCTGTTGGAGTAGAGGCAATCCCATCAGTCACAATTGGTGAAGACTTGGTACTGGACCTTATTGACAAATCACCCAGAGCTTGAGGAATTGGATACAGACCCTTGTTACTGCGACCCTTGTACAACAGAGCCTTCGTTGCTTTGTCCTGCACATAGATTTATGAGTCATCAAAAATCACCCAACATTTATTATCCTTACACAGTTGGTAAATGGATAACAAGCTGACAGTCAACTGAGGCACGTGATAAACTTGATTAAGGGGAAAAGAACCAGAAATACTAGGAATATAAGCATTGCCAACATGAGCAATGCACAGACCTTCGCCATTCCCAACAGTTATTTTCTCATCAGTGGTATAAGGAGCAACTTGAGCCAACTGAGTCACATTATTGGTCATATGATGAGATGCACTACTGTCGGCAATCCAAAACTCATCAGCAGAAAATGAAGGAGAGGTTTGAGCTGTCATTGCATGGAGTTAAGCAGGAGGTGCAGTGCCTTGATAGGCAAAGTTAGCTCTATGGTAGCAGTTCAAGGCTGTGTGACCTTTCTTTCCACAAATCTGGCATTCCACAACAGGATTAGAGACAGAAGAATTTTTAGGAACTCGATAGAAGCAGTTTAAAGCAGTATGTCCTCGTTTGTTGCAAATTTGGCACTCAGGAATTACTTGAGACTTTTGAATAGAGGAACCAAAAGAATGACGTGACTGAAAATTCCCTCTTGGATTTGAATACTGTGGTGATGAATTGTAATTGCCTCTATATCTGACAGACCCTGAAGAAAATCCTTGAGAGGTTGTGGATACCGGGAATAAGAATTCGATTGAAAACCAGAATGCCCTGACTGTTTCACACCAGTAAAACCATGAGAAGATGTAGGCTGCGCATGAATAGTACCAACAGTCGATCTGAGAGAAAAGAAGACTGCGAGCTAGAGCCTTGAGTGGAAGAAACAGAACTCATGGGACCAGACATTTGATGAGACAATGCCATCACCCGTGACTCTATTGTACGCTCAGCAGAAAGCAATTGTGCTCGAAATTCCTTCATAGTGATGGGAGTCTCACGAGCAAAGATAACAGTCTTGATTATATCAAACTCACCAGGAAGACCATTAAGAGCCGGAATAATAATATCGTCATCCGTCAGCTTGACACCAGCAACCGTCAGTTGATCTCTAAGATGTTGAAGTCTGAGTAAGAATCGTTCAATAGAATCTGCACCTTTACTAATTGTGTGAAGCTCAGTTTTTAACTGTGTGACTCGAGACCTTGATACAGATGCATAACGATCTGTGAGATTAAGCCATGCGTCTCTAGCTGTCTTACAACCAACAACATATTCAATCGCATCATTCGAAAGAGTTGCAATCAACAAGCTCAATAGAGCTTTGTCAATTTGTATCCACTGCTTGTATGCTTCAGTAAGTTCACCAGTAACTCCCTCACTCTCTGTGACAACATACTTAGGTGGACAACTACTAGAGCCATCAAAGTGACCATAGAGATCGTAACCTTGTAGCACTGATTGGAACTGATAGTGCCACTTAACAAAGTTATCCTCAGACAAACGAATGGTAAGAATTCCTAGAAGTCCTTCAATTTTAGGCATCACAAAAGTCATTGTTGCAAAAAAATAGAATTGATGCAGGCTTCGTGCGAACAACTTGTCTAAACTAAGCACGGAACAACAAAGAACACAATCACCAATCAATAATCGTTGATCTCAAACAAGACCTAGGAGGCTTCATGCCAAAATAGAAAATTGAAATTAGATGCAAGAACAGATATGCTTTGTGCTTCAATTGTAAAATAAGACCTCAGAGGCTTCGTGCCTAAATCACTTGCAGGAACAGAGATGCTTCGTGCTTCAATTGTAAACTAAGAACTCAGAGGCTTCGTGCCTCCATAATCGCACTGAAAAAGTTGAGAAGAATCATCACAATTTGCAGCCACAGTGAGTACAGAACAAGCTCCATCAAGAAGTGTAGAGAGAAGAAAATTCTGATGAACAGAGATCACGCGGAAGCTATTAGATCAGAAGCCGAAGCTCAGATACCATGATAGCAAAGTTCAATGAACACGTGGGAAGAAACTTTGAGAAGAAGCTTGCAATTTCTTTTATTAATTTTCTCTCTTTTTCTGATCTGCTTTACAATGAGCAGTATCTAATATTTATATGATAGAAGCACTTAGCTTCTCAACTACGACTTAACAAACACGTGAACCCACGTGAACTTCTAACTAACTAAACAATTCAGCATGTCATGTCAGCATTATACACATGTCTTTTGCCAATCAAATTGGACAGCAGGGTTTTGGCATTAGGGTACTTGTGGTGGCAGAGGAGAGGGTGGAGGAGCGCGAGGAGGGGGTGAGGGGTTTGGGTTAAGGAACAAGCTTGGCCTTGGGTTTATTGGAAGAATGAGAGGAGAGCGATGGGCTTGTTTGCTAGGATTTGGAGCTGAGGATGGAGAGGAGGAGGAGGGGCTACGTGAGGTAAGGAATGTAGGGTTTAAGGGGTTGGAGTTGTAGGGTTTTGGCTGCGGTTAAGAGGCTGGTTATGGTTTGGAGCGGTTGGGTTAAAGCTTGAGTTGGGTTGGCCATAGAGACGCGTCAAAGAGTGAGTTACAGAGTCTCATGAGGTTAAAGAAAAGGAAAAAGGGTAAGGGGAGAGAGAGAGAGAGAGAGAGAGAGAGAGAGAGAGAGAGGAAAAAAATTTCAATTTTTAAAATTTTAAAATTTTATGTTTGCATTTTTTTTTAAAGAAAATAAATATTTATTTATTTATTTAATCTATGTTGGAGATGGGCTTCACTTTGCCATATCACCCACTCAAATTGGTGAGTAAATGACTTAGGTTCACAAAATTACTAAAATACCCCTGCCACATCATCAAACTTAACGGATTTTTGGAAAGAGTTGATGGTATGGGCAATGTGGAATATCAAACATTAGTTAAGGGAGAAAAGTGGGTCACTTTAACTTTAAGGGGGTAAAGTAGGATTTGACCAATATTTCAAAGTGCACTGTAGCAATTAAGCATAAAAATTAAATAGTGTAGAGTTTATCTATATCACTAGCTAGTACTAAGAATGTGTAAATAACTAAATATCTCTTTTTTCTATTTATTTTTCTTATAAAAAAAAAAAAAAAAAAAACCTGTAAAGGCCCGTGATCATAGCCCATCTTTAGGGATCTTTCTACCAAAGATTATAAAACTAACAAAGAACTTTACGAAGAAAACAGATTCATCATGATATATTTTTCAATGTATCAACCCATCAAATGGGGTTTTTGTCCACAAAAGATTTTAAACTGGAGCACAAGAAAGAAAAGAGGACGACATAGATGTCGTTCTCAAGTGAAGACTCACTGATGGAAATGTCTCGACACTATTAACAAAGCTCACTGTAAGGAAGATATCTCTAGTTACCCTACTGGTTACTACATATGACAAGTTTGCTCTTAAAAAAGGTGGATAGAAGTGGTCGGAGGTGCCAAATTGTAATACAACGTTACGTTTAGGTGGTTAATATAGAATTGCCAACGGGGTCTAGTATTGTGGAAAAGAGCATCGATTTGCAGATTAGTGGTCTCAGGTTCAAATTTCCATGACACCTGGTCTGTATGTGTGTGAGATCTCTCTCCTCCTCTTTCTAACTTTGGCAAAAAAAAAAAAAAAAAAGTAAAAATAGAATTAGTCTAGGTGGTTAATATATGCGACTTGGTTCGAGGTACTTTCCGTATAAACCAACCAAACGGAACCGAATCAAATGAAGTGCAGTTTAATTTAATTCTTTCCAAGGTTACATTTTTCTAGCTTAAAAATCGACACAAATCACCAGTTTAATGATAGAAAAAACTTCAAAAATCAATTATTGTTTGCCTTCACTGTTGAAACATGAAAGATGGATTGTTACTGCTAGTCATCCGTCGGTAGTACCAAAGTCTATATGATCACTAAAGTTATGCAATGAATTCTTAGGTACCACTTTTTCAATTGTAATAACCGCAACCATAAAACAAGTACCTAGCCATGCTGCTATTAGGTTACACCCAATTGGCCTTTGGACGCTTGGACCATATACTAGTTTTACTTGTTTACCATCATTGTTTCGGCCTAGAGCACTGTGTTTATCACTTAATGGTCATTCATGTCACGAAAGGAGGGAATCGGACTGAAGTGCAAGGGTACTGGTACACTGTCTTGGTATTAACGACCTTAACTTAGATATGCGATCATTCGCGTATTACTAATATAATAATATTCTTAAACTTTAGATAAGTTATCTAATTGAGTAGCACATGTTAAAACAAATAAAATGATGCAAAGCTTAATGCCCAGTAGTTTCTTTTCTTTTCAATTTGTGATAAATAAGTACTAAAATTGATACTGTTGAATTGCGTCGATACTTACTCATATTACTCATAACATGAATATATATATATATATATATTAACTTCGATAGTGTTCTTCTTGTCACATGACAGTTTTGAGTGTCAATACAAATTTAGACCCAAGATCATCTTTTAGCTGGAATATACTACCACTCATTTCTATTTTTCTCCAATAAGATCTCTAAATTGCCCCCACTTAGCTTTCACTTGGCCTAACTTTTTAAATTACATGCAGTTGCAGTCGGCAAGTCTAACAATGTCAACAACTCCAATGGTCATCCTTCCTATACGCAAACAGATACTTTATATTCCTACAAGAGAAATGCCATTGAATTTTATGGGAATTTCCTTTACCCAACTCAACTGTGTAGAAAATAAAATGTGTAATTAAAATGCCCACTTGGGCAGGGATTTGTTACTTATTAGAAACCAAATTGTGGGGAGCACGTAGGAGGAGGACTTGGTCTAAACAAAGCCCCTAACAAAACGGCATTTGCTATCTCTCTCTCTCTCCCTCTCCCTCTCTCTCTCCCCCCATACAAAACTCCCTTCTCAAAAGGAGGTTAGTTTCCTACTCTTTTCCCCACCCTTCATTCCCATCACACGTTTCAACCAAAGATCCAATTTTAATGGAAAACTAATACCAATCAGCACCCACAAAGACCCAACAAAATTTATTTATTTATTTTTATGGGTTTTTCATTTAATTTTTATTTGACAGGAAATCAGTGAAAATAAATTGGATAAGTACATAAAAAGGACCAGCCGGCATGCTAAAGCTACCCACACTGACAGTTGGCCCTAACATCACCGGCATAAATAAAAGGTTACAGAATCTTAAAATAAAAATAAAATCCGATTCAGTTTTCTCCTTTTTAGTAACTGTTTACTAAAAAAAAGAACTTGCTAGCTCACGTGGGGCCCACAAGGTGTTGATGGGCTACCATCACGACACGTGGGTGTTTTGTGTCTGTTACTGTTTTCGGGTCACCGGTTGGTGAGTTTAAAACAAGTGGGTTCGTTTTTACCCTCGGAGGACACCATGGGTTTTCATTCAGCTTCGTCGTTACAACAAACCCAGCAGTTTCCTTGACTTGGACAAGGAAGCCACCGGTTTATTCTGGTACCTAGTGCATAAATTCCCAGAAATACCCATTTAAAGTAAAAGGGAAAATCCAATTTCCTTGGCCATTAAATGACGGGTCGGGAAGGGCATCTTGGGAAAGGGAAATAAATGGTGAAAAAATAAAGGGGAGAGAGGGTGAGGGGGGGAAGGGAATAAATACAGAAACGGGCAAGCTTCGCATGTTACATGTCTCTCTTTCAAGTTTCAACCTTCATGGATACGCTTTTAATGGATTAAAACCTTAATTTATTGTAATTTTTGCCGTTTTTATGAGAACAAATTAAATAAAATAAATCAAAAATTAAAAGAAAAAAAAAATTCATTTCTGATTTTTCATTTTCTTTATAAGGAAAAAAATTTGTAGCTTTGTATATATCTCTCTCTTGGTGGAGGAATGCTTGTCACCTACTCTTTTTTTTTGTAGTTTCCACTATCTTCTCTCCAAGAAAGAAAGAAGAGCTTCTGAGCTCTTCAGGGGAAGAAAGGTACAGAAAAAAATTTGCTCTGTTTTTTTTTTTTTTTAAAATAAATATTTTGGCTCTGTTTTTGGTTGATCAGAGTTTTGGGTTTTGTTAATTACAATGGAGAGGCATAAGTGTAAGCTTTGCATGAGGAGCTTCTCCAATGGCAGAGCCTTGGGGGGCCACATGAGGTCTCATATGATGAACCTTCCAATTCCTGCAAAACCAGAACTTGAGGAGGAGGAAGAAGTACCACCAGGTAGGAACCAGGACCAAGTCCAGGTTCTCATTGATGAACTTGCAGAGTCTGCTTCAGCTTCTTCATCTTCTTCTGAAGAAGAAGATGAACATGGGGAGGAAGGGGAAGAAGGGGAAGAGGGTATGTTTTATGGGCTGAGAGAGAATCCAAAGAGAAGCATAAGGCTAGTAGATCCTGAGTTTTCTTTTGCTGTGGATGCTGGCTCTGTTGTTCTTCAAGATAGAGAGAGTGAGACTGAGTCGTCTAAGAACCCAACTCGGAGACGATCCAAAAGGACTCGGAAATCCGCCATGTTAGAGCTTCATCATCAATACCAACACCACCATCAAAAGCTTGAAGCTTTGAAGAAAATTAAGCTAAAAAACAAAGTCATTAGCAGCAGCAAGACCGATTCTTTCGAGCCCGAACCGGTTAGTTCAATTTCTGATGCCACCACAGAAGAAGATGTTGCCTTTTGCCTCATGATGCTCTCAAGGGACAAATGGAAAAAACAAGACCAACAACATCATCAACAACAACATCAACACGAACAAGAACAAGATCAGGACGATGAAGCTGAAAGATCAATGGAGGACAGTGATGAATCCGAGGAACAGCTGGTGAAGTTTCCAAGAACTAGAACTACTCGAGGGAAGTACAAATGCGAAACATGCAACAAAGTGTTTAAATCCTATCAAGCTTTAGGTGGGCACAGAGCCAGCCACAAGAAAATCAAAGCTTCCAATCCTAACCCCATCTATGATCATGAATTGGAGCAAGAAAATAATGCAGGTGCTTCTTCTGTAGCAGAAAGGAAAACCCATGAATGCCCAGTTTGTTTTAGAGTCTTTTCATCTGGTCAAGCTCTTGGTGGGCACAAAAGA
>NC_024130.1:14237489-14346994 GCF_000346735.1 Prunus mume
CAGCAGCAGCTGCTGCTACCCATGTGAAAAATTTAAATAAGCTTGGTGACAATTTGATAGATCTTAATCTTCCTGCTCCTGTTGAAGATGATGAGATCAGCCAAATTGAGCTATCTGCAGTTTCTGATGCTGAGTTTGTGAACCCCATTAGAAGATGAAGAAGAAGTTAATTGCCAAATGAGTTTTCTTTACACATATGGCATAGCTTTGAATCAAAAGGTACAAGATTTTGTCAAGTTTTTTAGGTATTGCTTTGCTTGGATCTGTTGTTCTGCCAAACTTGTTATGCCAAATGGGATTGATTACATGGGTTCTGCTGTATGATCATCAAAATTGTTCCTTCATAATTCTAACTGTAATTCATTTCTCACAACATCCAACAATTCAGGAACTACAAATGTTTACTTCAAATTTTTCTGGGTTTTGTTCATTTTCTGTTGCTGGAAAAAAAAAGTAGCATTCATTCTGGTCATGTGTTCTGTTTCCAAGCAGTTCAAGCTAACTGCTCTAGCTTTTTTTTTTTTTTTTTCTTTTAAATATTACTATTATTATTTAATTGAGAAAAGGTCATTCTCAAAAGAGGTTGAGCAAATCCCACCTCTTTTACAACTGACATTTCACAGTTGATGAGGGGGAAGCTAATTCTCTTATTTGCCTGCCACTACTGTACAACTCTGCCTCTGTCTGTCTGATACTCCTCTTGCAAGCTGTACATACCTTACAGAGATCTGCACAAACCAGTGAGATTTGAAACAGAGCTTGACACCATTTAATGACTTGAAATGAATCTGATTTTTCATTGATTACCCAGAAGAAGAAAAAGAAAATCTGAATTTTCCCATTAAATTCTGTTTTCCATGAGTGGAAATCCTTGTTTTACTGAGACTATTATGATCGTTAGGTGTTTGGTGTTTGGCGTGACCCAAAGTATCTGCCCAGACAGAGCAGGCTCAGTTGAAATTATGAAAGTCTTGGTCATATTCATTTAATTGTATTTAATGACATAAATGGCAGTTTTCATCCTTTTTTTTTCTTTCCATTTCTTAATGAATACCTTAATGTATCTTAGCTACTTAATTGACCTTTTAATAAGGATGCTAATCCAGGGTCAATTCCACCCTGTTTCTTTCTTTTGGATAATTACTGTTTGTAGGATAGGGTTGAGTAGTAAAAATTCTATTACGTGAGTTTTTTGACAGAATGAATGGTTATAAGAGTTTTACTTTTTTATATATATAAAAAGGCGTTTTCCCTTAAAAAATTGTGCTTATTTGGCAAAAGAAAACAGAAAACAGAAAATTGGCCAAATTAGGGTTTTTCTTTTCTATTTTTAGCTAGGGAATATCTATACTTGGCTAGATCACCAACAAAATTTACTGAGGAAGAAAATAACTAAAAGGCTAGCTATGGGTTGTCATTGAGGTAGAGATAGCACCAAGGACCAAAAAGAAAATAGGACACAATTGCCAGTTAACTTGTTTTCTTAGGATATTTTTGGGGTTGAGAGCAGCGGGAGGAGAAATTATTGTATGATATTGAGGTCCCGGAATTTTGATTATTCAATAGAAGTGGAACCATGCAAATATTTGTCCTGAGAAAAGAATAATATTTTATAAAAAGGGAAAAATAAAGGGAAGAAAGCAACAAAATGAATATTCAAAGAAGCTCCACACATAATTTTCAGGAACAATTTTTCTGAAAATTGTCAATTGTGGGGATTTAAATAACATTTGAGTACACACTTTGTTGTGGGACTGCATTTTTATAAACTTCTGCAAAAAGGGTTAAAGAGCCAACCACCAGTGTCTCATGAAACTGATGGGTTGCCCCTTACAATTTTCTAGATTTAGTCAAATCTGTTATTCAAGACCGATATTATTCTCAATTTAATTATCTACATAAAAGTTTTATCATAAAAGATCTCGCTACTATTAGTAGTCGAATCTGTTATTTACCATGCATAAAATCATAATTAACTCCATGTAACAGCTTACAGCTTATACTACAACATGCTATGAGCATTTAATATTTTCCTGATCACTCAATTTTCAATCTTATTATTGTGACAAAATTATTGAGTGATATAGACAATAGATGTGGCTTTTCACAAGAAATATTATGAGCCTCTTGTAATATTTTTCCTAGTTCTAGGAAAAGCCAACTTGCACCCATCAATTCCATGTGGAAATTTAAAATAACATATGTTAGGAATATACCTGTGGAACCTGTGGTGAGAAAGAGGGTTGGGAGGGAGGATGAAAGAATTGATTAATTAGCTCAAAAGAGTAATTAGAAAGTCTAGTAATTGGAACTGTTGTGTTGTCTCACTCTAGTACTATTCTCCCCCTTTAGGAGTCATATTGATATTTTCTTTTTCTACGAATGAGGATTGGAAAATTGAAACTTGAAACCTCTTTCAACATTATTGAGAAAAGAAAATAAACTAGAATTAAACTACAGGCTAGTTGGTACAACTAATCTGCTTATGTTTTTTTTGTTGATCTAAAGTTAGTGTCCAAAATGACGTGGAACTTGCTTTGATCTTAGTAATTTCTAGAAGAGTTAGTAACAAAGAACTGGGAAGTTATGATCAAAGTCAAGACTTCTTGGAAAAAGCTTGCATGACGAATTTGCTTTTTTCAAAAATAATAAACCATGGTATTCTCTTTAGATGTCATCTTACATTTGATTATGTTTTTTTTAGTATAAACGATAGTTTAAATTACAAGGAGGGGGGGTTCTTCACACACACAAGTTTACAACTAAGAGGTCACGAGAGTTCGAACCTGAAATCTTTACTCTGCAAATTAAGACCCTTTTTTCCCTAAGTTAGACTATGTTGACACATTTAATTATATTATTACTTTTATCATATATTATTTTTTTGATTTATACCCGACGGTTATTATAAAAAATTATAAATGAGAAAAGGAGAAAAAAAGAGCTGAACAGTTTTCTTGCTTTCCATGGGCAATAATATCGCAGCTTTGTTTACCTTTAGAAAGCAAGAAAAGCTAACTCAGGTATTGACTAAAGATGTCCATATAGCATATACTTTGCTGATTTTGCTAGCTACTACATTAAATTTTACACGTAAAGATATTATATATATATATATATATATATTCTATTCTTAATTTTTTTATCCATTTCAGCCGTGAATTCCCACTGCATTATGTCAAACTTATCATACTAATATATTCTACTTATAATACCACATATATTCCGCACATCTAAAGGCAAAATAAAGAGAAAAATATATATATATCGAAAAGTGCATGTATGAGTAAAACCAACAACCAAAGATATATAAGCAAGTTGGTAGAATCTCCTGCACCTTGCTTTTCTTCCATCTTCACTTCTTTAATTTTCTTCCCATTTCAACCGATCATGACTAGTCTGCAAATCAAGATCTTTTTTCACTCGCCAGACTCCGTTGACTTTCACTATAATATTATTGGCAAGATGCTTTTTCGGTTTTCTTTTTCTTTTCATTTTTCGGTAAAAAGTCCTCATGGTGTGTCTCCTATTCACTACTATTTATTGTGTTACTTATTTCTAATGGTTGCCTAATCACCGAGTACATTTGCATAAGGATAATGCAATGTTGGCAGGACAGCTTGGGTTGGTTGGTTGGCTGGCTGGCCTTTATCTATGTAGTTGAGAAATTTGAGAGGGCCATAGAGTCGGTGGGTCGGTTTATGTTCCATTCAAAAGATTAAAGAAAGTGAGGATCGATCAAAATTAAAAAGGACATGGTAAAGGCTTAAAGGGTAAGGTTTTTGTGAGTGTGAGTGCCACTGCCACTTCATATTCTTCACACTCCAAGTGGTGGAAAGATTGTGGAAGTTTGAATGAAGATATAAAAACTAACAAATGAAAACACCCTAAATTAGACGGCTTGTGACTTCAAAAAGGCCCAATAAAAGAAAGATTGAGTCAACAATCTCGGAGTGATCCTTTTCCACTCTTTTTCTCTTCAAAGACATCCTCATATTCATCATTATCCTCATGAAAAATGAACTTTCTCTCTCTAACTTCTAGGCCAATTTGGTGGTAGTAGTAACCACAATTCTATGTTGAAAGTTCCCAATGGTATTGGCCACTAGTACAAAAGCCATAAACTTCAAAAGTAATTTAGTGATCCGCTGATTAAGGAACCAAGCATTGCACCTGGCCATGTGGATTGAGACTTGAGAGAAGCAAATGTGTATAAGCTAATATTACATATACCACACTTTATCCTTAATCACATATTTTATCGATACGATATTCATTTGCATAGATGGATTTTACATGGATCCCATCAATGTAGTTAAGAAACTTTATTACCTGCAATCAATTGTATACAACAATAATCTGTCTCTCTCGTCACATGACATATCACGTAGTCCGGAAGAGAAATATTACTATGGCATAAAAGTAGAGTAATATTTTTTGAGCTTGCCATAATGTTGCAATGCATGGATTTTCCCGTAGAAATTAATATTGGTCCAAAGAAATATGGGTGTGAAACGTTGAAAGTTTGATCAGTCTCTTGACTATATAAATTTGGTTGGGGGGACTTTCATATCCAAACTTTAACGACAAACTTCAAACCAAGTCAGATGGCCATTGAGTTAGAGTCTGAGAATGGCGTAGACTAGAAACAGGGTCAAGCATGCATCTTCCCCACCCTTATTATTCCAAACACTTGGGTAAGAAAAGAAGGGCTAGCAATAGAAAACATCAACTCTGAGTAAATGAAATGAAGTTGGCCCCTTTGTCCCTTCTGAACTTGTGTTCCTTCTTCAATCTCGCAGCAGCACAGCTTTTTTCTCTGGATATATTTAGTGTAGTCTAGTCTATTTGCTTAGGTTACTTTTGGGAAGGCAATATACCATTCTACTTTTTCTCTATATATAATACATCCACCCATGTGATGAAATTTTTGGTGTTATCAAAACTTTTTGTGATTGTTGTATCAAGAAAATGAGTGTAGAGAGAAGAGATATGGCTGTGTGTAGAGGCCCCCCCAAAGGAAAAAAGCAATGGTCTGGTTAGAGTTATTTTGGGATTATGAAGGGTGCATATAGCTAAAAATATGATTTTATAAAAAAAAAAAAAGAAAAAAAAAAGTGATTAATGTATATATTGAGCCAAACTAAAGAGATCTTGTGGTGTATTTAGAAGTTTCAATACATATACTCATTAATCAATATATAAAACTCTTGATGAATTGTATACGTGGATTAAGTCAGTTGGTCAGGACAGTGAGCTCGCTCCCTTGCACTTAAATTTGAATCCTTTATTTTATAAATTAAATTAATTTAAAGTAATTTAAACCATCACTTGCTCTTCACCAATTAACTGAATTTGAATTTAGAGTCGCATCTTTCACCGCCTGACTTGGAAGACCAAAATAACCGGCCATGACCTTCGTCCATCTTCGGTCTTTCTTCCAACCGCGTGGCTGCTGATGCAGGTTGACTTCTATGCAGTGCAGGCCAGTGACGTCACTCATGCGTCAACCATTTGCTAATTGATTACTACGCTAAGCAATTTCCAAGTCTCAACCAAAAAGCTTAGTTTTGACTATTGAGCCCAATTGAATTCTTAGCAAATTAACCTAGCTCTAGTATTGTGAAGATAAGCTCAGTGTGAGGGTAACACAATACCTGTAACTCTGGTGGCTTGGCTTAGACTTCGAGATAGTTGCAACAAAATACAATTGTTTTACTATCTCCGACCAATAATGTTATGTTATGTGAAAGTGTTACTAAGTATGTCACAGTTTTATTGGTCAGGAATAACAAAATAATATTATTCCTGTTTCATGGAAGTCTTTCTCCTAGACTTGACTATTTCAATTAAATTGTCATGATTGTTATCGAACTTATATAATGAGCTTATATTAAATTAAAAAACAATCCACCATATTATGTATTACAAATGACATAGAAGGACAAGAGTGATAAGAACTAGCTTAAACTGAATTCAAGTACAGTTTAAATTTAAACCGAGTAACCAAACAAGAAACCTTATGTTATGGAGATAATTAAGTGCAAGGCCAAAGTCCAAGGCCATCGATGGCATGGCCAAACCTACACTACACCAACCATGCATGTTCATAAAGCTATAAGTTTTCATGAGCTCAGTCAAGCCTCTCAATTTAAGATCTACCAAACTGGGTTTTTATGAAGACCCCTAATCGATTCGAAGTTAGCATTTGTCTCTTAGTCTCAACTGATCACCTAGCTATTGAAGGTCTAGATTCCGGTACATTCCATTATTATGAAAACAGATAAATAAGATTGGGCAGAAAGGGCATTGGCTCTGTCATTCTCAAAAGCCATAGAGATTCCCAGAGAAGATAAGAAAACTAGAAAAAAATTAAATTAAATTAATGGCAATCATTCGTTTGCGCTTAGGCTGGTGGACTAGTTCCATATGTAGGAGTTGATTATCAAGCTGCCTTATAAATATTTAGCCACTTAGGTCTAGTGCTACAAATTGTATTCCCAATATTAAGCATGAAAAGTCAAATAGCTTCAATTGCAAATATTTTTTCTCGTTTGTAGGCAAATTTACATTACATTTACCTAACATATGAGCAACCGTTGAATCACACCAAATGACAGAAATAATAGCTTAGCGACCCATAACTTGGATTTGAGAGGCTAACACAAAATTGCAACATGATGATTAATAATTTCAAAACCAACAATTATTGATCATTTTATTCATCATGTCTCTTCAATAAAGTAAGACTCGTTTGCATAAATAAGTTCTGTTGTAGTGAGAAATGTGATAATTAAAAAAGAAGAAGTGAAGTTTCAATGCTCAACTTGTGAATTAACCATATGGCTCCTCATCACAAATTAGGGCATTCAAGAAAGCCTACATATCCAACCACCTTCGTTTTTTTTAGGGTTTCATATTCTTCCACACATTTTTCGCCTTCCTTTCCCTTTTTTTTTTTTTTTTTTTTTTTTTTTTTTTCTCCGAACCCTCCTTGCTAACTATTTTATTGTTACTTGGGTATTCTTTTTATGCGTATTGTCGACATTACCTTTGGTTCACGCTACAAACACCATGATTCCATGCCCCTCCTAGTAAGTCACAGGCACTCAAAAGCCTCACACTACATACCAAGTGGTGTGTGTCTCGCATGTGATCTCCAACCCACTGACTCACTAGAGAGAGAGAGAGAGAGAGAGAGAGAGAGATGCTTTGGATTTCCCTTTGTCTTCTTTGTCCTTTAAGACACTTACAAATTTACCTGTGGTTCCATGAATTTTCCATAAAGCTAGATCAACAACAAGATCATGCCACCGTTTAGGACAGTAAGTGGGAAACTTGTGACAAACAGTTGCTCACTGTTGAAATGTCCTTGAGATTTTATTTTGCGTAGACATGGTTAATAGCCATTCGTATGTGTGGTTCTTATAATAAATCGTCTACTAATCAACAGTTTAAAGTCGTCAACATGCACATAAATGACGGATCCAAACTGAAGGTCAACTGCTATGAGTCGGCATTATATGGAATTAATTATTATTTTTCTTTTTATAACAAATCTTGAATATCCTTCATATGCAAAATATGCCCCAAAGTGAATCTAGTGGCGATCAATGTAACTTTTCGTGCGTTTTTGTTGTTTTATGAACTATTCTTACATAATCTTTGTGAAAGTAAGCGGAAGAAATGAAGCTCGAACCAAAGACAAAGCCCAAAGCATATATGCATCTTATTTTACCCAAAAAACAAAACACATATGTATCTCCCTTGTTCCTATATGTTTTTTTTTCCCTGTGTTTCACTTTTTTATATTCTGGTATTTATTCCATTGAAATTGATTGGACATTTCACTGAGCTTTAAATTCCAAGAAGAATTTTCAATGATAGATCTGGGCCTATATGACTATTTCTTTTTTTCTTTTTTTTTTCTTTTTTTTTTTTTGCGTTTTGAAAGGTGCAAAGCTGATGACTGTTGTGACCCTTAAGCAACTCCAAGAGTCATGGTTTCTTACATGCCAAGAGAGAGTGCATGTAAAATGTTTGGTCAGTGATTTAAAAACCCAGCTCTCATCATAACATATTGATGAAACAGTGGACCAGTAAAGTGGAAAATAAACAAATGATGATTTCAAACCAATGCTAGGTTGGGCATAACTTAGCCAACAAAGTCAACACATCATTTAACTTTGGTTGCCCATAGCTTGGCGCATGGTTGTGACTCTTATGAACTGCTCATGTGGACTATATTCTTCCTGTTCCTTTGTCTGATGTAGAAGATATCTTGATTTTAATAAAGAATTATTGGCTTAGCAAGATAAATGATTATTAGAAAAATATTTCCTTCCTTACTAGGAGCTCCTAAATTCATGTCAATAGCAGTGTGACATGTTTGCCAAAGTTCTTCTTTTTGTGTTTTTTATGAATTATTTTTGCGTATGTATCAAACTATGATTTGCAGGAAGGAGTATCTCCTTATCAATAAAGAGGCAAGTAGTATCCTAATTATTATTAAACTAATAGGACAATCACCACCTTAAAACATGCCTTTTTTTTCTGTCATCACCCTAAAACATGCCATTGAATAAATGAATTTCTAGGAATGATTTTTGACGAGCCTCTGACATACAAATAGTACTATATTAGAAGGGGTTTGGATTATTGTTCGGGAGAAAAACTTACATGAAAAGGATGTATACACTGATTGTATAGTATAAATTTGTGAGAAGGAATTCAACTAATGCTTTAAATTCTAAATAACAAATATGCTAGCATTGATGTAACAGATTGTGAAATTTCTGGTCTTGGTATATTTTGTTAGCTGAGTCAGTCAATTCATAACTAGACGCTTAGACTGTCACCTGCAAATTTGTGGTTTTAAAAGACCAGGAGTAGACTGACTTAGTCATTTTTCATCAACATGTCCCACTTGTCTTTGAATCTAATATTGTTGGATTTCAGTTCAAAGTTTGAAATGGAATCCTCTTATATCATTTTTTTCCTTATATTTCTCATTTCTCGATACAATGTCGTATGATTCCTTATAGAAATACACAATTACTTGTTTTATTTATATCTTTTGTAGTTTAAGGATGAAGTAAAATTTTATTTTATAAGAAGTTTATGGCCATGAATAGTTTGATTTACTCTCCTTGTCTAATATATATGCAATTGTATGTTTCACGACCATTGTTAACCAAAAAAAAAAAAACACGAGAAATATGCTGAGGTGTTACAAGGTCTCCGCTTAGGAACGAGCTCACGAACCCTCTTGATTGTGCCTTGTTGTCATTCTTAAGAATGAGGGTTAAGGAAAGTGTAGGGCCTTTAAAAAAAAGGAATAGCGAGTCTCAGCATGTACGAATTACATATTTTCGTATAAAGGTGAAGAGTGAAAGAGATTAAAGGCAAAAATTGTTAAAGTAAGATATGGAATGTTAGTCCAAAACTCTACCTTGTTTTATTCAGATCGGAAACCGCCTTAATAAAGGGCAAGAAGCAGATTCAAGCTACCTATTAAAACAAAGTAAATTCTTCTTTTTTGGTTTTTTTTTCTGTTGTCGTCTGACTCTGAATAACCAACAAAGTTTTTAAAGCAAGAAAATATCTCATATGTTAGATATATGTTGGGCTAACTTATTAGTGAAAGAGAGCCCACCTAGGCCCATATAAGGATGGACTTCGTGGTCGTGGGTTTGCCCAACGACATGCCCACAGCTACGTAAAAAAATTGAGGGAGAATAAGGTGAAAAGGGATTTACATTGCTTTTTTTTCATACAACTCTAGTATTTTATTATAGTAATTTACTTAAAGTGCATAGAATTTTATTATAGTAACTTATTATGAAAAGGTATGTTATGAAAACCTCATTAACAAAAACACATAATAAAAAAACATATATATGAAAGTTATAGCTTAGTTGGTTGAGTTTTTCTACTTCCACTTATGGGGGCAGAAGTTCAAAACCCTCGTCCACTCAATGAATATATGTGTAAACACCCCTCTTCCAATCGCTTGTACTAAAAAAGAGTGGACTATGTTTTATGTTGTACTTTTAATGTTGATGGTCAAACTCTTATGGCATCTCCAATAGCCTCTTCAATAACTTCGGAATGTTAAAATAGGTGAGTCATATCAATAAAATTCTCTCAATTAGACTTGTCAAACTTAGTCACAAAAGTTGCAATTCATTTCTCTTTCTTTAGAACTGACAAGTTAAAATTGGCTCTTATAAATTATGAAACTTTTTTATATATATTGTAGTAAGCCCAAACTGGGTTAAGATGAAGGTTTGATTATCCAAGAACAGAAGAAAAGGAAGGGAAGAGAGGGAGAGAATAGAGAGATCAATAGAAGAAAGAAATCAAAGCTTCTGTATAGTTCTCAATAAATCTGAACCGTACAATTGTAAGCTTATAAATTCTTAGCTTTTTGCTTACTGATTAAGCACTATAATTGATTAGCTTTTCTGACTTTCTAACCACTTCACATGATAGCACATGGCCTTACAAACAGCCTTAACTAATTACTAATTAATCTCAGCTTAACCCTAACGTGTAGATTATACGAGAAAGTTTAAAGCTTATGTTTGATTTGCTTGCCTGTATCTATATGTTGGTTACTGCAAAAAGCAGAGAAGAGGCTGCAACTGTTAGCAATATTATCAATTATCTGGCACAATACCCACCCAATCAAGCAATCAAAACGCACATGATCAAGTATCTGGCACTATACCACCCAATCAAGCCATCAAAAACGCCTAAACTAATGATATTTAAATTCCTAGTTCCAATCATGTTAAAGAAACGAAGGAACAAGTAAAAAAGTAGCAACCAAATGAAGAAGGAAAACACTGAAAATGAAGAACTGGTTTTGTTTTTTGGGTTTTATCTCGGTTTTAAATTTAAGGGCATTTAAGTATTTTTAATTGTATTTTTGAAAGTTTTTATAAAAACAGACATATATACGTTTGGATCCGGATCCTCTGCTCTGATTTTCTCTGCCATGATATGCTTTGCTTTTGTTCTCCATACGCCACCTCATTAAAATTTAATCTAACGGATTTAAAAGTTAACACATCATCCTAAAACAATAACCCAATTTATTCCTAATTAAAAAAGAATAAAAACCCTAACACCCAACTAACGGGATATTTAACATCCAAAGCTCTCTTTTTTTTCCTTTTATTTACGTTCATATTCATATTATCTTAGCTTTGGTTAGTGCGAATATATTGGCAAGGCTACAGTGAAGACGTGAACTTGATTCCATAAAGTAAGCAGGATTATTTAGCATGCTGTTCGTTTTCTTTTATCCTTGATACATACTCTTATATATTTATTGGTTCATGCTACATATGCTTTCATTTATTAGTCCCTACTGCATGCTTTGCTTCTTTCTTTTTTTCCTTTTCTTTTTTGGTTCCTATGTCTGCAACAAAATTTCCCACTTTTTCATTGAGACTAGCTAATTGGTTTTCTGTGTGTGGCGCTTTGAATTTGATTTCAATTAATGTTTTGGTATATCTACCTCCATCCTTCTTTTTTAATATGTAAATATAAATTTGACGGTTATCATTGTATGATAGATTAATATTATTATAGATTGAGAATGAAAGATTCAATGCCTACAATCTGTGAAGATAATTTAGATTACAAGCCCATATGTGATATGGAATTTCTTTCAGAACAAGCTGGATATGAGTTTTATAATGAGTATGGGTGAAGAGTAGGATTCAGTATTAGAAGAGATTCACATAACAAGAATAAGAATACTGGTCAAATAATTTCAAGAGTATTTGTTTGTTGCAAGGAGGGTTTTCGACCGAAAGATTAGCGAGATTATTTAACTAAAAGTTCTCGGGCAGAAACAAGGACGGGTTGTAATGCTAAAATGAGCATTAAGTTGAATAAATCTACTGGTAAGTATTAGGTTAGCCATTTTATGGAAAACCACAATCATCCTTTTGTAAGACAAGAATGCACTCATATGTTACCGTCTCATAGAAGAATATCTGCTTCACAAGCTATTGAAGTAGATTTGACAGAAGAATCTGGGATTCCACTTAGGCAGGCATATGAGTTAATGGGTAGGCAAGTTGGTGGAAGAGAATCTCTTGGATATATCAAACAAGATCAAAAAAATTACCTTTGGACGAAGAGGCAAAGAAAATTGGCATATGGAGAAGCAGGAAGCTTACTAAAGTATTTTCAGAATGAAGCATTGGAAACCTTCATTTTTTTTTTTATGCCGTGCAATTAGATTGTGATGAGCAAATTACGAATATATTTTAGGCTGATGCAACAATGATTGTTGATTATGGTCAATTTGGTGATTTTGTGTGTTTTGACACCACGTACAAAACTAATGAAGCAAATCATCATTAAGAGTGTTTGTGGGATTTAATCATCATCGTGAGATTGCTATTTTTGGGGCAACATTGTTGTACTATGAGACTGCCAATTCATTTATACGGTTGTTTGAAATATTTTTAGAGGCCGTGTCCAAGAAGGCCCCGAAAAACCTTATTTACTGATCAAGATGCTATGATGGCTAAGGCTTATGCATATATGATGCCTAATACATATCATAGGCTTTGCACATGGCACATAATGCAAAATGCCATGAAACATGTAAATAGTTTATTTAGGTGCACATGTGGAGTTAGGAGTGTTTTAACACAATTTATGGATTACTATGAGGAGGAAGATGAGTCTTAGTTGCTTGGGAATCAATGTTGGATGAATACAATGTGCGTGGACATCCTTGGTTAGAAAGCATTTTTTATTTAAGGAAGAAATGGGCAATGACATACTGTAAGTGGTCTTGGTTTGCAAGAGTAAAAACTACATAGATAAGTGAAACTTTTAATGCTACCTTAAAAGACTATTTGAATGTGGACCATGATGTGGTGCAATTTTTCATGCATTTTGAAAGGGTACTTAATGATAAGCAATATAAGGAGTTGGAAGCAGAGTATGCTTTGTGTCAAAAGTTACCGAATGTGATAATACATGTTTCAATGGTGGTTAAGGCATGAAATATTTATACCAAAGCAATATTTGAGGATTTCCAAGCTCAGTATATCAAATCACTTGAATTAGACATGATATCTTGTGACAAAGATGGTGATGATTTGGTGTATACAGTTGTCCTACATGGTAACTCGAAAGAGCGATGTGTTAGAAAACAAAAAGATGGTGATGTCTCTTGTAGTTGTAGGTTGTTTGAGATGAAAGGTTTTCTGTGCAGCCATGCACTGAAAATTCTTACTAATTACATGAATGTCAAAGAAATTCCTGACAAGTATATCTTAAAAAGGTGAACAAGAAAAGCAAGATATGAAAGTGTGAAAGATATGCATGGACGTAACATTCAGACAGATGTGAAACTACAACAAACATCTCGATATAGGTCTTTATGTTCCATGTTTACCAAGATATCATCTCGAGCTGCTGAGAGCGAAGAAACATTAAGATTTTTGTTAGTCATTTGAATCAACTAAGCAAAACCATTGAAGACATTTTAAGTTCAAAAATGGATGGTCAAGTACATGATAAGAATGGCCAAGGGTCACCTTCCACCATAGTGACAGATGGTACTAATGAGGCATGTTTCTTGGGTAGTGCAAAAGTTATCCAAGCAAAGGGATTAAAGAAGAGGGAAGCCTCCCGAGGAAGAAAAAGAATAAAAAGTTGTTTGGAAAAAAACATAGCTAAGAATAAAAAATCATCTAGTTCTCGTTCGTCACAGGTATTTTCTTCTTTTACATTCAAAGTTCAATTTCAATATAATAATTTTTTTTATTAATTTAGTTTTTAATTTGTATATTATGAACATGTGCATCTCCAAATGCAACACTTAAGAGATAATAAGATATGTCATCTAGCTACATATCTTGTAAGTATCATTATTTAATTTTTTGTTCTCATATCATGTTTCTAGTTTAAAATGTTAGTGTAATACAGCATAGGCACAAGATCACGGGGCACATAATACAATATCATGGATGCCTTACCTAGAACCCCAACATAGTTTCCAACCATTACTTAAACCTGCAAGTTTCCTTATACAATTTCAAGACTTGCAAGTTTCAAATGACATTGTGCGGAGTCAGGTATATTAAGATTTATAATATTCTTTTTATAAGTCATGGTAAGTTTTTATTTATTTATTATAATCAATTTTCATAACTACTTTATACAGGCTATGAACTTGATGATCAATAAGCCACATACAACTTCAAATGTTGATCAAACTGGAGATGGCATCTGGAATCATGGGTATGTTATGCTCTTAGTAATACCTTTATTATGAAATTTTATTTGTATAATACTAACTAGTTTTTCCTTTGGTTTTTATTTTTATTTTTATACAGATCAATATATCAATAGGAATGCTTGCCAAAGATACACAATTGTTCTTTTTATTATTATTGATGTGTAAATTTATGTTTGTCATCTATTTGATGGGAAGATAATAAATCTTTTGTCTTTTTAATGGAGATACTTATTGGAATCTATTTCCTACATCCTTTCTTTTCTGTTCTCTTTAGCACTCTAGTTAGCTAGATGATGACATGATGGTTTATGCAAGGAGAGAAAAAAAGAGGAGAAAATGACAGAAAGAGATATTTTTTAAAATACAAAAAAAGAATATATATATATATATATAAAGCAAAAAGCAGAGAATTGTGAAACATTCAAAATACTATAAAATACCCTTGATTAATTCAAACATTAAGAATTAAAATTATTAATTAAATGAGGATAATATGGTAAATTCATTTTTTTTTCATATTAAAAAAATTAAAATTAAAAACAAAATCATATAATAGGTCATACTTTTATGGAACATAACTACCTATGTTATCTTTTCTTAATTCTAAAAATAAAATCAATTGGCACATGCGTGAGCATGTGCTAAGGGGCTAGTAGAACAGAATGTGAATAAGAAGGAGAAGAAAAAAAACAGAACAGAACGTGAATACGGAAGAAATAAAAAATAAATAAAAAAGCTGGATGTTAACTACTGTTAGTTGGGTGTTAGGAGTTTTTATTCTTTTTTAATTAGGAATAAATTGGGTTATTGTTTTAAGATGATGTGTCAACTTTTAAATTCGTTAGATTAAATTTTAATGAGGTGACGTATGGAAAACAAAAGTAAAGTAAATCATGACAGAGAAAATCAAAATAGAGGATTCAGATTCTATAAGTTTTAAGGGGTAAATTTTGTTTCGTTCAGTTGGTTTATAATTTGTCTTCGTGCAGATTCATGAAACAAAATCCCTAAGAATGTTCGCCTAGCCAAAAAAAAAAGAAACCAAAAAAAAAAAGAAGAAGACGATATCTAATAAGGTGGCAAACAACTTTGAAAAATCGAGTGCAAGTCCTAATGTACCCCACCACATTGAATGTAGAACTTATCCTCTACCGACTTATTACCTCACTCCCAAAGTGCCTTTATCATCCCTTTTTTTTTTTTTTTTTTGGATAGTAAACAAAAAGTGCATTTGTCCTGGATATCTCATTTCCCCCATTAAGTAAATTTAGGTTTTAGCCAAAAAAAAATTTCCACTTTTGGAAAAACCCAAAGCTTTTTCAAAAAAGACAGAAAAACCTCTCAACTTTCAAATCAAAGACATGCAAATATAAAGGATTCCTTAGGAAATTCAAAAATAAATAAGGGCAATTTTGTCCATTTTGGCTTCTTTTACAAAATTTCTCTCTCCTTTGTGTTTTTCCAAAGTCTCAGAGTCATTTACATTTTTTTGCGTTTTATCCCATTTCTAATCTTGTCTTTGTGTTTATAATTCGGTCAATTTGCTTCTAAATTTATTTATGAAGGCCAATGTAAGATATTTTAATATTAAATAACTAAATATTAGTTTCGCTTTTTTCACACTAATTCAACGAAGTATTACTGCGGAGACAAATTCATGACCAAATTCACAAGAACTAAATGGAAAATATGATAAAAGTACCAAAAAGGGCTTCATATTTTCCTTACATCACATTACCGTAATTGTAGTGATTATTTAGAAATTAGTAAATCCTTAATTGGAAAAAAGAGGTAAAAAAGTCAACCAAATCCTTAATCGGTAAATTTGGCATTCTCCCAAATATTGAATCAGAGAACACAAAGACCAACCCCACAAGTATTGAATTTGGTATTCTCTTGTCAATATACATCACGTGCGCCTACAGAACTCTTGTCACTATTGGCACGTGGCCAATGTAAATTGTTTTTCTCTTTGGTCAAGATTTACACACCAAACTCTGAGACTAATGAAGGACATGCAAGTTTTCGGTGATCTTTAGGCTGCTCTTTTGCTCTGCAAGATGGATGATGCTTCGTCCTCTAATTCTCTCCCTGTCTTCGTCACCAGAATTTATTAGGGTTTAACAAGTAAGTTACTCTCTCCTTAACCCAAAGTTTTCATTTTTATCAATTTAGTACTCTGTTTATTGTTTATTGTTTTCTTATCCAACTAGCCCCACCTTAAGCGCGCACACGCTTTCTCTCTCTCTCTCTCTCTCTCTACAGAAAAGTCAATATGAGTTTTCAATTGTCTTGCTTTTTACTTATAGAGCCCTGATTTTGTTCTTCTTCTTGTTGGTTGTGATAAATTTGGTTTCAGATGATAACTGGTAGTAGTTTTTGGGAATTCTGAAGTTTCCAGTGATTGAATGATGTGCTTCTTCGATTTTTTTTTATTTTATTTTTTTTGTGGTGTTGGTAAACTGAATCTCGTCGTCTAAAACAAATTGGGGAAGTGGGTTTTTGATTTCATAGCGAGGTTGATTTGGAGGGTTTGGGGTCTGCTTTTTTTTAGATGGCCACCACTTCGTTTGAGTTGGAGGATCAGACAGACGAGGATTTCTTTGACAGATTGGTTAATGACGACATTGATTTTATTGGAAATGTGCCTAGTTCTGTACAAAACAGCGAGCCTGACGAGGTCAAAGCTTTTTCAAAATTGAGTATTTCAGAAGCCGGTTCTCTAGGAGTAGACATCAGCGGCAATGGTGGTTTTGTTAATGGTGAATTGGATCATGAAGATAGGGTTGTGTTGGAATCGTTGGATCCACTTCAGGACCCTGTAGAAGTTGTTAAAGAAAGCAAGTCACCGACACCTGATTCTAAAAATGAGTTCATTGCATTGAATGATATAGCCGATAATGGAAATGAGGCTAGGGCATTGGAGGATAAAGCAGATGATAGAAATGAGGCTAGTGCATTGGATGATAAAGCCGGTAATGGAAATGAGGCTAAGGCACTGGAGCATAAAGGGGAGGAAGGTGCGGTAGATGGGGCAGGGAGTACTAGTATTGTATCAGCGGAAACTGGTGTGAAAGTAGTTCAATGGAGTTCGTTTAACTCAGATTTGAAACCTTCTGCTGGCAACTCGGATTTTTTCAGTGAATTTGGAGATTACTCGGAAGACCCATTTGCAAATTTGGGTAATACAGAAAAATCTTGGGCTGAGTCTATGGTCACTAATGGTGTTTTGGAGAACTCAGTTGCTGATTTAGGTGCTTCTAGTTACGGGCATAATCAAGAAGGTCAGCCTTGGGGGGCTATTGAGGAACAAAATTTAGATGGGGAGGACTTGAATAGTAGTCAGAATTGGGAAAATCTTTACCCGGGATGGAGGTTTGATCCAAATACTGGGCAATGGTATCAGTTGGAGGGTTATGATGTGAGTGCCAATACAAATACAGATGTGAATGTTAATGCAAATGCTCAAGAGAGTTTTAATGTAAATTCTCAGTCTGTAGATAATGCAGTTTTTTCAGACCAGAAAGAAGATGCTTATTATTTCCAGCAACCAGCGCAGTCTGTTTCTCAGAGTGTGGCCCAGGGAAGTGAAACTAGCACTGGTTCTAACTGGAATGAGCATTCTTGCGGGAACACAGATTACCCTGCACATATGGTTTTTGATCCCCAGTACCCTGGGTGGTACTTTGATACAATTGCTCAAGAATGGAAGCAGTTGGAGTCTTCCGCTCCAGCTTCTGATCAGTCAACAAGTGTGGAGCATAATCAGCAATATCACAATACCAATGTTGAGAATCATGGGTCACAGAGTCTGATCAATGAACAAAATGTTGCAAACTGGGGTGGATCCATGAGCACCTATGATCAGCAAAGTGCGAGTATGTGGCATACTCAGAATGTTGCCAAGAGCGACACTGTTAGTTTTCCTGAGAAACAGCAGCATGCAACCCAGTATTTTTCAGCCGAGCATGTAACTAATTCTGTGAATCAACAAACAGGATTCAATCCTTCTGGATCAATTGCTCTTAATGAAGAGGTAAGTCATGGCTATGATATCAGTGGTGGGGTTGGTGGGTTTGAAAGCTTTCATCCTGCAGGAAACTTTTCTCAGCATCAGAATCAAGCGAAGGAGCCAAACCAAGTGATGAGTTTCTCACCTGCTAACTTTGATTGTCAGAAGCCAGTACATTATTCACAGCAGCCCGTCCAGAGTGGAACTCAGTTTTCTCATGAGGCCGGTATGGGGAGGTCGTCTGCAGGACGACCTCCACATGCTCTAGTTACTTTTGGATTTGGTGGGAAACTTATAGTCATGAAAGATAATAGTTATTCTCCTGTGAACATGACATATCAAAGCCAGGTCAGGCCTTACTTTCCGACTTCAATTTCCTGAGACACATACCTACATATACGTACATATATATGTGTGTGTGTGTGTGTGTGTGTGTGTGTGTGTGTGTGTGTGTGTGTGTGATATATATGTAGATGCGTACATGTTTATACTTGTATGTCTGGTGTTGGCATAAATGCTGTAATAGGCCCTAATTTCTTTTCCCTTTCAATTTGTAATGTGAAGGACTCTGTAGGAGGTGTGATTAATGTTCTCAATCTGATGGAAGTTGTTGTAGACAAAACTGATGCTGCTAGCTTTGGAACTGGTTGTCATGATTATTTCCATGCATTGTGCCAACAATCTTTTCCTGGCCCTTTGGTTGGGGGGAATGCTGGAAGTAGGGAATTAAACAAATGGATAGATGACAAGATTGCAAACTGTGAAACTGCTTGCATGGATTTCAGAAGAGGGGACCATTTGAGGTTGCTTTTCTCTTTACTAAAAATAGCATGCCAATATTATGGAAAACTTCGATCTCCCTTTGGTACTGACCTGGCATTGAAGGTATTTTTTTTGGTTTGTAAACTGTTTATTTATGACCTGTTTGACTGTTTGGACGCCATATCACATTTTAATTGTATTTCAGTCATAAATATCAAAACCTGGGCATTTCATGAGCATGTAGATTTAATTCTATCACATTAATTATGCTGGTTTTACATCTTTCTTGATGGGGCGTGTTCAGTAGACAGATTTTCAAATTAGATGTTTGTATTGATATTGATAATTGCCTCTTAAATCTAAATGCAACAGAATGGCCCCTCAGTTATATTTAAACAACCATATGGCAGTGTAATAAGTGTATAGATTAAAAAATTGCAATTCCATAAATCTGGTGTTTTCATCATTAGAAATTTAGAATTCTACTGATGGATTGATTGTACTACCTGTTATTAGTGTTTTGTCTTCCTATGTGGTCCTCTCCTTCCTAAATTTATTGCAGTCCGTGATTTCATATGAACTTGGAATTTTGGTTTTTTTTTTTTTTGGGTGTGAGTTTAGTTTAGTTTGAAATATCTGTTTCAACCCTAAATCCTTGCAATTTATTGATTCATGTGAAGATTGAAATTGCAGAGATTTTCTTTATATATTCAAGAGC
Organism: Prunus mume; assembly: GCF_000346735.1. The sequence goes on from NC_024130.1 coordinate 14,257,260, forward strand.
ATCTACCAGTTCTCGGTTGGTATGGTTATTAACCACTTTTGTTATCATAAAATTAGGAAACTGATAGTCCAGAGTCAGCTGTTGCTAAGCTTTTTTCCTCTGCTAAGAGAAGTAACGAGTATGGTGCTCTTATGTGCTGCTTACATAACTTGCCGTCTGAAGCACAGAGTCAAGTATGTCATATTCTCTCTCTCTCTCTCTCTCTCTCTCTCTCTCTCTATATATATATATATATATATATATATAATCTATCTTAAATTTGGCTTTTAATTATGGGTTTCCTTTTTGGCTTTAGAAATTTATCAGTACCTTCCATAATGAATATATGTTATTGCTTTAGGCTACTGCTCTTGAGGTACAGAAGCTTCTTGTCTCTGGTAGGAAGAAAGAGGCTTTACAATGTGCACAGGAAGGTCAATTGTGGGGTCCTGCACTGGTCATTGCATCGCAGCTTGGTGATCAGGTTATCAAAAACATTTTTTTTATCAAAACATACCAAGGAAATGTGTCTGATCTAATTTCAGAATTTGTTCTTTATGCTAATGTTTATTTGCTTTGTTCATTATTGCATGCAGTTTTATGGTGATACTGTGAAGCATATGGCTCTAAACCAGTTAGTAGCAGGATCACCATTGAGGACGTTGTGCTTGTTAATTGCCAGGCAGCCTGCAGACGTGTTTTCCAATGCCACTACAGATAGCAATCTACCTATGAATGTATCACAACAACATACACAGGTGATTTACAAATTTGGTTATTTTGTGCCAAAAAAAAAGGGTTATCTCTTTGTGTCGTAAAAAAGGGTTATATCTTCAGGCTTAGACCTGGGACTCCCTTTTTTTCTTCTCCTAAATTCATTTTTTGCTTCTCTACTGAATAGAACACTGAAACGGCATGTGTAATAGTCATGCTCATGATCCTATGTTATTGAAGTTCCTTGTATATTTTTGTCTAAGATATTGATTATTTCCTTACTACAGATTGGGGCCAATTACATGTTAGATGAATGGGAAGAGAATTTAGCCATCTTAACTGCAAACAGAACAACAGATGATGAGCTTGTTATCATCCATCTTGGAGATTGCCTATGGAAGGAAAGGGGCCAGGTATTTTGTCTGTTTCTTGGATTGAGTTCCTTTTATTTTTATGCCTCGAAAAGATGTTATCTTCTCTGGTTTTATCCTGACTGGAAAGCAATTGCGCAGAACACTGCTGCACACATATGTTATTTGGTTGCAGAAGCGAACTTTGAGCAATATTCAGAGAGTGCAAGACTGTGTCTTCTTGGTGCGGATCATTGGAAATGTCCACGAACATATGCCAGTCCTGAGGCTATCCAGGTGGTCTACATTATCAGTCCTGTGTTTTTGCTCCATTTTTTGATATGCTTTAGTTCGCTAACTGATGCATGATTTGCTTACACTTATGATTGACATGTACTGATCGTTCTACTCATTGTGTTGTGGAGCCTCCAAAAGTTTTGTTTTCATAGTTCCTCTGTATTTGGTCAGAAGTATGTGGCAGTCTGCTTTTGGAGAATGTAGCATAACCATTTGAAAGCAGAAAATGTTTCACTGTATTATTATTGTTGCTAATTATTATTGTTATTTTGTTGTTGTTATTGTTGTTTTCATTATTGTTATTACTATGGCTGTTCTTTTTGTTGTAACTAAATCAACCTTTTGCATATGTTGGCAGAGGACAGAATTGTACGAATACTCAAGGGTTCTTGGAAATTCTCAGTTTCTCCTACTTCCTTTTCAGCCATATAAGCTTATTTATGCCCACATGCTGGCTGAAGTTGGGAAAGTTGGAGATGCTCTGAAGTAAGTATAGGTGTTGTTCATCTAGACCATTTTTATCTGTAGACTGAAAATGGTTGTTTTTTATCTGCCTCTAGCTTATTACACATTATGTTTGGTCAGATACTGTCAAGCAATTTTGAAGTCTTTAAAATATGGTCGAGCACCTGAATTGGACACATGGAGACAGCTTTCTGTCTATACGTTTTCTTACAGCGACATTTTGTACAGGGTGGTTACAATACAAATTTGGCCCCAGCCAAACTGATGGGAAAATTGTTTACATTATTTGATAATACTGCTCATCGTGTGGTCGGAGGCCTGCCTCCACCTGTACCTGCAACATCACAAGGCCATGCTCATCAACCAGGAGGCCCAAGTGCATCCAACAATCAATCAACAATGGGTATGTCTTCATTAATGCCTTCAGCATCAATGGAGCCAATAAGTGAATGGACTGCTGAGAGCAATCAACTGAATATCCCCAATAGAAGCATTTCAGAGCCAGATTTTGGGAGAAGCCCAGGAAAGGTAGATAAATGTTTTTGCCATTAGACCTTGTTTTGATCAACCGTGTCATGAATTTATATATATATTTTTTATTTTATTTTTATTTTTATTTGTTTGGGGGGTGGGGGGCGGTGGTGGTTTGTGTTCAGTCTTGAAGTTCAGCCAAACTTACTGAACAGGGCAGATCCCTTCTGGTTCAATCAATCAAAGAGCAAAAAAAATTAGTAATCCACTTAGCTTCACACATTGTGCATTACAGTATTGGATAAGTAATTAAGGATTGGACAAATTTCATAATTTCTGAGCTACTAGTGAGATCAACAATTTAAACTTAGAAGTTGTTTTTAAAAAAAACAATGTTATAAAATATCGAAGTTTGTGGTTAGATTATGGCCTTTACAAGTAACGTCTATATTTTCTTTTTCATTACTATATGTTCTGGGTTATTGGGAGGTGCTCGTGCATATGAAGTGAATGGACATAGAAGAAATATATAAAATGTGAATGTAAAACATCAGTTACATGCATGAGAAGTTAGAACCTTGCTCTTTTTAGATTTGAGCAGAAACTGGATTTCAGTAGCTGGCTTGTGTTTTACTGAGAGAGAGGAGAGACAGAGGCAGAAAGAAATTTACAGCAGTTATTTGGTGTTCAATCAGGTTGATCCATCCAAGAAAGTGGACTCTTCTAAAACACAAGAAAAGGCATCAACATCTCGTTTTGGTAATTTTGGCTCACAGATATTCCAAAAGACTCTGGGATTTGTCAAAAGATCCCAGTCAGATCGGCAGGTACATAAATATTATTGTTACTAAGTTTGAATGAGGGGATTTCCTTCGTAGAGATTATATTATCTCAGTTTAGCCTCATAAGTTGTCCTGTTTTTGTTCTTCTGAAGGCTAAATTGGGTGAAAAGAATAAATTCTACTATGATGAGAAACTTAAGCGATGGGTTGAAGAAGGTGCTGAACCTCCAGCCGAGGAAGCAGCCTTACCACCTCCACCACCAACTGCAGCCTTCCCAAATAGAGTGCAAGATTACAACATAAATGACGCACTGAACACCAAAAGTTTCGATGCAGTTGCTGGGCCACAAATCAAAAGCCCGGTGCCCCCTGAGCAGAGTTCAGGAATACCACCCATCCCACCCGGTTCAAACCAATTCTCTGCACGTGGACGTACAGGTGTTCGCTCAAGGTAGACTCCTGGATTCTCTTTCTGTCTCTCGTTGTTGCTCTTCATTGTATTTTTTCGACAAGAAGTGTAATGTCTCTTAACATACGATTTATTCAAATTTTCTTAGGTATGTTGATACATTCAACAAGGGTGGTGGGACCCCAGGAAGCTTATTTCAGTCACCATCTCTTCCATCTGCTAAACCTGGGATTGGTCCCAATCCCAAGATGTTCATCCCCACTGCTGTAACTTCTTATGAGAAGACAGTTCAAACACCTGGAGAAAGCGCGCAAGAGCCATTGGCGACCATCAACAATCCCCCAAAATTATTTCAGGATGTATTCCCTACTCCACAAACATCAACGTCATCTTCAATGACCACATTGCAACGGTTTCCTAGCATGGACAACATTGTACAAAAGAGAGCAGAAGAAATGGCAAATGGCAGTAGCTTTGTTCCCCCTGAATCGCGCCGTGTAGCATCATGGAGTGGAAGCCTTAATCATGCTAGCAATCCTTCTATGAGGAATGAAATAAAACCTCTAGGAGAAGCACTTGGTAGGTCTCCATTGTCGCATATGCATAGTGGTCCGCCATCGTTGCAGTCTTCAAGAAGTGGTGGTAGTTTCGGAGATGACCTTCATGAAGTTGAACTTTGAAGTGTTAGGGAATAGTTGTAAATCTATAGAAAGTGTTGCATTAGACAGGGGCGGTGTCACCTGATCCTTCTGCAAGTTCGGTGATGGGGATGACACAGATGGGGAGTTCAGGTTTTTAGTGACGCCCCTTTAACCCCATTAGAGGAATTACATATATACCTGAAACCAACAATTAGCTTGAATGATATGTTGCCTTTCTAGTAAAGAGGCTTTTGTCCTCAAACCAGAAAGGACATGCGATGGCATTCTGTACAGGCCAACAGATTGCCCTGAGGAAAACGAAAGGGGCCTTGAAACGGAAAGTAAGCAGCCCTTGTACCAATTTGGGAGGGAAAATTGCTTAGCATAATTGCAAATATAAGATATACTATTTCTCCCATTCACATATCTTATTCAGAATTTTGTCGAATCAATAAATGACATTGACATGAGAGTCTGAAAGTTCTTGTTTAAGATTTCTCCTTTCATTTACCCTTATTTCTTCTTGTTACAAATAATGACAGGATTTATATTTGAGACGGTGAAATGATTCCTTAAACTTTTGTTATCATATACTTTTTCCTTAATGGATAAGGTGCCCCTGTATTTTTTTCCCACCGCATCTGCAATGTGTAAATTTATTTTCTCCCAAATTGAAGTGACATGTCTCTGCATCTCACCAAGGTTTGCACTCGAAGACTAAAGTCCAACAAAGTCCCAACCCTTTTCTTGTTGTCTCCCTCCAGCCTACGAAGTTTCATGAATTGTAATAGTACAAATAACTTTTAAACATTGCTCACCAAAAGTAAACGAACTTTTCTTTCAATCGAAGCTTAGACCTCCAATGCATGTTAAATGCTCTTAACCACTTAAGCTATATACCCCTTGCTATAAGGAAATAAACTTAAATATTGTGGAAGAAGAAATTTGCTACTTCATTTTCTCCCAGTTATAATGTCAAACATTTTCTCTACTTTTTAGTACTCTACCCGATTTTGGAAGAGCTCCCAAATCCAAATTCGTTATCTCATTGATAAAAAAAATGAAGAAAACTTTGTCAACCATGTTGTCAAATTAATATTACAGAAAGAAAAAAAAAAAGAAAAAAAAAAGTAAACAAGAATATGAGTGCAGAATGAAAAGATGGGAATGTGAAAATCACTATTTTAAAAAAATAGAAAATTATAAAAGCTCCAATTTATTAAAATGTAATAAAATAATGGAAACCGAAATGTCCCCTCTCCCTCTTCTTGAAAAGAAAAGAAAAAAAAGAAAAAAAAGAATGAAAGAAAAGAAGAATAAGTAACAAAAAAAACCAACAGAAGCTCCCTTACTACAAGGGGCGCAAACAGAAGCATCCGTGAGCAGAAGAAAAGAGAGAGAGCCAGCCATGGAATACTCCTACCCACAAACCCATCAAGAAGACCACACCCAATACCAACAATACCAACAATACCAACAACAACAACAACAACAAGAAGCAGCAGCAGCATATGACCCATCAAGAATTCAAGCCTACGACCACTCATATCAATCCTATTATCCCTACAATCATCAACAACAACAATATGAATATGACCAGCACCAATACCAGCAATATTACAATCCCACTCAAGATTACAGAAATTCCTACGACACCACCACCACCACCACCCAACATCAATTCCATCAAGAACCCACTTCGATTCATCCTCCTGGGGTCCCAATCCCACCTGAACCGCCACACAGCGCGGATCCCGGGCATACCCATTTGCAGAATGCGTATTATGCACATGGGGTTGTTGAAGATCAGCAGCAGCAGCAAATGAATTCGGGTTCGGGGGGATTGATGCCGGCTGCTGTGGCTGCACTTTCGCAGCTGACGCAACTTTCTGCGAACATGGATGCGGCGCAGAGGGCCACTCAACCGCCGGTAAGGGGTTTGCTTTGTTGGTTTTGATTGCAATTTTTGAAATTATGCATTTGTGAATTAATGTGCTTCAAATTGTGATGTGTTTCTTTTTTTTATTATTTTTTTATTTGACCAATCTTATGGATCTAATGTTTATAATCTACTTGGAGTTGGCCATGTTTCTAGCATTTGACTTGATATATAGAGTTTGAAAACATTGTTGCAAAATGTGTTATATATTTGAAATAAGAAATTCACTAAGAAAGAACTATACTAATGAAGTACAACAAATGCAAAAAATTTGATGCCATTTTCTCAAACCTATCATTGTGTTCTTCATCAAGCTTCCATCAAGCTTCTCTTATCTTTCTATTTTATTTAATGGCTCGAGCATATTTATAAGAACAAAAAAATAAAAAATAAAAAAAAGTTTTCTTCATCAATTGATGGCCGTTCCTCCAAGCCAAGAAGATGAGCAAAAACTGATTACAAGTTGCTAGGGACACATGCATGTGAGTTGACATTTCGTATGTGCTCATGCTTTTCTTTTAAACACTTTCTGAGGTGATGCAATCATGGTAAAACAGTAGACTCGTCTGTAAGAAGGTGGTTTAGTGTCTTCATGTGTGTGTGTTTGTGTATGTGCTTTTCCTTATTATCCCATGAAGGAGACGTCATGTTGAAGCAATAAAAAAACTCTATAAGAGAGTGTATTTGACATATATCAGGATTTCTCTTAAGTATGGCAGCATCTTCCATTCTTCCCCAAAATTGCATCTTAGAATGCTTTTCAGAAAACTAGTGTAGCCTTGACGATGTTTTGAATTTGATATTTTTCTTTAAGAAAAAGATATGTAATTGGATATCTCTGTCTAACAGACTTTCTTTTTAATTTAGTATGTAATTCATTTTTAAAAATTCTTTAACGAATCTGAGGAATCTGGTTCATAGCTTCTCTTTTCAGGTCCCGTTGTTTATGTGGTTTGCTTAATCTTTATTCATGTATTGCTACTTCAATGATCAATCTGTGCAATCTCTTATCAGAAATCACTTAACGTGTTCGGTCAGATTAATTTTAGCATTTAATTCATCTATATACTTTCCGTTCTTTCTATATATTAAGTCTTATCGTCATTAGTGGTTTATATCTATCTTTGTGCATTTTATTTCAAAATTTTCATTATTTCTGTTACTTTTTTCTGTTCATGGTAGCATTAGTAATAAAACCATTACATGGATTGCTTTATCCTTAAATGCTATTCTGCAGATTGGGCAAACTCCATATAGAGGTGGAGGTAGGAGGGGCAATAGGCCCTTCCGAGGGGGTGGTCGGGGCCATTTTGGTTACCATGGTTCTAGACCAGATGGCTCAGCCCACCCTTTCCGCGGTAGGGGACGTGGCCAGGGTGGTGGTAGACACTTTCCACAGTATGGTGCTGCATCAAACAATCTAAATTCAGCATCTGTACCTGCTGAAGGTGTAGCTGCTTTAATGCAGCCGCCTTCAGCATTGGTTCCCGGGCAGGCACCATTACCTGTACCAACACAAGTGTCTTCTACTTCATTCTGGCGACCTCCTCGTATGGCTTGGTGTGAACTTTGTAGGGTTGACTGCAACACTCCTGAAATCCTTGAGCAGCATAAAAATGGAAAGCGACACAAAAAATATATGCAGGTATATGAGGAGTTGCAGAAACTCAACAAAGTCAAAACTGAACAGCAGAATGCTCAAATGCCCAACACTGAATTAAAAACAGAAGTTGGTCAACCTGTGAAAGTTGAGGGATTTGAGGAAAAACAACCCTTACAAGAAAATCTTACTTCTGAAGTAGTTACTGATAATAATAGAAATGAAACAGATCAGAAAGATACTGGGGCCAATTCTGAAGCTTCTGCAGGACCTGGGAACAAGTCCGGGGATCACTTTGCAGCTCGGGGACGTGGTTTCAAGCGTAGGATGAGGGGGGGGCGAGGGGGTAAGTATATGAGGACTAATGAAGGATCACGAAGACCAGTTGAGCCTCCCAAACCGAAACAAGTGATTCCTTTTATATGTGAATTGTGCAATATCAAGTGTGAGTCACAGGTGGTTTTTGATAGTCATTTGAGTGGTAAAAAGCACCTAGCCACCCTTAAAAGGTTTCATGGCCACCGTGCTTTGTATGGAGAAGTGGGGCTTCAAGCACTTTACCCATCTAACTTCAATGCCGCCTCAACTTCAGCCACCCCAACTTCAGCCGCCCCAACTGTCCAGCAAGGTGACAATGATCCTCAAGCCCTCTTGGCCCAATTGTTGATGACTTATGTGCTCACTCAAACCCAAGCACAAGGGTCATCACCAGCTCCAGCGCCTGCATCTGCACCAGTCGGAACCCACAATCAGCTCGAGTTGATTCAAGGATTGCAAGCGATGTGTCAAGATGGGAGCCAAAATGCGGTTATCTTGGAACTCAAACGTCAGCTGCAATGTGCAGCGGCTGGGAACCCAGAAACAAACACTGGGAATGGAACATCAGAGTTTGAAGCGAAGGAGGTAAGCTTACCTATAAGTAGAACGTCAGAGTTTGAAGCAAAGGAGGTAAGCGTTCCTATAAGTAGAACATCAGAGTTTGAAGCAAAGGAGGTAAGCGTTCCTATAAGTACGTCAGTTGTGTCGTCAGCAGAGAATCCAGTCACAAGCGAGCAAGTTTCTCAGACAGCATCAGATAAAGAGTGTGGAGCTGCCCCCTCAGATCCAATTTTTCAGCCAAAAGCTGAAAACCAAATGCAGGAACCAGAGTCCAAGAAAGAAGAGCGAACTGAATAGATGCAGTTACATATTTGTTGGGGAAACCACCGAGCAAAGTGAGGTCCTAAGCTAGGCCCTTCAATGACTGAATAAGATACACTCATTTCAGCCATGGTACAGTTTTATTTTACATTGAACTAAATGGTTATGTTCTTTTGTATAACACATGTTTTGGTAGTGGGACGTTCAGAATTACCCATGTCTTTACCTTTTTGCTGAATATACATCTCATTAGCATCTATCGATTAGCCGTTTTGCTGTTTTGCCCTATGGGTATGTTATGTATGTATGCTGACTAGTAAAGTTCCCATTTCTTTTCCTTTTTCCCCGTTTCCACTTGTCTGCTAAGGTTGGCTTTCATATAAATTTGGATTTTTTTTCTTTATTTCAAACTCATGGACTATTTGCAAATCTTCTAACAACAGTTTTTTATGCATATGATATGAAAACAGGAACATATCAGTTATCTTTGTTGTCTTTTATGTTCGTCGATTACGTTACCCCGATGATGTATCCGTGTATATGTTAATAGCTAGTTAGAAAGTTAAACAAATGAAATATTGCAGTTTAAGTGAGTTTAAATTGAAGAAATGGAACATTATTTGGTAGAACAAATTTAGTGACTTTCATTCTTTTCGGACAATGATATTCCTTTCAACTATTTTTTCTTTAGTATGGCATTGTTTCATAGGGTTTCATTACATGGTTGGTTTGCCAATGTAACGATGTAGTGTGGACTTAGTTTTATAACATTGTTCAACATATTCCGACACTGGGAAGAAGACATATCATATAAATACAAAATCATATTCCGACATTGAGAAAAGAAATATCAATAATAACCTACTAATCTTTTACATTGCGTATACTTTAGCATGTGCGGAGTTGGCCAAGATAGGTGTGCCCACCTCCTTGCATTCGAGTTCAATCTTTCTTCCCAACCAATCATGCTATGTCATGTGTGATAACTTTTTCACTTGGCTTAGCGTGATTGACCAAAGATAGCAAAATAATATTGTCCCCGTTTCATATAAGTTTTTCTGGTACATTAGAATAGTTAGAAATTAGAATATTGTCATGTTGAAAAACAAAAATTAAATTATTTATTTATTTTTTAACGTCTTCAAGGCAGACAGGTCCAACAAAACGAGCCGTTTTGATAGGAGAGTTGGAAAAAGTTTAAAACGCTGCGTTCTCCTTATCCCTCTCCCTCCCTCCAGCACTAAAAAATGTATTGTCAGCGACTGGCAGCTCTACCGGCACAAACCGACCTCTTCGACCTCTTCCTTCCCTTCCCAATCGGCACCGTTCCCAAAGTCCGAAATGCCCCCACTTCCATTCAACTCCCTCTCACCAAAAACCGTAAAAACGGCCCTCGAATAAGTGCAATCTCCACAGATGAAATTCCTCCAAATGCCCGCCGCCGGAAGCGTGACCCCAACTGGAGAGGGGGGTTTAGCGTAGGGGTAGATTTGGGAATGTCACGTACCGGTCTCGCTCTCAGCAAAGGGTTCAACTTTCGTCCTCTCACCGTAATTAAACCCCAACCTCATGCCCCTGATTTCAAAACAAGTCATTTTTTGTTCTTTGAAGGTATCTTTTAATTTCGTTTTTCATTGTGTTTAGGTGTTGAATTTGAGAGGGCAGAAGCTTGAGGATCAACTCCTTGAGATTGCAAAGCAGCAGGTCCTTATAGTCTTCTTCTTTTGTTTTTGGTAATAATATGGGATTAAATAATTAAATGAAGAAGAAAAATTGTAGGAGGCAGATGAGTTTATAGTCGGACTTCCGAAATCGAGTGATGGGAAAGAGACGCCTCAGTCCAACAAAGTTCGTAGCGTTGCTGGGAGGCTTGCTGTTAGTGCTGCTCAGAGGTATAAAATCAAGCATTTGGTCATCTATACAATGCAATGTAGATATGCAAGTATTACATGTATGTATCTGTTTTTCTTTTTTTCTTTTTGGTTTGCTTGCTTGCTTGCTTGCTTGAAATGAAAATATACTGTGCATGATAATATAATCTCTTTGTTTTGGATGCTTTGCTTCATTCAAAATACGAGGACTCTGGTGTTTTTTGTTTTTGTTTTGTTTTGTTTTTTTTGTCTGCTTGAGATTGTGCAATGTTCACCGGAGTTTTTAATTGCAGGGGTTGGAGGGTATACCTGCAGGATGAAAACGGGACGTCCATAGAAGCCATGGATCGGATGATTAACGTGTAATCCTTTCTATCAAATCACCTTTTTCGATGATTGAATACTTTTTGTTTTGTTTAAAGAATTGATTATCATAATGCATGTTTTCGTTTCTTGAGCAGCTTCTGCTTGGTTTGAACTGTAAAATGGCATTTAGAATGTGAATGGAAACAAAACTGAACACAACATGAGCTCATTATGATATTAAAACAAACAAAATTTATCCATAAATTCGCGTCCTTTGTGAATCGGACTTTTTAACTCTGTGAGGCGTGAAAACCTTTAGGTCAGAAAATGTGCAAAACTGAAGAGGTATTAGTTCATCAGATTAGGAGTCTTGTGCTTCATCCTCTTTCTATGCTTCCTTCTGTGAATTTATTTTTGCACCCGATGTAAGATGTTTCCCCATTTTTTGCCTGAGATCAAGTTTCTTTTCAGGGGCCTCGGCAAGTCTGATCGGCAAAGCAAAATCGACGCCTACGCTGCCGTGGTATGCAAGAAAATATAATGTCTGCTATACGTTGCCTTATTAAGTGTTTTAAGCTTTATAAGTGTGTTCATCTTTGGTGCATGTATAAGAAGGGAGCAATGCAGTTTTCTGTCCTATTTTTAGGAGGAGCAATCCAGGATATAAATTGAAGTATATTTTGTTATTTTTCTGGTTGCAGATGGTGCTGGAGAGATATTTTTCCATGTCAGGTGAGGGCACTGAGCTTGTGGTACCCAAGAATTTGGATCTGCAGGACAAACTTCGAAGAGGCCCTCCTAAAGATACTGACTTTTACCCTGAAGATTACGAGGATTAACCGTTCACTATTAACACTAAACCCGAGTCTTTGAAACACATTTTCAAGAGGAGCATAAACAAGAGAGAAGAGGCAATGATTTTGCAATCCCATTTGCGATTAATCTTTCTTTTTCACTTACCTTCATTCTTTTGTTGGTCATTAAGTGAGCAATATGCAAATATGGAAATCCCTCGGGGGCTTTCACCTGTTGTAAATGTCGCATTATATAAGAATTTTTCATTCTTAACACCTATTTGTTTTTCTAAATCTTTCTAGAAGTAATTGCATATAATTTATAAAGGTAAAACATGCGGGTATTTTTTTTATTAAAATGAGAAGGGATAAGCAGGAAGAAAGGTGAGAATGCAATGTGTGAGAAAATATCCCCGCCAACACTTATAGTTTAGACTATTGCTTGTACTCAACAACAACAAAACTAGCCACATTTTGCGGCACCTTGGTTGTCCAAGGATCAGAAATTCCATTAACATAATTCAGTGAAGGAACTTCCATTCGTGATGGATAAATAAATGAAAAGATATCAAAAAAGAAAGGAGGTTTCAATAAAGCAATTTCCAGTTTCAAGACACCAAAATTATCGCGTATAAGAAAAAATTATCAACTGAACTCGAAATGCATCCACAATCTTTGTGGTGTACAAATTTCAAGCACATCGCCATACACAAAGTACAGTTGAATAATTTTTTTATCCTAATCCCAATACATTTCTGTTACTTCACAAAGTATAATCATCTAACTACTGACCCACCTCTATCTTGTGCTAGGTAAATAGCTAAGCTACACACAATCTACAGTTTAATTTTTGACAAGTACTCAAAATCTATGCTAGTCAGATGATATCAACCTGACTTTGACGTAAACATATGTACGATTGGTATAAGATTTATACACCTATGTGTACAATTGGTTTAAGATTTTTTCAGCTCAAATGTTCATTTTCAGTGTAGTGACCTGCAGAATCAAGCCTGAGGGCTGACCTGGAGAATCGGATATGAGCCCGTTTTCAGGTTGTTCCTGGTCCCCTCCACAAGATCAGCCTTATTGGCCATCCTCACCACTCCGGGGTATAAATATATCTCAGGAAACTACCGATCACATGACGTCAAGATCATCAAGCAAATTCGGCAAATATGAACTTGGAACAGTTGCATGATAGGTGAAAATCCAGTCTTTAACGACAATATGGCTGCACCTAACCTGTGACTGATAAAGCAAAAAGTGAAGATTAGTTAGTTACATTTTGGTTAAAGAATACCTTAATCACAAGAGTACAGCCGATAAACAACTGCATAGGAGGCATACAAAAATTCATAGTGATTTGGTGGTTCGCTGAACCTTGCTTTTTTCTGGACAAACCCTGTAGCAGAACCGTAACAAGGAGAGTTCGTATCTGCATCAAAAGTGTGGAAGGCAATCTGCAGTGAAAATTACAGATCCATCTTACTAAAAAACATATATAGAGAAATTTAGCAAGAAAAATAAGAAATTTCCTATAAACCAAAAGAAATCAATTACCAAAAGGGGAAAAGACTGCATGTGTGGGAAAGCTGCTAAACTAAGTAAAACAGAAACAACCATTATAGAAAACCTCCAATATAAAAAGCACAAAATCAAGTAAACTTACGTGGTTACCCATACATAATTAACTAAAACTTAATCATGCTAGGTGCCCAAAATTAGGGGCCCAACTTGGAATTAGTAGGTTAGGGTCACTACAACTTGACACAAAACTCCATTTTAAGATGCAATACCATTTTCTAAAGCCTAAATGGTGCACCTTCAAAACTAAAAACCAAGCAACAATAATCTTTGTACTGTTGAAAATTTCTATTTTTAAACGAATTCCACTTAGAACTTCAAAACTTTTCACCTCTGTTAGATCCACTAAAATTTTAGTCATCAATAAAGTTCCAAAACCTCTGTATCACCTAGGAAAGTCATTTTGCATCTTCAAGGGTTTATCTGTGATGTAACCATTCAAAGCAAAGAGGTGGTACAGCTTCAAATTTAAGCAAAATGATAGCAAATGTTGGTACACAAATATTTAGGTCAAAGAGAGTCTAGAGAGAGAGAGAATCAAAACCAAAGATACCTACCATATTGCAACCTCCGGTTCGCACCAAAAGAACACTTTAGCTTGATCAATGATTTAGATTTCCCCTAGATTAACATAAGACTAATCCGATTGAAATTGTCAATTCACACCCACCATCCACAATAAAAGAGAAAAATCAAAAGAAAAAAAGTGAAACAAAAAAAAGAGAGTCAAACTCTAAGATTACCTTCAAAGGCATACAACTTTCCATGCAATAAGCATCGCTATGATAGATCAATACTCGGGATGATTTTAGAAAGCAGTCTATATGAGGGCCTTGAACATAAATCACCATCATCAATGGGAAGAGAAGCAAGCTCATTCTCCAAAATAGAATATGCTTCTGAAAATGCCTGCATCATCCGACGATAGTCTTGAAATTAAGAAACAGACATATGTAGCGGCTAGCTAAAGACAAACACCAGGTTATCACTTAAGCCTTGAATATATCTGAAAAATATCAGGATAACTAATCCAAAAGAACACAGCTTACCTTGATACACTGATGTATCCGGAAGCAATTGCGCCCCACATTATTAGTTGGGAAAAGAGGATCATCAATGTGTATTGGGTCAATGCTACATGGAGTAGAATATCAAGATATAAGCAATGGATGAAATTTTAGAAATTCATCTGTCATGCATGAATAACAAAAACAGAAGGTGATAGTATAGAAGAAGAAAGAAACGAAGGAAAGGGGGGGGGGGGGGGGGGGGCAGAGAGAGAGAGAGAGAGAGAGAGAGAGATAGAGATCAAACGTCAAACAATCACTATGTAATTTAAATCATATTAGAATAAGCTAAACAATTTTTCCCTTATAGATAAGTGAATTCCAAGAAGCACTTGCACTCCTATATCATTAGAAAAAGAAATAAAAATCCTTATTAGTGGTTGGCTTACCCAAAAAAATAAAGAAAATTCATCAGAAGGTTTCCAAAGTTCTGCAAGATTATTAATGTAGTGGTTAAGTGAAAGCAATCTAGTAATAATCATCAGCAAAACTGAGAAACAAAAAAGGGCAAAAAGAACAAGATTGAATGAGAAATTTGAACTTAACCCAGCCGCATGAAATTTGAATATCTATACAAAATGCAAAGGATACCTCCATTTCTAACTAAGTGATGCACACAATTGGGTTTTCTTGAGATTTAAGGAAAATGAGACCCTCAATTAAATGCAACCACGCAGAACTTCAATAATGAACAGTACTGAGAGGAACATTCAATCTATGCACATTACTTGGATATTCAATTGGAAAAGAAAAAAAAACAAAGGTATTATCAATGTCACACATTAATTTGATGCATGTCTATGGTGTTCAAAGGTCCTCCACAATACTTGTAGAATATATCATCCCAGGGAAAACAAAACATACTAACAAAGCAAATTTAGACTTGAAAATCGAGATTTACTTGGTTGATAGGTCGGCTAAGATGATACTCGTGCTGGAGAAAACGTATAATTAGTAATACCTGAAACAAAAAGAGTGAGAAACACAACTTATTTACTGTAAAGGATATACTGAATTATTTGCATTTTTCTTTTACAAGAGAGATGTCTAGAAACAAAATCCAGGTACAGAAAGCAGCCAACTTCCAAAATTTAAAATATATTTATGTAGAATCACTGGTTACAAAACACAATAGTTAAGAGGAGCCAACGCAACTGTCCACCTTCCTCCAACAGTCAATAACAGCATGTGACAGTAGGTTGTTACGTGCATTATGTTTAAAAGTTAGGCAATGACATGGGTCAAGAAAAACTGACAAGCCAATACATGCAACGTGTTGCTTGAGTACTCTTGTCATGTTTATGCTTCCTATACTTGAGTTAGTCATGACTGGTTATCAAACTGCACTTTCTATACGTTCATAACGCATTATAATTTAGGCCTTGATCTGGATGCTGCCAGATTAAAGCATCAAATTTTCAATACTTTCTTATGGAAGCATTAGAGATCTCAATTCTACTAGCAGCCTGCCTAAAAAGAAGTATTAAAGCACATTCATTGAGAACGCATAACGTTCCGCATAACATCTGTCCCAACTGGAACATGGTGAAATCAAAAACTTCAAATCAAATTATTTTTTTAATATTAAGCCTTGGAATAAGTAGCATTACTCACCAAACAATAGGAACTCAAGCCACCAGAGTAAGACTGATCCAGGCTACGATCTGCCAAGAACTGTTTCAGTACCAAAGCAAGAGGTGCAGCAGCTGGAAACTGCTCTGTTAGATCCTTAACCTGCAAATGACCAACTACAGTTTATAAAAGATAAATAAAATATAAATGAAACATATAATAGTTTACAACATGAGCTATGAATGTCAACAAAAGTGCAAAATAAGATATAAAGAATGAAACATATAATAGTCTTCAACTTGATCTATAAATGCCAACAGAAGCGCCTCAATAAAATATATTAAAAATATATATTAAAGAAAAACCTAAGGGATAAATCACAAAGAAAAGAAAACTGTAGACTATCCAAAATGGTAAGAATAACAGAGATATTTAGTGGCACAAAAGTTTCATTTAATTTATTCTCATATGCAAATAATAAAATTTTAAACTATAATTAAATGTCTCAAGAGAAGAGATTAAAAATAAATAAATAATAAATAACAAATAAAAAGGCCTCCCTGAGATCCAAAAGGACTCTGCACAGAATGGATGCTAAGGGACTCCAACCACAAAGTCAAATAAGCATAATATAACCCACTAGCACACAATTGACATGGATTTGCGAACAAATAGCAATTTGCAAGAAACTACCCCGGAATTATGTATCAACAAACATAAAGGCACATTTTAGCACAGATGCAACAATCTAATGAAATTTATTAACACTTAGGTGTTGTCCAGCAAGACTTGGCATTCTGACAGCAGATATCTTTGAGAGAGGGATATTGTGTGTTTGGGTGACACTCTTTGGAACATTTCAAACTAACTTATTGAATAAAGGTCCAACATCAGTATTTTTAATGATAAGTCAAGAAGCCGTCAGCATTACATCTCGTTAATTTGCAACATGAGAGAATACTTGAGCCAACCTCTGTAGAAATCTTTAGTTAAATAATATCAGAAGATGGAAGTAGAGAGTGCTATATTTCACACACAAAATGCAATACATGTATGCACACGCACACACAAGAGAGAGAGAGAGAGAGAGACCAGCTCTGTAGTCTGGAGTCCAGTATGAGACGGAGATTTGAAACTGATGTCAATACGAACTGATACTGAATCCTTTGTAGCATCATAATTTATCTGTGAACATTTAGGCAGTGCAGATTCTTCTAAAGCAACCACACTAGAGTTCACATGACTGCCTTGCTCACCCGACATGTGAGGTGGCTCTTCTTTTGGGGATTGGACATTGGAGGCAGAAGAGGCAATGAGATCACGGGGAACTTCCACCACAAGCATTATTATAGGTATCTAAGACCAAAGAGGAAACAGTAAGAAAATCCATGAAAACAACAGAAGCTTAAATGAAAGAGAAGTAAAAACAAAAGGTTTAAAAGAACAGGAGTTACAGCTGTATTTTCCACAGTCTTGAGCGAATCATTTTTTACCCAGTCCTGATTGACGAGATACCTGGCGGCATGCTGGAACATCAAAATAAGTGTCACCCAGGAAACAGGAAAAACAATTATAGGTATCAATTGGCACTGTAACAACTAAACAGGAGGGAACAAATCAGATAACCAAAACAATGTTTATTTGTTCATGGGATGCATCCGGGAAAACTGGTCCGGTATAGTGAAGTTCTATTATAAGATGTAAAAAACATGGAAGTAAATTAGATAAAAAGTTTAATAACAAAATAGGATTCAAAATCCAAAATGTTCCAACAGGAACAGAGTGTGAAGTGTCCAAGTTTATGCAGCCTCTTTGAGTGTACATACATGCGCATTAAGCTTGTAAGCCCATAAACTGCTCGTAAAGAAAAATAATGGTCATCTACTGCTTTGAAACAGTGACAAGCTAGTGTACAACACAATTTCCTTCATTTATTGGAAAACCAATCAGTTTCAGTACACAGACATCCAATAGACAAAATGAATCACATGAACTGTCTTCCACTACAATAGTAATGTACAACATACCTGAAGGCATGTTTCTTTAATACCATTACGGCCCTCCAATATCCCAGCTTCTTTAATGGGTTCCTACAAACATATCTGCACGTAAGTTTTTTTTCTGTGAAAGTAGTTGTCTACGTAAATGAGAGATTAGATCAATAAAGTCTTTACCAGGTTCCTCACAGGAGGCAGACAAACCACGAGGTCCACATCACTTGTTGGAAGTGACAAACCAGTTGCAGTTGAACCAAATATGTTTGTCCTGGACCTGGGCCAAAGCACCTGGAGAGACCTTGTAACCCGCTTGACAGCCCAATTGATGTAGGACTTCCTAGCCATATTCTCTGCAGCAACCTTCAATCCATCATATCAAACATTCAGTAGAATGTAATGGAAGAGGGTCAAGGCTACAAATATTTGACAAACATTTTGATTGGAGAACTTGAAAATAAAAGCTAGTGATGACAGTAAGAAGGGATAAAACCAATGATGACTGATCAACTATTCTACCTGCTTGCAGAAAAAATCAATATCATCGTGGACAAGGCTGTGCATCAAAGAAAGAGACGCCTTCCTCATAGGACAGTTATGCAACTCAGGCGGTTGTAGGGGCAATGCAACATCTGGCTGTACAATGAAAATACCATCTGATGAAAGGGCTTCCAAAACATCAACGCAAATTTAAGCTCATAACATAGATGCTTACATGTTCCTGATCACGTGCTAGTTGAGAAATAGCAATCAGTCGATCCTGCAACAAAGGTGCAGGAAGAGGCTGAATCAATGGGCGGCCAGAAATATTATTACTTCTTAATGGCCAAACAACTTCAGCACCATCCATGCGCAAACAAGCTTCCTCCAAGTTAGCTCCATCATGGAACCATCCTCTCATACCCCAGTGCCTTGGGCTGGAGCTACCAGATCGAACAGTTGGAAAGCCCCTGTGTTTCCTGGCATCACTCACAGGAGAGGGCGGAGGTGGTCGGGGAGCGCGTGGAACAGAAAGCACCACGGGTGATGGCGGCCGCTTTATCCGAGGTTGCTCTCGCCTAGCAGGAGGAACACATGGGCTTTTACGATCATAACTACGCTTAAACTCTCTTGACCTTTCTCTTGATATGTTTGGAATGATGATTGGCCGCAAAATGGGATAAGGAAGTGAATCTCCTGTCTTCCCTTCGACATCACCACTTACATCAGCCAAAGATCCAGACGATTCCTCATCTGCTGCTGTGTCTGTCATTGTTGATGAGGAAAGTAGCACCTTGCCTGGTACTTCATTCCCCGGCATAACATAGCCAAGAGCTTGGTTTCCTGATCCCAAAGGATCAAAAGGAGAACAAAAAGAAGCAGTAGGTGAAGTCAAACCATTTGTACTATATGAAGAAGAAAATGCAACCATATCATCGACAGCCCTATTCATGTCAGCTTCACGCCAAGCCCATGAGCTATCATCAGAACTAAGGGAAGGAGGGCGCGAGAAAACTGTCCCTGGATGGTCAGAAGGATTCCAGTACATCACACCACCACCGAAGTATTGATTATAGTCTACCCCAGAAAATGCTTGCACCTCAACTTCATCCTCTGATATCCAGTGGCTGTCATATTCATCTGCTAGTTCATGTGCCCTTATTGGATCAGGCAGGTCTGTGCAATCCCAAGAATACCTCCTTTCGCTGTCCATTGTTGTATTAATCTGGACACTGTGGGTGGAAAAACCCTGTGGAAAACTACACTGCTTCTTTGAGAAGAATCCAGAATCATAATTACAGGTCCGGGACAGAGCCAATCCGCGAGCACTTCGAACCATTGGAGGCCAATCTAAACTCATTGGCAATGGTCGAGTCAGAACTGGATTACACCCACCTTGAATTGGAGAACTTCTCGCCTGATGTATCGAGGGTAGAAAAGACTGGCGAAAGTGATTCTGCCAGTTATGACCAACATCCAGATGCAATCGGTCAGTGGCAGGTGGGAGATGTGAGTTGACAGGTGGAAAATAGGCACAAGCTACACCAGGCCACTCATATGGAAGGCATTCGAAAGAACTTGAAGCTCCAGTATCACATATAGGATTTCCATGCTCTTGGTCCTGAAACAGAATAGCTTCCTTTTTTAT
This sequence comes from Prunus mume, assembly GCF_000346735.1. The sequence continues at coordinate 14,277,366 of NC_024130.1, forward strand.
ATCAGCAGCTCTTATTGCTTTGTCTGGCGAGATGTCTTTTACAGCAGATTTACCAACATGTGTGTTCTGAAAGTCAATATCCTTATGGCTAAAAGCATTATCATCCACCACAGGCACAGAAGGTATTACATTTCCAACTATTTCACAATTTCCAGTTTCTGATCCGGTAGATTTAATTTGAATTTCAGTAATATTGTCTGATGACTGGTAATCTTCTGAAACCCTACGACAGAAACTTGCGCTAGATCCAATAATATAATTCTCTTGAATGCTTTGCATGGCATCCTCATCCTTAGTCGGCCCATTTGCAGAATCAGGAAGAATCGAATTTGTCACAAGGATGTTACAACTAGCTGAACAATCTGCGATGTTCTGGAAGGCTGAATCATCAGAAATGGGATCGCACTTTGCAGTGTAATCTTCAGGAATGACAGAGGAAGAAATCGCTTCCATGAGTGATCTTTCAGATTTTCTCACATCAACGGCATTCTTACAACCAGTTATTTTGTTTTTTCCTTTATCTTTCCTACCCTTCCTTGCAGCAGTATGAGCTTTTGCAACAAACAGTGCTTGTGCATGATCCTGATGACAAGCTACCAGTTACAAACCATTCAAATCATCAATGAGAAATGTGATCCAAATTTAAAAAACTAGAATAACCATTTCATCTTTCGATGATGATGCCTCTTTGAAAGTCTTGGTCTCCTGATGTATTCCATGCATCTTCTTGGACTCCACCGAATCCGCCTTCTCTTTATGAGCCAATGTACAATTAAGATCCTGGCATAACACTGAAGCAATTAAAACTATCCACAAAATGTGTGGTGCATCCAAAAGAACATCAGCGAACTAAAAGAGTACCTTGAGAGACTTTTCACACAAAAAATCATCTGTGCATGGCCTAGGACCAGAATTTGGCCTTTTCATATTGCGGGTCCTTCCCTTACTTTTTCGGCTACAAGCACTAGGCTTTGCCTTTGATTTCTTAGGTAAGGATTTGTCACCCTCTGCTAAAAGTTCCAGTTTTGTGCAGTCAAGCAAAATAACCATAAGAAATCCACGTACTTTTCTTAGTATAAAATCAGAAATGGTAGAAATTGAACTCAACGTGCTATAGAAGAGTTTCCCTTTATCATATTCACTATGGCAACATAAGGATATCATCATTACTATATCCTGAAGCAAAACGAGATTATTAAAGGCACTGACTAAGGAAGCAGATTCCCCAGAAAGAGAAGCAGGGATAATGCTTGACCCAAATTCAGTGTCAGCCATAAGTTTTGGAACAGTCTTTCGCGTAGATACATTATGGTTGTACCTCAATGGCTGTTCTACTCCTGTATTGAAGAGCCACATTTCATCCCCCACCTCACTACTTGTCCCCTTCAGAATCTCAAGAATCTAAATTTAAAATGAACTACGTCAAGCTAAAATAACAAAAATATCTGAAAAATCAAACACCGGAATGTGACCTGCAGTATAAAGATTTTCCATTTTGAGAACTTCAGTTTATGGATATTAATGCATCAATCTTTTTAAACCTTTCTTTATTACCAATTTGTTAACACAATAACTCAAACCTAATCTATCAACACAATCATTCAGAATCTATTACATTTTTTTACACAATATCGTCCAAAAAAAAGTTAATACTATAAAACTTAAAGTTTGAAAATGTACCAAAGGTTTCGCTGATTTTCCCAACACTGAAGTCAATACATTCCTCCTTGTTGCTGAATCCAAATTTCCCCACGAGTCCACACACCCTTTCTTCCGCCAATACACATTGGCCGCCAAGCCTGCAGCACTCATCTTCTCTTTCAGCTTCACCCCTCTTTTCTTCCCATTACTACAACCCAGCCACGCCAGCCTCAAAGCCACCTCCAGCCGGTTTGCCACAAATGCTTCCATACTGTAATACCCTTTGTCCTTCAACCACTTGAATTCGACCCAATCCAATCCCAAGTCACTCTCTTCACCTCTCAAGAAGCCCCCATTTGATATTTCATCCATCACCGCCACAAACCTATCCACATTCTCAACCAAACCCTCGCTCACCGACACTGTATCGAGATCCTTCACTGAACACGAGCATTCCTCAATCTTCTCTCCTTCTCTCGACGCAAACAACCGAGTCGACTCGAATATCCTCCTCTCCAGCTCGTTCGACTCGGAAACCCGAGACAGAAGCCCACTCGACCTTTTAAAACAGAGGGTGGGGAGGTCACCTGAGGGGAGGTCAGGGAGGATGATGAAGAAGCCATGGCTATTGGTGCGAAGCTTGCCGAGCATTTGGATGAGGATCCGTACGAACTTCGAATCCACTGCGGTGAGGTGAGCTTGGCGCTGGTGGACGGTTAGAGATGAGAACCATTTGAGAATTGCAGACCTAGGGTTAGGGTTTGGTTTGAGGTCTGAAGTATTGGAGTGAGAATGGTAGAGAGAGATGTGGGAGGTGAGCGAGTCAATGAGTTGGTCCTGAGTCATGAGCGAATCGTAAGGGGATTTAGGGTTTCGATTCGACATGTTTTTTTTGTTCAGAGAGAGATGAAAATGGCGAGAGAAATTGGGAGGGAATTTCGGGTTGTGACATGCGGGTTTCGGGGGTCCGAAACGAATTTGAGTTCTCAGGTAGACAGATGGTAGACTTTTCCGGTGCGTAAACTGTCAACTGTCAATCACCAATCCCCGGAAGCCTAATTTTGTTTTCTCCAAAAAAATAAAATTGAAAAGCTATTTTTAGCACTCTTTAAGTTTACGATCATTAATCATACACTAAAAATTTCTTCTTTTTTTTTTTTTAACCAAAAACAATTTCTATTTCGAATGAAATTTTTGGGTCAAATTACGTTTTTTCACTTACACTTTAAGTCATATTCCGCATTAGTTTATCAATGAAGTTCATCCAAATTACGTTTTTGTGAATTTTGTTACCGACAAACAACTTTTATGTTCCTAAAAAGGGTAAAAATTGTTTTTGTTTTTTTTAATCAGTAGAGGTTTTGGAGTTTCGAACTTGAGAGCTCTTTCAATATTGAGAAGAAAAATACCACTAAACCAGGAGCTAATTGATTATATAATATTGAACATTTGTAAAATATATGATAAATAACTCAGTCCACCTCATGTCATGAAGAAAGCCATTCAAATATACAAAATTAAGGAAAACCTTAAACCAAAATTTCAACCTAATTTATCCATCTTAAAATACTCTAAGGAGAAATTGCACAAAATTGTTCACATGAGAAGATAAATCAAAGATGATGGCATTGATGAGATTGAAGATTAGGGCAAAATGGCCTAGCTAGGCTTTTGAATTTGGGATTTCGTTAGTATTGGCATGGCTTCACTGATGGACAAAAAAATTAGGGATTATCGTTGGTATTTGTATGAGTTAGTGTATTTTCATGCACATCTCAAAATTTTAAAGTATGATGGAAGACTATGTAATTTGCAAAAAATATTTTCATCCTACACTTCATACGTTAACAACAACTGTTATATCTCATTTTGTTGAAGAATATCTAGTGGCATCTAGTTTTCATTTTGAGTATGGAGCTTCAGTATCATGCTCCAAGCGTGAAACCCGAACATTTGAGTTTGGACCTCAAACACAGAGTCTCCAACACTAGGTATCGGACTCAATTCTCGAGTCTAAATCATTAGACCTTAGCCTGAACGAGGCTCAAACCTTGTGACCCTAGCTGATGGGGAGATGGTATCTCAAACACGAACCTCCAACGAAACTACACCAACACTAGAAATATAGAACGAGCACTCACAATTTGCGGCTAAACTTAGCTGCGTTTTCTCAATAAATTCACTAATCCAATCTGCCCAAATGGTCTACAAGAGAAAGGTTTAAATAACAACTAAATCCTAGGAATATAAGGAATTATAATTCTAGTACAATAAAGAAACCCAAAACAGAAGGAAAACATAAAAGGAAGTCAATCAGCAGTAGGAAAGGTCTCTTAATTTATTTTGGGATATAATCTTTAAGGTAATTAGGAGGTTTAACTGATCTCTTGGGCTTCCCTAGTTTGGCTTGGGATGCTCCTGCATCAGACTCCTCGGGTTGGAAAGGACTCGACCTCGAGTCAAAATCTGGAGTTTCATTCTCACCATAGTAAGCTTGTAAGTCAGCGACGTTGAATGCAGGCGAGACACCAATGTCATTCGGCAACTCAAGCACATAAGCATTTTGACCAGCCCTTTTCAATATTTTGTATGGTCCACCACCTCTATCATGCAATTTACCATATTTTCCACGAGGGAATCTCTCCTTTCTTAAGTTGATCCACACTAAATCCCCTTCTTGGAACTCCTTGTAACGCCTATGTTTATCAGCACTTTCTTTATACTTGGTGTTGCTCTCTTTAAGTCGAAGGCTAACACGTTCATGGACCTTCTTGATATGATCAACCATGTCATTGGCATCCCCACTAAAACGATTCTCTACCGGCAAAGGAATTAAGTCAATTGGACTAGAAGGGTTGCGACCATAGACAGCTTCAAATGGGCTCATTCCAATGGTTCTATTTTTTGACTGGTTATATGCAAATTCTGCCTGCGGTAGAACATCACTCCAGCCCGTTTTATTGCTACTAACCAAAGACCTCAATAAGTTACCAAGGGTCCTATTGACAACCTCTGTCTGACCATCCGTTTGGGGATGGTGTGCACTGCTAAATTGGAGCCGAGTCCCCATCTTACGCCACAAAGTCCTCCAAAAATGTCCCACAAACTTGGTGTCTCTATCTGATGTAATTGTAGTGGGAATCCCATGCAATTTGACAATCTCCTGAAAATAAATATGGGCAATATTGCTAGCATCCATGGTTGTTTTACAAGGAACGAAATGGGCCATCTTCGAAAAGCGATCAACAACTACCATGACTGAATCAAATCCTTGTTTTGTCTTCGGAAGGCCAACAACGAAATCCATGCTAATGTCTTCCCACGGTGCTCGTGGCTCTGGCAAAGGAGTATAAAGCCCCGTGTTCTGACTACGACTCTTGGCCACGTGGCAAGTCCTACATCTTTGTACGTATCTCTCCACATCTCTTCGCAACTTGGGCCAATGAAATTTGTTCTCAACAAGATCAATTGTTTTGTCTCGCCCAAAGTGTCCTCCAAGGCCTCCCCCATGTTGCTCCTCAATTATCCATAACCGTAAAGAACAATCAGGAATGCATAATTTGCTCCCCTTGAATAAATATCCATCTTGAATATGGTAATCTTGTACTGAATTATTTTGCACACATTCGGACCAGATTTCACCAAATTCTTTGTCTCCTTTATATAACTCCTGCAATTGCTCAAAGCCCTCCACTCTAACTTGCATGACAGATAATAAGGCCACCTTGCGACTTAAAGCATCTGCTACTTTATTGTGGATTCCAGCCTTGTGTTTAATCACAAAATTGTACTCCTGCAATTCTTCCACCCATCTGGCATGTCTCCGATTCAGTTTGTGTTGCCCATTGATAAATCTCAATGCTTCATGATCAGAGTAAAGGATAAATTCCTTGTAAATCAGATATTGCCTCCATTGTCTAAGAGATTGCATAATGGCATAAAACTCAATATCATAAGTAGAGTAGCGTTGTCTAGTGTCATTGAGTTTTTCACTAAAGAAGGCAACTGGTCTCCCCTCCTGGCTAAGAACAGCTCCAATCCCAACTTTGGATGCATCACAATCTACCTCAAAAACCTTTTGGTAATCTGGTAGAATTAATAATGGTGCTTCAGTCATAGCTTTCTTTATGGCTTGAAAGCTCTTCTCTGCAGTTTCAGTCCATTTGAAAATATTATGCTTCATACAATCAGTCAAGGGCGCCATAATGGAGCTGAAATTTCTGATAAATCTTCTGTAGAATGAAGCTAAGCCATGGAAACTTCGCACCTCATGGACAGATTGTGGTATAGGCCACTCTTGTATTGCTTCAATTTTTTTTGTATCCATTTTAATACCTTCTGATGATATCACATACCCAAGAAAAATTAAGCTATCTGTCAAAAATTCACACTTCTTCAAATTGGCAAAGAGTTGCTGCTCCCGTAAAACTTCAAAGATTTGTCTCAAGTGCTCCATGTGTTGAACAACATTATGACTATAAACCAGAATATCGTCAAAGTAAACAACTACAAACTTTCCAATAAAAGGACGAAATACCTGGTTCATGAGTCTCATAAATGTGCTGGGAGCATTTGTCAATCCGAATGGCATCACCAACCATTCAAATAAGCCATCCCGAGTTTTAAAGGCTGTCTTCCATTCGTCACCGGGCCTCATTCGTATTTGGTGGTATCCACTCCTTAAGTCTATTTTCGAAAATATTTTTGCTCCCGACAAGTGATCCAACATATCATCGAGACGAGGAATTGGAAATCTGTACTTCACGGTGATCTTATTTATTGCCCGACTGTCGACGCACATACGCCAAGTCCCATCTTTTTTGGGTGCAAGCAATGCAGGTACTGCACACGGGCTCATGCTCTCTCGGATAACCCCTTTCTTCAACAATTCTGTCACTTGCCTATTTAGCTCCTCGTACTCTAATGGGCTCATCCGATAATGAGCTTTATTTGGGAGAGTTGAACCTGGAATCAAATCTATGCAATGCTGGATATCTCGCATAGGAGGTAGCCCCGCGGGTAATTCTTCAGGAATAACATCATTGAATTCCTGCAAGAGAGGTGTTAATTCTTTAGGAAAATTAAGAACATCTGGATTTGACTCTTTCACCATCAACATGTACATATCGCCACTCTCCTCCGCTTCTTTTAGGAATTCTCCTTTGGTTAGAAAGCTTCCAGCACCAATTTTCGTGGATTTGACATTAAATTCGGATTGGGAGGGGCCTAAAATAACCTTCGTACCATCTTTGATGAAGGTATATGTATTTTTGTATCCGTCATGTGTGGCCTGGCGATCAAATTGCCAAGGTCTCCCCAATAGTATGTGGCACGCATCCATTGGAATTACATCACACCATTGAGAATCCTGATACTTTTGCCCAATGGAGAATGTCACTAGGCAGCGTTGATTCACCACGACTTCATTCCCTTTTTTGACCCAAGACAGCTTGTACGAGACTGGCTTCTTTTCAGTCTTCAAATTCAGTTTATCAACCATCTCCTGTGAAACAATGTTTTCACAACTACCACTATCAATAATAACACTACATACCTTTCCATGAGAGGTACACTTGGTATGGAATATATTATTCCGAAGCCAATCTGAGGTCTCCTCCACCTTGGCAGCATTCATTATCCTTCGAATCACCAAGGACTCTCCATGGTCACTCCATGTGATCTCTTCTTCTTCATTGTCCCCATAATTATCAAATATAGGTAGCATATCTTTTGACATACCACTAGATTCGCCCAATTCCTCAACCAAACTTACAATTTTTCGGTTAGGACATTCAGAAGCAATATGTCCTATGCCAGAACATTTGAAACACTTGATCCCTTTTGGTTTGCTGGCAGTAAACTTCTCTGGTGCATTGGTCTTAGGTGCTTCATGCTTCCCTGGCTCAGAATTTGATGAGCCTTTAGTCATCCAAGAATTTTTGTGCTCAGAACCCTCTATTCCAACACGCCGTGACCGTGTCTTCATCTGTTTCTCTACTTGTATGGCTAACTTGAAGACATCATCATAACTCCAGTATTGCTGTAAGACCACCACATCATGAAGTTCTCTACGCATCCCTCCAAGATAACGTGCAACTGTGTGTTCTTCTTCTTCGACGAGTCCACACCTCATGGTTAAGAGATCGAATTCTTCAGTATATTCCTCAATAGTCCGATTTCCCTGTCGCACATTATGAAGTTTCAGGAAGTTTGCTTGAAGGTAGTTTTCTGGCAAAAATTTTCTCCTTAGCTCTTTCTTCATTTTCTCCCAGCTTTTAATTTTGGATTTTCCGGTACGATCACGCCGAGTCTTTAGCTGCTCCCACCATGCAGAGGCATTCCTCTTCAATTTAATGGCTACGATCTTAACTTTCTTCTCGTCCGGCACCTCTTTGTAGTCAAATATACGCTCAACAGTATTGAGCCAATCAACAAAGTCATCAGGTTGCATCTTTCCCTCGAACTCAGGTAAATCTACTTTCATGTCGAAATTTCGACCATAATGATCCCGTCCCCTTTGCACACCTTCCATCGGCATGTTGTTGTAAAAGGGATTTTCGTCTCCCTCCCCGTCGGAACTCTCACCACCATGGCTTTGAGTCTCGATGCGAGCGACACGATCAGTGAGTTGTTGAATCATTCTTTTAATTTCATCCATGTCGTCTGTAGAGTTACGGCCCTCCATTCGGACACCACCCCGACCACGCCTATGATGAGCCATGAAGGTTTCTCTCCACCCACAAGAACCAAAGCGCTGATACCAAATTGATGGGGAGATGGTATCTCAAACACGAACCTCCAACGAAACTACACCAACACTAGAAATATAGAACGAGCACTCACAATTTGCGGCTAAACTTAGCTGCGTTTTCTCAATAAATTCACTAATCCAATCTGCCCAAATGGTCTACAAGAGAAAGGTTTAAATAACAACTAAATCCTAGGAATATAAGGAATTATAATTCTAGTACAATAAAGAAACCCAAAACAGAAGGAAAACATAAAAGGAAGTCAATCAGCAGTAGGAAAGGTCTCTTAATTTATTTTGGGATATAATCTTTAAGGTAATTAGGAGGTTTAACTGATCTCTTGGGCTTCCCTAGTTTGGCTTGGGATGCTCCTGCATCACTAGCCCCAAACCATAGCCACGTTTGTGAGCTACACTCTTGGTTGGTATAGAAGAAATCAACTTTACATAGAGGTTAGTCATGCTATCTCACCACAAACTTGCCAAGGTCAGCAACATATTCCTTTCTTTGGTCTCTTTGCCATACTTTCTCGAAAGTCACACTACTAGAATAGTCCCTATTTCCTTTTCCATACTTGATCCTCGGAAGATTCCCAAGAATCATCCTCTCCTCAAAACCCTTCTCCCCCACACCACTGTTTTTCTTTTGTTGGTGTTAAGACCTAAACAATTCTGAAGTGACAGCTAGTCTCATCTCAAACCCTACGATCAATAACTTGGACCCACTTTCGAAAAGCATACGGCGCCAATAAGAAATCTACAACTATAAAATGGACCCCACTTGACAAGCTCTAGGGCACCAATCACATGCATTGTAGTGCATCCTCCTTGGTTTGATGACCTAGTTGCTGCAATAATCTGGCATATTATTTGGCACAATACCATCATATAAAATAAATAATAGAGTGAGTCAATATAAATAATAACACATCATAACTATGACCAAACACAGTAAACCGAATATGCTCAAGAATTCTTTTACTTAGACGACTCATTTATACCTTTTTCCAACAGCCACTTCATCACGCCAAGTATATGCTCCCTAATATTCTACCAACCTTCCTCCCCATAAAAACCTTCCCAATTCTCCTCCTACCCACTACCAAACCCTTCACTCTTTTACACTCTCAAAAGAAAAAAAATCTTCTGGTTTTTGGTTTTTTGGGTCTGAAAAAACAACTAAATTTTGTAACAAGACCAAGTTTTCAATGAAGTTTGGGAAGAGATTGAAGCAGCAAATGCAGGGGACTTTGCCCGGTTGGCGCGATAAGTTCTTGTCGTATAAGCATTTGAAGAAGATTGTGAAGCTGATTGCTTCTGCAGCGCCCATGTTGTTGAATGGATCATTGGAGTATGGCAAGGCTGAGGCTGAGTTTGTGTATCTCTTGAACAATGAGATTGACAAGTTCAATGCTTTCTTTGTGGAGCAGGAGGAGGATTTCATTATCCGGAATAAGGTATGCTTTTGTTCTTGATTGTGTTATAGTTTTTCTGCTGTCTCCAAACAGGGTTTTAGTGAGATCTGCTATGTACAGTTTTAATGCATACATGGTTAGTCTGAGTGAGAGACCAACATTACTTTGTTTGCCTGGTTTTGGTTGACTCAGTAGAGTTGACTCGGTATGGACTGTGTCAGGATAACTCGGTTAAAGGTGGGACTATTGCCGGCTACCACAAGGCTGCTAAGATCAAAGTTTAAGATAAATTAAAAATCTGGGTCCCACTATGAACGTTGTTTTAAAATTAATCCCAAGTGTCTTAAGTTAACATCCAGAAGCAATTAAATTCTCAATTAAGAATTTTATCTTAATTATCCTGTCCTTAGAATGTTGGAAACAAACATGTCTCCAAGAAAGATGATTACTTTTTATTTTCATTTTTTATAAAGGAAAATTGGTAATTATTTATGCATTTACTAATGACATTCTTTCTTAAATTCTTTATAAATATAAAGATTCATCTACTTGCAAATTACATGTCTATAAATGGCGTGAGCATGACCAACAATGTAATGAGTAAATATAACACATATTTTTTTTTTTTTAAATTAGAATGTAAGAATTTTTTTATAAACGTGACACAAAATGATCAAGAAGCTCTTATGGGTCCTACAAAAAACCTATCACTTTAGTTCCACTACATTATGGGTCCAACTCATGGAAAAGGGTTGAAAATGACTTATTAGTATAGAGTCGAAATATCTTTTATGGCAAGTGTTATTAGCACTTCATTTTAGTTTCATGGACATCATCATGTGTGTGAAGAAAAAAATTAATATAATGTTCAATTTGAGTTGCTAGAAGCTAAAAGTATTAGTTACAATTTTGGATGGAAGTTTTTGAATAGTTTTTTATTTATTTATTTTATCCTAGAAGAAGAGTATTTATTGTAATAAAAAACTAAGTGCAGGATATATGTGTAGGAATTACAGCAGAGAATTCAAAAGGTGATTGATAGATGGGGTTCGAATGGAAGCCAGCCTTCAAAGGCTATATATGAAGAAGAAGTGGGAAAAGTTAGGAAAGACATTGTTGATTTCCACGGCGAAATGGTGCTCTTGGTGAACTACAGCAATATCAATTACACAGGTAGTCCATGGCTGATGAAGCTAATTAGCTCCTCATTCTCCAATACTTATACAGCAAACCTTGAAGAAGTTACAATCCAGTTCCTATCATTTTCATTTCGTCAATTTTAAACTTTGATTAAGTTTAGACTTTTCTACTTAACGAAATAGTAGCATTGTACTCGTTTATGAATAACTGGCTAGACGTTGATTGATGTGGACCGTAATAGATACTCACAAGAAAGTATTGGTGGGACCAATATCATTTCTGTCATGTGGTCCTACAGAACTTTGAATTCAAATTTGAATGGGTCCTACCAATAATGTTCACATGTCTTTTTATTGTTGACTCGTTGAATCAACACGATGACATGGCATCTGAGTGTTGTAAAAAGGGATGTTATAGCTACAGGCAGTCGCCCACATACGCATGGGTGACTGTTCGTAGCACAATTCGCGTTGTAGATAAAAGTCTCTCTACACCAATTAACGGCGGTTCAGAATCGTTGCCATGTCAAGGCATAACGTGATTAACATTTACCGTTCACAGGTTGTATATATATATTTTGGATGAATCATGAATGGAACTTCAGTTAAAACCAGTCCTTGTAAAGCCATAGTGGAATGAAAAATTTTACCTTCATGATTGGATACACGCTTACACTGTCTTTTGAGTTTTGTAGGATTGGCTAAAATATTGAAGAAGTATGACAAGAGAACAGGTGCTCTACTGCGCTTACCATTCATTCAAAAAATTCTGGAGCAGCCCTTTTTTACAACTGACAACATCTCAAAGCTTGTCAAGGAATGTGAAAACACCATAGATGCAGTGTTCCCAGTGGAGGAAGAAGAAGAAGAGAGAAAAAGAGAAGTGAAAGAAGCCATAACAGTTGCTGGAGAAGGAATATTTAGGAACACAGTTGCAGCTCTGCTGACCATGCAAGAGATTAGAAGAGGCAGCTCCACTTACAGCCAGTATTCTCTGCCACCTCTCAATTTGCCTGCAGACAATGATCTCACCCAGTTGTTCCAACTCAGCCCTCCTATACCTATTGTCTAAGTTATAGTAGCTATAATCATATACTTTAGCATATCTGCTACCCTTGGGTTAGCAAAGGAGAGAAGGATTAATGTGCTCAGTGATTAGTATTTTCATTTTTATATATGAAGATAATTCAATATTATAAATCATTTAGAGTATTGGATAAATAATTTGATTAATCATGATGACTGTTATTCATAATGGTTGGAACAAGAAAAAACAAGCTTAGCAATTGGGAGAAAAAAGACTTGCCCAAAGATGAGGAGTGTTGTTATTCCACCAATATGTCATATTTTCCCACTCACTCATTTAATGACAAGTTTACCCTTCTGCAAAAAGACTTTGAATGACTGGAGTACGAAGAAATATGAAGTAATCCTATACTTTATCCTCTCACCACTCTACAACCATCTAAACTCACTAATCCGTAGATTTATTGGCTCTCGTCTCTTGTATCGTTCAATTTCTTCGACTAAATGTTTTTGGATAAGAGATAAGAAAATGGATGTTTGAGTGGCACTTGCCTAGCTAGTGAAACTTAAGCAATACATTGCAATCTTTCATCATACTATCACAATTTTTTATGCACAACATATCACCCAACCTCAAAATATGAATCAAATGGTGGCATAGTTCTCACAGCAATACTCACACTAAGCAAAAAATTAAGTTGAAAAGAACGAAACTTGTCATTAAATAATGTGATTAAATATAAAAAGAAAATTATACCTTGTGATCAGTGACAAAGAAGAAAGTAAGAGCTTGTAAGATATAAGTTTGGATGACATAATAGAACTAGATTTTATCCTCAAATGAATGACAAGTGGGATGAAAATAACAATAGTCAAAATCAGTCCACGCTATAAAGAGCCCTATATAGGGGAAGATTTTGCAAATGGATATTGAGATAGGAAGATAGTGTAATAAGGTGATGTTAAAAAGTTACCTGGGCACTTCATCTCTTGTGTTTCTTATTTCTTTCTGTTTGGAATGATGAAGTCCAAATTTAGGATATCCTCTAATAAAATCTTGAGAAGTATCAGTATATTAATAGTTAACTAGTCACTTTAGCTTAGAGATGGCAAAAATCTCCATCGGGTCGAGTCCCCATCGGGTCTCATGCCTAACGGGGGAAGATTTCAGGGGAAAACGGAGGCGAGTATGAAAATCCCATATTTTAAAAAAATACTCGATCGGAGACGGACCAGGGATGATATTGTTATCCCCATGCCCAAACCCGACCTAATAAATAATGTATTTATTTTTAATTAACAAATAGATATAACATAATATAATATAACAATTAAAAACTTTTAATGTATAAATAACTAATTAAATAATATTAAGTTAAATTAGTCTATTAAAGTTAAAGTGGCATGGCCGCTATACAGCAGCTGTATGTACAACCACATATCCTTTTCTTGCGCAAGTTTTTTTCGTTTTCCATTGAGTGAGGACATTCATCTTGATGATGAATTGTCAATGAAAACAATGTGTTGTATTATTTCCATTAATTTTTATCCCATTTTCTCAAAGAAAATTATATGATTTTATTATTTTTGTCAAATTGAATTGAGATGAATTTGAGAAGTTGAGTGAAATTTTATAGTTCAATTTAATTTAATTGAGTTAATGATAGTTTAAGGTGAAATTGAAGTGTAATATGGATGGATAGTTTTTATATTGTTTTAAATATATAATTGGGGATTCGGGCCGGATTTGGGATATAATCCCCTGACGAGGACATGGATTCCTCGAAATTTCATACTGGGGATGGGGGCGAGGACGAGGCCAAAGATGGGGAGCGGGGTCGGGAATGGTATTGTCATACCCAACCCCTAGCCGGCCCATTGCCATCCCTACTTTAGTTTAGATACTAACTTGTAATGAGAGCATTTTTGCTCACCACATTAACGGTATTAAAAAAAAAATTAACCAAAGGTGTATGCTCATAACTATCCTTAAAAGATAACACATGTCCTATGGTTAACCTCTGTTCAATTTTATATGAGAATTAAAAAATGAAAATAAAAATGGGCCCACAATCCTTAACACTCCCCTTTTTTCCTCCTTTACCTCTTTTTCAGGAGAAATTATAGAATGATACGGTATCACCACGTCATCTAGTGATACTTCCATTCAAAATGCGCCATATGTATTATTTTTTAAAGAAAAATTATTTATTTATACAGCTGGATTTAAAAATCTAATTTTATAATTTAAAACCATAAAAAAAAACTCATTAATAATAAAAATTCCCAACAACCACTTCCCTGAGCTCGCCGACTGCCCACTTTCTGCCATGGCTCCTGTCGTTCTTTCATTTTTCCAATCTCTCTCTCTCTTTCTCCCTCTCCATCCCTCCTCTCTATTATGGATTTAAGGTTCATGGAATTTTCTCTCTATGATGGCTTTAGGGTTCAAGGAATTTAGATAAGCTTCCAAAGTCCTACAGGGTATATGGCCATTGAGATTATCGACAAGAAAAGCAAATTTTATAGGTGAATAGGAATCCAATCTTGGTTGCATAGCTTTATATGTATCAATAGCCGAATCAATTTTTTTTTTCCAAATGATTGTGAAAGTGGAATCATCCATGTGTTGGCGTGTCATCAAATTCACACAGAGAATGAGGGTTTAGGAAAGACAGTGGTGAGGGATCACTGTCGATGAAGCGGGTGGTTTTTGGGTTTTTTTTTTAGTTTTAAAGTTTTTAAAAAATAATTTTAATTTTATTTTAAAAGTAAATATGAGTGTTGAATCCAGTTGTCAAAAAATAATACATGTGGCGAATTTTGAATGGAAGTATCACCAGCTGACGTGGTGATACTGTACCATTCTATAATTTCTCCTTTTTCAGAACCGTCTTTGCACGTCTCTCTCTTCCCCCCACTCCATAACCACAACGCCACTCCACATTCCAGCCTCCCAACCAAGCTGCTCCACCTTGGTTGAATGGATCTCGTAGGGGAGCTGTGGCTAGGTTGGGGTTTTGATAGAGGGTGGGGCGACTGGACCTCGCATGACAGGGGTAAGTGTTGGGTTAAGACAGCTAGAGATTAGAATTGAAATTCAGCGACTGGGTTTGCGTGGGAAGATCAGTTTGGTGGTTATGGGTGGGAGGCTGCTGATGTGGTTAGGGTGTACATTAGGGTGGTTTTACGATGGAGCCGAAGAAGATGATGCAGAACTTGGGGGCTGTGTTAATTCATTTTTGTTTTTTAATTTTTATGTTATTTAATTATTTTACTATTGGATTTTGAATAATTTCAAGCATTTTTAATATTTAATAGTTAAAATTTCCAAAATACCCATACCAAGTGGATTTCACAATTTTTATCTAAAAACTAACGAAATTGGGCAACCTTGGTCACATAGTGGAAGTTTAGGGGGTATGTTGAGTCATTATAAATTTCAGAGGGGCAACTTGAGACAATTTCGAAACCCCAAAGGATATTTCAATAAATAAGCGTATTATTTTTTCAACAATAGGCTGAGAATTTTAAACTTGGAACCTTAATGACATAATACAGTAAGTATAGCATTTTCCTTCAATATAATCATCAATTTTACTTTCTTTCTAACATTTCCTTTTGGGCAAGTATAACATTTTCCTTCAATATAAGCTTGGGACCTTAATGACATAATGCGGTAAGTAAATAGTAAAACACATTAATTTTGTACGCATCTGACAAAAATTACATAGAACATGCCAAAATTGTAATTCACTACCCAATAATCCAAATTCTTGATATCAAGGCCCTTGTTTCCATGATATCAAATTCCAAAGTCCCCATTCATTGGCTTGTATCAGCTGAGACTACAATAAATAGTTGATCCAACCAATTTCATTGGCGTTTACCCAAAAATAAAACATTCATTGGCTTGGTGTTAGCGTCCAATTAGAAAGACCCGCCTTGTTTCTTTAATTAATTAGTTTCAAGGCTCGACAGCTCCGACAAGAGCGAGCTATTATAAAAGCCAAGCTTACTTGTAATTCTATACATGGAGAGCGGAGAGCAGCATCACCCAGTCTACCCAACTGGCTTTGCAGTTGGGAGACCTAGCAACAAAGTCTCCAAATGGCATCAGAAGAAAAGGAAAACAAAAAATACCAGGTATACTTTGTGAATGATCTCCTAGTTCTCTTCTTCGTATTATTGTTGCTTCTGCTACTAGCTGTCCTATTTTGTTACATACTAAATCTTGTATATATGCCACCACAATACTGTATATATACGTACGTTGAGGTTGCTATATTTTCATCCTAGACATGGCCAAAAAACATGATCATGTCATGAGACCAACTTTAACAACAGAACCTAATTTCCCACAACTACTTCTTCCTAGCATAGCAAAATAATGGTGGATCAGATGTTGTTACTTTTACTTGTACGCACGTAGGCACATAGGTTTGTCATTCTACAAAGCTTTATAGCCTAGTAGTGGCACGCTCACGCAAACAATAGGTGTAAGATTTACTTAAGGTGTCATGCCTGATTGTGGCTTGGCAGGTTTTGAGCAAAACAGTTACCAAGAGAGAGATCATGGCCGATCTGTATCATATTTTATCTTTAACTCACAACATCCATCGTTGAAGGCTAGCCATTTTCCACTTTTTCCCAACTGTAAACCGACATATATAGTAAGGTAGTAGCTAGGCATTTTGCTCTCCAACACTTCTAGTCCCCATGTGAAACCCCTCTTTTGAGTGATTTTACACTTCAACAGATGGTTAACTATGGTTGCTCTTTTGGATGATCATGAGTTCTTATGTGAGATTCATGTTAAGATTAACTTTTCTGTTTGGTGGGCTTTGATAGAATATTGTATATTTATCCTAAAATATTATAGGCTTCATTTGGAAGGATTTGAAAGAAATTATTTGGGTATACAAAACCAAGAACCGCATTAGATTGAGTGAATTTGAAATAAGTAGCTAGATGTAGTACGTTTGAAATGAATGTGAAATGACTGAGTGCAAGGAATCATTTGAAATCCACTTATTTTCTTTTATCGTTTTTCAAATCATCTTGGCATACATATAGAATATTGTAATAGTCTAAACAAACAATTTAACCTTAAAATGTTATACAAATCCATAGATTTGGAATTCCCCCCCATCCAAATGAAACCATATGTTATAGTAGAGGATATTAATGAATCTAATTACACTTTTTTGGAGGAGTTAACACTTACATAACCCTTTTATTTTGCAATGTATTACAAAGAATATATGTAACGTGTAAGCTTTATGGGTTGGATTATTGCCACACATTTTTAACCTTGCCTATTAACCCCTAATAGCTTAAGCTTTTGGGCTTTATATATAGTTATTGGTTGTCTAACTTAGTAGCCATGCATATGTTGTGTAGGTTAACGCAAGGATTCATTTCCTCAATGCCATGGCATACCATCTTTGCATTTCTGAATCCACTGCTAATCGGCATCCTTCAAGTGAAATGTCAAGGCGCAACCAAGTCTCCATTTGACACACACCGGGAAGTCATGTGGACATTTTTACTGGCAACTTTAGTCTACTGCTTTGCATTTGCAGCTAACATGAAATCACGGGGTAATTGCTCTACAGTCTGCTCTCGAATCTCCGGCCATTTTGCTCTTCTCACTGGATCTCTTTCCTCGGTCTCGTTGTTCTCCATCTTTCTTCCAAGGTTTCCTAATGAGCAGCTTGTTATCTTCTTGTGGATCATCATGCCTTTGATTGTTGCAAGAAAGTGGATCTGTCGAGCGTGCCAAAAGCTTTGCAAAACGACTTCAAAGGCAACCCACTTTTTAGTTCACTGCATTTGTCGTGGCTTCTTCGGAAGAAACTTGATGGGGCAGCCACAATTGCCTGTGTAGCTCTAGCCTTGCTCTTCCTTCGGTGGGGTGGGAACATATATGTAAAATGGTTTAGAGTTTAGAATCATAAAACACACATGCATCGCAAGTTTATGTGTGATAACAGTTAGTGTTCTTAAATATATTTTAGATGTTGGGCATCAGTTGTTCCTCGATTGCAGTCGTGTGGAAGCATAGCCAAACAATATGTCCATCATATTTAATATATTTACAATTTGTGTCATCAGATGTCAGACAAATCCCACAAATTATATTTTACCAACAATCATGCTTCTTTCAAACCAAATTATGTTGATTTGATGCTTCTATAGTGCATAGGTGTGTGGGTTTCAACCAATGGTTCACTATTATACATATGGAAGGAATATAGATAAAGGTTTAATGCCTGGAGTATAGATACGGAGCTATTTCTAGGCCTGGAGTGGCTCTAGCCCTCTAAGATTTTCATCTATTGTTTATTATATTATACATAACATATAGAATTTGTAATAAACAACTTATAATTTAAGTTAAAATTTCCTCTGAAACAAATTAAACATAACTCAATTAGAAATATTTAGCTCCAAATATGAAATTATTGAATACTTAGGTATTTTATATACTTGAATTTTCTGTTTCGGCCTCCCCAACTTTACAATTCTAGCTCCGTCTATGTAGATAAATGTTTATTTTTTAATGTTTGGAGCATAGGTAAAGATGTAAGCACGTAAGTGGCTGGAGATACATGGCTTGGTTCTATAAATACGTAGAAAAGAGAGAGCAGGGTCATGCGAAAGAGAAAATGAGTATGTTCGGGGGTTTTAATTATTCTTAGTAGTATAATATGATATCCATTCCTCTTATTCTTGAATAACTTTGATTACTTAGTGCTGATAGGCTATTGGGCTAGGGGTTTGTTTTTATTTTATATTTTTTATTGTTCCAAACCCACTAATTCAATCAACCAAATGATAGTTGCTTTTCTTTTATAATTATAAACAAAGAGGCCATTAGGGGTCACCGTTTGACTGGTCCATATTTAATTTGCAGGGAAAACTTAATGGTAGAATATCGGATCAAGAGGGTCCACAAATCTTTTTAGGGTTCAGTTTTTCTTGTTTTCTTTAATCACCAAGTGCCATTTATAGATTTGAATTTAGAACATCTTTTGCCAGATTTGAGTGCTATACTAGATCAAATTGTCATTCACCTTTGAGGTTGTGCTTGACATGTATGGTGGTTTTAAGAGTTATTTTGGATAGGCCAATAAATCTTCGTACTATCATTTTAAGTGATTTTAAGTGCTTTTATAGATAAGCACATCATATAGGGGAAGCTTCTCCACAAATAATATGTTGGGGGTTTTTGTAGAAATGTCATTTGAACTTATACATTAGTTTCAATTTGTTATCTTAAAGAAAAATTTAAGCGAAATGTTACCTTAAGTTTTCAAAATCCAAGATTTGTCACATGACTTCAACATATCTAATTTTTCATCCATTTTGAAGGGTATTCTAGTCTTTCTAATGTCTCAAGTAGTGCTACAACCTTCCCAAGTTTGGAGTTTGGGGATGTTGAAACAGAGTCTGAAAATTCTCTTCTTTCCTAAGTTTTCCTAACCTAGACACACTTTACCATGATGACGACCATACACATATATTTCACTTTGTGTAAACTTTGGGCTCACTTGATAAAAAATTTAGTTATAAATTTTCATTTTTCAAAAATTGATAACTGAAATTTTGTTTGTTATATTTTCATTTAAAAAAAAAAGTTAAAAGTGAAAATTGAACAAAAGTTATTTGGTAACTGATTTCAGTTTTATGTGGAACTTGAAAAGTACACGTTACAAAACGTCTGTAGTATTTTTTGGTGAATTTTTTGGAATTATGATGATTTTTCGGTGAATTTTGGATATGGATTTCCCGAGGCTTGGATTGGGTCCAAGGCCAAAAGCGGATAGGTTCAGTTGAGAGGTACCAAATACCAAGTTTTGGTAATTGGACTGCATTTCATGGGTGGGGATATAAAATGAATGAATGAAATAGGAGCCGAAAATAAAAAACTTGAAGGGGTTGTTTGATAACAAGTACATTTTTTTTTTTTTTTTGAAAACTGAAAACTGAAAACATGTTTAGTAGTAGAGTTTTCAAAATCATCCTTATTTTTTCAAAGAACTTGAAAGTGCTTCCAATTTTTCATTTTCATTTTTTTTGTGCTTCATTTTCATTCATTAATTTTACATATGAAATGCACTCCAGTTACGAAAACTCAATACTTAGGACCTCCGGACTTGGACCCGGCCGCTTGATGCTTCTGTTTAGCCATGGACCTAGTCCAATCCTCGGGACCTACAAATCCAAAATTCACAACAACAACAACAAAAATCATCATAATTCCAAACAATTCACCAAAAATACTACAAATTTGTAATATGCACTTTCATTCTATGATCTCAAATTTTCAATTTGTCCCCCAAAAAATGCAATTTTCAAGTTCAACATAAAATTGAAAATAGTTATCAAACAACTTTTGTTCAGTTTTCAGTTTTCACTTTTTTTGAAAATTGAAATTAGTTACCAAACAATTTTTTAGTTTCTAAAAGGTGAAAAATGAAATAATTATCAAACAGGCTCGAAAACACTTTCAAGTTGTTTTTAAAAAATAAGGGTGATTTGCAAAGGACCCACTAGTGTAGTAATTTAGAGTAATCGCGCCCTCGAGCAAGGTCCTGGGTTCGAGTCCTAGCATCTGTGTAGTGTGTGTGAGTTTAGCTCCTCTCAATAAGAAAGGTTCTCAAAGAAAAAGGCAAAAACAGAGGGTGATTTTGAAAACTGGATTTCACTTTTGTGAAAACTAAAAAAAAAAATTTGTTACCAAACATGTTTTCAGTTTTTCAAAAAACTTAAAATGAAATGGTTATCAAACAACCACTCTATGTGTAATTTAATTCTATATCTGTATAAGAAAGCCCTCTGGAAACACTGGTGTAGATAGCAACATTTATCATAGACCTAGACTTTTGAAGCGGTGGAGGGATCAATCTTGTTCAAAAAAGCACTATAATGGTAGATATAATTTCTTGTAGATTGGGACTG
Organism: Prunus mume; assembly: GCF_000346735.1. The sequence goes on from NC_024130.1 coordinate 14,298,302, forward strand.
GTGACCAGCTCGACTATCTTATTTGACTACAACTTTTTCAAAGCAGAAAGACTGTAAAAATGTCATAAAATATTAAATTAGTTGCCCAAATTAGCTAGTGTTTTAAGTGCACGCGTTCAAACATGGTCATTAGAATATCAAGCATTATTTATCCCTTTTGACGGATTAGTTAGTTTTGAGCCCAATTGTACGGCTTTTATAATTTAATTGCAATCTTTCTCTAGAATATGATGGCAAAGCTGATGATTAAGGTTCTTCTCACACTATATATTATTTTGTATCAGACAAACTCCACTAGATTATTTCTCCAAAAAAAAAAAAAAAAAAACAACCCCCCACTAGATTTCTGGCCAAATTTGGGCCCTCCACAATTTAGAATTCAAAGCTAAAAGCACTTGTGAAAAGCCAAAAGCAATTTTAAACTTCCCCTTTTCTTCTAGTTTTTGACGGGGTCACCTTGCAGTGTAATTAAGTAGTATAACTTAGAAGGACATATATGCAAGAGCTTGGAATTTTCACTTGTTAAAGGCCCAAATCCAACTGTATCTTAATTAGCCCAAATCAGACAGATATATATATAGTATTCTTTTTCTTCTTATTTATTTATTTTAAAAATGTAGGTTGTCACTTGTAGGATTTGGAAACTTGTGGACCAAGATATCCTAGTCCTCTTAATCCAGTTTCAACAAACCATTCCATTCGAATCACAAAACTAGCAATTAATTCTCTCAGATATTGTTTTTATATCAAAACAATGGTTATCTTCTAGGCTCTAGGTCCATCCTTCAGCGATGTCTCAAAATTATAAATTTATAATGGCATCAACAAGTTAAAAGATATGGAGTTTTACAGACAGACCATAATAAAAACCCCTATCTGCTTCCTAAGCACGAATCACAATCATGAGCAACATGGTGTTGACTCGCTCACATTCGTCTATCCATTCAGTGTAGACGTCTATGGGTTCAGTCAAAGCTGTGATGGTTGTGCTATAACTCTCTTGGCAAACGCTGCAGAAAGCCTCCCCAATCATGTTCTTCATGTCAATGTCGCATTCAATGCTGCTCCCGTGGTTGCAGAAGGGGCAAGGAATACTGTATCAAGCTTCTCCCTTGGCTTCTTAGCTACATGCTTTGCCCTTGACGACGACTTTCTCTTCCCCATTCTTTCTTCAACAATTTTCTGTCTTGAGTGTTTATGCTAAAAGTATAGCAACTTTTGTATGTTGTATTAATCTTCAAATGAGGTATTTATAGAAAGCAATAATGTGTCCTAATTGTACAAGGATTGTTTTCCTACACTAATTAGGATGTAATTTTTTTTTTCACTCATCAAGTTGGATTTGGAATCTTATCAACTAAGTCCAACTACTAATCCTAGTAGGCCTAGGATTAGGTTTAATTATCTGTTATATACACGTTTCTATTATTCTTATATATATATATATATTATATTGTCTCACTTGTCAGTCGGATTTGGAAACTTGTAAACCAAGAAGTCCCAGTCCTAGTCCTAATCTTAATTGTATTTGGTTTAAATTCTGAAGTCTCTCCCCTATATATATAGGTCTCTTTAGAATAGAAACCCCAATTGTTATAGCTACTATTTCTCTTGTTGTTGAATTCGTTCTTCTAATAAGCGTTCTTAATTAGTGTTCAATTTTTTGCGTTCCTTTGTTTCTATATTCATGGGCATGGCTTCCAGCAATGAAATTAGGGCACCACTTAAGCCACCAATGCGTTTCATGTTGCCCCACGAGATTTTCCACAGCACAAAACCAGCACACGAATGGTACGAACATATGGATAATCATGATTATGATGATGATGATGATGAGGAGGAGCAGGAGGAGGTTGGTTATTGTTATCATAATGATGGTGATGGTGATGAGGATTATGATGATGGTTATGATGAGGATGATGATGATGAGGAGGAGGAGGATGATGATGATGAGGAGGAGGAGGAAGATGATGATGATGATGATGATGATGATGATAGTGTTTTCTCACTGCTTGTGCAAGATGAAATTGATCAACATGAGTTTGAAAGCTTCACAAGTGATCATTATTATACTCTGTCTCTGGATGGTCATGATCAAGATCCAACCGTTCATCAAGATGATGATCAAGATCCAACCCTTCATCTAGATGGTGATTATGGTGAGGGCTATTTGGCAGTGCCATTGTCCCCACCAAGATCTGTATTATACTTTGACTGCAACATGTGCATGAAAGTGGCAAGGGAGCCAGTTGTGACTTCATGTGGGCATTTATATTGCTGGCCTTGTTTGTACAGTTGGTTGAATATCTACAGCGCTCAAAGGGAGTGCCTTGTTTGCAAGAGTAAAGTGTTTGATTCTTTGATCACTCCTATTTACAACTGCAGAGACATCAACTCTGGCTTCAAAGTGCCACCAAGACCAAAGGGGCTTCGTCTCTCCTGAACATTTCAATTCATATGTAGCTCGGATTATATTTTATTTTTTTATTATTATGCAATTCTTTTATTAGTTTATATAGATGCAAGTATTGTGCCAACGGGGTCTAGTCTAGTAGAAAAAGGCCTTAACTTGCAAACTAAAGGTTTCAGGTTTGAATCCCTATGGCACCATAGTTGTGAATGTGTCTGTGAAATCCTCATCCCCTTTAATTTAGACTATCGTTTGTACTAAAAAAAAAAAAAATGCAAGTATTGTAATTCAGAAAGAAACTATATCAAATTTAGCTTATTTTATTATTTTTCTTGCTTCTTTTTGTTGTGTGTCTTTGTTTCTTGATTTACCCCTCTTACAGATTAATCTCCTAATTTACCCAGAAAAAAAAGTCTTATAAGAAATTGGCATCCAAAGAAAAAGATTGGACAATTGATAGAATTATTAGGCAAAGCAAAGTGTTTTAAGTATTTTATTTAACATACCTAATTTAAGAATGAGATATGAGATCATTAAAACTTGTTGATGCTTGGAACATTTGAGGACTTACATATTTGTCAATTAGTACACGTTATAATTTTTTTTTAATAGTACAAGTGATTGGGGGAGGGTGGTTTGCACAAATATTCACTGAGAGGTAGAAGACTTCATTGAGATGAAGGTGGAAAAGGTCAACCAATTGAGTTATACCCCACTAACCACGTTAGTATTTCTTAGTGTAAACATGTATGATGACTATGTGAGTTATGCCTTAATCCTTTTGCAATTATTGAATACTCAAGATTTTATTAATCCTTGGATAAGTCCAAGTTTGATATACACTATTGGTCAATTTTTATATATTATTTTCAACAACAAAATCATGCCTACGGAGACCATCCTAATCTAACATGATATTAGAAGTCCTTGAAAATGGTCATAATCAAAATCAGAGAAAAAAAATTGGGAAAGGAAGGAAACAAATAGTGTTTTGCAACGCTGTACGTTTTCCGACGACGTCGTAGACCGTGCGATTGATTCTCAGATTGGCTGAAGGAAAAGGACTATCCTCAATCAGGTAAACGTAATTTTGACCCCTAATTTTCATTTCTCTGTTTCGCTGTTTCTCCCTTCATGTTTGTTTTGTGTTCTATTTGCTTGCTGGGAAAATGTGGGGAATGAATAAAATGTAATAAATCAATTTTTTTAAAGAGAAAACTTGAGTACTTGAATGACAATCAGTTTGTAACAAAAGGGTTTCTTTCTAATTGAATGGTTCTGTGAAAGATTGCATCTTTGAATTAAAATTGGGTTTTGCTCATAGGGTCCTGCTGTTGGCTTGGCAATTTAAATCTGAGTACACCTTCTTGTGGGAATGTTAAGCTCCTGAGTTGTATGAGATTTTGTTACTCTCTAATGAACCAGACCAGAGGGTCTTTGCTAAAAGTTTGATCTTAAATTTAACCCCCGAAAAAAAGAGTGGTGCTTGATGATGGTTGGTAACTTAGTATGAACAGGTTGGGTCTAGATGGTGTTACAAAATATCCCGTTTAGTCACTTTGGTTGGGTGTTCTTGCCATGTTAGAAGGGGCATTTCGATGCCCAGTTCACTGTTGTAAATCTTGCATCCCTAAATTGAGAAGATTTGGTGACATGAACTTTGCAAGTTGTGGTACAACTACCCTTGAGCTGTTCAATTTAGATTTTAAAAGATTATTTTATGATAAATAAGTCTTGTGGTATTCAATAAAGACTTTTAAATAATCTAAACAAGTCTTGTGATTTCATTAAGACTATTAGGATTTTTAAAAGAAAGTGTCCAAATTTAGTAGTATTCAATCAAGACTTTAAACAAATAACAAAAAATATTATGGTATTCAAAAACTTGCTAATTTCAAAAGATTTTTTAAAATATGGAATTGTATGAGACTTTTTAGTTGGATGTATAAATACCAAATCCTATTTCAAATCCCACCCTAACCCATTAGACTTTTTCATGTGAGATTTTTTTTTTTTCCCTCTAATGGAGAAGATGAACAGACGTGCAGTCGTGAGCTCTATATGAACAAGGTACTTTCTTCTTCCTTCACTGTGAATCTTCTATCTTGTTTGTAGTTTATGAATGATGATAACGTTCCCTTGTACTTGTGTTGTATTGATGTCATGTCAATTACTTGCGGTCGATGTTTTCAATTGCTGAAGTCTACTTGCAGACGATATTTCAATTGCGGGATCCTAGCAGATATTTCAATGGCTAGAGCCTACTTGCTATAAATTGTAAGTACAATCAATTCATGGTTTTTTTTTTTTTTTTAAACTTTTGTGTTTTTAATGTTTTTTATTGTACAATACTTTTCAAAACTTACTTATTTGTCAATATTTTCAATTAGAGGTTTTATTACTTGCTCAAAGTTATGTACACTACTTTTTCTTTTGTGTTTTTGTTATTTTTTTGTTCTTTTGTGCTTTTGGTGGAGCCTACTTACTTGCTGAAATTTTCAATTAGAGGTTTTATTACTTGCTGGAAGTTATGCAGAGCCGACCTTTCAATTTTCTTTTGTTTCTCACATGTGTTGTAGTAGTAATTTAAATGGGAAATCAATAACACGGAAAGGGCAAAGTTCTTGAGAACTATGAATCTTGGACCATGGATGATATCAATGAGTTGTTGCACCTCTTGGTGGATGTTATCAATAGTGGATTGTGTGATGTTAATGGGTCACTTAGCAAGCAAAATGTAGAAAGAGTGATACTTCCTCGTCTTAATGCGAAAATTAGGTTTCTAAAAACTTATAATCATTACTTGAGCCGAATGAAGTGGTTTAAGAAGTAATATAACAAGATGTCTACGCTTATGCATAACAACTTTGGGTTTGGGCTAGGTATTTCAAAAACTTACAAAATTTGGTTTGGGCTATAGCCTTATTTAGTCAGGCTCAAAAATAAATTCTATGATATAAATCTATGTGGTACTTTCAAATCTTATAAAATCTTATCATATAATCTTTTAAAATCCAAAAGTTAAAAATCCTTATTATACAAATCCATCAATAAAATCCTATAAGTCATTACATTATGATTAAATCCACTGGATTTTTAATCCCTAAATATTTTTTTTAAAATCTCAATTGAATACACCCCAACATCTGCTTGCAAATTATATATTGATCCGTAAGGGATTCTTATGCTTAGACTAATGCACATGACCTTCAAAAATTGACAGATATATTGGTGATGCAGGACGTGTAGGATCTAAATTTATTAGTTTCCTAATGTATTTGTTAGTTTCCTAGATTCTCTAGTTTTCCAATTTCTAGTAGGATTTCTACTTTTCCAGATTTCCATATTTCTAGTTTTAAGTTTCCTATTTTATTTGGGTTAGGATTTCTGTTTTAGCAAGCAATTTTTATCCTTTTAGACCATCTCCAACCATATTGAGGCTAAACTCAAATTTTCACCCTCCAAAATACAACTATTCATGTATTATTATTTTTTTGTCGTTAATTTTTCTTGACATTATTTTTGTTTCAACATTTGTGATTTAATTTTGTGAATATTTTAACCTAAAAAAGTTAAAATTTCAAAGCATAATAGAATTTCACTTAAAAATAAAAACGAGTAGCTTTTGCAATATTAAAAAAAAAAAAAAAAAAAAAACCCACCCAGCTTTTGAAATTCAGTCGTTGGTTTCCAATGTCTCTCTCTCCTGAAGCTTCCATGTGTCGCTCAAAAGGGATGTTGGCCTGACAGTTTTGTTGTCATACAGGGCCCACCTCTTTTTCCTCTTCACATGGACTACAAAACAGAGCTTTGGGCTCCACACAAATTACCAATCCAGGCAAAACTTGGACTGGAATTCCACCCCAAATTTCACATTTCTCAAATTTCTACCCCCCAAAATACATGGGTTGTAGAAGAATTTTGGACTCAAAACTTGAAATTTGGATTTCCACCCAAATGGTTGGAGATGGTCTTATGTCTAGGTTTTAGTTTGCTATAAATGCCCCAATGTAGTTCTTTAATATTTAGATTTGAACATTGAGTAAACCTTTTCTAAAACTCTCTGATTTATGTCTTTTTTTGGTCCCTTCTATCTATATTTACTTCTCCTCCATCTCTGATATTCTTCTTGTTCTATTGTTATGCTCTTTCTTTTGTCCTTTCAATCTATATTTTCTTCTCTTCGATCTCGTATATTCTTCTCTGTTCTATTGTTTAAGTGCTCAATCTAATACATACGGGCTGTACTACATCAATTGGTATTCAAAGCCTCTTACTCCGTCGCTGTACTACTTTATTTTAGGACTAAGGTCAATATAAGTTAGTACGTACGTACACTTATTACTCACTTATCACTCATTTTCTCTTTCTCATGACCTCGCTTTTTCTTCTTTCTACATATTTATAGAAAATTTGAGATAAATCCAAAACTAAAAACAAAGTTCACATATTTGTGTTGTTGATCTAAGTCATTTGACTTTTGTATTACATTCATTTATATTTATATTATTTTTTTATTTATAAATTATTTTACATAAATAACGTAAGATATGTATTTATGTCATTATATGTATTATTTAGAACATATGTAATTGAATGCAAACGGCATATACACCAGATACAATCCTAAAGAAGATGGTATATATGAAAACAAGATTAATTTAGACTATATATTTCACATGAAGCTAGAATGTTTCTAAACAGTAGTTACCCTTAAGATTAATTTAACAAAGTTAACTCTAAACCATTTTACACGCACAAAGCTTATTGGCAGATATGTTCCCACCCACCTCATCGAAGAAGGCCAAGGCTAGGGCTACACCGGCAATTGTGGCTGCTCCATCAACTTTCTTCCGAAGAATCCACGACAAATGCAGTGAACTAATAAGTGGGTTGCCTTCGAAGTCGATTTGCAAAGCTTTTGGCACGCTCGACAGATCCACTTTCTTGCAACAATCAAAGGCATGATGATCCACAAGAAGAAAACAAGCTGCTCATTAGGAAACCTTGGAAGAAAGATGGAGAACAACGAGACCGAGGAAAGAGATCCACTGAGAAGAGCAAAATGGCCAGAGATTCGAGAGTAGACTGTAGAGCAATTACAGCGTGATTTCATGTTTGCTGCAAATGCAAAGCAGTAGACTAACGTTGCCAACAAAAATATCCACATGACTCCTCGGTGTGTGTCGAATGGAGACTTGGTTGAGCCTTGACATTTCACCTGAAGGATGTTGATTAGCAGTGGATTCAGAAATGCAAAGATGGTATGCCATGGCATTGAGGAAATGAATCCTTGCGTTAACCTACACAATTTTTTGTAACTTCTTAGATACAGGTTCATTTTTATCAAGATGTAATGGATGTAGTCCACATGCTCTTCCTTTTCAATTGCAGTTGACTCGATCACCAAGTAAGCAACTAGTATGTCCATAATTTTTAAGGAATTTACAATATATGCCACTATTATAAATGAATTTATGTGCAGTTACTGCTAAAATTAACCAAATATGATCCACCATTATTCAGTTAAGCTGGGAAGAATTGTAAGCAAGCAGACGCCGAAAAAAATACAAAGAAGAGAATTATGAGAACATTCACGCACCTCTTTTTTTTCGTTTTTGTTCTCTCTATCTGACCCCATTTCGAGACTTTGTTGCTAGCTCTCCCAACCGCAAAGCCAGTTGGGTAGACTGGGTGGCGCTGCTCTCTGCTCTCCATGTATAGAGTTGCAAGTAAGCTTGCCACTGAGCGCTTTTATAAATAGCTAGCTAGCTAGTGGCTATAGGGGGCTTTCCTAAAATAAAATAAATTAATGAAACAAAGGCAGTCTTTCTACTTCAAGGAAAAACTTAAATAAATAAATAAACATGCATTGCCTAACTGGTCTACTATTTTCTATTTATGAATATAGCAAGATTCAAGAATTTTTAAGTAGTGAGCAACGCCTTATGCCATTTAAGGCAGATACGTACAAGATTAATGAAGTGTGTTATGTTGTTATCTGCTTCTTGAATGGCTTAAATCTTTTTATGACAACTAAAAGCGTTTTTAATAGTACTTCTGGGTCATAAAAGCACTTTATAAAAGCACTCCCAAATGCTTTTCCAAGAAGTACTTGGTTTCTTAAGAAAATAAACGTTTTGATAATTAAAACACTTTTAGTAGAAGCACTTGTGAACAAAAGTGCTTCTAGAGAAGCAATCCCAAACGAAATTCAAAATCCAGACTGCAATTGAGGTTAAAAAAAAACCACCACCATTTTGCAAAGTGTTTTCCAAATAAAACTCATCATGGGCGAATTTATTATATTTGGATTAAAACAATTAACCATCTAAAGAGCTAAAAAAACTATAACACCACATCAAAAAAAGAAAAAAAGAAAACCTTTTCTGTTCTCAACAAAATTAAAACAGATACATCATTGTGTTCTATGAACTTGACCCACATATGAATGAGGGAGAGAGAGACTTACCATGAATGATTAAACACAAATAATAACACCAACAATGTGTTTCTATGATATGAAAATGAGTAATTATTGAAAGTATGAGCTTTTGTTGGCTGATCCTTCTACGTATATACTTTTCTTTCCACTACGTATACATGCAATCAAATTGAACATATCATAAACGGTTGTTTTTTTAATTTTATACGAGCGATAATCTATTTTAAATTAATCTAAATTACGAGGATGAGGATTCGAACTCAGGTGCATAGTAGGAAGCACATCTGTTCTAACAAACTTGACTAAGTCCATATTTACTATCATTATCAACTCTATATATATTGATGTAAGCCTTTTTCGACCCCATAAAGTTAACATGCATTTCAAGTTTATTTCTAACCACTTACTCAGTTTTTCTATTAATTGATGTAGATTCTTTGTTATTTCATTGTGTAGACCTAGACTTTTGAAGCGGTGGAAGGGATCTTTCAGATTCGATTGGTGACCAGCTCCATCTTATTTCACCATAACTTGTCCAAAGACAAAAGACTAATAATTTACCCCTTTTGACGGATTAATTAGTTTTTAATCGCTAATCTTTCTCCAGAATATGGTGGCAAGGCTGGTGGATATGGTTGTTCTCATACTAGATATTATAATTTTTTTTATCAGATAACCCCACTAAGCTAAAAGCACTTGTGAAAAGCCAAAAGTAACTTTGCCTTTTTTTCATCAATTACTTGAAGGCTCACCTTAGAGCATCTCCAACAGCATCTTTAACAACTTTGGAATTTGCCCTTTCAATCAATGAAACCTAGTCAAACACAAAATAATTAAACTAAACACACCCAGCAGCTCAGATTCAAAGATTCACAACAGAGGAAATGAACCATGAAAGCAGTCCTACCCCCTCTTAGACCATCTCCAACCATGTTGAGGCTAAACTCAAATTTTTACCCTTTAAAATACAACTATTCATGTATTTTTAGGACTCAAATTGTTTTTTCCTCCAACCTTGTAGACTCATAATTTGAGTCTACTACTTTATCTAAATTGTTTAAAAATAGTTAACCTTCAATTTTTTTTTGCCATTAATTTTTCTTGATATTATTTTTATTTCAACATTCGTGATTTAATTTTCTAAACATTTTAACCTAAAAAAATTCAAAATTCAAAACATAAATTTTTTTTTTACTCCAAACAGAGCAACTTTAAGTTGCAAGTTTAATAAATAAAAAAAATGAAAGAAACAATAACTACAAATGGTGAGCTGCCACTTGTCATGCAAAAGCAAAGGGAGAGCTGCAACTTTCTTCCGCGTAGGGCCCACTCCATTTTTCCTCTTCATATGGGCTGTGCAGCATGAGTTGGGGTCCACAAAAAATTTCCAGTCCAGGCAAAACCCAGACTGGAATTCCACCCAAAATTCCACCCATCTCAAATTTCCACCCCTGAAAATACATGGGTTGGAGATGAATTTTGGACTCAAAACTCAAAATTTGAGTTTTCACCCATTGGGTTGGAGATGGTCTTATAATCTCAAAAGTCTGCCGAAAACCCAGATATGGGTTTGTTTCATATGGAGTTGGAACCTGAATTCATGGCCGACTTGCGTTGAGATATGGTGGAGGATTAAACGTACCGACACAAGCAAAGTCCATCCCAAGCAAGAATCAGTATGAAAATCACAATATGAACTTCAATTGCAGACATAACCCAACAAATTTATACCTTCAAAACTAATGTCTCATCTCAAAATGAAATCACCATATTTGAAGGCAAGATTCCCAAACCAGCACACCAGACCATGCTATTAGAAAGAGGTTTAACAAATTTGGGTCAGGTTTGATTTTGTGCTTGAGGTGGTCATGGGTTGCAGGTATGGGTCTGGTTGATGGTCACAGTTCTTTTTTTTGTTTTTTGGGGAGGGATGGGTGTGCTGCGAAATGTTTTTAGGGGGGCTAGGCAATGGTGTCCAAGAAGAGCAACGGGACTGAGGGAGATTTCGACACGGAGATGGTGGATTGTGGCTTGGGAGCGGGAGATGGTGCTGGAGGAAGTTTTTTGTTTTTTCAAATTTTTTTTTCAGTTCATGTGGGACCATTGATGGCCACATCATCATTTAACAGCGCATTTGTACGGACTGACTCACAGATATATATAACAAAGTTAACTCTAGACCATTTTATACACACACAGCTTATTGGCAGATATGTTCCCACCCACGCCATCGAAGAAGGCCAAGGCTAGGGCTACACCGGCAATTGTCGCTGCTCTGTCAAGTTTCTTCCGAAGTCAATTTGCAAAGCTTTTGACTAGTGGTGAATTCATGATTCAAAAGTCAGGTAGGCGAAATTTATCTTAAAAACTTGATAGTACAAGTGAATTTCATTCATAAAAATAAAAAAATACATTTAGTCGGGGAGAGTGTAATGAGATTTACCCTCAGATATAAAAACTTAATTTAAAAAAAAAAAACTAAAAAGAAAATTAATGTAATGCAACAAAAAATAAACTATTTAAATCTAAAACTAAATTAAACTATTAAAAAACTTAGGATGCATACATTTATTTTAGGAAAAAGCCAATAGAAGAATACTTATTGACCTTAGATATGAGAAAATGCTACCAAGAGAGAATGTCCAGACTCAGGAAGAAGCTGCAAAAGAATGATTTGGGACTGTCGACTATTGCACAGCCGAAAGGGAATTGGCTGCTTGCTTATATTGCTTTCCCCCCTTTTCTTTTTTTAAGTTTGACTCGGCCATGTAACACGTGGGTTGCTTTTAAGTTTGGGTAGGCATGGGTTCACACCATTACATGGGGTGGGTAGGATTAGCTTTGCTTACATATAAGTTTTTTTTTTTTTTTTTTTTTTTTTTTTTTTTTTTTTGTGTGAAAAAATTTGGGTAGGCAAGCTGTAGAACCGCCATTGCTTTTGACACGCTCGACAGATCCACTTTCTTGCAACAATCAAAGGCATGATGATCCATAAGAAGAAAACAAGCTGCTCATTAGCAGGGCCGGCCCTTGACCATGGCAACTAGGGCCACCGCCCGGGCCCACGATTGAGAAGGGCATTAAAAAAAAATTATATTAGCGCATATATATATGTATATGATATGCAAAACAAAATTAAAAGTGCTCATAAAAAAATAAAATAACTAAAAGTAATGGGTATGGCATTGGAGTGGCAGGAATACGAATTCTTTAGTCATCATCCCTGCCCCAAGCCACACCCAAAGACTAAAAAAACAAGAGAGAGAGAGAGAGAGAGAGAGAGAGAGGCATGCGTATGGGTATGCCAACATATATTTTTTCTTTTCAGATTCTCTATGAAAACCTACTTGGTAGTAGAGGTGTCAAACAGGACGGGTCGGCCCAGCACTGCAAGAGCCCAGCCCGTTTAAATGAGGCACGGCACGGCACGGCACGGTACGAGCACGAATATTAATGGGCCGTGCTCGGTATGGCATGAAAACTTGGGCCAGGCCGGGATCAAAAAAAGAGGTCCAATGGATCGGGCCTGCCCATGGCCTGCCCACTTAACATTTTTTTTCTTTCTCAAAAGTCAAATGCAATAATTTGACATCTAATGTCATTGTTTATATATATATATATATATATATAATCATAAATATATATTTGATGTCTTTCATTTTAGAGAAATTACTTGGGTCCTTAATTAATTAAACATATCAACTACAAATTAATTAAACAATATTGGACTTGATATCTAATCAATACATATGACGTATACGCTTCCCTTATAATCAAAACAAGACATTTTTTCACATATAAAATAATAAGTTGTTTAAAGATGAAAAGTTGAAGTGGACTTTGTGGAGTTGGACACTTTTTGCCCTTCGCCATTTCATATTGTTTGGAGTTTGATTGATTAATGTTTTCAAATAGTTCATCATTTCTTGCCTCTAATTATATTTTTAATGTTTATAATTTGAATTATCTAGTGGAAAAAAAAGATCAAGTGAAAAAAATTCAAATTAAATGGATTAGTTCTTGGGTCCGAGTATGACACGAGCACGGGCACGGCATGAGCATGGGCATGGCACGAGCACGAGCACGGGCACGGGCACGGCACGAGCACGAGCACGAGCACGAGCACGGGCACAGCATGAGCCCGGCCCGGCCCGTTTCAATATGGACAGGGGCTTTGGCCCGGGCCAGGATCAATGATTTTACTAAATGGGCCGGCACGGCACGACCCAATAAATTAAATGGACCGGCCTGGCCCGACACGAAAACGTTAAAAGCACAAATTTAAATGGGATGGGCCGGCCCGATACGGCCCTGTTTGACACCTCTACTTGGTAATCTACATTAATTGTTTTCCAAGAAGTAGACAGAGCAAACTCTTGAAATTGAAAGAACTTTTTTTTTTTTTTTCTTGTGATTCTCTCTCTCTCTCTGTCTGAAACCAAAACTGAGTTGGAAAACAGAGTCATTTTGAGAGGTTGAAACTCACTGATTCTTCTCTCACATAATCAACAATACCTATCGACATCTAAAATAAAGGTTTTATTGTTGTTCGTCTTCATTTAATTAGTTTTGTTACTTTCATTGTTGTTGATTGATTACTTGTGTTTATGATAAAATTTCAAAAATGTTTCTTAAGAAACAACTTTTTGGAAATCTCCAAAGATAAAGAAAGAAAAAGGAAGGAGAGATTGCTCAAAACCTAAGAGGATCTTTGAATAAATATTAATTGTTTTTTTAAAAAATTAATTCATGAATAAAGGGCACACTCTTAGAGTTTTGCCCTGGGCCTTCAATCACCTAGAGCCGGCCCTGCTCGTTAGGAAACCTTGGAAGAAAGATGGAGAACAACGAGACCAATGTTTTGAAAGGCGAGGTGTTGATGCGAAGTGTTTTAGTCGCGCTATGCGAGGCGTAAGCTTTTTGAACATGAATTTATTTTAATAAGAAAAATGTATAAATAATACAATACAATTAAATTGTACAACTAATTTTTATTGAACCATAACAATCTTTTAAATATAATCAAATATAAGTACTAATTGTCATTCAAAGCATAATAATCAATCCCAAAACATAAAATATTTATTAAGTATCAAAACAAAAATATAATTCACTCATCCCACTCATCAACACGAATATCATTCAAACTAGCATCATTATCATATTGATCAACTGTATTAATATGAAAAGGATATTTCCCACTATCAAATGTTGAAAGATCTTTATCTATCTCATCATCTTCATCCATAAGCATCGTTCTTATGGACTTGCTTTTGACTTTCCTCTAACCTATGTATATGAACAATGAATTAAAATTATAAAATTTAATGGTAATTAATTAAACACTAATTGTAAATTTCACTTCATGATTTACTTCACCATCTTTTCTCTTTTTTGAAGTTAACGAGGAAAGAAGAACATAATCGTCAAGAATAAGATCATCATCAATAATAGGATATTGAGTTCTAGAATGGACAATAGGCTATTGAGTCCTAACATGAATATTCCCTCGCTTTTGAGTCCTAGCATCAACAATAGGCTTCACAGAAATAGCCCTCAAGTATGTAAATCTATTTCATAAGGTTCAGTGGACATATTTCTGACGACATCAAGATCATATAATTCATGAGAATTAAGCCAAGTAAGATTAGTTGGTAGAATTGGTTCTTCAACCTCAACTATCCATTCATCATCGGACTCAATTTCATTCACCAATATTGGATCAATCTTTGACCTCCTTCTAATACTTCTCTCTGTTAGCGCCGTATTATACTTCACATATACTAGAACATTGAGCTTTTGATGTTCAAGTCTATTTCTTTTCTTTGCATAAATCTAAAATGAACATAAACATACAAAATTAGATTTATAAGCATCAAAATTTGAACAATAAATTAACTGAAGAACTGTACTTGCTCAAATGTGCTCCAATTCCTTTCACACTCAAATGCACTACAAGTAAGGCTAAGGACCCGAATAACAAACTTCGTCAACTCAGGTGTGTCCCTTCCAAAATGCTTCCACCAATTTGCTTTAAAAAAACATATATCTATCTAATTAAGGTTAACATTTATTTCAAGTGTTCATTATATTCAAATTAAAATGGAAAAGTAAAGATTATAACATGGAGTTCGTAGTTTCCTTGGATTCACAGCAAGACAACCTCCAAACTCTCATTTTGCCTCATCATACAAGTTCAACTAGATATCATCAGCCACACAATCCTCAAAAGACAACATCCAAGTTATGCAATCTTTCAATCCCTTCCTCACTTCATCAACATTAGAAAAGGTTTCTTCATAACGCAATTGAGGGTTCAAATAATAACCAATAACATGTAAAGGTTGATAAAGTTGTAGGCCCCATCTTTCGTCTATTTCTCTCCAAATTGGTGTATACTTTCTTTTAAATTTTCCACAATTAAAAGTAATATTCTCTTTTGCAACATCCATTAATTCATAAATAAATCTCATACCTGGTCTCTCTTCTAAATCAACTTCTCTCAAAATAGATATTAAAGGAATAACACTTTTGATGCAAAAAGCAACATGAGACCAAAAGTTAACATCATAAAGTATAGTTAAGTGACCCCTAATACTTTCATTATGTTAGACAAATGGTCCATTGTGTCATTCTCTAGAAGAAAACATAGCCTAAAAAGGTTACTTTTGCTTATAGATGCTTTGAAGAGTAACACAAAGAGTGGCAAACCGTGTGATTGCAGGGCGAATTATCTCTTTATTTTTCGTGAAAGATCTCATCAAAGCAAGAACCCATGTATGCCCATAAATAAACTTCACTACTTGCTTGGCTAGTCTAATTGTATCTTCAAAAACTTTCATTTTGCTAATATCTTCTAACATCAAATCAATGCAAGGGGCAGCACATGGAGTCCATCATAACTTCTTCCTCTTCTCCATAAGTTTCATTCCATCATTCTTATAATTGGAAGCATTATCTGTTATTACTTGAATCCTTCCCAACTTTTTTGACAACATCATCTAAATATTTGAACAGTAACGTTCCTTTTTTTATTTATTTATTTATTTATTATATGGAATCAGATGCATCAATAGATTTCAAAAACCAAGTACCTGCAGGGCTATTCACAAGAAAATTTATTAGCACTCTACTTTTACCATCAGTCCAACCATCATACATAATGGTACATCCATACTCTGCCCAAGCTTTCTTATGTTCTTCCATCATCGTATTAATGTAGTCAACTTTTTCCTTAAGGATCCAAGTCCTTAGCTCATGCATTGATTGAGGCTTAAATCCTACACCATATGCAGCAATCCCTTCCACCATAGGTAGCCAAAGTGGATCATTTACAATATTAAATGGGAGTGCTCTAGAGAAGAAAAAACGACCATCTTTTTACAAACTTCCTTTCTTTCTTCTTGTTTGTATGTTGAATTATGTATTTTGCCATGCTTCTAAAATGACAAATCTATTTATTGGTCCTTTTGATTTAGGTTGAGCTCTAAGAGCCTCATCAACTGGAGCACTCCAAGTACTGGGGATTCCATATTCTTCATCCAATGAAGTTTCCATACTCTGAGCCCTGACTATCCCCAATCTCTCTAAGCATTTCATTTTTTCCTTTCTTTTTTCAAGCTGAAATTTTTTCAAAGTTGCGGCACACTTTTTTTTTCACATGTTCAGGAACTTTCTTACATTGTTGCATACCATGATAAGTTTGACCAAAATGATGCTTAAGTCTAGAAATTCCTCCACTGCATCTTTAATCACAAAATGCACATCTCAAGTATTTTTTTCCCCCTCTATTTCTTTTGCATACTTCCATGCATGATCTTTTTGATTCATAGCTATAAAACAACACCATTAATATTTCTAAGATTCAGAGAAATAGAATGGCTTACTTGCAGTCTAAAGATGAAGAGAATTCTTGAAATTGATGGAGATTATCTGGTAAAGGTAGAAATTGGGGTTGTACTATACAATATATATATATATAAAAGTCCATGTGTCAATATATTAATTCAGAAAAAAAAAGGTAAGTAGAATAAAGGCTACATCTGATTGGAGTTAGGAAAAGGCAAGAAATATATTAATTTCTTCTTACCTTAATTTTATTAGAATAAAGGTAAGAAAAAAAAATTAAACTTGCGTTTAATTTTTTTTTCAAAACACTCAAAATGAAACGACGTCGTTTCATTTGAAATTTTTAAAACACTGAAATTGAAACGACGTCGTTTCATTACAATAACCCTATAAAAAAAACACGCGAAGTCTTTTTTCTCGCAACGTCGTCTTCCTCGCACAGTCAATTTGCAGATTACACAGCATCGCCTCCTCACTCCTTCCCACACCTCTCGGCACTAAATGTGTTACTTGTGAAATAGCTGACCTCCTTATGCGATTCCTTGCCACCTCTCTCATACGCACGCTTTGACGTGCGCGACGACATGCCTTTGAAAACACTAAATGAGACAGCGGAAATAGATCCACTGAAAATAGCGAAATGGCTAGAGATTCGAGAGTAGACTGTAGAGCAATTACGACATGATTTCATGTTACAACAAAAATATCCACATGACTCCCCAGTGTGTGTCGAATGAAAACTTGGTTGCACCTTGACATTTCACTTGAAGGATGTCGATTAGCAGTGGATTTAGAAATGCAAAGATGGTATGCCATGGCATTGAGGAAATGAATCCTTGCAACTTGCACAATGTGGTTATGTATATAATGCATGGCTACTAAGTTTGACTACCAATAACAATATATAAGGCCTAAAAGCTTAGGGGTTAATAGGTACAAGGGAAGCTGTAATTTCTCCTCCACTACAGCTGTATGCTATTAGTTTACTTCTTTTTTCTTTTCTTTTTTTGATCAGAAGTGGATTTCATTAAAAACCCACAAAAAGGCCATAACAATACACCAAAAACTAATGCCAGAGGCCTAAAATAAAATGCAAAAGAACCAACAACAAGTTAAAAACCCAGAAGGCATTAAGCCTACACAAGCCCAAACCAAGGCCAAGAAAGCTAACAAACCCTAACCAAAATTCAATAGAGCTGCCGCCGCCACCGCTTGAGATGACATCACCAGGACCAGTTGAGGGGAAGAGCTGCCACACCCAAGGGGCACAAAACAAACAAATCGCACTACCCACAGATTTATCCAAATACCTTAAAATCCCACATATTACAAAGACACAGACAGGAAAAAAGAAGACAGCCACAAGATGATCATCACCTCTCAAATCAAACCTGACAAAGCACCAGAACAAACACAAAAACCAAACAAACATCAACATAGTAGAAGGAGGTGGTGCAGGCACCCGAGAAAGAGCAAAAGCTCGAACTCTACACATCTTTAGAGTTGTGCTCAAAAAATTGCATTTTCAGCTAGCCGAAGCAGCCACAAGATGAAGCCAGATCAAAAAGGAGGAGAAAATTTCGGTGGAAATGACCAAGACCATTGAGAAGGGATTTGAATGGAGTGTGTGAGGGAGATAAGAGGAAATGGATGGAGGAGGGGACAACTGAATACAAGTGATGAGAAATAAGGGGGGATCTGGGTAAATAAAGGAAACTGAAGGCATAAAACCTCAAGAGTTCAATCAAAGCTTGAGCAAAACACCCACTAAGGGGAGAACAACACACCCACAGAAGGGGAGAACATAAACACCCACAAAGAAAGGGAGAAAACATGCGACATATCTCCACAAGGAGATCCACAAGCAGTAGGGAGCAGGCTAGAGAAGAGGAACCAGAGGAACCAGAGCCCTATTAGCTCCTACAATAGGTAGGTTAACATATATATATATATATATATATATAGTCCCATTTAATTGAGAGATTCCTCAAATAATTTTATATAAGGGACATCCTTTAGGGTACCCTACAATCAAACCCCATCTATTTTTCAAGTCTTCATTCATAAATCATTCTTGCAAAAAATCAGAAAAATTGAAAATCATTAAGGCATCTAATTGCTAGCAACAAAATAGATGAATACGATGCATCAAAAAAAGACTAAAATAACAATAATATAATTGAGTGGTTAAATGGTTTCGGAGTCAAATGATTTTTTGCATATATGATCTTTGAGGGAATATCTAAAAATGAGGCGATTCGGATCATTGAAAAATAATGTGTGGTGGGCCTCACAGGGTTATTATATATATATATATATATATAATCCGGTTGGCAATAATCCAACCCATAGCTTACATTGCAAAACAAAATAAAAAGGTGGATGGAGGGATTCTAAATCTATAGATTTCTAACATTATAAGGTAAAATTGTTTGTTTAGACTATTACAATGTATGCCAAGATTTGAACAAGAAAGAATGAAAGAAAATAAGTGGATTTCATCAAATGATTATTGGCATAGTCATTTCACATTCATTTCAAATGTCATTTAGTTATTTCAAATTCATAATCAATCTTATGCGATTCTTGTTTATGTAGTAAATTTAGTCTTTGCGTCAAATCCAAATCATTTCTTTCAAATCCTTTTATCCAAATGAAGTCCTATATAAGATTTTAGCATAAATTAATATTTAATGTGCCATATCAAAGCCACCAAACATAAAAGTTAATCTTAAAATGAATCTAACATAATTAAGAACTCATGATCACCCAAAAGTAACCATAATTAACCATTTGTTAGACGTGTAAAATACTCAAAACAGGGGTTTCACATTAGGGCTAGAAGGGTTGGAGAGCACATTGCCTAGCTACTACCTAACTTTATATGTATAACACACTTAGCCGGTTCCTACAGTTGGGAAAAAGTGGAAAATGGCTAGCCTTCAACGATGGATATGTTGTGAGTTAAAGATAAAATATGAGCCAGATTGGCCATGATCTGTCTCTTGGCAACTGTTTTGCTCAAAACCTGCCAAGCCACAATCAGGCTCATGACAGCTTAAGTAAATCTTACATTTATTGTTTGCGTGAGCATCCCACTATTAGGCTATAAAGCTTTGTAGAATGACAAACCTATGTGCTTACGTGCGTACAAGTAAAAATAATAACAAAATATTTAGCTATGCTAGGGAAGAAGTAGTTGTGGGAAATTAGGCCATATTTGGTATCTTACTCAAAAAAGTAAACTGAAAAATTATGATTCTTTTTAAAAACATGAGTTTTCAAATAGTGGTTTTAAGATCTAAAAACTTGTTTGGTATTGAATTCCAAACTATTTTTAAGATCTAAAAGAAATTGAAATTAAAATAAGAAAATCATAAACCATAATCCCCAAATTGAAATTAACAAAAGAAAAGGAAAAATATGTGAGGCATAAACCCAAATTTTGGTGGTGCGCAAGAGAGAGAGAGAGAGAGAATATATATATAAAACCTCTCACTTTTTTTGTTTTTAATAATGTGGGTGTTTTTTAATTTTTTTTGGGTTTGAGTTTTTTAAAATGGGCCTCCCGAACAGCTTTCTGGGGCAATTCTATTTTTGAATTTATAAAATTATATCCAAGTAAGATACCAAACAGGCCCTTAGGTTCTGTTGTTGAAGTTGGTCTCTCATGACATGATCATCGTTCTTTGGCCATGTCTAGGATGAAAAATACAGCAACCTCCATGTACCGTACACGTATATATACAGTATTGATGAATGAGTTGATACAAGATTTAGTATGTAACAAAACAGCTAGCAGAAGCAGCAATAATACGAAGAAGAGAAGTAGGAGATCATTCACAAAGTATACCTCTTATTTTTTGTTTTTTCTTTTCTTGATCTGATGCCATTTGGAGACTTGGTTGCTGCTAGGTCTCCCAACCGCAAAGCTAGTTGGGTAGACTGGGTGGTGCTGCTCCCTACTCTCCATGTATAGTATTACAAGTAAGCTTGCCACTGTGCTGGCTTTTGCAATAGTAGCTATATCGGGCCTTCAAACTAATTAAAGAAACAAGGCGGTCTTTCTACTTAGACCCTAGCACCTTGGCCAATGAAATTGGTTATTCAGTTGATACAAGACAATGAATGGGGAAAAGGACTCATTGTGGCATCTTCTATGTAATTTACGTCAGATGCGTACAAAATTAATGGAGTGTGTTCTGCTATATGTGCTGTGCAGATGTGCTTGCCCAAAAGGAAAATGTTATAAAGTGAAATTGATTAGGCAAAAAGTTACTTTTGGTTCATGTATGTCGTTTTTACAATTTTGATATTCATAGCTTTAATTTTGTAAATTTATCTTTGTAATTTTCAATTCAGAACAATTCAAAGACACTTGAATTCGTTGAACTTGACCTATATGATCTTATACGAGATTTTTGTTTGTAAACCGTTTAGATCATATGTGAACAAAATACTAATGTGATTTGTACCATATTTAGTGGCCAAAATGATAGAGAGAGATAGAGTCTTACTATGTACATCACAAATAACTTTTTTTAGCCCACCTCACAATGTGATTTTATTATATATTTTTAGACCCTTCTTCAATGATCATCTATTAAAAAAATTAACCAAATAAATAATAAATAATATTATAAGCATTATATATATATATATAGCTTTGTCCTCATGCTTGGACTGTCCATACACATATGCAATCAAAATGAACATATATCATTAATTTGATATACATTGTTGACAAGTGAAATTATTTGTTGAGGTCTAGACGTTGTTTAAGCCGGACAACTCAATAGAAGAGAGGGCCGGATCGATCCGGGTCGATCGACAATGTTTTCTAGTTTAGTTTTATAATTACTCGATTTTCCTAACCTAGCCATAACCCCAACACACACGTTACCATGCCATATATTTCATTTCGTGTAAACTTGGTGTAAGCCCTCTAGAAACACTAGTGTAGATAGCAACATTTATCATAGACCTAGACTTTTGAAGGGATCTTGTTCAAAAAAGCACTATATATAATTTCTTGTAGATTGGACTGGTGGTGACCAGCTCGATCTTATTTGACTGCAACTTTTTCATAGAAGAAAGACTGTAAAAATTATCATATAATAATAATTTAGTAGCCCAAATTAGCTAGTGTTGTAAGTGCACGCGTTCAAACATATTCGTTATTGTTCTTTTGTGAAACATGGTCATTAGAATATCAAGCATTATTTACCCCTTTTGACAAGTATGATGGCAAGCTGGTCGTTAAGGTTTTTCTCACACGCTTCTCTTTTTATATATCAGCTAAACCCCACTACATTTAGGGCTCGTTTGGGAGTGCTTCTCTAAGAAGCACTTCTACTTATAAGCGCTTTTACCAAAAGCGCTTTTATTATAAAGACGTTGAAATTTTCATAAGAAACATAAGTGCTTCTTGGAAAAGCACTTGGAAGTGCTTCTAAACATTTCTATCAAACGCTATCAGAAGCGTTTTTGGTTATCAAAAAGCGCTTTTAACTATTCTAGAAACACTCCCAAACGGCCCCTTAGAATTCAAAGCAAAAAGCACTTGTGAAAAAAACCACAAGCAACTTTAACTTCCCCTTTTCTTCTACTAGTTCTTGATGATGGGGTCACCAGAAGAGCCCGCTATTTTTCACTTGTCAAAGGCCCAAATCCAACTCTATCTTAATTAGCCCAAATCAGACCAATATATACCTAGGTTTCTATTTTTCTTTTTAAAAAAATGAAGGTTGTCACTTGTTAGATTTGGAAACTTGTGGACCGAGATAAAATTATAAATTTATAATGGCATCAACAAGTTAAAGATATGGAGTTTTACAGACATGCCGCAAAAGATTTTGGAGTTTTAATTACAAATTTATATTATAAAAACCCCTATGTGTTTCCTAAGCTAGATCATCAACAATGGTGTTGACCCGCTCACATTCGTCTATCCATTCACTGTAGACGTCTATGGGTTCAGTCAAAGCTGTGATGGTTGTGCTGAAGCTCTCTTGGCAAACGCTGCAGAGAGCCTCTCCAATCATGTTCTTCATGTCAATGTCGCATTCGACGCTGCTCCCGTGGCTGCAGAAGGGGCAACAGAATACTTTATCAAGCTTCTCCCTTGGTTTCTTAGCTACAAGCTTTGCCCTCGACGACGACTTTCTCTTCCCCATTCTTTCTTCAACAATTTTCTGTTTTGAGTGTTTATGTTTCAAGATGCTAAAATATGAAAATATAGGAACTTCTGTATGTTGTATTAATCTTCAAAGGAGGTATTTAAAGAAAGCAATAATGTCCTAATTGTACAAGGATTGTTTTCCTACACTAATTAGGATGTAAATTTTTTCTTAAAAATAAAAAATAAAAAATTGAAGTTGTCACTCATCAAGTTGGATTTGGAAACTTATCAACTAAGTCCAACTACTAATCCTAGTAGGCCTAGGATTAGGTTTAATTATTCTGTTATATACACGTTTCTATTATTCTTTTAAAATATATATATATATATATATATATATAATGTCACTTGTCAGTCGGATTTGGAAACTTGTTAATCAAGAAATCCCAGTCCTAGTCCTAATCTTAATCGTATTTGGTTTAAATTCTGAAGTCTATCCCCTATATATACACATGTCTTTTTAGAATAGAAACCACAATTGTTATAGCTACTATTTCTCTTGTTGTTGAGTTTGTTCTTCTAAGCGTTCTTAGTTAGTGTTCAATTTTTTGCTTTCCTTTGTTTCTATATTCACCGGCATGGCTTCCAGCAACGAAATTCGAGCACTACTTAAGCCACCAATGCGTTTCATGTTGCCCCACGAGATTTTCCACGGCACAAAACCAGCACACGAATGGTACGAACATATGGATAATCATGATTATGATGATAATGACGAGGAGAAGGAAGAGGAGGAGGAGGTTGGTTATTGTCATTTTCATAATGATTATTGTTATCATAATGATGATGATGGTGATGGTGATGAGGATTATGACGATGATGATGATGCTGATAGTGTTTTTTCACTGCTTGTGCAAGATGAATTTGATCAACATGAGTCTGAAAGCTTCACAAGTGATCATTATTATACACTGTCTCTGGATGGTAATGATCAAGATCCAACCGTTCATCAAGATGATGATCAAGATCCAACCCTTTATCTAGATGGTGATTATGATGAGGGCTATTTGACAGTGCCATTATCCCCACCAAGATCTGTATTATACTTTGACTGCAACATGTGCACGAAAGTGGCAAGAGAGCCAGTTGTGACTTCATGTGGGCATTTATATTGCTGGCCTTGTTTGTACAGTTGGTTGAATATCTACAGCGCTCAAAGGGAGTGCCTTGTTTGCAAGAGTAGAGTGTTTGATTCTTTGATCACTCCTATTTACAACTGCAGAGACATCAACTCTGGCTTCAAAGTGCCACCAAGACCAGAACAAAAGGGGCTTCGTCTCTCTTGAACATTTCAATTCATATGTACTAGCTCGGATTATATTTCGTTTTTTGATTATTATGCAATTCTTTTATTAGTTTATATAGATGCAAGAGTATTGTAATTCAGAAAGAAACTATATCAAAGTTAGTTTATTTTATTATATTTCTTGCTTCTTTTTGTTGTGTGTGTTTGTTTCTTGATTTACAGATTGGAAAATTGATAGAATTATTAGGCAAAGCAAAGTGTTTTAAGTATTTTATTTAGCATACCTAATTTAGGAATGAGATATGAGATCATTAAAACTTGTTGATGCTTGGAACATTTGAGGACTTACGTATTTGTCAATTAATACACGTTAATTTTTTTTTAGTACAAGTGATTGAGGGAGAGGGGTTTACTGTGAAGTCCTGTATTTAAATATATATATATATATATATATATATAATCTGACCACATAGTTATTACTTTCATGATAAATTATTAGGAATAATACTATTATAAAAAATAAAAATAAAAACCTATTTGTTTGATTTAAGGGATGCCACGTACAAAGATATTTACATAAAGGAAACTTACCACTCTAGTTTCTTCACAAGTGTACCTAGATGACTAAGCTTTTGTTTAAAGCGCATGAGCTGTTGGCATTAGGAGAAAGTTGGATAATCTAGGAAGTCAAGCATATCACCAAACCTACATTCCACCAATCAAAAACCATTGATGGGTATATTTTATATTATATATTTAACCCCATTCTTAGTATATTTTGGTTAATATTTTGGAAGAATTTTGATACTTTGAATTATATTTCCAATATAAGACTTTCGACTTCATCTGGAGCAAAACATAATCAAATGGATGAATTTTGGAGTAATTCTAGTTGGAGGACGTTCGTGAGTCACTTAGCTTGACGTTCGTGAGTCACTTAGCTTTACTTTACAGCTGATTCTTTTTAAAGCACAGCATAAGTCACTTTTTTTTAAAGCGGCAGCAATCCCAAACTAGGCCTTAGCTTGATCGTATTAAAATTTCAAATTTTTCTACTGTGGGGGTTTTTTTTGTTCCAGCAGCCCGACGAATGGGCTTGGGCTGCCGTAAGAAGAAAACGAACAGAAATTCCCAAGTATCTGAGTTCAGAAACCAAGCTTCTAAAAGAGTTTTTGAAAGGTTTGATGAAACCTTAGAAAAACACCATCAGGTTCTTTTCACCAATAGCCAAATAAACATGATAGATTGATTAATGGCTTAGCATGAGGAGCTTGTGGCATGGGAGCTAAGTTTTCACAAGTTTAGCAATTTGAGAGAGAGGAAGAAAAGCATGGATTACTTATATAGAATGAAGGTTTAAAGTAGAGCAGAGGAAAATTGGCACGATTTCTATCCTAAGGGAGGAAGAAAACGAATGAAGAAGAAGTTGGGTGGCTTGAGTAAATTTTCAGTTGCTTGACAAAGCTTGGTCAGGCTCTGAATGGTGATTTTGTTAGGTAGAAGAAGGTCCCTTTTATAGGCACAAAGAATCTCTAATTTTGTTTAACCTCCTTCTTCCTTTTTCTTTGCTTTTTTCCATTCAATCCTATTTGGTGAAATTTTCCTATCCAAGGCGCCTAGGTAAGGAGCCCTTTGGGGTTCCAAGATTTTGACACAGCTGGTCTTCTCCATAGGGGTGAGGCGCCACCCACTTTCTTCATAGTTTTTCCTATGGGAGCTAACAGAGGAAAAGGGGGAATGGACATACGGTTTGCCCAACGGGTATCCTTCTTGCTCGTATGAATTTCCTTTGGTTTTTACGTTGGCTCATGTTGACTCTGTCATAGAACTTTGGGCAAAGACTGAACACGCTTGCTAGATATTTTGTAGAGCACTGGGCTGGGTTTTTCTCAAGGTTTTGAGTCACTTAGCACTGGGCTGGAAGCAGTTTGCATGTTGCGTTTTTAACAAAGTATTTGGATGCTCTAACTAACATAGGGTTTCCTAAGCAAACTACTATATTCCTTCTAAGGCATTGGGTCATGTTCTCTCTCTCTCTCATGCTAGCCCATATGTTTGGGCTCAAGAAATGGGCTTGAGTTTTGGGGCTCCCAAGCAGCCCAAAACTTCCATTTCTTGGCTCATCAACGGGCCTCATGAAAGCTTGTTACCATCCATACCACAACCCACTCAAGTAAGCCTCGGGCATTTGCGTGGCTTGGGCCCACTTAAGCTTGTAACGTGGTTAGGTGTGAAATAATAATTTCCTGCTTGGCATGGCATGTCAATCGGCGTGCTTTAATTTTATCGTCCTTGAATAGGGGCATGATGCTTGACAGGGTAATTAGCATGAGCTTGTAGAGCCAATGCCTTTTATAGGCTCATTTTAATTCTTAGCGTGATAAATTGCATATTTATTTGGCATGGCACGTGGTCGTGGCTCGTGAAAGCGTGCATGACGAATTCCGCATGATCCGAATCGGGTCTTTTTCTTAATAAGGCATTGCGTTGAGCCGAGAATTTATTTGGGCCCAACCCTGGATTTTTGGGCCTCAACATCTACCAAGCGGTTATCTTCTGGCAATAAAATAAAGAAGCAGTACGCGGTACTGGAATATGGCTTTTATTGTGTTTTGGAGCCCAAAATGACCTCGGATGGGTTCGTGGCCTTCTGGAGAAATGTTCAGAATATTTTTATCTTTAAAATAAGCTATCTTAGGCCTGATTTGGAGGAGATTTGAGGCCAAAACGTGGCTGAGCAGTTTAAATGCAGATTCTCCTAGTCTAATTTGGAGGACTTTTTGTCCTAGTATTATTTTATTTTAATTAGTTTCCTTGTGGGGATAGAAAAGATGGATGGGGCAGTTTGTTTGTAGGGAGTATTTAAGTTGGTCTTCACGGCAATATTTGGGACTTCTTTTTTTGGCTTTTGAACGTGACATTGTGGAGAGCAATTGCTAGGGTTTTGGAGTTTTTGCAACTTTAAGGTGTTTTTCATTCTTTTCCTTCTTAATAATATTTTCCATGATTTCAGTTATGAATATGCGTAACTAGTTTTCTTTTGCTAGGGTGAAGCATTGAACCTTAGCATGAATATATCATTTTTATTCAATTGCTTATGATTGATTGCATGCATACTTTGAATTGTTAATCATTGTTTTAAACTATCTAATTGTCTTAATGCCTGATCACCATTAGGATCTTTAGAAAAGTAATTGGATGCAATTTTGGTTGGAAGGTTCCTTGAAAGTGATGTTGGTTTCTTGTGATTAATAATTGTAATTTCACTTAAGATGAACACCACGTCTTAAGGGTTACATGGTTTTTCAAAGGGTTTTCACAAAACATAATGAGTCTTTCATGTTCAGATTTGATCCGAACGTCTAGATGGGTTGCATGTTGGATATACGTTCTATGTTGGAGGTTCCAAGTAGAATATGAATTAGGAAAACCTAACCTTCAAAGTGGCATGTGCAAATCATAAGTAATTGGTAAAAATTCATAGGATTGCTAGGTGATGGTGAAACTCTAGTGCTTTTATAAATTGGTATTTAAAACTCTTTCCTTCAATCGTAATTGTTTTTGTTTAAAATTTGTTTTTAGTTGTAGGGTTTTTTTTTCTTCTGACAGCGATAAATGGGTTGGGCTGCCGTAAATAGTAGATGGATAAAATTATCTCCTGTGTCTGAGTTTGAAGATCAAGCCCCAAAAATGCTTCGAAAGGACAGAGATGCCTTAGGAAACACCTTGGTTACCTTCACCAACAAAAACAACAACTTACATATAGATTTTTTAGCTTGTCATAAGAAGCTTGTGGTAAGGGAGATGAGCACTCATGAGTTTAGCATGAAAGAGAGAGAGCTGTGATTTCCTATGAGAAACAGAGGTTCAAAGTAAGGGGGAAAAGATGCTAAGAAGGTTTGTTGAAAAGAGAGAGAGAGAGAGAGATGAGGTATATTGGGTGTGTTGAGTAGTTTCTGGCAACTGGCCGAAAACTCTGTTAAGCTTTGGAACAGTTTACTAAAAGGGAAAATGGGGAGAGAAGGAAGAATAGGGCACGAAATTGCTGGGTTTTGCAGGTGAGAGAGGAAGCTTGCTCTCTAGATGTGAATTGAGATGATGGGTAGGAAATGCCCCTTTTTATAGGCGCTGGAAGCTACTATTTTCCAAGAAACCCTAATGGTTTCTATCCAATTTGGCCAAGCTTTTTCCTTCATTTTTCCTCCATTCCTTTGACTTATCATATTTGGTGAAATTCTCCCTACCCATTTGCACAAAATCAGGGATTTTTGGGAGCTCAATGCTCTTCCCGCAGCTGCCTAAGTGGAGAACTCCCATTTCAGCCATCTTTCTTCCTTCTTTTCTCCCATCTTCTATGGCTAGATCTGATGGGGGAAAGAAATGGGTATGTACACTGGTTTGAAGGGTGTGTTGCTCAAGTATCCCTTAATTTTTTGATGCCTTGTGTTGGGATTTATCTTTGGCCATGTGCTGGAGATTTCCAGCAGCCTACAAATGTGAGTGGCTTTTTGCTTTTGTCATGGTTTTGTCTCTAGCCATGTGCAGGAGACTTTCTGATATGTTGTTGGTCACTTGGGCCATTCTTTAAGGTAATGGGCTAGTTCACTAAAGGGATGGGCCAACTTCCCAAAGTGATGGGCTATCTTTTCTAAGGTAATGAGCTATTTTCTCTCCTTTATGTTTACCCACATATTTGGGCTCAAGAAATAGGCTTGAGTTTCGAAGCTCTCAAGCAGCCCAAAACTTCCATTTCTCAGCTCATCAATGGGCCTTTTGAAAACTCGTAACCATCCATACTATAACCCGCTCAGCAAGCCCCAGGCATTTGCGTGGCTTGGGCCCATTTAAGCTTGTAGAATGGTGTGTTGCTTATTTTCTTGGCGTGCCAACGATGTCCCTAATTGTATTGTGTATCCTCAACAAGAAGAGGTTGATTCGTTCGAGATCAACCACCAAATGCTTGAAATTCTACCTACTTTTCGGGGGTTGCCTAACGAGGTCGCGAACATACATATTGCAAAATTTATTGTAGGTTGCAAAAATATTTTGATTAATGATTTTTATGTTGAAACTATTAAGTTATGTCTTTTCCCTTTCACTTTGAAGGACAAGGCAGAAACTTGGTTATTCACTCCATCAGCTAATAGCATTACTACTTGGCAATAGTTACACACAAAATTCCTGAACCAATATTATCCAGCATCCAAGACATTGAATTACAATAGAGAGATTTTGACATTCACACAGAAGTCTAATGAAGAGTTTCATGAAGCATGAGAGAGATATACAAAGATGTACATAACGTGTCCACATGCTAATATTGATGCAGATACACAAATGAATATTTTCTTTGATGGGCTTAATCCTACATCTAAAAATCATGTGAATGCTTCAGCTGGAGGTTCGTTGTCAAATAAATCTGCATGAGAGGCCTTTGAATTATTTGATATGATGGCTACAGAATCTCAGCAATGGGCAGCAGAAGCCCAACATGTCTGCACAAATGGAAAAAATGAAAAAGAAAATTGATGCAAAGTTTGATATTCTACTACAACAAATTGCAAATTCTACACAACAGCAACCAAATACACAAACAGTTTGCAGTACTTGCAGCATGGCTACACACGACATAATGGGCTGCCCGCACAAAGAATCCTACCCGGACCTTGTTGAGCAACATGTTAATATGATGAATAGCTATCAAAGGCCTAGGAATGATGCATATGCAACTCATTACAATTCAGGATGGAGGGATCACCCTAACTTCAAATGGGGTTACAATCAAAATTATGCAAAACCATTCCAGCATGCACAAAGAACATTTGCTCCATCCAAACCAAATTTGGATGAGCAACTTGCTAAATTGGTAGCAACAACTCAATCATTCATCGAGGGCAACAATCATAGATTTCAAAATGTTGAAGCATTAATTAAAAGTTTGGAGCTACAATTTGGACAGCTAGCTGCACAGATTTCAGACAGAGAACAGGGCAAATTTCCTAGTCAAACAATGCCTAATCCAAGAGGACGTGAAGATTGCAACGTTGTTCGGACTTTACGATGTGGAAAAATCTATGATAATCGTGAAAATAGCATTGAAAAGGAGCAGCTAGCAGTGGAGGATAATGCAAAAAATGTTGTAGCAGTAGAACCTGCCAAAACTGCAGAAAAACATAATCTAGCAGATCCCGAAACTGTCACAAAACAAGTTTTACAACGTGTTTATGACCCTCCGCTACCCTATCCTGAACGTGTAATTCCTAAAGCGAGGGATCAGCAACTCAAGGACTTTATGCAGACATTATCCAAGGTTCAAATCAACATTCTATTGCAGGAAACAATTAAGAAAAATTCATCATATGCCAAATTTTTGAAAAAAGTTCGCAGCCGCAAAAGAAACTTGCAAATTTGAACAAATTCATATTGACAAAACAGTGCAGCCTAGTTTTACTACACAAACTGCCACCTAAGAAAAAAGATTAAGGGAGTTTTAATATTTCTTGTACTATTAGAAATTCTAATTTTAAAGTGCTTTAATTGATTTGGGGGCAAGTATTAATTTGATGCCTTTTTTTGTTTTCAAGCAATTGGGGCAAGGAGATTTAAAGCCTACATCAATTATACTGCAACTGGCTGACCATCAATCACTAATCCAAGAGGTGTTATTGAAGATCTAATTATTAAGGTTGATAATCTTTATCTATGGGCAGATTTTGCGGTTCTAGACATGGACGAAGACCTTCAAACACCTATTATTTTGGGGAGGCCATTTATGGCAACAGCTAGGACTTTAATTGTTGTGAAAGCTGGAACATTGACTTTACAGGTTCAGGACCAATATGTGGTGTTTAATTTGTTTGAGGCAGCGAAACGTCCTGCTAAACAACAAGAATGAATGTGCGTTGACATGGTGGACAGTATGGCTCAAGATGGTTTTTATGCCAGTTCAAACATAGATCAGTTGCTGCATGTTTTACAAGGGGAACTTGGGACAGATTCTGAATATGAAGATGTTCTTGAGTACATTCACGCATTGGACAGTTTGCCCACACTGTTGCCAAAGTTTAGGAATGTTTACAAGAGTTTAGAGGAGCCTAAACATCCCTTTAAAGCGTCCAGACAGCAATCACCAAAATTGGAGCTAAAGCCTTTACTAGCACATTTAAAATATGCACATTTAAGGGCTGCAGAAATACTACCAGTTCTAGTTACAGCATATTTAACTCCAACAGAAGAAGATAAATTGCTTTGTGTGTTGAGAAAATATCAAGATGTATTGGGATGGACAATTGCGGACATCAAGAGTATTAGCACAACAGTCTGTATGCACAGAATTTTAATGGAAGACGGCGTGAAGCCAACAGTTGGTGCTCAACACCGCCTTAACCCAATTATGAAAGAGGTGGTTAGAATAAAAGTTATGAAATTACTTGATGCAAGTATGATTCATCCTATCTTGGACAGCCAATGAGTGAGTCCTACACAAGTTGTTCCAAAACGTACAGGCATTACAGTGATTAAAAATGACAACAATGAGTTGGTTCCTACATGTTTAACTACAGGGTGGCAGATGTGTGTGGATTATAGGAAGACAAATACAGGAACTAGAAAAGACCACTTTCCCCTTCCATTCACTAACCAAATGTTGTAAAGATTGGCAGGTAGGGCTTTCTATTGTTTTTTGGATGATTTTTTTAGGTACAACCAGATCCTGATTACCCCAGAGGACCAAGAGAAGACAACTTTTACATGCCTATTTGGGACGTTTGCGTATCGAAGGATGCCGTCTGGATTATGCAATGCACATGCAACGTTTCAACGTTGTATGATGAGCGTTTTTTTTGGCTTGGTGGAAAATATTGTGGAAGTTTTTATGAATGATTTTTCTGTATTTGGGGATTCATATGATCAGTGCTTACAAAATTTATCATTAGTTCTTGAGAGATGTCAATAGACACATTTAGTGCTAAATTGGGAAAAAGTGTCATTTCATGGTGAAACAGGGAATTGTCTTGGGACATTTGATTTCTAGCAAAGGCATTGAGGTTGACAAAACAAAGATTGAAGTTATTGTAATGCTGCCGCCCCCTACATCAGTAAAAGGTGTGAGGTCCTTCTTAGGACACGCAAGTTTTTATCGTCGATTCATCAAGGATTTCTCCAAGATTAGCCGACCTTTGTGCAATTTATTGGCTAAGGATGCACCATTTAATTTCGATGAGGCCTGTTTCCAAGTGTTCAACAAGTTGAAATCATTCCTAACTTCGGCACCTATTATTGCTGCACCAGATTGGGGTTTACCATTTGAGCTAATGTGTGATGCGTCAGATTATTCTGTCGGGGCAGTTTTAGGGCAGCGGAAAGATAAGCTTCCCCATGTCATTTATTATACAAGTCGTACTCTCAATGATGCACAGCTTAAGTATGCAATTACAGAGAAGGAATTGTTGGCAGTTGTGTTCGCACTAGAGAAATTTCGATCTTATTTGGTTGGGCTAAAGTAATTGTTTATACTAATCATGCTGCATTAAAATACTTATTGTCTAAGAAGGATGACATGCCTAGGTTGATTTTGTTGGGTTCTTTTACTTCAGGAATTTGACCTAGAGATTAAAGACAAGAAGGGTAGTGAGAATGTTGTGGCTGACCATTTATCCAGATTAATTATTCTAGCAGCTATGGAGGCAGATTCTCTACCATTGAGTGAAAGTTTCCCCGATGAACTACTATTTGTTATTCGTCTGGATATACCTTGGTTTGCTAATATTGTCAATTATTTGGCTAAGGGTGTGGTGCATCTAGATTTTTCCTTCCAGCAGAAAAATAAGTTTTTATCTGATGTAAAACTATTTCTCAGATGAACCCTACTTATACAAGTATTGTCCAGACCAGATTATTCGCATGTGTATTCCTGAGGCTGAACAGGAAAGTGTTTTAAAGTTTGTTCATCATTATGCATGTGGGGAACATTTTGGGCAGAAAATGACAGCAGATAAAATCTTACAGAGTGGGTTATTTTGGCCAACAATTTTTAAAGATTCACAGAATTGGTGCAAGGCTTGTGATAGGTGTTAAAGAGTCGGCAACCAATCCATAAGGAATGAGATGCCCCAGCAAAGTATCCTAATTGTTGAATTATTTGATGTTTGGGATATTGATTTCATGGGATCGTTCCCATCTTCTAATGGGAACAAATATATTTTAGTGATTGTGGACTATGTTTCAAAGTGGGTCGTGGCCATTGCAGCACCAACTAATCAAGGATCAGTAGTCCTGAAGTTTCTTAAAGGGGTTATATTTCCACGTTTTAGAATTCTGTGCATTATTCTTAGTGATGGGGGGAAGCATTTTATTAATAAACCGTTTGCTAACCTACTGGCAAAGTATGGGATTAATCATGGCATGGCTACACCTTACCACCCACAGACATCTGGTCCAGTCGAAGTTTCAAATAGAGAAATCAAGGGTATTTTGGAGAAAACAATTGGTTCTACACGCAAGAATTGGAGTTTAAAGTTAAATGATGCTTTGCGGGCATACATGGCAGCTTATAAGACTCCTATTAGGATGTCACCATTTCGACTTGTTTGTGGGAAAACATGTCATCTACCTATGAAGCTGGAGCATAAAGCTTACTAAGCCATTAAAGAGTTAAATTTTGCAAATGATTTAGCAGGAGAAAAACAAAAATTGCAGTTAAATGATCTAGAGGAAATTCGTCAAGGTGCTTATGACAGTTCTCGCATCTACAAGGAAAGAACAAAGGCATTTCATGACAGTCAAGTTTTACGGAAAGAATTTCAACCTGGGCAAAAGGTTCTGTTATTCAGTTCAAGGCTCAAGTTTTTTCCAAGGAAATTAAAGTCTAGCTAGACTGGACCCTATCTGGTGACTCAAGTCTTTCCTCATGGGGCAGTTGAAATAACTAATGAGTCTAAAGGCAACACATTCAAGGTAAATGGTCACATGTTGAAACCATACGTGGAGTTTCCCTTTGACACTGCATACGAGTCTTTGACTCTGAAGGAACCAGTGATCTGATCACCAGGCTTCTACAATGTCTAGCTACAGACTTAAAATAAAGCGCTTATTGGGAGGCAACCCAATTTTTCTAAACTCTTTACTTCTTTTATTTTTTTATTTAAAAAAAACAAAAAACAACAACAAAATAAATATATATATTGTTGTATGTCTTTACCTAGTTTATTTTATTTTTCTCATATTTCTACTTCTGACACATATTGATTCAATGTAGGACACAACAATCAGCAGCAAGCATCAAAAGCAGAAAAATCCTATACTCGAATCATGCACCTAGCAGCAAGTCTGCGTTAACATCAACCACATCTACATTATGCTGGAATTTAAAGCAATTAACATAAGCTCACTCAAAGAATGCAAGTTTTGCAGTAGTTAGGCAGATCCAGTTTAGACACACCATTTTGAGCACTTAAATACATCTCTTAAATACTAGATTTACACCCACAAAACTTGCAAGATTCAAAAATACCTTTGAGCTGCATCCTGCCTTTTGTCCATTGGATCTCCAGTTTGAGCATTCTTTCTCTCAGATCTGATTGTTCTGCACAACATACCACATCAGTATCGTTCCATGTAGGGGATGATGGGGCAACATTTTCGAACAAATGGGGGTTCCTCATAACACAGTTTTTACCTTTGCAAGACTCGGATCTGCTAGGTCTTCGTTGGCCTTCGTTTTCCTCGTCATTGTTACACTTCCAGATCGAGGACATGTGCACACAAACAAGACATACCTCCATATATTCAATTGATCTGAGACAAACACTAACATCGGTTCATCAATAGCAAGGATGAGTGTTTATACCTTTCAGATTCATAGATCAAACACTTCGAGATGTCTCTTGCACTTTCCCAATGGATCTGAACTTTGAGCACACTATCTACCTCTGTCCGCGATCTGTTCCTTGAGCCTCACTTCTCCTCGGATCTGTCAATGCTTTGAGTGTCCTCACATGGATGAAAACACGTGTGGATTTACCTTTTCCACTCTTACTCCATCATGGCTGACTTTGAATTTTTACAGAGCCACAATTTGAGTATGAGAAAAATGCCGAAGATGAAGGCTTCGGTTTTTGGTTTTGGAGATGAGGGGGAATTAGCTTAACGGTGGTTTTGAGCTGTGAGCAGATTGTGCGGTTTTGAGGAAAATGAATAAAGAGAGGCGTATGGGGTCCTGAGAGAAATGACTAATGAGAGCAGGTTTCTGATTTTGACAGAGAAAGGCGTGGCATGTATGGACATATGCAAGCCAACCCATGTGAGTTCTGACGAGCAAATGGACAAAGAGAGCCGTTGGCTCTGGGCTCTAGTCAAAAGTCCATTTGATTATGATTTTTTTTAAATAAAATGACATGGACCCAGTCGTTAACATCCTTTCTCTATTATCATTCAAATGATGTGCCAATTTCATACAAGTAGGCTCACGACCAAGGTCTAAAATATCGATAGTCCAAAAATACGAAAATTTCTATGAAATATCGGGATATTATCGATATCGATAAAAATTGAATAAAAACCACGGAAATTGTAAGAAAAACTTGGAAATTTTTATTGAAACTTTGGAGAATTCTTATTTAGTCAATTATCTATTAGTTTATCACAAAAAATTAGAAGGAAATGCATTGCATGATGGATTTAACTAATTTAAGTTGATTATATAGCGAGCTGACAAACATTGTGAGTGTAGAAAATATGTAGTAATTAATGAAAGAAGATTAAACACACCACAATCATTTATATATAATGATTTACTACAATATTTTACATTTTATACATTGCATGGTAAGATACATAAGTGACTTAGTACCACATAGAGTTCCTATGAGGTTCAAATTTTTCACTATCTTCATCATCTGTATGTGTAGAGTAAGGGTATTGTGAAGAGTAGTCATCAAATGATAAATCCCCAAAATAGTTTTGCACGTAATTATTAACATGCCACCCATATGGATCCGAGATTGGTTGACGTTGTCCATGAGCAAAATCATTTGAAGATTGAGTCTCAGATTCTTTCCATGAGTTGCTCGATTCCATCCCAAAAGGAATGGGATATGAAGGGTAGGGAAATGGTTGGTTATGAGTATAATCATAGTTACTACTTCCCACTCCAACAGAGTCTGAAGTTATAGATAACGAATCATCTTCTTGACTTGACAAAATCGCCTTGCCTCTTTCTCTACGAGTATAGTCCTTCCCTATGGCACCAATTCCTGGTCATGCCCGCCTACTCCTATGGTCCTCATCTTGTGTTGCATACGTGAAGTTTGCCTTACCAGTGAAGGGGCTCATAAATCCGGCGGTCCAACATAGTTTCCATATCCACCACTACCTCCAACTTCATTATGTTCTTCACCATTCCCACCTCCAGTGGTAGGCAAGTCTCCTGACCTTGTACTAGAGCTATCATTAGTATCAGCATAATCTTGTGGTTATGTAGGATTGGAAGAAGGAGGAATTCCTCTATTTCTTGGTCTTGGGCGCAAAAGTTCTTCCAAAGAGTCAGCGCTACTAGATCCCACCTCCTCCTGTAATACTCTTTCTACATTTAACCCTTCATTACGTGCTTCTTCAGCAACTCTTAGAACTGGGTTGCCTTCATCATCATCTAAATAAAGAGGTCTTATCCATTGATAAAGTTGGTTACCCTATGTATCATCATCTTCAGCAGCAATATCAAACACATCTAGTGGGTCGCCACGGTCGACATGATCTATTTCTGCTTCCTTATCTTGAATTTGAAGCTTCATGTTGTAGTAGCAATAAACTAATTTTTCCAACCCACTATGAGCCAACCTATTTCTTTGCTTTGTGTGAATGAGTGCAAATGTACTCCAATTTCTTTCACAAGCAGATGAGGAAGTTGTTTGTGATAATACTTTGATTGCTAACTTTCTCACAGTTGGTGCATCAGTCCCATACATGATCCACCATTTAACTATAATGAAAAATAATGTTGATAAGTCTAATAACTCCAACAAATTCTATTATAAATTGATAGTGAAATATGTTTACACTCACTAGGAGACATTTTTGTTCGAGCAGCAACTAATGTTGGTTCTCCAAAAGTTCTTCTTGCATCTTTAAACCATGTTAGCTGAATACAATAAATCGTGTTAGTGTAATCCAACAATGTGATTATTATAATTTAAGTAATTGTGTACCTCATTTCCAAATTGGCTAACTGCTGGTGATGCAGGGCCTAATTTAGAATATACTTTGTGTACAGCACGTATAAGGGTACCATCGTCTCCAACATTGAGTCTGTATTGGTATCGAGGATTCAAATATATGCTGGTCAAAGAAACATATAATATAATAAGAGAAATAATACTTATGCAATTAAAGAAATTAATTGCAAATTATGACATAATTTATACCTGCTACATGTAAATCGTGGTATAATGTTTTATATCATCGGTCATCAATTATCTTTATGACCCACCTTGCACCATGTTTTCTTTCCAATTCCTTCTTCACTACATCCATTAACTCATATATTGCCCCCATAGTAGGATACACATCTATGTCAACGATCCGTAAAACTTTGTAAAGAGGTTCAAACACTTGGCACACATGTTCTAATTGAGTCCAAAAAGAATGATCAAGCACTATACTTTCCACCATATGACCTGCATTTGAGGGGCTGAAATAGTGGTTGGCCTAATCTTCGCTAGTGAATAGTTGCTTCAACCCTGATTTCTTAAGTAGGCTGTCTAATGCAATATAGTTGGTGACGAATCGAGTGGTAGCTGGACGAATAATTTCTCCTTTGCAAAATTCACGCATCTTTGCCAACAACCAACCGTGATTGTAAATATAATTTGTGATTGTTCTAGCTCTTTTTATGACATTAGCAATATTCTCTCTCTTCCCCATTGCCTCAAACATTAGATCAATACAATGTGCTGCACATGATGTCCAAAATACATTATGATGCTTTATTAACTTTTTTCCGGCTTTGACAAATGCAAAACCGTTGTCGGTCACGACTTGGACAACATTATGCTCTCCCACCTCCATGATCACATCCCTCAATAGTTTGTAAATATACTTGTAGTTCTTTATATGGTCTGAAGCATCAACATACTTAAAAAAAATTGTCTTTCCCTTGGAGTATAGCATAAAGTTTATGATAGACAATCTGGTCGGGCCAGTCCATCCGTCACACATGATTGTGCAACCATTAGTTTTCCACTTTGACCTTAACTTGTTGACATACTCGCTAATGTCTTTATACTCGATTTCCAAATATTTGTTTCTTACCTCATAGGGAGTAGGAGGTTGTACTCCAACACTGGCCCGTTGACATCCCAATACCATATTTTTGAAATGATGTGATGATGCCTTCTCAGTAAGGACATTGTCATAGATAAAGAACTTGCTAATTAGATGCCTCATTCCCTCCTTCACATTACCTCCAGCGAAATAACTCCAAACACTCTTTTGGCGTGTTTTGGATGATTTATATAAACTTGGGGCCATTGGTGGTGTTGGTTGTGATTCTCTAACACTTGCTCCCCGTCTCATCTGTGCACCACCACTTGTCCCGGAAACTTGTGCTCTATTAGGAAGTTTGTGGAGGTGTTCTCTTTCCCATGTTGACTGTTTGGAGGCACGTAATGCTTGTTTGAAATTGTGTCGCTCTTCAAGTCCCATGTCATCATCACATTCATCCTCATCGTCATCATCATCACTGTCAACCACTTGGCCAATGACTTCTCCTCGTAGTCCAACTCGAATATTTTCCATTCCATGTGTTTTCTTTTCCTTCTGGTGTTGTTTATTTTTTAACAATGTGGTGATGAATGCCTTCACTTCTGGAGGGAACACTATCGCATCGTTGGACATTATTTCCTGGATCTAATCCACTAAGATGATACTTAAGTTGTGTCACTCCACCACTCTTTATTACCCGACCACAATATTTGCAAATTGAGCCATTTTTGTTTCCGTCTATTAGGTCTCCATGTTCCCAAGCTGGATCACGTTTAGTAACTCCACTAGACATTCTAAACGTACTTATATTTATTTGTCATAGAAATTAGGTAATTATTTTTGACCAAAAAATATAATAGTGACGGTTATATAAGAGAACCTAAATAATAAAGTTATTCTACGGAAGAATTAAATAGGAAGCAAAGAAAATGATTGTAGGAATTTAAGTAATATCGAAAATAATATGGAATAATAAAACCTAATAATGAATAATAATCCAATTCAGTAATAAAATAATAAATAACATTAAACATATTAAAATTATCCTAGGGAATAATTATACAACATTGCTTAATTACTTCAAAGAATTAACATGCAAGTATTATTTGGTTCTCATATCACATGCACCAGTTCACACAAATTTTTTGTTGTTGTATAAATTACAATAACATATATATATGTTTGTAAACTTACCTTAAATATGGAACCCTTTGTGTAAAGGCCAAATAGAATCTGCATGGACCAACAAGAAAACAATAATCAAACACGTGTAACAAAATGTGATGGAAGCATATAAAGTCTTTAATAATGAATTTAGAGACAATGAATACACATGTAAGTGACCAAATAATGAATAGAAAAATTAAAAACCACATGCCATTGACTAAGTAATTAATTGACACAATTTAAAATATAATACCACCAAAAATTTGGAATAGATAATAATAAACATGCAAATTAAATAACAATAATAAATGAGAATAACTTACTATAAACTTGCAGGGAAATTGAGGTTGATAGATGTTGAGAAAAATATGAGCATTATGTTTTGTTTTGGAGAGATGTTGAGAAATAAGGGATGGCATGTGACCATTTGATTTTATTTGTATATATAAAAATAGGATTACCTAACTAGATGTATAGAAATATGACTATAACTAATTAGTTAGGTGAGTGGTTGAATGGTGGGGTAAATAAGTAAATTGAAACGTGGTGAATAGTTGAAAAGTTGAAACTTGAAAAGCAGCTCGCAAGTATTATATATATAATAGATTACATAGTTTATAATCACAAAGTTATGACCAGCGTAGTGGTTAAGTGGCTGCAAATTTCAGAGTGGAGAGGGATTCGAACCCCACTGTATGCGAGAGCGTGAGTGAGTTTAAATTGTTTAATTTTTAAAAGTTCATATCGCGATATTATCGATAATATCACGACCACCACTTCCAAGAGCATCAATTACCTCAATGGGCTGTGGCATGCGAACTATCAGCCCAGCAGTAGGAGCATTTGATGTCATCAACAATTTTTCTATTTTAATTTTTCTTAGGTCATGTCCTTTATTTTTTGCGCGCATTTTTTTTTTATGTTTTATTTTAGGCTCTACTATTTTTATTAACTTCTTTATTTTTTTTTTCCACACCTTGAGGACAATATGTGTGATTTAAGTTTGGGGGTGGGAGAGTAAATTTTAGTTTTTTTTTTTTTTAATGTTTTGAGTCTGGCCTAAAATTTTCGTTTTAAGTTAATATCCATAGATTATTATAAACGTTAGAACAAATGGACATGGTGAAGATCAGTCCCACAGTAGAGTCTTTTCTATTTATTGTTGCTTAGACACTAATTCATGAATTATACTTTGAAATTGGCACCTCACACCAACATGGTTTGTGGGAGTGAGATTGAAATATTTACTTTTTGTCCAAGTGTGTTTTAGTTGTTGTTCTATAAAATAAAATTTAGAAAAAGAAAAGAGAGAGAGAGAGAGAGAGAGAGAGAGAGAGAGAGAGAGAGAGAGAGAGAGAGAGAGATTAGTATGTGCTATAAAGAAATAAATGCCTCAACTGAAGCTTTGCCTAGTAACCGGGCCAGTCCTACCTAATCAGCAGTGATTCTCGTGTCAAACGGTAAAGTTTTGGTATGGGATAAGGTGGTTAGTTGGTTTCGTAGCTCGAGTTAATAAGTCCTTCGAAGTGTTCTACACCTAGTGCCCTAAAGCCCGAGTGGTTTAGGAGACATTGACCTAAAGCTCACTACATGGGTTGGATCGAAAGCTTAAGTGAACCGACATTGCACGACCACCACTGTTATAAACAAATAAAAAATAAAATAAAAAGAAAAAAGAAAAAAAATTCAAAAAAGATATATAAAAAAATATATATAATGTGTGAAGTTAGTATGTGAAGTGTGAGTAAAAGGGATGAGAGGTAAGAGTTTTGGTCGAGTCTCCGTAATTATGATGGTTCACTTTACACCGAAGGAAGTTTGTGAATTCTTTTCTAATTGACTCTAAATGGCTTAGACTCTGTAGTGGGATTGGTTGGAACTTTTGAAAAGACGTTTTGGTTTTTAAACATTTTCTATGGATTACAACTTGAATGGAAATTTTGTTCAGCTAGGTTTTATTTAAAGTTTTTAGTTTGTTAGTTTTTGTGTTTGTTTTCTAGATTTGCTATGCGTGAGGACAAGCAAAAAGGTAAGTTTGGGGGTATTTTGATGGGTATATTTTATATTATATATTTAACCCCACTGTTAGTATATTTTGGTTAATATTTTGGAAGAATTTTGATACTTTGAATTATATTTCTAATATAGGACTTTGGACTTCCTCTGTAGCAAAACATAATCAAATGGATGAATTTTGGAGTAATTATAGTTGGAGGACGTTTGTGAGTCACTTAGTTTGATCATATCGAAATTTCAGATTTTTCTACCAAGCGGTTATCTTCTGGAAATAAAATAAAGGAGCAGTGTGCGGTGTTGGAATAGTGACGTTTTGAGATTTTATTGCATTTTGGAGCCCAAAATGACTTCGGATGGGTTCGTGGCATTCTGGAGAAATGGTCAGAATGTTTTTATCTTTCAAATAAGCTATCTTGGGCCTGATTTGGAGGAGATTTGATGCCAAAATGTGACTGGGCAGTTTAAATGCAGATTCTCCTAGTCCAATTTGGACCTTTTGTCCTAGTATTATTTTATTTTAATTAATTTCCTTGTGGGGATAGAAAAGCTGGACGGAGGCAGCTTATTTGTAGGGGGTATTTAAGTTGGTTTTCGCAGCAATATTTGGGACTTCTTTTTTCAGCTTTTGAACATGACATTGTGGAGAGCAATTGCTAAGGTTTTGGAGTTTTTGCAACTTTAAGGTGTTTTCATTCTTTTCCTTCTTAATAATATTTTCCATGATTTCAGTTATGAATATGTGTAACTAATTTTCTTTTGCTAGGGAGAAGCCTTGAACCTTAGCATGAATATATAATTTTTATTTAATTGATTATGATTGATTGCATGCATACTTTGAATTGTTAATCACTGTTTTAAACTATCTAATTGTCTTAATGCCTGATCACCATTAGGATCTTTAGAAAAGTAATTGGATGCAATTTTGGTCTGAAGGTTCCCTGAAATTGACGCTGGCTTTTTGTGATTAATAATTGTAATTTCACTTAAGATGAACACCACGTCTTAAAGGTTGCATGGGTTTTCAAAGGGTTTTCACAAAACATAATGAGTCTTTCATGTTCAGATTTGATCCGAACGTCCGGACGGGTTGCATGTTGGATCGTTCTATGTTGGAGGTTCCAAGTAGAATATAAATTAGGAAAACCTAAACTTCAAAGTAGCATGTGCAAATCATCAGTAATTGGTAAAAATTCATAGGATTGCTAGGTGATGGTGAAACCCTAGTGCTTTTATAAATTGGTATTTAAAACTCTTTCCTTCAATCGTAATTGTTTTTGTTTAAAATTTGTTTTTAGTATCAAACAATTTCATAATCATCTTTCTCAACTTTTAATTTTGGGTAGTTGATTGGAAATTGTTTTTACATAAATTGCTAAATAGTCCTTGAGGAGAATGACCTTGCATGAGCATCTATACTACAATAGCCTTCTATTCTTGCAAGTATTTTATGTGATTTTAACCTTATATGCATGGATGGTAAAAATCGTATCAACCATCAGTTGCCGCCTTTTGCTACTATAAATAGGAACCATTTCCTTAACTTGTTTTGACAGCATGCATGGTAGTGCATGATAGAAAGCAATAGAGAGAGGAAAGAAGAGGAAAATATTAGAAAGTGTAGAACAAGAAATTCGTTGAAAGAAACTCGACGTTTTTGGACTTACAACTGTGAGTTATACAATAGCTTTGGATTTGAGGTAGGGGTTTTTCTTGGGGAAGCTTTACATAAATTGATTTAATTAAGTATTGTATTATGCTTGGTAATATTATTTGATGAATATCCTTGATATTGGGTGTTTACATGTTGTCAATTATTATTATAATTTGATTAAAATTGACATGTTCGTATGTTGTCGGTGGTGGTTGGTATTCTTGGGTTGATAAAGAAATTATGGAAAAGAAGGTAATGGGAAGGATCTTGTGTAGTTGAGTCTGACCATTGTAGGGACCAAGTCCATGCGAGCTCGTGTGCACAATAGATTAGGAAATCGACGGTATAATTGTCGATTGGGTGATTTGGACTTGGAGATCAATGGTGTAGACAAGACGACTAGTAAAAGGAGAATTATGGGATAATTGAGATGGGTGTTAGTTTATATAATGGGGCATTAGGAAACACAGTGGTTAAATGCATGGTATGGGACATGCAGATTTGCTTACTCTATTATATAGATTAACGGGTTGAGAAAAAATTGAAGTTCATTCATGCATTGCATAAATTGTATATTATAAATCTCACTAATCACATAAGACATAGGGAGCATGTAGTGCTCACCCCTTATTGAATCTATTGCAAGTTTTGAATATGAAGTTTAGTTTGTGACGAGGAAACAAGAAGAACGAGTTGTGGATAGTTTTGAATGTTTTGTTGAAAGTTTGTTACTTTCTTGTTATTTTGCTTGTAAAATTACAATGTAAATTACTTTGGTTTAAATAGAAGTTTATGTTCAATCTTCATGTTTCTTGATATTTAAATTTTTAGTTTTAATTTTTCTTTTACCTCACACTCCAAAAAAAATTTGGGGTGTGACATTTACACAAAATATTCGAGAGGTGGAAGAGCTCAACCAATTGAGTTATACTCCACTAACCACGTTAGTATTTCTAAGTGTAAACATGTAAAATGAGTATGTGAGTTATGCTTCAATCCTGAGCAATTATTGAATACTAAAATTTTAATAATCATTGGAGTTTTTACCATAAGTTCAATATACACTATTGGTCAATTTTTATTTATTATTTAAAAAAAATTATACCTATGGTGACCATGGTAATCTAAATGGATTATCTATAATCATTATTCAATAATTTTTTGTTCTCATACACTATGTCATCATTGGGCTTGTGTCTTTGGCAAAAACTTTTTGTAAGCCCAACCCAATTACAAGCTAGGCATCATTCAATCCAACCTCTTTTTATTTTCTTTTTTCATTTATAGAGGGTTGTAGCGGTGAGTCACCCACGTGTGGAGGTGATTTCTATTCGTAAATGCATATAGTTCTCATAATGTAGCACACATACATCAATGGCCACCAATTAGTCATGCACCTAAAGTTCAACTAAATACATCTTATTGCTGGACTAAAAATCAATGATCGAAAACGTTCAACTTTTAAGTCATCATTCAAGGAT
The DNA here is from genome assembly GCF_000346735.1 of Prunus mume. The sequence continues at coordinate 14,343,003 of NC_024130.1, forward strand.
AATCTATGCAACAAATTAGTTGAACCATGAAACTACTTATCCATATCTTCGTTTCAGTTTTATGTAAAGAATTGTGTTTATTTTGCACATTTTATATGACCAAACAACTTCAAACTCTTAAAGAATAACTTAAAATGTATATTGTTCTCATGTTTGAAATGTATTACTAAGTAATTCTAGAAAAAATGTGTGTACTTTTCTTACAATATGAACATTATTTATTAACATAGAAATTGAAATTGCATAATTCCAAAATTCACATATAATGTTTTTGCAATTGCGGGATCCTAAAATTGAAGCTCTTGGTCTATATTATTGTACATAAAAATTATAACAATTAACTCCAAGCTCAACTCACTAATTAAATTCGACCCTTATGACTTTCTTGAGCAGGAATCGATCTTTGCTTGCAATTTGTAAGCTCCTTCATCCATACACATATTCTATCACTCAAAGCAGGAGTCAATCTTTGCTTACAATTTGTAAGCTCATTCATCCATACACATATTCTATCACTCAAAACTCAAGATACACATTTTCTATGGAAAACAACATCGACATCGTAGTTGTCGAACGAGATACTACACATACTAAGTCAGATGTGTCGCAGGAAAGTGAAACGTGTGTGTTGGTCAATATGACACATCAATACTTGAAGCTGAAATTGAAAATAAATCCTCACACAACACGAGTCATAAATATCATATACATATAGTTTTTCAATCTATCTGGTCTAAATCTGGACCCCACACCACGAAAAAACAAAACCAAAAAGAAAAAGACAATCAAAATCAGAAAAAATTGGGAAAGGAAGGAAACAAATAGTTTTTGGCTTTTTCCCCTCTTCGCAAATATAATTTTGCTTGAGCTTGAGTTTTCTCTTTTGTCGAAAAAATAAAAGAAAAGGCCGAGTAAGGCCCAATACACTGCACGACAAACCCGCCATCTTTTCTTTTTTTTACCCGGTTCTAGCCGTCCGGTTTCAGCAGCGTCGTCATCGTCGCAACGCTATACGTTCCGACGACGTCGTAGACCGTGAGATTGATTCCCAGATTGGCTGAAGGAAAGGACTATCCTCAATCAGGTAAACGTAATTTTGACCCCTAATTTTCAATTCTCTGTTTCTTCCTTCATGTTTGTTTTGTGTTCTGTTTGCTTGCTGGGAAAGTGTGGGAAATGAAAATAAAATGTAATAAATCAAATTTTTTTTAAGAGAAAACATGAGTACTTGGATGGCAATAGATTTTTAAGAAAAGGGTTTTTTTTTTTTTTTTCCTAATTTAATGGTTCTGTGAAAGACTGAATCTTTGAACAAAAATTGGGTTTTGTTGCTCATAGGGTCCTATTGTTGGCAATTTAAATCTGAAGCACACCTTCTTGTGGGAGTGTTAAGTTTCTGAGTTGTATTGTATGAGAATTTGTTGTTCTCTAATGAACCAGACCAGAGGGTCTTCACTAAAAGTTTGATCTTAAATTTAACTCCCCAAAAAAAGAGTGGTGCTTGGTGATTGTTGGTAACTTAGTATGAACAAGTTGGGTCTAGATGGGTTACAAAATATCCAGTTTAGTCACTTTGGTTGGGTGTTCCATGTTAGAAGGGGCATTTTGATGCCCCGGAATAGTGAAAACCAGTTCACTGTTGTAAATATTGCATCCCTAAATTGAGGAGATTTGGTGAGGCGAATTTTGCAAGTTGTGGTACAACTACCCCTTTGAGCTGTTTGAGGAACCTTCATGTCAAAAGGCAATAGTAAAGATGATTTCAGCATATGCTTGCAAATTATATATCGATCCATAAGGGATTCTTATGCTTAGCCTATGCACATGACGTTTGAAAGTTCATATGTTCATTGGTCTACTTTTAAGGTTATGATATGGACTTTTCTTGCGTTATAGGAATAAACTATATGATTCATGAACCCAGAGGCCATTATCTTTTTTCTAAGTCTTGTGCTTTCTACTATTTCTCTTTCTTTTAATTTTATGTTCATATGTTTCAGAGTGCAAAGCATAGGCCCTAATCAAAGTTATACTCGACTTGTAATTAAAGAATGGCATGTTTAGTTCAACCTCCATTCATGATGTCTACCAATTCAGTTCCCAGAGTCCGCTCCCCAATGCAGAAGGTGTTGAAAACCTCACATGCAGTACATTTACACACTCTGTCTCACATTCGGATGAAACATTCCCCTGTTCGCTGCATAAAACTGACTCGCTGGGAGCCCTCGTCTGCCACATACACCCCCACCGAGAGTGCTGATGACAGCATCTTAAATAAAACCACCAACATATTTGAAACCCTTTCTTCAGTTAGCACTGATGAAGCACAAGAAACCAACAGTGAAAAGCGTATTGATGCAAGTAATCAGACAAGACCAGAGGTTCAGTTCCTCAAATGGCCAATGTGGCTCTTGGGCCCTTCTCTTCTCCTCATCACTGGCATGGTGCCAACTTTGTGGCTACCGCTATCGTCCATATTCCTTGGCCCCAACATAGCCAGCCTGCTTTCCTTGGTCGGACTTGATTGCATATTTAATCTTGGTGCAACCCTTTTTCTCCTCATGGCTGATTCTTGTGCTCGCCCCAAACTCCCAGAACAAGCCTGCAAAAGCAAGCCTCCCTTTAGCTACCAGTTTTGGAATATGGTTGCAACTGTGACTGGATTTATCATTCCCCTGATGATGGCTTTTGGATCCCAAAAGGGTTTCCTCCAACCCCAGCTGCCTTTGATCTCATTTTCAGTTCTATTGGGTCCCTACCTTCTGCTTATTTCAGTACAGATACTGACTGAGATGCTGACTTGGCATTGGCAGTCACCAGTTTGGCTGGTGACCCCTGTAGTGTACGAGGCTTACCGGCTGTTGCAGCTGATGAGGGGATTGAAGCTTGGAACTGAGCTCAGTGCACCCGCATGGATGATGCATACAATTAGGGGACTGGTGTCCTGGTGGGTGCTAATTCTTAGCATGCAGCTGATGAGAGTTGCTTGGTATGCAGGCTTTACTTCTCGAACTCGTCATCAGCAACAGCGGCCTTCTGATGATGACTAGTGATATATACCCTAGCTTGGAAAAGAAAAATGAAATCGACGCTGGCTTTAAATATTTGTTTTGTTTTATAGTTCAAGGAATATGTGGTTTAGTGAATCTATTATTTGCTTTGTTCATATCAACATGCACAGGTGATGTATCTATGAGCTACAAAGAACTGGCATGTCATGCAGTACAGGTCCTTTTTGTCTCAGTCTGTAAAGATCTCAATTTTCTTGTTGTGACCTTAAAGTGATCTTTAGCAATGCAACTGTACATTTATATTGTCTATGTGCATTATGTTATGTCCCCAGAAAAATAAATTTCAGCATGTAATATTTGCTAGAAGGAAACCTTAGGATTCTGTTTCTATGGGAAGAGTCTCTAGTGGCAAAGTCAACCAAATTTACTAGATCCCCGTACTTGAGTCATTGAATATGTCTTTATAAAACGTCACTTCCGCAAGCATCATCTGATAGCTTCTCTCCTTAGCTGCCGGAACTGAACAACCTACATTAATAAAAGGCATGAAATGAGCATGCCACCTAAGTTCGAATTCTCCTTATTATCGATTAAATTAATTTAATCTAATTGAAAATTCTCTTCATCGTAGATTATTTTAATTTAATCTAATTGGCTTTATTATAGCTGTCTCTTTTATATAAGGAGTTGTAGCTAAAGTGGTTCAAAGCATTAACCCAGAATGTTTCAAGTTTAAATTTCTCTCTCCGTTAATAAATAAATAAATAAAACATAATAAAATGAATGTAAAGAGTGAATTTTGGATGTAACCACAAAAACAATATTTTGTTAATGGAGGAATACCAAAAAGACAAATATAGCCTCCAACCTTCAATAGTAAACCGCTTGATACGAACCGAAGGAACGTCACAAACCAAAACCCGAGGCGAAAGAGAGACAAGGCAACAGTCCCACGTTGTTTCTTCGCATCTCTTTCTCTCC